>JASDDO010000019.1:162782141-163412763 GCA_030015575.1 Agapanthus africanus
GGGATCGTTTAGATCCAACAAGAGAGCAATAAAAAAGGGGACTCTGTTGTTTAGTTTAGTGACATTACGGTCGATAGGTAGTTTAAGGACATTGCGGTCCATGGGTAGTTTAAGGACATTGCGGTCCAATGTTAGTTTTAAGACGTTGCGGTCAAGGTTAAGGACCTCATAGTCCGTGGATTTAGGGACTCCACAGTCCGTAGTTAGTTTTAAGACATCCCGGTCAAGGTTAAGGACCTCATAGTCCGTGGATTTAGGGACTCCACAGTCCGATGTTAGTTTTAAGACATCTCGGTCAAGGTTAAGGACCTCATAGTCCATGGATTTAGGGACTCCACAGTCCGTAGTTAGTTTTAAGACATCCCGGCCAAGGTTAAGGACCTCATAGTCCATGGATTTAGGGACTCCACAGTCCGATGTTAGTTTTAAGACATCTCGGTCAAGGTTAAGGACCTCATAGTCCATGGGTTTAAGGACCCCACAGTCCGTATCAATGTGTAGTCATCAGGACCCGTCATCTCTTTGAAGACGTTGAGGAATTACAACGCCAAGTATCAAAGGAGTGAAGAGATGTATCCTTGAACCGAGGTGGATTAAATAGTCTTTGGCCCAATTTGGGATCAAGACCAATTAATTATGTTATGAGCCCATTAGCCCAGTTAAGTCTGAATTGAGGACTTATGGCCATCTTGGGCTAAGTCCAATCATGTTTGGAATATTGGCTTCCTGTTGGTCCATTGAAGGAGAGGCTTTGCCTCTGGCCATTTAGCCAATTGGGCTAACGTTAATTCAACAGTGTTGAACACTGGGATCAAGTTAGTGTTTTAACACTAAAAGACAGTTGGTGTTAAACACCAGCAACAGGGGGTTCAAATTAGTGTTAAACACTAGAGAAAATCAGTGTCAAACACTAGCAGCAGAGGTTTCAAATTAGTGTTAAACACTAAGAATAATCAGTGTTAGACACTGGTGACAGAGATTTTAATTTAGTGTTGAACACTAAGGAAGTTAGTCTTAAGCTCTGCTAACAGGGGTTTAATTTAGTATTAAACACTTAGAAGTTCAGTGTTAAACCCTGCAAATAAAGTTCTTCGATTAGTGTTGAACACTAAGGCCAAACAGTGTTTTAACACTGGATTCAGAGGTTCCAATTTAGTGTTAAACACTGAGGCAAGAGGGGTCACGTGGTAGCACGTGAGGGCGCCCTCCCTTCATTTGTTCTGCTGAGAATATTGCATCTTTTAGAGCATCACGTGCCATCACGTGACGGGCATTTAAATGCTTGTATGTTAAAGCCTCTGCCAAAGGTCATGTGGGTCACGTGAGGCACTGCCTCAAAGGCCCTTCTCTGTGGATCTTTTCGGGGGTCACGTGGTGGCACGTGACCCTGTCTCTTTATATGGTTTTTAGAAGATCTGTTAATCCCTTTTTTAAGAATTAAATTCTTCGTAGGGTTGAACCCTAACGATAAATTTAAGAGGAATTCAATTCCTATTCCCTTCTGAAGATTTATATTCTGGGATAGAGTTGAACTCTGAATTTTCTGTAGGAATTAAATTCCTCATATATGTGAAGAACTGAATTCTATCATAGGGTTAAACCCTAATAAAAGCTTTAAAGGAATTAAATTCCCACTCTCTTTTAGAGAGGTATGAAATTCTGTCATAGGGTGAAACCCTAATTTCTTCTTTTTTAAAGGAATTAAATTCCTGTTATTTTTCTAGGGTTGAACCCTGATTCTGTTCATTCTGAAGGAATTAAATTCCCATAACATAGGGTTAAACCCTAGTTTTATTTTAAAGGAATTAAATTCCTATAGTTCTGTGAGAATTAAATTCTCAAGCTTCCATTCCCTCTCTATGCTCTCAACCCAATGAGAATTAAATTCTCAATTCAAGGGGAGATGTGCACTTTACAGATCCTCCACTAAAGAGAGAACTATGTTCTTCTGTTTTATATCAGAGTTAAACTCTGTTGAGAATTAAATTCTCTTTTTTTCTTTCAAAAAGCCTTCCCTTTCTTACCTAGGGTTTTCTTTTGCAGAAGATCCAAATTCCTCCAAAGTGTCAAGGCTCTCTCCTTTTTTTATGTATCGATCCTTTTTTCTCTATCTGTATGTCTCTCCCTCTGTCTCCTGGCTCCTATTTATAGTAGAAGCAGCAGAATCAATTATTTTTTGGTGAATCTTTCATTGAGAGATTTGATTTGTATTCACCATTCATTTGGACCTTTGGATTATTAGGTGAATTTTATTCACCATTGGATTTTAAATCCAGAGATTTTCCTTTGTTATTTCGATCAGATTTTAAGGGGAAATCTTTCCAAATTCAAGATTTTTCCATAGATAGGTGATATTTAATCACCTTTAAATTTTTAATTCAATCGGTTCCAAATAATCATTTTCCTTTGGAAAGATTTGAGTGATCTCTTCAGAATTTGATTCTGTTGAATAAATAGGCTTTGAAAGCCGGTCATGTGTGGGCACGTGACCCCTGGTCACGTATGGGCACGTGACCCCCTTAGAACGAGCCCTCTTCTTCTTTTTTCACTCTGCCTTCTGGCCGCTGCTTAGCCATCACGTGCCACCACGTGACCCCTGGTCACGTGTGAGCACGTGACCGTCATCTGGAGCCTTTTTCTTGATTTAATCAGAGAATGAGTTCGTTGTTTTTAAATGTCACGTGCCAACACGTGACCCCTGGTCACGTGTGAGCACATGACCTCTTCTGAAGCCTTTTCCTCGATTTGATCAGGGAACTGATGTGTCTTTGAAGCCTCTTTTAAATGTCACGTGCCAACACGTGACCCTGGTTACGTGGGAGCACGTGGCCCTTTCTGAAGCCCTTTTCTTTGATGTAGTCAGGAAACTGAATCTGCCTTGCCGATACTTTTAAATGTCACGTGCCAACACGTGACTGCTGGTCACGTGTGAACACGTGACCCTTTTCTGAAGCCTCTTCCGTAGGCTTTCCTGATTTTAAATCAGGAAACACCCTGCACACAACCGCTGGACGTCCATGGGTCACGTGCGTGGCACGCGACAGCTGGAAACATCAGCAGAAAAGGGGCTTAGCCCCTGGGCTGGGAGTTGAACTCCCAAGGGGCTTTGGAGTTGAACTCCTAACAGGGATTATGTATAGATTTGGAGTTAAATTCCAACAGATCTTGAATAGAGTTAAACTCCTAGAAATCTTTGAAGATGATCATAGGGGGCCATTTTCTTCTCCCCTTTAGCCCCGGATCTTCTTTTGAGCCTTGGATCTTCCCGAAATGGGATTTTTGGAAAAGAGTCTCCTTCTTCCTTCTCTCTGTCGGCTGGATCTTGAAGAAGAAGAGGGGTGAAACTCAAAAATCTTTCATTTTTGGGTTTTAATGAAAGATTTGAGTTCCCCTTTAAGGGTTTTATGGTAAAAAACAGTTTCTTTTTGGAAAAAGAAGGATTGAGCTCTTGATTTAATTCAAAAAAAGAAAGAAGGTTTAGAACCTTGAGGAAGGCGGCACAAACCCTAGAATTTGATAGAATGAAAAGTTGTCCTTGATTTTTTCATCATGTTGTCTTTATAGGCTACACATTTTACATATAGCCCCTTGAGCTTTGCCAAATGGCACTTGTGCCACCCCGTGCCTTATGAGCTTATCTCTTTTTGCACATAAGCGTAGGGTTTACAAAATTTTGGCTTTTGGCCTATTTTACATACATTTATTTCTATAAAAAAAAGAATTACATTAAACCGATTTATGGTTTCATTTATTTTTTTGTCATGGGGCCGGTCCCTTCCATGCTCGATCTTGACCTGGGCTTGAGACTACTTGGCTTGAGGTTGACTTTGATTTTGACTTGGTCAATCGCGGTGTAATTTTAGACCCCAACAAAGTTCCCCCCATCAATAAATGCACACCGTGTGTGTGGGTTGTATGCATGAAATTGATGGATCTTGTTCTATATGGAACTTGATTTAGTTGGGTTCCCTTTTGACGATGTGGGGGGTCGATACTGCCATTTTAGCGACTTGGACGGTCGATACTGCCATTTTCACAATGTGGACGGTCGGTGCTACCATTTTAGCGACGTGGACGGTCGATGCTGCCCTTTTTGCGAATTGGACGGTCAGTGCTGCCCTTATTTGCGACTTGGACGGTCGGTGCTGCCCTTTTTACGACTTGGACGGTCAATGCTACCCTTTTTGTGATTTGGACGGTCGGTGCTGCTATTTTAGCGACTTGGACGGTCGGTGCTGCCCTTTTTGCCACTTGGACGGTCGGTGCTTCCCTTTTAGCGACTTGGACGGTCGGTGCCTTTCTCCGCTTCTTACGGTGTTGGGATTTGATTTGACTTGCTCCGCTTTCTGCGGTGTCGGGGTTTAATTTGACTTACTTCGCTTTCTGCGGTGTCAGGGTTTGATTTAACTTTCTTCGATTTCTGCGGTGTCGGGGTTTGATTTGATTTATTTTGGGAGTTCCCTACCCGTCCAGCGGGACTTTTGAGCTTGGAAGCGCTACCGGGTGGGACATTAATTTGATCTGTTTGATTTCTGCCTTATTTGGCATGACTTTTGAAATTGAGAGGAACTTGGAATTTGGATTTTGTTTGGCATCAGTATTGCTGCACTGGAATAATGCCAAGAGCAACACATCATTTGCCTCAGGAGGACTTGGGATTTGTTTTTTGGGTCGGCATCAGCATTGCTGCCAGGTGCAACTCATCATTTGCCCCGGGAAGACTTGGGATTTAGTTTTTGGGTCGGCATCAGCACCGCTAACACTGAAGCAATGCCAAGAGCGACTCATCATTTGTCGTTGGGAAAACTTAGGATTTAGGTTTAGGGTTGGCATCAGCACCGCTAACACTAAAGCAATGCCAGGAGCGACTCATCATTTGCCGTTGCCCGTTGGGGAGCGATGGCTTAGGAGACAGGTTTAGATCTCTATCACCGAAGGCTTTTCAATTTTATGAGCCGTAAGGGTATCATAAAAGCATTTTCTCCCTACAAGTCGAAAAGATCTCACAGGTGTATTTCTCCCTAGGAATCGTGGGGATTCCTAAGTGTGTTGCTCCTTTATGATAGGATCTCACGTGGGGATTTTCTTCTCACAAGGTCGAGAGGACTTAGCAAGTGTATTTCATTTCTTTTTTACGAGTTTACGCCCTTTCGGGTTTTCATAAACTCGCCGGCAGTCCTGATATTTTTACTCACGGGGCCCTTTCAGGTTTTCATCCGTTTCCGTTTTGCTTCTGGATATACCTTTTTTTCTTTCTTTCGTTTCTTTTCTTTTTTTTACATTGGCGGATCTTCATCACTGGTGGGACTTTAAATGTAGTCTCACCGGTAGGACTTAGAAGAGATAGGGGTCGTTTATACATGTAGATTATATACGGTTTTACAGGATGTATGATCCAGACCGTAGGGTCGGTGTGCTCAATTCGCCTACGACTTGGAGCATTCATGCGTAGTATTTCTTGCGATATCGGCCATTGATGGGTGGCATGGGCCTTTCTCCCTTGGCATTTATCAGCTGGTAGGATCCTCCATCAAACACTTTCTCAATGACGTATGGTCCTTCCCAGTTTGGCTCAAATTTTCCCTTGGCATGTCGATTGGGGATGATCAGCCTTTTGAGGACCAGCACCAATTCGCCTTTCTTGAAAGCGCGGAGATGGGTCATCTTGTTATAGGCCCGTGATATTTGGGCTTGGTACAGCTCCAGATTTTGCTGTACTGCGAGCCTCTTTTCTTTGAGGGCATCGAGCTCTTCGAGCCGAAGGAGCATGTTTTCCTCCTCCGTCAACTCGTGCTGAACGTATATTCTTAAGCTTGGAACTTCGACTTCGAGGGGGAGGATCGCCTCCACTCCGAAGAGTAATGAGTATGGAGTGGACTGAGTTGGAGTACGGTGCATGGTATGATATGCCCTTAACGCCTCGTGAAGTTTGAGATTCCAGTCTCTCTTGTTGGCTGAAGCATTTTTTCCTCAGGAGCTTGCACAGAGTTTTATAAAAGGCTTATGCTAGCCCATTGGCCCTTGGATTATAGATGGAGGAATATCTCCAGTCTATCTTGTGTTGAGTAGCGAACCTTGAGACTTTGAAGTTCTTGAAAGAAGGCATGTTGTCAGATATGATTCTTCTTGGTGTATCGAAGCGGTATAGAATATTATGCCGGAAAAATGTTAGAATATCTTCTATCTTGACTTCTTTTAACGAGACAGCTTTAGCCCATCTGGAGAAGCAGTCAGTTGCGGCCAATATGAACCGGTGGACTTTGGATGACCGAGGATCAATCGAGCTAACTATGTCGGTGCCCCAAACTTCGAAGGGCCATGACGCCACCGTAGGATGCAACAGATTGGGGTGCTTATGAATGA
Source organism: Agapanthus africanus (assembly GCA_030015575.1). Taxonomy (NCBI): domain Eukaryota; kingdom Viridiplantae; phylum Streptophyta; class Magnoliopsida; order Asparagales; family Amaryllidaceae; genus Agapanthus; species Agapanthus africanus. Next base: position 162,788,505 of record JASDDO010000019.1, read on the forward strand.
GGTCACCATGAATTTGGCAGAGATGACATTTCTTAGCGTGCTCTTCGCAATATTTTATCATAGCAGTCCAGTAATATCCAAGCTGTTTGATTTGAAGCTGCATTTTGAGGCCGGAGTGGTGAGCTCCACAGACGCCTGAGTGAACTTCGGCTTCGGCCGATGACAGGCACCTGAGGCAGAGTTGGTTATATGATCTGCGGTATAGCATATTATTTACAAACACATATCGGAGAGCTTTCTTCTTCAGCTGAATCCTAGCAGATTTTTCTTCGGGCAACTTGTCGTATCGGAGGTACTCTATAAAGGGTTCTCTCCAATCGGGCTCATCTTGGATGATCAGAGCTTCTTCGGCAGGATTGTTCTCTTGTTCTAAGCTTCCCTCTTCACGCAAAGAGACCGGAGGTAGAATTTGCCGGCTTCTGACTGTTATCAGAATTTCATCCATGTTGGGATCAGCCAGCTCTTTGGCTAGGCGAGCAAGTACGTCGGCTTTTCCGTTCAACACCCTAGGGACTGTCATTAGTTCAATGTGAGTGAACCTTTTCATTAGTTCCACCACCCAGCTTCTATATTGAGCTAACTCAGGTTTATATATCTTGTACTCGCCACTCACCTGGTTGACGACAAACTGGGAGTCACCGTAAACCCGTAGCCGAAGGATTCCCATTTCTATGGCGAGCTCCAGACCAGCTATGGCTCGCTATCCTCGAGGTGTAGCATTTGTTCATCAGGTAATTCACAATTTAGTAGCGACCCTTCTTAGATGGGATGAGCAGCGAGGAAATTGGTGAAGGCTTGCCTTTTTATTGCTTTCTGAGGAGTAAAAACTATGTTAAACTCAAGCAGCATGATAGCTCATCTTGCCATTCTACCGGCTAGACTTGCTTTGGTCATTAAGTGTTTGAGCGGGTCGACCCTGGAGATCAGCATAACCTGATAAGCGAGAAGATAGTGTCTTAGCTTTTTCACGGCAAATATCAGGGCCAAGCACCGCTTTTCGATCGGGAAATAGTTATGTTCCACCCAGACTAACGTTCGACTGAGATAGTAGAGGTCATTCTTTTTTCCCTCCTCATTGTTCTGGGCGAGGAGTGCACCGAGTGACTCATCAAGCGTGGCAGTATAGAGAATCAACGATTTATTTGGAATAGGGGCAGCAAGCACTAGAGGGTGCAACATGTACTGTTTGATGTTTTCGAACGCTTCTTGACATTCGGCATCCCAGAAAAAAGGAGCTCCTTTCTTCATGAGCTTTGAGAAGGGCCTACATCTCCCCGATAAATTTGAGATAAACCTTCGTATATAAGCAAGCTTGCCTTGAAAAGATCTTAGCTATGTCAGATTCTTCGGAGGGGGCATCTCTATGTTGACCTTTATCTTGGATGGGTCAACTTCGATCCCTCGATATCGTACCATGAAGCCCAGAAATTTTCCCGATGACATGCCAAAAGTGCACTTCAGAGGATTCATCTTCAGATCGTATTCCCTCAGTCTAGTGAAAATGGTCCTAAGATCTTGGATGTGATCGGCCTTGGCTTTAGTCTTGACGACCCGATCATTAACATAGCATTCGACGACTTTATAGATTATGTCATCAAAGATATTGGTCATTACCCTTTGATATGTAGCACCGGCATTCTTCAGTCTGAACGGAATCACTTTGTAACAGTATATGCCGATCGGGGTTCGAAATGTTGTATGCTTCTCATCCTCAGACGGCATTTTTATCTGATTGTACCCAGACGAACCGTCCATGAAGGTGAACAGCTCGTAATTTGAGGTGTCATCGACCATCATTTCCATGATCGGAAGTGGGAAATCATCTTTAGGGCATGCCTTGTTAAGGTCTTTGAAATCGACACAAACCCGGATCTGCCCATTTTTCTTCTTTACTGGGACAATGCATGCGATCCAGTCTGCGTATTTCTCTTCCCTGATGAAACCAACATCGATAAGTTTCTTAGTTTCCTCGATGACCATTTCTTCCAGCTCCCTTCCTATTCTTCGTGGAGCTTGTTTGACAGGCTTGGCATCAGGAGATATAACCAGCTTATGCACGGCCACTTCAGGGAAGAGGCCAGGCATTTCTTTGTACGTCCACGCGAAGCAATAAGCGAACTCATGCAGCAGGGAAATTATCCGCTCTTTCATTTCCTCTGAAAAGAGTGAGCTGACGTAGGCCAGCCTTAGATTATCAGGCGTTCCCAAATCGATCTCGTTTAGCTCATCGAAGGTTGCTTGTCCGCTATCTTTGAGCTCCTGAGGGGCTTCTTCTGGCTCGGCTAGCTCGTCTTCATCATTTTACTCTTCGCTGGCTTCACCAATATGGATCATGTAGCATGCTTTGGAATCAGGTTAAATGAAACCTATGCCCCGTCTATCTGGAATTCGTCCATCAATGGGTGCTCGGACCTGAGGCAGATGCCATAACCCTTCATAAAACTTTGTTTCAGAGTCTGTTTGATATAACCGACATCCGCACTTTTTAAAATATTCCCGCATCTCGGACGCATAATATCTGGGATTAAGGACGGCTCTTATACCTCTCTCATATGGAAGGCACGTGACAGATAAATCATCTGGGTGCAGAACAGAATTTGACCCATAAAACAGAATACCCTTTTGTCCACTTTTTCTTCCAGGAATGTTTAAGTTTTAAGCCGGTCCACGGTGGAGACTGACAATGCATCTAGCTCCTTACACATCTTCTTCGGCACCCTTGTGATAGCTAGGGACCCTTCTATAATCTTGATGGTTTCTCTAAGCTTCGCTTTTTGCATGATGGCCCAATCTGCATAGCTGTTGCAAGACGGGTCCTCTTCCTCCAACTCTTCAGTGTCGCTGCCGAAATGAGGGCAAATTTTGCTGCCGGATGGGCCTTCAGTATCAGACTCGTCCCTATCGCTGCCAAAATGAGGGCGAATTTTACGGAAGGAAGGACTTCCAACGTCGGCCTCATCAGTGTCACTGCCGAAATGCGGGCGCACTTGGGGGGTTTTTGCTTTTGAAAGTGATAGCCGGCTCGGATATGCTTTTGAGTTTCGGAGTCGTTCTATCCTTGGTCAGTCGTGGCTCGGTATTTTGGGAATCCACGAAGTACCGAGAATCTTCATATCGGACTTCATGCACACCGAACAGTTGGATGTCTCCGTCAATGCGTCTTTCTTCGTCATTTTTAGTATACTTCATGCATTGATGGGGAGTTGACAGAACGATGCCGTAATCGTGGAGCCATGGCCGTCCCAAGAGAATTTTATAAGACGTGTCAGCGTCGATCACGTATATCTTAGCTTTGATTTGCAGATCCCCAAATTTGATTGGCAGAGCTATAGACCCCAGAACTTGCTGGCAGTTTTGATTGAAACCTTGAATGGTAATCCTTTCCCTTGACAAGTGTCAGACGTCCATTGACAAACTCTTCAGAGTCCGGAAGTTCATAATGTTCACTGAGAATTCCGGATCAATCAATATGCGATTAATCCGATCTCCGTCGCTGTTGCTCCCGCCAAAATTTTGGCTCAAAATCCGCTCCCTTATAAAATAATAACAATAAAATAAAAAAATAAAGGGAAAAACTCCACATGCAAAGAATGTAACAAATGCCTCAAAGCCAAGAGTTAAAACATTCTGAAGCAGCGCTTCATAGCAGCGCCAGCGCTAAGGAGGCAAAAGCTTTGACCAGGGCACCACGTGCAAAGCACGTGTGCGCTAGCGCTGACTGCGCCGTGCTCTGAGAAGCGCACCACGTGCAAAGCACGAATGCGCTGCGCTCTGAGCAGCGCACCACGTGCAAAGCACGGGTGCGCTAGCGCTGGAAATAAAAGCTCCCCACCGTCAGATCAAAGATTTAATAATAATGATAAATCATTAATTAATTAGAATTAAATTCTGTTAAGGAAAGATTCCTCAAAATCTTTCCAAACAACAAGATTGTGCTCTGTAAATCAGAGCACCGTTGGATCAATGATCCAAGGGTGATTAAAAATCACCAAAAACACAGAACAAATTCTGTTTAGAAGATTTCCCAATCTTGTTAAAAACAAGAAGATTACCTTTTGTAAATCAGAAGCCCCTGGATCAAAGATCCAACGATGGGAAATTCTCCAAATCAATTGGAGAAAAGATCTCCTTAACTGATTGAACAAATCAGTTTGCCCTATATAAAGGCCCCAAGACTTCAAGTCTGGGAGATACAAAAAAAAAGAACAGAAATATAGACAGAGGAACCCCCCCATAAACTTTGAGAAAATCTTAGGAAGAAGAAGAAGTTCTCGGCAAAAGAAGACAATTCTTTTCAAGGCAAAAAATGATAGAAAGACGAAATCGTCTCAATATAAAAAGAAGTATTTACTTCTTTCACAGATCATAGATCTATAAGACAAATTGTCTTTCACAAAAGAGATTATGAACATCTCATTATTAAGGGAGGGAGAATTATCCAATTCTTTTAGGATCACAGATCCATAAAGGCAAAGCCTTTCATCAAAAAGAGATTGAAATATCTCCTATAAACTAAGAACTTTGGTTTTTTAGAATCTTGAGATAAAGTCTCTTATCAAAAAAAAGATAATCTTCAGAGCGTAAAGTAAACTTAAAAAGAGCCTTAGCGCTCCTAATTTAAAAGTGCCTTCGTGCTCTTCATCTAGCGCAAAGCGCTGCAGTGCCATAGCGCTTCAAACATAGCGCACTGTGCTCATTGGCTAGCGCTCAGCGCTAAGCGCGCCACGTGCTCCTCATGTGTGCGCTGCATTAATAAAAACGCTTTGCGCTCATTATATGGCATCAGCGCCAAGCGTTTCAACGCTTCAACTATTGCGCATCAGCGCTCTACTTCTAGTGCAAAGCGCTAAGCGCATCAGCACTCTTCATCTAGCGCAAAGCACTAAGCGCATTAGCGCTTCATATCTGGCGCAAAGCGTTAAGCACATCAACGCTCTTCATTAGCGCTTTAACCATAGCGCACTGCGCTCATTGACTGGCGCTAGTGCCAAGTGCGCCACATGCTTTTATGTGCGCTTGGACAGAACATAAACTGTTCTTTGAATAAGCCTGGGGCTATGATAAATGCACAATATTTAACTAAAGACAAAACATTGTCAGAGACCAAACCAATACTTAGCATTTTTAAAGCGATTGGGCTCAAACAAACATCTAACAACTCAAAAACAAATGTTGAACATTGTAATTGAATGGACTTAGCCCAAATTGGCCATAAGTCCTCAATTCAGATTAATTGAGTTCATATGCTCATAAATCATAGATCTTAGTCCCAATTGGACTACAGGTCTCTCAACCCATATCGGTTTAAGGGTACATCTCTGAACTCCTCTGATATTTGTCGTTGTAATCCTTCAACGTCTTCAGAGAGGTGACGGGTCCCGACAACCATACATTTCATGACCTGGACTGTGGGGTCCTTAAGTCCATGGACTATGATGTTCTTAACCTTGACTGTGAGGTCTTTAAACTCATGGACTATGATGTCTTTAACCTGGACTGTGGGGTCCTTAAGCCCATGGACTATGATGTCCTTAACCTTGACTGTGCAGTCTTTAAGCCCATGGACTATGATGTCCTTAACCTTGACTGTGAGGTCTTTAAACTCATGGACTATGATGTCCTTAACCTTGACTGTGAAGTCTTTAAACTCATGGACTATGATGTCCTTAACCTTGACTGTGAGGTCTTTAAACTCACGGACTATGATGTCCTTAACCTTGGACCACCATGTCCTTAAACTGGTATTGGACCGTAATGTCCTTAAACTAATCGACCGCAATGTCCCTAAACTAAACAATAGAGACCAAATGCTCTTTTGTTAGATCTAAACGATCCCGTTAAGTTGATCTTAGTCTAAAATTAGACTAACGTATCCTTAACAAACGTTTAAGTTGATCTTAGTCTCAAACGAGACTAACGTATCCTTAAACCCAACCCCAAACCCAAATCTAAGAAGATACGGATTTGGACTAATCCACGCCCTACGGGCGACAACATAAATTAGTCTCCGTATACAATCCACGGGCAACCAAAAACAAAACAAACACACACGACACGAATTGACCTTCTGGAGAAGGAGAAAGTGGTTACCGCGATGCGGTAGCATAATTAACTGCTGGGGCTTGCGCCTGCAGAGAAGAGCGTCCCCACAATCAAAAACCCCTCAATGAGGGAATCTGACGAAGTCTGCTACATTGGTCGCATCCGTTTAAACCTTCGATATATGGTGCCATAAATCAACTTGGCATCTTCGGAGAGGTGGACGGATAGAACCAAATAGCATCTGCCCTCGAAGTTCAGGCCCGGACGTCCCAACGCCCCGGTCGCGTCTTTCGGCATAGAACAGATTCTGGCACGCCCGGTGGGACCTCTTCCTCTTTCCACTCCACACTTCGTAGATTCGCTGAACCTTTAGTTGCCAATGATGCAGACAGGGCAAGGAGGTTCATGCGCAGCTTGGATGTGGACATCCAGAGGCGGATTGTCTCCCTGGGTTTGACCACTTTCTCACAGGTTCTTACGGCAGCCCAAGAACAGCAGAGCTTATCTGGGAAGACTGGGAGTTCACTACAGACAACAGTTACAGTAAGGAAGCCGGCATTTGTACCAAACCGAGCTCATGGACGCAGAGGTATTCCGGTGGACCGTCGTGGTGTAACACCGATGAAGAAGCCTGCTGTCTTTGATCAGAGGAAGCACATGGTTTGCAGCTTTTTCCACTTACCCGGACATTTGCAAAAGGAATGTCGCAGGATGCGGGGACTTTGTCTGGTTTGTGGATCGGCGGATCATACTGTTAATTCTTGTCCGTCGAAGCTTCGCACAAGGGATGATATTCAGAAGCCTCCGCAGAAACCATTTCAGGGACAGAAGCAGCTGACTCAAGGACCTAACCAGGCTCGAGCTTTTACCCTGACGGCTGAGGAAGCTAAGGCTTCGGGAGAAGTTGTTTCAGGTATTCTACTCATTCATGGTTTTCCTGCATTAGCGTTATTTGATTCTGGTGCATCCCATTGTTTTATGTCGTCCAAGTTTATAACTACACACTCGATTACCTGCACGACCCTGTCTAGTTTCTGGGACATACACACTGCGAATGGGAAAATCATATATAGTAGAGAATGTAAGGAATGTGCAGTTGTTGTTTGAGGACGGGAGCTTTTTGCAGATTTCTTGGTGATTGATACAGGCAGCTACGAATTCGTCTTGGGAATGGATTTTCTCGGCACTTTCCTTGCTCACATTGATTATAGAGCAAAGAAAGTAATTTTCCAGATTTCCGGATATCCCGAGTTTATCTTCACTGGAGGAAGCAGTTCTGTCGGGCCAGTCGAGTTTAGGGCTAGGTCGACAACTAATATTCTAGCATCAATGGAGGTTGATAAAAGTGAAGAGCCAGCCGTTGTTCGCGATTTTATCGACGTGTTTGAAGATATATCGGGATTACCGCCGAAGCGAGACGTGGAGTTCGCAATTGATCTTATTCCTGGTGCAGCGCCAGTATCTAAAGCGTATTATCCAATGGCACCAGTGGAATTGGAAGAAGTCGAGAAACAGGTTGCTGAATTGCTTGAGAAGGATTGGATTCGAAGCAGTAACTCGCCTTAGGGAGCTCCAGTTCTTCTAGTCAAGAAGAAGGATGGCACAAGAAGGATGTGCATCGACTATCGAGAATTAAACCGGGTGACTATTAAGAACAAGTACCCGATCCCTCGCATTGGCGAACTATTTGAGCAGCTTAGTGGCGCGAGGGTATTCTCAAAGCTGGATTTGCGATCCGGATATCATCAGGTCCGAGTGAAAGCAGAAGATATTTGCAAGACGGCGTTCCGAACTCGGTATGGACATTACGAGTACTTAGTGATGCCCTTCAGAGTAACGAATGCACCGGCGATATTCATGGACTTGATGAACCGAATCTTTTCACCATTCTTGGACCAGTTTATTGTGGTGTTCATTAACGATATTCTGGTCTATTCGAAGAGTATTGAAGAGCATGTAGAACATTTGAAGATCGCACTGCAGACGTTGAGACAAGAGAAATTGTATGCGAAGATGAGCAAGTGCGAGTTTTGGCTGGAGGAAGTAAAGTTTTTGGGGCATGTTGTGTCTGGCGATGGAATCGCCGTCGATCCAGAAAAGATTGCAGCAGTTCGAGATTGGCCGATTCCAAAGAATGTTGCGGAGATAAGAAGTTTTCTTGGACTCGCCGGGTATTACAGAAAATTTGTGGAGAACTTTGCTCGTCTGGCGGAGCCGTTGACCAAGCTTACGCGCAAGGAGGTACCTTTTGTGTGGACAGATAGGTGCGCGTCATCTTTCGAGACGTTGAAGCAAAGATTGATAACCGCTCCTATTCTGACCGTGCCAGACAATTCCGGAGGATTAGTGATTCACAGCGACGCATCTGGGAAAGGATTGGGATGTGTTTTGATGCAGCATGGGAAGGTTGTAGCGTACGCATCGAGACAGTTGAAGACCCATGAAAAGAATTACCCAACTCATGACTTGGAGCTTGCGGCTGTAATCTTCGCTCTGAAGATTTGGAGACACTACCTTTTGGGTGAAAGGGTCGAAGTTTTCACGGATCATAAGAACTTGAATTATGTGTTCACACAAAAGGAGCTTAATATGAGGCAGCGTAGATGGTTAGAGCTGATGGCTGACTACGATCTTGATCTTAAGTACCATCCGGGGAAGGTTAATGTCGTACCGGATGCGCTCAGTCGGTTACCAGCAATTCAGATGTTGACTACGCAGAAGGAACTCGTTGAAGAATTTCGAAGATTTGATCTGGAGGTTTTGCTACTGCATTCTTCGGGACTGTTGATGTAGCTGCAAGTACATTCGTCGTTGATCGAGAATATTAAAGCAGTGCAATCGCAGGACCCTAGATTGCAAAAGTTTTGAGAACGGGTTGAAGCTGGACTTCGAACAGATTTATTGATCCATGAAGATGGTTCGTTGAGATGTGGTAGCCGTTTGTGTGTGCCAAAGGGAGATATTCGCGAAGAGCTTATGAAGGAGGCACACAGTTCAGCTTATTCCGTACATCCAGGAGTCACGAAGATGTATCGAGACTTACGACAGCATTTCTGGTGGGAAGGCATGAAACGGGAGATTGCTCGCTTTGTGGCAAAGTGCTTGGTGTGTCAGCAAGTTAAGGCTGAACATCAAAGGGTTGCTGGTTTATTGCAACCACTTCCGATTTCTCAGTGGAAGTGGGAACATATAACCATGGATTTCATGACAGCTCTACCGCGGAGTCTAAAAGGCAACAATGCAGTATGGGTGATTGTTGATCGATTGACCAAAGCAGCTCATTTCATTCCTTTTCGGGTTGGTCAATCCACGGAAACTTTGGCAGAACGGTACATGCAGGAGATTGTAAGATTGCATGGAGTACCGGTGAGCATCGTGTCCGATCGTGACACTCGGTTCTTATCACACTTTTGGCGGAGCTTACAGGAAAGTTTGGGGACTCGATTGAAGTTTAGCACAGCTTATCATCCTCAAACTGATGGCCAGTCGGAGAGGATGATCCAAACTCTTGAAGATATGTTGAGAGCGTGGATGTTGGACTTCAAGGGTTCATGGGAGGATCACCTGCATTTGGTGGAGTTTTCTTACAACAACAGTTTCCAGGCAACTATTCAGATGGCTCCATTTGAAGCTTTGTATGGTCGCAAGTGTCGTTCACCTGTTTGTTGGGATGATGTCAGTGAACGAAGGTTGTTAGGACAGGATCTGGTTGTGCAGACAGTTGAGAAAGTTAACGCTATTCGGAATCATATGAAAGCAGCTCAAGACCGACAGAAGAGTTGGGCAGATACGTCGAGAAGACCTCTAGAGTTCGCCGTGGGTGATTTGGTATTCTTGAAGATATCACCGACCAAAGGGGTGATTCGTTTTGGAAGTCGAGGAAAGCTCAGTCCTCGATTCGTTGGACACTTTGAGATCTTGGAGCGTGTTGGTGAGGTAGTGTATCGTTTGGCGTTACTGCAATCCTTGGCGAATGTGCATGATGTGTTTCACGTATCTCAACTCCGTAAGTATGTTCGAGATGAAACACATGTGTTGGATCATTCGGAGCTGACGGTACGAGAAGACTTGACTTTCGAGGAGCGACCGGTTGAAATTGTGGATCGAAGGGAAAAGGTTCTTAAGAACAAGGTTATCCCTCTTGTACTTATTTCTTGGGGTAATCGCTCACATGGAGAGTCCACTTGGGAACGAGAAGATAAAATCCGGCAGAAGTTTCCTCACATTTTCTTATAGTTATTGTCGTCTATCTTTTGTATTCTTGGAATTTCGAGGACGAAATTCTTTTTATAGTTGGGTATAATGTAACAACCGAGTCCAATTCTACAAATTTCAGTTACCGTATGTGTGGTGTGTGGTATTTATTTTATTTATCATGCTTTGGCTGTTACTAGTTATAGTTTAAACCGACATTTCATATTCTTGCATATAACAATTTAAGTCATTTAAAATAAATTAAAAATATTTGTCATGGCCTGCTCGATACCCCTAACCCTGTGGTAGCGTCCTTGCATCGTGTTCTCATCCCGTTCAGTGAAACGGACGTATTTGGACGACTACGCGCACGTACATGCGTCCGTTCTTGGGGGTATGCTATTTCTTTACTAAATCCTTCATTTCAATTTTTGGAACCTGCCAATATTTTTCATATTTCAAATTCAAATTTTTGGACCCGACCCGGGCGAAATTCTGAATTATTTTGTATCCCGCCAATTCTGTTTATTTAAATATTTAATTTTCTTAATTTATTTTATCATCATAGAAATCGTGGGGTTGGAAATCTTTCAGCCTAGGGTAATCCTTTTAAAATTTTCTTTAAATATCTTTTCATATTTCCCAACCTATTAAATTTTAGCCAGCGATATCCTTTTAACCCCATAAATCTTTCACAATTTTCCCTCAGCCAATCGCGGTGCCCCATTTCCTTAGCATGGGCCCACATCCCCCTCTCTCACCTTTCTCTTTCTCTCTCTCTCTCTCCTCCCTATTCATGCACTAAAATCCAATCCTATCTCTCCTCACTGTTACTCCCTCTCTCTCTCACTCCTCTCGTGAGTTTCTCTCTCCCCTCGAATCTCTTTCTCTCTCCCCGTATCTCTCTCTCTCTCTCTTTTATATTTTTTCCCTCTTCTTCAACACGAAAGGAAAACCCATTCCCTAAAAAACCCTAGCCGCCTTCCTCCTCTTGCCGTTACCCTAGCGCCGACGCCATCGTCGCCGTTCATTGCCGCTGCTCACCCTCATCGCCTCTACCTTCTCTCCTTCCTCCTTCCTTCTCTTCCTAGCACCCTGCAACTAGCAGCCGCGCCCCTGCACGCATCTGCACCGCCGAAAGCCGCCGCCGGTGACCTCGTCCCCGTGCCCTAGCCTTGGTACACCCCCTGTGAGCCTTATCTCTGCACCTGCTTCCTTCTCTCCTTCTTCTTTCTTCTTCTCCCATTCTTTATGCTCTCGGTTGGTTTTCTTTAACTACCGGTGGTCGCTGCAGGTACCTCGTCGGAGCTCCGTCGACGCCGTCGACCCTCACGATCCCTCTCCAGACCACTGTAAGCCTCCTTCCCTTCATTCTCCTTCTCTTTGTCTCTTTTCTCATTCATGCAGTTCTTGAAATATTGATGTTCACTATTCTGGTTCGCCGGAATCCGACCGTGCCGACGACGTTTCCTGACAACCCAACAAGTACCTCTGATCCGTGTGAATCCACTGTTCGTCGTTTGAGCTCTTTCCATGTACCGTGCGCGCATCGCAACTTTTTCTCGCCGACGCGTAACGTTCCGTTTCCGTATCGCGACCCGTCGAGATAAGTGAAACTTGCTACATGCTATTTAAACTATTCGTATGCTAATTTATTTATTTCCTATTAAATCTCTAAATAGAATCGAAAGTATTGGATTTCAAGTTAACCGTATAAAGTTCCGTTACACATTTTATGATCTCGAACTTGAAACTTAATTGTTGCATCTAATTATTTATGCCTAGTAATCACCTGTAAATGTTAGACCACATGATCACATTTGTTTATAGCCATGCTACCTCTTTTACCCAGTTTTAACCTATTAGACATCCGTGTGCATCTTTAACCGGTTAGTTACAATTGCATCCATATTATACATGTCGTCGCATCCCTAGATTACTCGATACTTATTAATCTGGGTTTTATCATTCACATCTATCATATTGTATTCATATAATGCTGACACCATCTCTTAAACACAACTGATAACCGTACGACTAATTTGTTAAATCTGTATTTATTGCTTAACCTGTTACATGTATTATGTTGTTGATAACCATGCTTGATTATTTATAACCATGATTATGCTAGCTGATTATGAGTACCCACATGTTATTCTTTTACACCCTGGTATGACTTGCTACACACATATTGATTGACCCGACACGGTACCGTACACTACTTGACTTGACTGATGTACCATTACTTGACCCGTTACCTGATCTTGTGTCTAATGCCAACAAACCTGACATGTAGTCCTCACGGACCGTTCCTGTTGTCTATCCAGACAAACCTGCTCTTACCTGATCCTGTGTTGGCATTACTTCTTGATTACTGAATACCTAACTTGACATACATAACTTGGGGGTATGGGGAAGTCAATGATGAAATCCTGACTTGTAACTCGACAGTTGCTTGCTTTTACTGATCAGTTTTAGAGGCTAGGCCCGCCTCGTGACGATGCTGCTGACATCGTTGGTCTGTACTCTTTTCCTGTTAGTGCCTAGCGGCACATCTCGGTTTCAGCCCAAGAGTCTTAGACCGTGGTCCCGGCATGCACGGGATACTATTGAGTTACATCGATGATTCATCAAATTGATTTCAAAGACTTTAGAGTAGATAACCCAATAGACCAGTTTAGCTTACTCACTACACACTACCCTTCACTGCCCTGATTTATATTACTGTTACACCTGCTCTTCATTCATGTTCATATTTGCATTTCCCGTTACCCTGGTTACATTTTATTAATTGATGATATGACGCGCTGACGTCTGGGTTTTGCATGGCCCGGATTCCGTACCTTTGCTGCAATCCGAGCAGGAGTACTTCATCCAGCAGGCTGAGCAGTGCGGTTTCTGTAGTAGTTAGTTCTTTTATTTTCTGCATTTTATTCCTGATGTGAGCCCGTATTATGGGACATACATTCCAGATATTTTGTATTGGATCCTTTTCTTCCGCACTTTTATTGTTCTTGACTCATGTTATCTTGGTTTATGGACATGTATTAGATAGTTACATTTTGTTCTTGATATCTCTACAGCCGTAATGTGACTGTGGATGGATACTTCCTACCTACAGGTAGCATGGTTGGCTGTGTCACGTGCCCAATTTAGCGTACTCTGGAAAGTGGGGCGTGACAATATTTGCCTTTATAGGCTATACACTTTACATATAGCTCCTTGAGCTTTGCCAAATGGCATTTGTGCCACCCCGTGCCTTATGTGCTTATCTCTTTTTGCACATAAGCCATGGGATTTTCAAAATTTTGCCTTTTGGCCCATTTTACATACATTTATTTCTATAAAAAAAAGAATTACATTAAATCAATTTATGGTTTCTTTTTTTTTGTCATAGGGCCGGTTCCTTCCATACTCGGTCTTGACCTGGACTTGGGCCTACTTGGCTTGGGGTTGACTTTGATTTTCACTTGGTCAACCGCGGTGTAATTTTAGACCCTAACATTCTTAAGCCATCATATCCCTCAAGTTGCCCTACAGGCGGTCTAATATTGACCCTTGTATACAATCCAAAGGCATGAATAAACAATTCCCCACCAAGTTCCTCCAATGGCGAGAAATGTTCCCATATGGTGAACGACACTTGTAAGTCCTCTCGACTTATAAGGAGAAAATACTCTTATAAGATCCTTATGACTTATAAGAGAACACACACTTAAAAATCCCCACGATTCTTTTGGAGAAAATATACCTACGAGAGCCTCATGATTCGTAGGGAGAAATAACTTTATGAGACCCTTACGGCTCATAAAGTCAAAAAGTCTTAGTCGATAGAATCCTAACTCTGTTTACTAAGCCATCTTTGTTCAAATCGTCAAAGGCAAATGATGATTCGCTCCTGATAATATTCCAGTTGTAGCGATGTTGATGCCTAAATAGATGTCAAACTCCAAGTCCTCTTAAAGCAAATGATGATTCGCTCCTGGCAATATCCCAGTTGCAGCGATATTGATGCCTAAACAGGTGTCAAAATCCAAGTCCTTTCATGGCAAATGATGATTCGCTTCTGGCAATATTCCAGTCGTAGCAATACCGATGCCAAGGTTGGTATCAGATTCTAAACTCGCAATAAAAACATCAGCGAGCAAAAAATATGCATAAAAAAGCCGAAATGATGGGGTAACTCGCAATAAAAATTAGCGAGCATAAAAAATATGCATAAAAAAGCCGAAATGATGGGGTAACTCGCAATAAAAATTAGCGAGCATAAAAAATATGCATAAAAAAACCAAAATGTTTGGGCAACTTGCAATAAAAAGTAGCGAGTAAATAAAAAATAGCCAAAATGATTGGGTACCACGATAAATAGTTGAAATGATTGGGCAATCGCGACTTTCGTGATATGAAAAGCTGAAAAGATAGAGTATCGCAGAAATAAAAAATATAAATATAATGAAATTTCCTCTACCCTGCAGGCAGGTCCACACCAACCCCTGTATATAATCCATGGGCACAAATGAAAGAAAGGGTACTATATTTTCCCACCAGGCTCCATCAAAGGGAGAGTCGGATCTTAATGGCAACATGTACAGCTTAGAGGTCATCCCGACGTTCTTTTCATTCCGACAGGATGCAGAGGCAACGTCAGCAAAGCTCCAAGGAGCCAAAACAAAAAAAAGGAGTGATGGAAAAATCCTAACTTCAGCTCGACGTGCTTCTCATGCCAGCAGGATACAGACGCAACGTCAATAAGGACCAAAGGGTCAAACAAAAAAGGAGTAATGGCAAAATCCCAGCCACAGCTCGATATTTTTTCTCGGTGCAGACGCGACGTCAACAAAGGCTCCAACGAGCCAAATCAAAAAAGGAGCGATGGAAAAATCCTAACTCCATCTCGACGTGGTCCTCATTTCAGCAGGGTGTGGACGTAACTGTCAAGTGAAATTGGAGCAATGGCATATTCCAAGCTCCAGATCACGATGGAAACATTTATAGCATAAAGATCAGCTTGACATTCATTCTCGGTGCAGATGAAATGTCAACAAGGACCCAAGGGGTCAAATAAAAGTGGAGCCATGGAAAAATCTTAGCTCTAGATCTCAATGGAGATATCTACAGCCTAGAGATCAGCTCGATGTTCTTCTCATTCCAACAGAGTGCAGACGTGACGTCAACAAAGATCCAAGGAGCCAAATAAAAAAGGAGTAATGGAAAAATCCCAGCTCCAACTCGACGTTCCCTCTCGGGGCGGACGCAACGTCAACAAACAAAAGTGGAGTGATGGCAAAAATCCTAGCTCTAGCTCGACGTTTTCCTTATTTCAGCAGGATGCTAACGCAACAATCAAATAAATGTGAAGTGACGGCAAAATCCTAGCTTCAGATCTTAATGGCAACATCTAAAGCCTAGAGATCACCCCGACGTTCTCCTCATGCCAGTAGGGTGCAAACACGACGTCAACAAAGACCCAAGGGTCAAATAGAAATGGAGTCACGAAAAATCCTAACTCCAAGTCTTGACGGTTCATATACAACCTAGAGACTATCCTAGCGTTCCTTCTCACTCCAGCAGTATATAGACGCAACGTCAACAAAAGACCCAAGGGTCAAAACATAAATGGAGCAATGGCATATTCCTAGCTCCGGACTTCAACTGCAATACATACAGCATGGAGGTCCTACAGATGTCTACCCTACTTCAGTAAAGAATCGGCACGACATCGTCAAAGCAAAAAACAAAGTGATGGCATATTCCTATTTTCGGGTCTTGACGGCAACTCATATAAAACCCGAAAGACCGTTGGAGATTATCCCACCCCAGAAGGGTGCGGTTATCACTCATCGGGGCTCCAAATTGAGCCTAACCACAAGTAAAAAGCGTCATGGCAAATTCGTAACGCTTGCTCTTCTAACGGTAATATAACCTAAGGAGATTACTTGAAGACGTCTTGTCCAGCCTCTGAAGGAATCAGAGACACGACAGTCATAGGGCGATGGCATATTCCTAGCTTCGGGCTTCAATTGCAATACATACAGCATAGAGGTCTTACAGATGTCTATCCTATTTCAGCAAAGAAACTGCACGACATCATCAAAACAAAAATGAAGTGACGGCATATTCCCAGCTTTGGGTCTTGACGGCAACCCATATAAAGCCTAAAAGACTATCGGAGATCATCCCACACCAGTGCGGAGTGGTTATGACTCATCGGGGCTCCAAACCGAGCCTAATTTCAAGTAAAAAGCGTCATGGAAAATTCTTAATGTTTTCTCTTCCGACGGTAATATGACCTAAGAAGATTACTTGAAGACTTCTTGTCTAGCCCTCGAAGGGATCAGAAACACGACAGTCGCGGGGCTACTTGAACAGCAACTTAAAGACTGCATATTGAGGAATACATCAGTCAATGCGACGGTACCACGGACTAAAACCCTAGTACCACAAACTAACGGACCCTTGTCGTAAAGAATAGGGGTTATCTATATTTCGCGTTAGGATACACCTGCGAGATCCTCTCAACTCATCTTGACTCGTAGGTAAAACATCTTCGTGAAACTCTCACGGTTCATGAAGGTGAAAAGCCTTAGGCGACGGGGATATCAACCTATATCCTAAGCATTATGACCCTACAAGTAGGTCCAAAATGACTCTTGTATACTATCCACGGGCCACATTCTCCAATGTCGCATACCGACGAGGAGGAGAAACCACTTACGAGTCCTCTCGACTCGCAAGGGGAAAATTCTCTTGTGAGATCCTTACGGCTCTTAAGAGAAAATGCATTTAGGAGTCCTCACGACTTCTAAGGAGAAAATACACCTACGAGATCCTCTCGACTCGTAGGGAAAAGAGTCTTTATGAGACTCTCACAGCTCATAAAGTTGAAAAGCCTTAGGCGACAGATCTAAACCTGTTCTCTAATCCATCGCTGCCCTACAGGTAAGTCCAAACTGACTCTTGAATACTATCCATGGGCCACATTCTCCAAAAGTCGCATACCAACGAGGCGGAGAAACCACTTACGAGTCCTCTCGACTTGTAAGGAGAAAATTCTCTTATGAGATCCTTATGACTCTCAAGAGAAAACTCACTTAGGAGTCCTCACGACTCCTAAGGAGAAAATACACCTATGAGATTCTCTCGACTCGTAGGGAGAAAATTCTTTATGAGACCCTCACAGCTTATAAAGTTGAAAAGTCTTAGGCGACAGTTCTAAACATGTTTTCTAAGCCATCGCTGCCCTACAAGGAGGTCCAAACTAACTCTTGTATACTATCCACGGGCCACATTCGCCAATGAAATGAAGAAGCTACTTACGGGACCTCACGACTCGTAAGGAAAAATACCCGAGTGAGATCCTTACGACTCACGGAGGCGATG
Source organism: Agapanthus africanus (assembly GCA_030015575.1). NCBI lineage: Eukaryota > Viridiplantae > Streptophyta > Magnoliopsida > Asparagales > Amaryllidaceae > Agapanthus > Agapanthus africanus. The sequence goes on from JASDDO010000019.1 coordinate 162,806,121, forward strand.
AACACTTAGAAATCCTCATGATTTCCAGGAAGAATATGCACATATGAGTTCCTCACGACTCATAGGGAGAAAACATAAGACCTTCTTGAGAGCCTTACGGCTCATGAAGATGAAAAAAACCTTAGGCTACAAGGACCCTAAACTTGTCTCCTAAGCCATCAATTCTATAGCTATGCATAACTCTGCACTATTTCACCCATATATATACTTACGTGGGCAAACTAGTAGGGGGCATTTGTTCCCGCCAAATTTTTTGGCTAAGAGCTATTTCTTCCTTATAAAAAATGAGGGAGAGAAAAGAAAAATGAAAAGAATTCTCATAATTTGGAATCACGTGTTAAACACGTGGGCGCTTAAACACTGAAAATAAATAACTAAGGGCCAAACCACGTGAGCGCTTATATGCAAAGCATATAAGCGCTAAAAACAAATAACTAAGGATCAAACAGGCCTCACGTGTTAAACACGTGAGCGCTCATATACAAAACATATGAGCGCTGAACATAAATAACCAAAGGCCAAATAGGCCTCACGTGTTAAATACGTGAGCGCTCATATGCAAAGCATATGAGCGCTGAAAGTAAACAGGCTAAAATCCACATTAGGGGTCATGTGTTAAACACGTGAATTCTCTTGCCGTATTCTTCGGCAACGCTCACATGCAAAGCATGTGAGCGCCCCAATTTTAAATGCTCCCATCTGATAGAATTAAATTCTATTTGGGAAATATTTTCCCTGATCTTTCTAATATGTAAAGATCTTTCTCTAACAGAGAATCTTGGATTTAAAATCCAATTATGATAAAATATCACCAATTAAACCATTTGATAGAATTAAATTCTATGTGGGAAATATTTTCCTGATCTTTCTCAAACTAGAAAGATTTCTCTGTTAAACAGAGGACCCTTCGATCAAAAATCCAACGGTGATTATAAAATCACCCATCGATCATTTGATAGAATAAAATTCTATCTTAGGAAAATATATTCCTCATCTTGTTAAACTAACAAGATATTCATATAATAGAATAAAATTCTAATCTTATTAAACTAACAAGATATTCATATGATAAAATAAAATTCTAATCTTGTTAAACTAACAAGATATTTATATGATAAAATAAAATTCTATCTTAGGAAAATAATTCATAATCTTGTAAAACAAAACAAGAAATCTACTTTGTTAAATAGAGAGTATTTGGATTAAAAATCCAACGGTGAATAAAATTCACCGATTGATCTAAAAGATCATTTTGATTGATTATAAAATCAATCATGATCTCTCAATAAGAGTTTTCCTCAACAAATTGATCCCTTTCTTTCTCCTATAAATAGGAGCAAAGAGATGACAAAAAAGGGGAAGGGGAGGAGAGAAAAAATAAGGAGAGGAAACCCCCCGTAAGCTTCTGTAAAAATACAGAAGGCTCTAAAAATAACAGAGAATTTAATTCTCTCAAAGTAGAAGATCTCCTTCCTAAAATCCCTAGGTAAAGAAAAAATAAGAGATCAAAATATCTCATTTACCTATCATATCACATCTAAAGGTTTAACTCTTTTAAAAGAACTTAGTTCTTTCTCTGGATCTGAGATCCACAAGACAAGTCTCCCACAAGTTGAGAATTTAATTCTCATCGGGAAGATCTTATTCTTGAAAATCAAAGATTCAGAGAAGAACATGGATACAAGATCATGAAAAAACATGGAGTCTATAATACTCCAGGAACTTAGTTCCTTCAAATCAGAATATGGAGTCCATAATACTTCAGGAACTTAGTTCTTTCAAATCAAGAACTTAGTTCTTAAAGAACATGATCCAAGATCCGTAAAATAATGATCTTGGTGGTCGTTAATGGTCAAAATACCATTAATAGAGATTTAAGTTCTCTAAAAATATCAACAGAGATTAAATCTCCAAAACAACTCCGCTCCTCACATGAAAAACACGAGAGCGCTCAATGCCAAGTATATAGCGTCTCACGTGAAACACACGTGAGCGCCGGGAAAAGTTAGTGCTTAGCACTATTGGAGCGCCTCACGTGAAACGCACGTGAGCGCAAAAAAACTAGTGCTTAGCACTATTTCAGCGCCTCATGTGAAACACACGTGAGTGCTGTATAACTGAGTGCTTAGCACTGCTGGTGTTACAGAAACCCAATCTTAGCCCAAACTGGCTAAGCATATATTTATGATATCCAAATTGATATCCAAATTGATATCCAAACTGATCTTAGTCTCAAACATGACTAATGATCTCTCATTGATGATATCCAAAATGATATTCCTCTCATATCTCCTAAGTTAATCTTAATCTCAAATATGACTAACGATTCTTAAGTCCATCACCATCTTTTCCCTCAAATACGGGATTTGGTTTAAGGGTATATCTCTTCACACCTCTGATATATGTTGTTGTAATTCATCAACGTCTTCAGAGAGGTGGCGGGTCCCGACGACCAACTCTTTTCTCGTCCCAACTTGATATAAAATTTCATTAAGATAGGGAATGATACATCCCATGCCGATGCACTTCCAAATTGACGTGTACACCTCAAATCAGACTGCGCCCCATATTAGGTGCATTCCATGTCACCATTGTTCACTCCGTCACATAACAAATACATGTGCACGCAAGATGAATATTGGACCGAAATGTCCTTAAACTAACATTCATCCCAAACAGAGAATGTTCGACCGCGAAGTCCTTAAACTAATATGTTTTGCCCTGGAGACTGTCTCCATAATGACTATCGTATACTATCCATGGGCTATTCATATATGATCTAATGATCAGTTGAGTCTCTATGCTCACTGCTCATAAGTCAATCTTAGTCTCAAATATGGCTAATGATCCTTAGATCAAACCCAAATATCCCATGAACCGATGGACCTCACAAATGTGAGATCTGCGTCTTAAGTTCATTCCCGTTGGCAAACCAAGCTTCCAACGTAGGCCCCGTCAAGCAAAATTCTTGACCTCAACCCAAATCTAAAATATACGGATTTGGACTAATCCGCGCCCTATGGGCGGCACTATAAATTTGTCTCCGTATACAATCCACGGGCAACCCAAACCAAAACAAACACAACATGACACGAAGTGAACTGCAGGAGCAGGAGAAAATGGTTATCGCAATGCGGTAACATAATTAACTGTAGGGGCTTGCGCCTACAGGGAAGAGCGTCCCCACAATCAAAAACCTCTCACAAATGAAGGGGAATCTGATGAAGTCACGCTACAACGGTCGCGTCTGTACAAACCTTCGATATATGGTGCCATAAATCAACTTGGTATCTTCGGAGAGGTGGATGGATATGTCTGCCCTCAGAATTCTGGCCAGACTTCCCAACATCTAGATCCGGTCTTTCGGCGGTGAACGCCATATCTTTTCGTATCACCTCCATCTATGTTTTCTTCGGTCTCCCTATTGCCCTTTTGACATTGCCTATATCAATAGTATCCATTCGTAGAACCGGTGCTTCCATTGGTCTGCGTCGCACAAGACCAAACCATCTTAACCGGTTTTCCCGCATCTACTCCTTCACAGGTGACACCAACTTTTGCACGAATATCCTCATTTCGCACCTTATCTTTTCTAGTGTTACCACACATCCAACGAAGCATTCGCATCTCCGCTACGTGCATCTTCTGTGTATAATGCTTCTTAAGAGCCTAGCATTCTGTACCATATAATAAGGTAGGCTGAATAGCGCTCCGATAAAACTTCCCTTTCAACCTTAACGGAAAGTTATGATCACACAAAATCCCTGTTGCACTCCTCCATTTCAACCAATCAGCTTGAATCCTTTGATTAACATCGATATCAATCTCCCCATCCTTTTGGATGATGGAACCTAGATATCTAAATTGATCGCTCGGTGATATCTCTTGTCCTTCCAGTGTTATACCAATGTGGTTTCGACTACTCTGTTTGCTAAATTTGCAATGCATATATGCTGTCTTGAACTTGCTCAATCTGAACCCCCGAGATTCCAACGTTTGCCTCCATAACTCCAATTTGGCATTAACCCCTGCTTTCGTCTCATTTACTAGAACAATATCATCAGCGAATAGCATACACCAAGGTATCTCATCTTGGATAGTTCTAGTAAGCTCATCCATCAAGATGGTAAGTATGAATTGACTTAATGCAGATCCTTGATATAAACCAATTGTAATCGGAAAATCACTCGTTAGGCCACCGCAAGTTCTGATATTTGCCACTACTCCATCGTATATATCCTTGATTATATTAATGTACTTGACGAGGACCCCTTTCTTTATCATTGTCCCCCGTAATACCTCTCTAGGTACCTTGTCGTACGCTTTCTCTAAATCGATAAATATTATATGCAAATCCCGTCTTCTCTTTCGAGCTATGTGTATATATTGGTGTGTCAAGTGTATTCTAAAACTATGCTTCTGGGTTATCTATTCTAAAAGTCTTTGAAATCAATTAAATGAAATCGTCAATGTAACTCAATAGCATCCCGTGCGTGCCTGGGACCACGGTCAAGACTCTCGGGTTGAATCCGAGATGTGCCGCTAAGCAGTAAACAGGTAACATGTACAGACGAATGATGTCAGCAGCATCATTCCGGGGTTGGCCGAACCCGTAAAGACTGATCAGTATAAACATCGAACTGTTGAGTTACAAATCAGGTTTCATTATTGATTTCCCCTTACCCCTAAAGTTTTGTGTTCAAGTCAGGTATTGGTGATGTAAATCTAATACCAACAAAGGATCAAGCAGGTAAAGTTTTTGTCTATGCAGACACCAATTATGTCCATCAGGACAACAATCAGGATTGTTGGCAATAGTAATAATATCCAAGTAACAAGTCTGGTAATGTGTCGTGAACATGTCATGTAGTGTATATTACCCAAAATAGATGCCAATGTGAAACTGTAATCCATATCGGAACATGGTAACCACAACTGATGCCAGGATGCATATGTATATATCTGCAATAGCCATGATACGTCCATTACCACATATGATGCAATCTAGATAACATATTGAACTGTTATAGTAATATGATAATATCATGATGTTCCGGCATGCAACTAGAGAAACGATTATAAGTACGGATACAGACGGATACTGTAAAACTGTAAATCTGTAATATTTGCTGAATAATAAAACACATGCACAATTCTTATTCATATAGATATCGATATAATATAACATAACATATTGCAAGTTAAAACTTGCCTGATCAGATCTCACGTCGAGATACAGATGCTGCGTCCGACGTCGGAATAACGTCGCAATGCAACTCACGCATGCGGGACTAGAACTGGCTGATCAAAGACGTGATGTGGTGACTAGGCTGGACGACGACGGTGATTGGGTCGTCTGGATCTTCGGCGACGCGTGCGACTCCGGCGAGACGGCCGGAATGAACAAGAAAGCAAGAATGAAAAGGAAAGAAAGAGAGAAGAGGAATGGGGCTGTTGTGTCGGGCTCTAGTGTTGAGTTAAGAGGACAGAAGACAAAGGACAAGATGACGACGACGATGGGCTGGCATCGACGGCGAGGGAGTTATGTCGGCCGTGGTTCCTCGGTTGCTGTTAGGGTCAGGAAGGTGGCGAGGGTCGATGGTGGTGGTGGTTTGTGGTGTCAGGAAGAGGAGAGGGAGGTGAGGCAGTGAAGAGGGCGACGACGGTGAGGTCTCCGGCGAGGGGTTGGGTCGCGGGAGGTTGCTGCAGGGGTCATGGGTTGCGGAGATGGGTGTGCAAGATGCTCGGGGAAGGAGGAGGGGATGAGGAAGTGGAGGTGGTGAAGGTTGTGATGAGATGGTGAGGTGACGAGGTCATGGGGAGGTCGGCGGCGACGTAAGGGAGCGGGCTAGGGTTTAGGTTAGTTTCATCGCGAGGAAAAAGAAACAGAAGAAAGAGGAAGAAAGAGAGTGATATTTAAGTTATATTAGGTTAATTAATATATATATATATGAGAGAGAGAGGGAATAAGAGAGAGGGTGGCCGTGAGTGTTAATAATAATTAGTTATTAACTATATTATGTATATATTATATATAGTAAGAGTTTAGTTTAAATATTATTATAATATATATAATTTAGCTTTAAACAGCTAATATCAAAATACTTCGAAAATTACCTGGGTTCTTTTTAAAAATCTAGTTTTAAAATATAGAGAATATACGTACAAGTTAAAACCATAATACAATACTCGGTCAGTAAAAATGTATACCCCCAAGTACGGATCTACGTAAATATACGTAATGATCCAAACGAGTCTGTTATAACAATTTGGACAAGAACACGATGTATGCATGCAAACATATGATATGGGGTATGATAACATGCCATGCTAGATATCAAAATATATTATTTGGTAATTATTTGTATTATTTCAAAGATATGCGGATAACAGAATATATCATATGTGTGTATAGAATCTAGATGTGCATGAATTCTCTGTACTAGAAAATATATGACGTAATCTATAACCATGATGGGTTTCAAGCATACGGGTCGGGTCGGATATTAACCGCAGATACCAAATGCACTATCCGCACCCAAAAACAATAATAAACAAGAAGTTGTCGCAAAATTTGGAAATACCCAAATAAAAATATAGTATAACAATGTTACGGTATTACATTATACCCAACTACAAAAGAATTCCGTCCTCGAAATTCCCGAAATAAGAAAAGATAAGAAAACACGGATCTAAGGAAAGAGGTGTGGAAATTTCTGTTGGATCTCATCTTCACGTTCGCAAGTAAATTCTCCATGCGAACGATTTCCCTATGAAACAAGTACTAGTGGGATAATCTTGTTCTTGAGGATCTTGTATCGTCGATCCACAATCGCCATTGATTGTTCTTCATATGTTAAGTCCTTCCTTACTGTCAATTCCGAGTGATCTAGGACGTGCATCTTATCTTGAACGTACTTGCGGAGTTGAGATATATGAAACACGTCGTGAACACTCGCCAAGGATGGTGGTAAAGCTAATTGATACACTACTTCTCCAACATGCTCGATAATACCGAAAGGCCCCACAAATCGAGGACTAAGCTTGTCTCGACTACCAAATTGGATCATACCTCTGGTCAGTGATATCTTAAAGAATACAAGATCACTAACTGCGAACTCCAGAGGTCTTCGTCCTGTATCGGCCCAACTTTTCTATCGATCTTGTGCCCCTTCATGTGATTTCGGATCATGTTGACTTTCTTTACTATTTGCACAATAAGATCCGGTCCCAACAATCTTCTTTCTCCAACATCGTCCCAACAGACGGGCGAACGACACTTACGTCCGTATAATAGTTCACATGGAGCTATCTGTATAGTCGCCTGAAAACTATTGTTATACGAAAACTCCACTAAGTGCAAATGATCCTCTCATGAATCCTTGAAGTCTAACATGTATGCTCTCAACATATCTTCAAGGGTTTGGATCGTCCTTTCTGACTGGCCATCTGTCTGAGGATGATAGGTGGTGTGAATCTTCAAGCAAGTCCCTAAAGTTTCCTGTAGACTCCTCCAAAAGTGCGATAAAAATCGGGTATCATGATTGGAAATGATGCTCACGGATACTTCATGCAATCTCACAATCTCCTGCATGTACCGCTCTGCTAAAGCCTCCGTTGACTGACCAACTCGAAACAGTATGAAATGAGGTGCCTTGGTCAATCGATCAACAATCACCCAAACTACATTATTGCCCTTTGGACTACGTGGTAATGCTGTCACAAAATCCATGGTTATATGTTCCCCTTCCACTGAGGAATCGGAAGTGGTTGCAATAAACCAGCTACCCTTTGATATTCAGCCTTGACTTGTTGACACACCAAGCACTTCGATACGTAGCGAGCAATCTCCCTTTTCATGCCTTCCCATCAGAAATGTTGTCGCAGATATCTGTACATCTTTGTTCCTCCCGGATATACGGAATATGCGGAACTATAAGCCTCTTTCATGACTTCTTCACGAACGTCTCCTTTACGCACACATAAACGGCTCCCATAACATAACGAACCATCTTCCTGAATTAACAGATCCGTTCGAAGTCCCGCTTCTACTTGTTCTCGAAACTCCTGTAATCTTGGATCATGCGACTGTGCTGCTTTAATGTTATTGATCAAGGATAACTGTACTTGCAACTGCATCAGCTGTCCTGAAGAATGTGGTAGTAGATCTCCAACTCGAACCTCTGAAAATCAGTTATAATCTCCTTCTGTGCATTCAACATCTGTATTGCTGGCAATCGATTTAGAGCATCCAGTACTATATTAACTTTCCCCGGATGGTATTTTAGATCAAAATCATAGTCAGACATCAGCTCTAACCATCTACGTTGCCTCATATTGAGCTCTTTCTGTGTGAATACATACTTTAGGCTTTTGTGATCGGTAAATACTTCTACCCTTTTGCCCAATAAGTAGTGTCTCCAAATTTTCAAAGCAAAAATCACTACGGCTAGCTCCAAATCATGAGTTGGGTAGTTCTTCTTATGAGTCTTCAATTGTCTTGACGCATAAGCTATGACCTTCCCATGCTGCATTAGAACACATCCCAAGCCCTTCCCAGATGCGTCGCTGTGAATAACCAACCCTCCGGAACCGTCTAGCACTGTCAAGATAGGAGCGGTGGTTAATCTTTGCTTCAACGCTTCAAAACTTGATGCACATTTTTCCGTCCATACGAACGACACTTCCTTTCGTGTTAGCTTGGTCAATGGTTCTGCTATTCGAGCGAAGTTCTCCACAAACCTTCTATAATATCCGGCAAGCCCAAGAAAACTTCTGGTCTCACCTACACTCTTTGGAATTGGCCAATCATGAACTGCTGCGATCTTTTCAGGGTCAACGGCAATTCCATCTCTGGATACGACATGACCCAAGAACTTCACTTCTTCGAGCCAAAACTTGCACTTGCTCATCTTAGCATATAACCTTTCTTGTCTCAACGTTTGCGGTACGATCCTCAAATGTTCTACATGCTCTTCTTTGCTCCTCGAATAGACCAGAATATCATCAATAAACACCACTACGAACTGGTCCAGATATGGTGAAAAATTCGGTTCATCAAGTCAATAAATATTGCCGGTGCGTTAGTAACTCCAAACGGCATCACTAAATACTCGTAATGCCCATATCAAGTTCAGAACGCTGTTGTTTCCCCCAATCAGAGAGCAAAGCTTTGTTCAAAATTTGAAATTTGAACTGAGGCAGCACCTCACGTGGAAAGCACGAGAGCGCTAGCGCCAAGAGCGCCAGCATTAAGAGTCAAAGACTCTGAGACAGCGCCTCACATGCAAAGCACGAGAGCTGCACGAGAGCGCCAGCGCCGAGAGCGCCAGCGCTAAGAGTCAAAAACTCTGAGACAGCGCATCACGTGCAAAGCACGAGAGCGTCAGCAGCGCCAGCACCAAGAGTCAAAAGACTCTAAGGCAGTGCCTCAAGTGCAAAGCACGAGAGTGCCAGCGCTAGAACTAAATGTTCTCCGCCCTTGGATCAAAGATCCAACGAACATGATGAATCATCAAATTACAGAATTAAATTCTGTTGAGGAAATACTCCTCAAATCTTTTCAAACAAGAAAGATTGTGCTCTGTAAATCAGAGCACCGTTGGATCAAAGATCCAATGGTGATTAAAAATCACCAAGATACAGAATAAGTTCTGTATGGGAAAATATTTTCCCAATCTTGTTAAAAACAAGAAAGATCTCTTCTGTAAACAGAAGTCTTTGGATCAAAGATCCAACGGTGGATAAATTCCCCAAATCAATCAGAAATCTCTCAATAAGAGATTTCCTTAATTAATTCAACAAATCAGCCTCCTCTATATAAAGGACCCAAGACTTCAAGTCTTGTACAGAAGAACCCCCCATAAACTTCAAACAAAGTTTCAAGTTCTCAGAAAAGAAAAGAGAGAAGAGCAAGCTCTAAGAAGAAGAATTTTCTTCAAGGTAAATAAAAATAGAGATCAGAGCATCTTAAGGGTTTAACCCTCATAAGAAGAACATAGTTCTTTCCTCGGATCTAAGATCCATGAGACAAGTCTCCCACAAATAAGAATTTAATTCTTACGGGGGTGAATTTGTTTTTCTTTTAGGGATCAAAGATCCGGGGAAGAACAAAGAATTGAGCTTTGCAGAATATAATACACAAAGGGAAACCCAGCGCCAAGCGCTACTAAATAAAGAGCGCTCTGCACTCATTGGTTGGCGCCAAGCGCCAAGAGCGCCACGTGCTCCTCACGTGGGCACTGTTTTTATAAAGAGCACTCTGCACTCATTGGTTGGCGCCAAGCGCGCCACGTACTCCTCACGTGGGCGTTTTTTTTTAGAAGGAGCGCTCTGCACTTATTGGCTGGCGCCAAGCGCACCACGTGCTCCTCACGTGGGCGCTGTTTTTATAAAAAGCGCTCTGCACTCATTGGTTGGCGCCAAGCGCGCCACGTGCTCCTCACATGGGCGTTGTTTTTATAAGGAGCACTCTACACTCATTACACAGAACCCAGCGCAATCAAGAGTGTTCAGCACTCATAAAAAACAAAAAGAGTGTGAGTGTCAGAACCCACATAAATGCTTAGCATTGTGTGCACAGAGAAGGGACTGTACCCTAGCGAGTGTCTAACACTTTATTCAAAAGAAAGAGAAATGATAAAAACTAAATGGGCTAAGCCCAAGCTGGCCAAATTCATAATCAACTGAGCCCATGTACTCTTTATTGGACTTGGTCCCAAACAAAATCATCAAATCTTTGATGAACATACATTGGTTCAAGGGTACATCTCTTCATACCTCTGATACATGCCGTTATAATTCTTCAACGTCTTCAGAGAGATGGAGGGTCCCAATAACCAATAATTTTTGGTGCATCCCCAAATGGTTAAACCAAAACCCTACAGACTACGATATCTTTAAACCAGACTATGATGTCTTTAAACCTCACAGACTATGATGTCTTTAAACCAGACTACGATGTCTTTAAACCAGACTACGATGTCTTTAAACCATACAGACTACGATGTCTTTAAACCATACAGACTACGATGTCTTTAAACCTCACAGACTACGATGTCTTTAAACCTTACGGACTATGAGGTCCTTAAACTCACGGACTACGATGTCCTTAAACCCAATGGACCGCAATGTCCCTAAACTAAAATGATAGAGTCTAAACACTCTTTCGTTGGATATAAATGATCCCAAAATCCTATTGAGTAGATCTTAGTCTAAAATTAAACTAACGTATCCTTAACAAATGTTTGAGTTGATCTTAGTCTAAAACAAGACTAACGGTCCTTAAACCAACCCAAACCCAAATCTAAGAAAATACGGATTTGGACTAATCCACGCCCTACGGGCAACAATATAAATTAGTCTCCGTATACAATCCACGGAAAACCACAAATAAAACAAACACACACGACACGAAATGACCTTCTGGAGCAGGAGAAAGTGGTTACCGCGATGCGGTAACGTAATTAACTGCAGAGGTTTGCGCTTGTAGGGAAGAGCGTCCCCACAATCAAAAACCCCTCACAATGAGGGGGAATCTGACGAAGTCTGCTACAACGTCCGCATCCGTCTAAACCTCCGATACACGGTGCCATAAACCAACTTGGCATCTTCGGAGAGGTGGACGGATAAAACCAAATAGCATCTGCCCCTAAATTCAGGCAAGACATTTGTCTTCCCGGTTTTCGGCGGCGAACAGTTTTCTTGCAAATCTTCTGATTTCACCCGAACTTGATGATATCCGGATCGCAAATCAAGCTTCGAGAATACTCTCGCACTACTGAGTTGATCGAATAATTCACCAATGCGAGAGATTGGGTACTTTTTCTTAATAGTCACCCGATTTAATTCTTGATAATCGATGCACATCCTCCGTGTGCCATCCTTCTTCTTGACTAGATGAAATGGAGCTCCCCAGGGTGAATTGCTGCTGCGAATCCAACCTTTCTCTAATAATTCAGCAACTTGTTTCTTTACCTCTTCCAGTTCCACCGATGATATCGGATAGAAGCCTTCGAATTGGCGCTACTATAGGAATAAGATCAATCGCGAACTCCACATCTCATTTAGACGGTAAACTCGAGATGTTCTTGAACACATTCATGAAATCCCGAACTGCTATCAGCGCTTCATCTGCAACTTGTTTATGAACTTCTCCCTTCAGTAAACGGTTCTTTTCATCATGAATTTGCAAGTTTGTTCTAAGACTTGTGGGTTATTAGCCCACCATTCTTCCGCTATGCTATTCTGAGACGGGTCGGTCAAAACTTCTTCAATCAACCATCTGATCAGCCTTGAAGCGGTCTGTACCAGCTCCCGCTGGGGTTAATTTCAAACTACTGCAATCATCATATATTCTCATGTGTTTCTCCTTATTCTTTGAAACGCAGACGGACTGGTCACTACGGGACAAAAGGAAAGATGAAGGATATATCATGGTCATTGGTTTCAAGTTCATGATAAGATATAAACTCGTAAGTAATGACCCCGAGAGGAAATAAGGTAATACAACAACCATAAGTCAATAAAATGAATCAAAATAGGACTCCAGGGTACCTAAATAGAGTACCGCATTGTAACCATACCGCACTACATGGTTACAATCATATCCATTCAAGTCGTTCAAATTCTACTATCAGAATCTAAGGAATAAGAAGGGAGAAACAATAAGAAATTAGAAGGATTCCAAGTTGAGATATAAAGTCATTTCCATATTGTCAAGATACAAGAGTTAAAGGAAATATAAGATTCAAGAATTTGAATGACAAGACAATAATGTGGCAGGACATGATCCTAATTCCGGATTTCCTGGTTAGTGTATTGGGTTCAATACCCAACTACAAAAGAACCAAACCCGACTAACCCTAAATCCTATAGCCACTGATACCAAACAAACCCTATCACGCCTCGCTTCCCAAGATACGTAAACTATGGCACGTGACAGAGCCAACCATACTACCTATAGTTATGAATCATCAATCCACAGTCACATTACAGCTGTTTATAGGATATCAAGAACAGAAAAGAATATAATCTAGCTAGTATATGTCCATTTGCCACAGTAAATCAAATCAAGAAAATGCATAGAGCGGAAACGAATCAAGATCCAATAAACAATATCTGAATCATGTCCCAATATGGGGCTCACATCAAAATAAATAAAACTACGAAAATAAACATCTCTAATAATACATGTTCAATTCCTCACTGCTCGGCTTGATTGCTGAAGTACTTCTGTTCAGCCTGCGGTAGAGGTAGAGGAACTGGGCCATGCAAAACTCAAACGTCAGTGCGTCATAATATCAAATAATAGTAATGACCAGGATATAATGATATGATTAAAAAAGAATGTAAGTAATAAACATGGATATAAACAGTGAGCTATGTGTATATTTGGGTGTGTCAGGTGTATTCTAAAACTGTGCTTCTAGGTTATCTATTCTAAAAGTCTTTAAAATCAATTTAATGGAATCGTCGATGTAACTCAATAGTATCCCGTGCCTGCCCGGGACCACGGTTAAGACTCTCGGGCTGAATCCGAGACATACCGCTAAGCAGTAAACAGGTAATATGTACAGACGAATGATGTCAGCAACATCATTCCGGGCTGGCCGAGCCCGTAAAGACTGATCAGCATAAATATCGAACTGTTGAGTTACAAGTCAGGTTTCATTATTGATTTCCCCTTGCCCTCAAAGTTTTGTGTTCAAGTCAGGTATTGATAATGTAAATCTAATGCTAACATAGGATCAAGCAGATACAGGTTTTGTCTATGCAGACAACAATTACGTCCGTTAGGACAACAATCAGGATTGTTGGCATTAGTAATAATATCCAAGTAACAAGTCTGGTAATGTGTCATGAACATATCATGTAATGTATATTACCCAAAATAGATGCCAATATGAAACTATAATCCATATCGGAACATGGTAACCACAACTGATACCAGAATGCATATGTATATATCTGTAATAGCCATGATACGTCCATTACCACATATGATGCAATCTAGACAACATATTGAACTGTTATAGTAATATGATAATATCGTGATGTTCCGGCATGCAACTAGATAAACGATTATCAGTACGGATACAGACGGATACTGTAAAACTGTAAATCTGCAATATTTGCTGAATAATAAAACGCATGCACTATTCTTATTCATATAGATATCGATATAATATAATATAGCATGTTGCAAGTTAAAACTTGCCTGATCAGATTTCACGTCGAGATACAGATGCTACGCCCGACATCGGAATAACGTCGTGATGCAACACACACGTGCAAGACTGGACCTGGCTGATCAATGACGTGACGTGGTGACTAGGTTGGACGACGATGGTGATTAGGTCGTCTGAATCGTCGGCGACGCGTGCGACTCCGACGAGACGGCCGGAATAAACAAGAAAGAAAGAAAGAAAAGGAAAGAAAGAGAGAAGAGGATGGGGTTGTTGTGTTGGGCTCTGGTGTTGAGTTAAGAGGACAGAGGACAAAGGACAAGATGACTGCGACGATGGGCTGGCGTCGACGGCAAGGGAGCTGGGTCGGCTATGGTTTCTTGGGTTGCTGTTGGGGTCGGGAAGGTGACGAGGGTTGATGGTGGTGGTGGTTTGTGGTGTCGGGGAGAGGAGAGGGAGGTGAGGCAGTGAAGAGGGTGACGACGGTGAGGTCTCCTGCGAAGGGCTGGGTCGCGGGAGGTTGCTGTAGGGGTCGTGGGTTGCGGAGATGGGTGTGTAGGGTGCTCGGAGATGGAGGAGGAGAGGAGGAAGTGGTGGTGGTGAAGGTTGTGATGAGGTAGCGAGGTGACGAGGTCGTGGGGAGGTTGGCGGCGACGTGAGGGAACGGGCTAGGGTTTAGGTTAGTTTCGTCACGAGGAAAAAGAAACGAAGGAAAGACGAAAGAGAGAGAGTGATGTTTAAGTTATATTAGGTTAATACACATATATATATATATATATATATATGGGAGAGAGAGGCTGCTAGTGTTAATAATAATTAGTTATTATCTATATTATGTATATATTATATACTAACACTTTAGTTTAAATATTATTATAATATATATAGTTTAGGTTTAAACGGCTACTATAAAAATACTCCGAAAATTACCCGGGTTCTTTTTAAAAATCTAGTTTTAAAATATGGAGAATATACATACAAGTTAAAACCATAATGCGATACTCGGTCAGTAAAAATGCATACCCCCAAGTACGGATCTACGTAAATCCAAAAGAGTCTGTTATAACAATTTGGACAAGAACACGACATATGTATGCAAACATATGATATGGGGTATGATAACATGCCATGCTAGATATCAAAATATATTATTTGGTTATTATTTGTATTATTTAAAAGATATGCGGATAACAGAATATATCATCTGTGTGTATAGAATATAGATATGCATGGATCTCTGTACTAGCAAATATATGACGTAATTTAGAACCATGATGGGTTTCAAGCATGCGGGTCGGGTCGGATATTAACCACAGATACCAAATGCACTATCCACGCCCAAAAACAATAATAAACAAGAAGTTGTCGCAAAATTTGGAAATACCCTAATAAAAATATAGTATAACAGTGCTAGGGTGTTACACATTTGGTATCTTTTTGGTCTGCCAAATCTTATTAAACAGATCTGTCATCCATTTAACACCTATTTCTCCTAAGCTTCTCCAAAGCTCGATAGGAATCCCATCTAAAACCACTTTTCTTGATCTTATTCTCTTCAAAATCTCTTCAACCTCTGGTATTCTTATTTTACGTATGAAATCACGGTTTATATCTTGAGATTGAATGATAAGTTCATCCAAATTCTTAGTAAAGCTCTCATTGAACAATTTGTCAAAATAATCTCTCCATCTTTCCTTGATATTCTCATCTTGAACTAAAACCTTCTAATCTTCATCTTTGACACATTTCGCTGCACATAAGTCTCTGGTCTTTTTTTCCCGCATCCAAGTAATCCAGTATATATCATTTTCAACCTTCTTAGTGTCCAACTTCTTGTATACTCCTTGTAGACCTTAATTTTAGCTTCCCGGACAGCTTTCTTAACTTTCTTTTTAGCCATTTTATATTTCTCAAATCTCTCCGCATCTCTGCTTTTCATCAAATTTTTATAAGAATCTCTCTTGATTTTAATAGCAGTCTTTATTTTTTCATTCCACCATTATGTGTCCTTAGATGGTGGAGCACCACCTCTTGACTCACCAAGTAGATCTTTAGCTATCCTCTTGATACAACTAACCATCTTGTTCCATGTTCTGTCTGGATCATTTTTCGACTGTCAATCCGTCTCTTAAACTATACGATCTATAAAAGTCTTTTGATTACCTTCTTTCAGTCGCCACCACTTAATTCTATGTTCTACCTTACGTTTAATCTTCCTAGATTCTCTTCTAAATCGAAAATCTAGAATTAAAAGTCTATGTTCAGTGGTTACACTCTCACCTGGCACTATTTTACAGTCGATGCTACAACCTCTATCTATCCTTCTCGTCAGAAAAAAATCTATTTGACTTCCACTTGATCCGCTCCTAAAGGTGATAAGGTGGGACTCTCTTTTCCTAAACCAAGTGTTTGCTAAGATCAAGTCATAAGACAAGGCAGAATCTAGAATCGAGCAACCTGCTTCATTCTTTTGTCCAAAACCAAAATCTCCATGGATAATATCAAACCCACCACGACTAGTACCTACATGTCCATTGAGATCGCCACCAATAAATAGCTTCTCTCCACTAGATACCTTTTGCACCATCTCGTCTAAATTCTCTCAGAATAGACGCTTACTAGCGTCATCAAGACCTATCGGTGGTGCATAAGCACTAATAATATTAAGAATCTCCCCACCTAGAATAAGCTTAACCAGTAAAATTCTATCACATTTTCTCATAATCTCAACTACAGCCTCAAGCAACCGTCTATCTATGATTTCGTCTACCCCATTACGATTTTTATCTCTATCCGTATACTAAAACTTGTAACCTTAAACATCTATGACTTTTTCCTTTTCACCTACCCACTTAGTTTCTTGCAAACACATAAATACCAACTCTTCTCATAATCATCACCTCCACTAATTTTGTTAGTCTACCCGTAAGGGAACCTATGTTCTAAGAAGCTAGACGAATCCTATGAAACCCTTACTTATTTGTCACTACAGCTGAGGTCCGATGTAGCGCGCCGCTTCCGAACGACGACTTAGAAACTCTTGCATACTTAACACTACATCCGGAATCCGATATAGCGCGTCGCTGAGTAGAGGATGCCCCAACGATATTCTTATTATTGTTCATGTCATAGAATGTGACAAAGTCTTACGTTGACTGTCACAGACCTACCGCAACCTTCATCCTTTTTCATCCGGACTTAGGACCGGCAACGGTGGGTTTAATATGCCCAAAACTAGTACTAAAATATAAAATTAAATAGTAATTTGGAAAAATTCTCTTTACGTCCTAATGTCATGAAATAGTTGTTGAATATCAAATCCAAAGCCGGTGTCCTACTAGTAAAGTGTGTTGCAATTGAGCAAGAGGTCTATAGTTTTTCCAAGTAGCAGCCAAATCAGAACAATGAAGAGAAGCAGAAATCAGATGTATATCATGGTTTATCATATATGACCAATAATTTACACAATAGAAATCAGTGTAAACATGATTCAACAATGTTATATTGACATGAACACCATTCCTTCTCTCTTTCCCTTGGTGGCACATTGGAAAATGAAACATTTGCCCATAAACATAAACAACAATTCATATTTGTTCGATTCTAAAACTATTGACCATTGGTCTCATGCCGCGTCGACGTCTGACTGTTCTTTCTCGAACTGGCACCCCACTCGATCGCCTCTTGAACGGCGCGCTCACGATCCTCGACAATCTCGTCCCCTGAAACGCTGTGATCATCACTGCCTAAATTTTCTCGATCATGAACATGAGCCGAGCCGTCTTGATCGGGATTTGGTGTTAGAAGGAAACTTAATGCCGTGACAACATCGGTCATCATTGGTCGAACCGATGCCTCTTCCTGAAGACACATTGCTGCTACTGCGACCGCTTGGTTCAGGCCTCTCACTGGGAAGTCTTTTTGGAGTAAGGGGTCTGCGAGTTCGATGTATCGCTTTTGGTCCTTGAACATTGGCTGTGCCTGGAAATTTCAAAAGAGAAGTGAGAAAACGACAACTTATAGAGAAACTAGTATATATGTCATCATCATTTCGGCCTGAATTTATGCAAAAACCAATATGTCTGCAAAATTAAGTGGAAGTCGACAAATTTCTTAGTTCTCACATACAACTGAAATTCCAAATGCTCGGACAGAAACAGAGTTTTCAGGAAGAATCATACCCAATTCACAAGATTTTGCTCATGTGGAGGTCTCATAGTATCGATAGCTCTTCTTCCTGTAATCAGCTCAAGCAATATAACTCCGAAACTATACACGTCCGATTTCAAGGTAAGCTGACCAGTTCTCGCATATTCTGGCGCACAATAGCCGTACGTCCCCATAACTCTTGAGGAAACATGCACTTTATCTCCCATTGGTCCAAGCTTCGCTAGTCCAAAATCCGAGAGCTTTGGGTTGAATTCTTCGTCGAGTAAAATGTTGGATGATTTAAGGTCACGGTATATAACGGGCGGGTTGGCTTGTTCGTGCAGATATTCTAGGCCTTTGGCTGCACCGAATGCTGCTTTCATTCTTATAGGCCAACTTAATGGGTTTTGACCATTAGGGATTTCTGTAAAGAGAAAGTAAGAACTTTATTAGGAACTAATAAGTGTATTAGACAATATTTTGCTAAATTTTGAAATAAACAATGAAGCTAAACGACACCGGATCTCTCAGAATTCAACATATATTAAAATTAAACCAAATTCGGTAAGAACAACATGAAGCTAATGAGATTGAGTGTTGTTATGAATCTCTGAAATCTTACCAAGCAAATGATCTTCTAATGAACCCAAAGCCATGAACTCATAAACTAAGAGTCTCTGGTCTCCATCGGCGCAATATCCTACAAGATTCACAAGATTTGGATGATGAAGAAGACTGAGCATCAAAACCTCGACGAGGAATTCCCTGTTGCCTTGAAAACCATTTCTATCTAGTTGCTTAACTGCCACAAGCTGCTCAAAATAAAAAGGAAATATTAGATCAAAATAAGTAAACTAACTTTTGAAAACTGAGATAAAGAAGCTATACAGTTTTTTTTTTAAAGGATTTGAAAATACATCGGCGACCATTCATTTACCTGGCCATTCTCGAGGCGCCCTTTATAAACTCTTCCGAACCCCCCTTCGCCTAGTAAACATTCAGACCGAAAATTCTTTGTAGCTGAAGCTAACTCGCGAAATGTAAATGTTTGTGCCGCAATATTCCCATTGCCAGCTTCTTTGTTAGGTATGGCAGGTATGGACTCTTGTGAAACTCTTCGGATTGGTTCTATAGCGAGAGATCACGGCGGTGTTAGAGGAAGTTAGATTAATAAGTACTAATGGAGACTGTTATTTTAGTTCAGGTCGGATTACATTAAAATTTGCATATAGTTACAAAAAGCATTTGCCTAGCTTTAAGATGAGGCATGCTACATAACCAAAAGACCTTCGTTCTTGTTGTTTTTGATATTTAATATTTGAACTTGATGTGCAGCATAACAAATAAATTGTTAAGTGCAACCACAAATTGTAGCAAAAACATGTTACATTTAATATGCAATATGCGGATGACATGATACTATTTGGCAAATATGACGTTACTGAAGCAACCGGATTAAAATGGATCCTTTATTCCTTCGAACTATGGTAGGGTTGGAAGATTAACTATAACAAAAGCTTGTTGACATGCTTTGGAGATGAGTCTGAGTGGGAGCAACAGCTATTAAGGATCATCAATTGTAAAACAACCCAGTTTCCGATAAAATACCTAGGCCCGCCTTTAAGACCAGGAACCCTGAAAAGGTCAGATTGGAACCCACTTATTGAGTGTTTCCAGCGCAAATTGAACGGTTGGAAAGCATCATGCTTATCGTTGGGAGGGAGGATCACTCTAATCAATTCAGTTTTGACGGCATTGCCGGTATACTACATGTCGTTCTATTTGTTGCCTAAGCGGGTAATCCAAAGGATGGATCAAATCAGACGAAGATTTTTATGCAAAGGAAATTATGGACGTCAAAAGGGGTACAATTGGTCAAATGGAAGATTGTGTGCTGAGCAAAAGAGGAAGGACTAGGGATGAAAAGAAACTTGGTGGACATGAATAAGGCTTTGTTAGGAAAATGGTGGTGGAATGGGTTTCAAATAAGAAAACTGGCTGCGTAAGGACTATTAGAGCTGCTAATGCCAATAGGCCTGGGGTCATCAATGCTACAAACAAAAATATGAGTTCGGCATCGGGCTTTTGGAAAGGTGTCTCCTCGATAAGAGAATCATTTACTACCGGCATCTATCAATTTTTGGCATGATTATTGGTGTGGAGCACAGAGTCTACAGGAAAGATACCCAAGACTATATCAACTTGCCAAAAATTATGTCTCGGTAGCTAAGCGATGGAGAACAACCAAATGGTGGCCAACTTTCAGACGAACGCTAACACCTTCGGAAAGAAGAGACCGTAAGAACATGATCCAATGCCTACTAGGTTGGAAGCCGGCGGATGGAGAGAGTGAAGATCGACTAAACTGACGATGGGGACTGAATGGAAAATTCTTGGTTAAGGCCTTCTATCGGGTACTTAGCTTTGGTGGAGGAGATGGATTCGCATCAATTTTATGAAAGATCAAGATACCGCTCAAAGTAAAAAAATTATTATTGTTGGCACACATAAATGCCATCCTGATGAGGGACAATTTGCTCAAACCAAAATGGGCGGGACCGATGGATTGCATCTTTTGCGGACATTCTCAAGAAACAGTGGATCACCTGTTTATCCAATGTCCACTAGCTATCGGAAAATAGAAGTGTATACTTCACCACATACTTTAGGGATCTTGCTATTCCTAATAACTCTTTAGCGTCGTGGGATATTTAGGCATGAGCTGCATGTTGGCTAATTTGGAAGGAGAGGAATAATAGAATTTTCAACTGCAAAGTTAGATCTATCGATGGAATTGGATGCTGGATTGACACAACTACATTGTTCTGGACAGGCGAGGCTTTGGAGAGAGTGAAGAAGAGAGCCAGGATGCACATAGTCGGGGACACAGACACTGAGGCACGGGCGCGGACAGGGACCATTGATGCAGACACATGGACTTGGACCTTGAGGTAGGCCTGAGATGGCATGAGCACCGGGTCGGACAGGCTTAGTCGGGCACATGGGATGTTGACATCTAGTGTTGGGGCTTCTATATCTCCTGCTTGACTGGCACTTGTTTCCTCTTCTTTGTTTTTAACGTACCTTTATTTTGTTTAGGGGTTTGTTTCCCGTGCTTGTGGATCTGAATGTTGGTTTTTTTTTCCTTTTTCCTTTTTCTCTGTGTTTTGGTTTCTTTTTTCCCTGTGTTTTGCTTTCGTTAAAACTCCATTAATGAAACGCGGGGTTACTCTCATTTTAACTAAAAAAAACCTACGGCTATATACAACATAATAGGATACCTCAATACACTAAGACTTATAACTATGTTCCTAATCAGTAAACATAACAACCCCTAATAATTTATAATTAAACTTTTAAAACAAACGCTACATAAAATAAATCAAATGATAACTTTGTAAGCTTGTATTGTTAGACCCTAAAAGTACATTTCTGATCTTCTTGCATGAGCCACGGTTGACGATTCTACTATTAATTATAGCTACACCGATGGAGATTCATCTAAACCTTCGTCAAACAGATGGAACAACTCTACCTACATCCATTCCACAGATCAAGTAGCCGATCTCTTTACGAAATCTCAAACACGTACCCAGCTAATGTATTTCTTGTCCAAACTCTCGGTTTATGATCCACCGTGTGTTTGAGGGGGACTGTTAAGATATGCATATCTTTTATCATATTTTTTATATCGTTTTGTAATTATCTTTTTGTATTGGGGTTTACGTATATAATATACGTATATTACGTATTATGGTTTCATCTTGTGGGCTATATAGAGAGAGAGTCATATTGTACATCAATGGTTTCTAATAATAAGTATATAAGGGTTGAAACGAGATGATCAATCATTCCTTTTCAATTTATTAACATCAATCCTTATTCATGATTCAAAACTTAATCCCATCTCTATCTACTTTTTACGAATACATGGTCCAAAAAAATAAAAAAAATTGGCATGGAAAAATAATATTTACCAGATCTGCTGTTTGTCTCGGTGTTTCTAACATTGGACGCAACCACCGGTGTCGGAGCTGGTTCGGGCACCCTGTGCTCTCTCCTCGAACCAAATCTGCTCGACGGCCTTCTGTCATTCGATGAGAAACAAGAGAAGCAACTCATCTCTCATGAAAACTATCTCCTTCCAAAATGAGAATATTGAATAAAACTATCTCCTCCCAAATGAATCTCTCTATGGTATTTATTCTCCCCTGTGGTGTTTTATTAACACAGAAGATTAATGCTGATGATCCTCAAGGGGTATTGTTAATTATTATTATTATTATTATTATTATTATTATTATTATTATTATTATTATTATTTATCATCAAAATAAATGGAAGATGATGAAGTTTTTAAGGAGGGGAGGTGGGGGGGGGGGGGGGGGGTTAGTTTAAGACATTTGTTACAGTGGGGAAGAGGTGTTGGTTCTGTAAAGGAAAGAGAGTAGAATTGAGAGAATGATGGTTTTTTAAGTTTTTGCCTCCCTAAAGAAGCGGGAGGGAATGGGATATATGAGGACGTTTTTTTTGTGGGGCCCACCGAGTTTCTGGGTGGCCCCACAAACATACAGCTAGCTTTATTTTAGTCTACTTTTATCTTTGAAAAAATAAGAAAAAAAATAGGTAAATAACACTAAAAATACCGACACCGTTTAAATTAAAAAAACACACTTAAAAATACCCTTAACTATTATAGTTATCACTGAAATACCTTAAAGTTATTTATTGCAGTAAAATGCCTTAAACTATGGCTGTCAAGGTTCCCCCCTGCCCCCTCTCTCCTAGAACACCCTTAAAAGTAGCACTTCAAGCATTTGGAGTCAAACAACATAAGTGGATATCCATCGCTATGAGAAAAAACAACTGTTGAGGTTTTGATTGGAGCCACTGTTTCAATATCAAACAACCCATCTTGATATATTGAACTTTGCAGGCAGTGTAAGACTCAAGTAATATAAAGATCTTGAATTTCCATGTCAAATTGCTTATCCGTTTTGATATATAACTTTTTTCTATCTAAAATGACAACTGTTTGATTATGAAATGAAATTTTGGAACTTAAAACATCATGTCAAACGGATGAATATCAACGATGCAGCAATGCACGTAATCAAACATAAACACATTGAGGATGCTAGTTGGTGGCGACGAGGGTAACAACACACACTAAGAGAGACAAAGGCACGATAACGGCAATAGCAAAGTCGGCAGTCGACAATATCCATGCAATGATCGACGACAGCAGTAACAACGTTCGGAAGGACATCCACCCCTTGGCAATGATGATAAGTTCGTTTAGAAGCATTGACTTTCAAAATTTTGAAACAGTGGGTGAAAAGGGAATTTGATATCATAATTAACCTTCTACAGTTCTACCAGGCTTCAATTACAATGTCTGAAATAATTTCAATTCTGATACTACCATATTAAATACTTGGTTTTCGATATCATTGAATTTATAAATACCAAGTACAAACGACTGAAAATAAACACAATTTCTTCAAATTCTAAATATTGAGTTTTTGAATATTGATTGCAAAGTCATATTGAAAATTAACATACTTTTGCGGAGAATGAAACGAGTCTCCTCACTTAGGAAGGGTTATTGATTGGAAAGTTATGGCCTTCAAAAATGAGAACAGATGGATATGAATTCGAGAAATGAAGATTGATTTTACAAAGATTTGAAAGATTAGAGATGATGAAGATGATGGAATTTATTGTCTTTCTCAAGACTGTTTTCTAGAAAAAGATTCGTATTTTTCTCACATCACAACAGTGCTATGCATGGATAAAAGTTGAGTAGACAAAGGGCAACAAACCGCGGATGCTAAAATTTTTAAGCTGAAGTTAATGAGCTTTGAGAGATAGTGTAGTATCTAAGCTTAAGTATAGATCAGATTCTATCTCTATTAGACAAAGTAACTATAACCTTTAATATCAATAAAAGAAAGGCAGCAAATAATAAATCAAAATGAAAAACTTAAATCTGATTTCACAGAATAAAGGTTAATGCATATTTGATAATGTCATTCTCATTGGAGCAAGCCAATTCAATTTAGCCATTGGGTCTGACTTGCATCTAATGAATGAAATATAAAGGAAACAACTACGCGCACCGGAAAATATCGTTAGAACATTGCAGTTAGAAAGAGCAGCTTAAGCAGAATTAGAGCAATTACAGGCAATAGATTGGGTATATCATCACAATCGATTGATCGCAATTCGGAAAGGAGAAGACCTAGAGAGAACTTTGCTAATTAATATGTGTACTTTGCAAGTAATAGCAACAGCGAAGAAAATATAAGTAAAGGAATTAGAGGGTAAAAGGATTTACATAGTATAATTATAAACAAAGTCATGATCTCCATGGGAAACGCCCCAGGTCGGCTGATGATGGGTTGTGGAAAGTCCTTGTAATTCAATCCAAGCTACAAATTTTTATTGCGAATAAAAAAATAACATTAAGAATAATGATATCAATAACTAATAACTATCAGGTAAGCTAGTCTGCTTGAATAACATTCTGTAAAGAGCTTTTCGCAATTGCATGCTGGATACTTTACAATCCTTTCCACCGGGAGAATGAAAAATGGCATCAGCAGCAGCCGCACTTGATATCAAGAAGTCTCCACGACTGGTTCCATTCGAGTCCGGTGGATGGCTGGGAGAGGAGCAATGATTTCAACCATCTGCAAAATTATAATCATTTTGTTATAGCATTCCAATTTCAAGATTTGCCACATATCCTCCATTGATAAATAAAGAATTGCATTCGATTATAACCATACAGATTAAAAAAAATTGAAGAAGAATAATGTATTTAACATTTTAAAACCAAACTTCATATTTTCTTGGACCACAATATGAAGTGACTAAATGTGAAAAGGTACCAGGCTTTAAATTTGTCCATTTGTTGGCTAAGATGCCAGATGGAGGCCCTGCTCTTTATACTCATGAACGCTGTGAGTTCAAGCATTTTGGTTCGAGAAGGTTTTAAAAGCGAAGATTCCAAGGGTTCACAATTGCAGTCGGCATGTCTTGCTTAACTGTGTTTTCCACAACAGTAAGATGGGATTTGAAAGGCATGCCAAATGATGCGATATTTTACTGATCTAGCTCAGATTTAGAAGAATTCTACTGTCTTTAAAAAAAGAATATGTCATGCTAAGAATCAGTTCAAATTTAGAATGTTAAGTAGAGTCCTGACTCAAAGATGTCAATTTAGGCAATAAGATTTAAGCTGCCTTGGTAGTGACATGGATAAAATGTTTTGATTATTGAAGGATCCTCAATAAAGAAAGACATGATAGCATTCCTCTGCAGACCATCATTTATTGCAGTTCAGAAAGTGTTGGCTCGTGCTCCCTTCAGATTGTGACATTGTGTACAGTGTGCTGGATCTATATGAGATTGATCTCGGAGGTAGATTGGTCCATAACTGCATATACCAAACAACAACTGAGCCTTTTATCCCAAGCATATGCGGTAGGCTACATGAACCAACATGAGAATCACACTGGGTTCAGCACATGAATCCTCCACCTCCACTCACTCCTATCGGACACTATGCTTTCATTGAGGCCTTTGGCAACCATATCTTTTCGTATCATCTCCATCCACGTTTTCTTCGGTCTCCCTTTCGCCCTTTTGATGTCTACATTGAGAGTATCCATTCGTCGAACCGGTACTTTCATAGGTCTGTGTCACACATAACCAAACCATCTTAGCCGGTTTTCCCGCATCTTGTTTTCACGGGTGCTACACCAACTTTTACACGAATATCCTCATTTCGTATCTTATCTTTTCGATTATTACCACACATCCAACGAAGCATGCGCATCTCCTCTACGTGCATCTTCTGTGTGTGTATGATGCTTCTTAGGAGTCCAGCATTCTGTACCATATAATAAGGCAGACCGAATAGCACTCCAATAAAACTTTCCTTTCAAGCTTAACGGAAAGTTACGATCACACAAAATCCCTGAAGCACTCTTCCATTTCAACTAACCAATGTTGATATCGCTATCGATATCTCTATTCTGTTGGATGATGAAACATAGATATATAAACTGATTGCTCGGTGATATCTCTTGCTCATCCAGTATTATACCACTGTGGTCTTGACTTTTCTTTTTGCTAAATTTACATTGCATATATGTTGTCTTGGTCCATAACTGCATATGTTCTTGTTTATTTCTTGGCTTTATCCGTACCTTGAAGTCGAACATAATTCTACCTAGCAAATTTGTCATTTAGGGATTTGGAGAATGCCAGTTGGTCATGTAGGATTATGGCCAAAACCTAAATACTAGACGTTGACATACCATTCAGGTAACTTGGGACAAAATAGGGGGGGAGCAAGAGTTGATATATATGACCAGGACATTGGTATGGATGTCGTTATGGATACGGAGACATATCTGAAAAGTAAGTAATAGAACCCTATTGTACATTAGCAAATAGTTCTGTAAGGATATGTGTAGCTGCTGCAATATATTATTTGTGAAAAGGATATAATTGAAGGATAAAATAAATGGTTATTCGAATAGTACCATAATTATGAGAACAGGTTCCAAAGATCATTTCATAACAGGTCTAACAAGGCTACCAAATATCAGGAGCATAAATGAGAGTGTTGTGCATATTCAAGTATGATAATGAAATACAAAAAAAAGACTTGGCATTTGAAATCAAGGTTACAATTCCTTAGAAACCCAGTAACAGGATTATCTTTATATACTATAAGCCATAATTGCATATTTAAGTAACTTGCATGAATGATCAGACTATAAAAATGATAATTACCTGAAAATAATAATTTCAAAAAATTCTCATGTCATGATGTTCTTGTGAAGGATCTGCTTCCCCCCCCCCCACCCCACCCCATCCCGTTGTATATACTACTTAGAATCAAAATAACAATAAGGATTAGTTTCAAAAGACTACCAATAAGTTTGGGTTAATTTCTTAATAATACCACAATATTTCACCTTTTTTGCAAAATAATACCATAATGTTTTTTTTCGAGCACTTAAATACCACAATGTTTAGAGTTCCCTAACGGTGTTAATAGAAGTAGTGAAGTTACCTTTATACCCCAAACTATTTTGGATTTAAAAAAGAAAAAAAACTAACCCTAATTAGCTAATCCTAACGTTGATTAGCTAACCTAAACCAAACACATGCCATCACCTCCGTCACCTCCGCCCATCACCTCCGTCGCCGCATCACCACATCCGTCTCTACCATGGCCACCTCAGCCTCCACCTTGTCCCATGGACACTGTCAATCTTCACCTCCGCCCCCCATCGCCACCATCTTCTCCATCTCCGCCCCCTTGGCCATCGCCTTCTTCCCGTCACTCCCATGGTCACCGCCTCCTCTACCTCCGCTCCCCTGGCCATCGCCCCCTTCCCATCATTCCCATGGCCACCACCTCCACCTCTACCCCAAATTGCAACCACCGCTCCGCCCCTTCGCCGCCTTCAACCTCCACCTTCGTCCTAATCACGACCACGTCCTCTAGCTTCGCCGACAATTGTGCCAGAAACTTGTAACACCCTAGTTCATTTATACCAATTCCAGTTTTCGTATTTCTTTAATTATAGTATTTTTTCTGATTTATTGTGTTTTGGGTGCGAATAGTGTATTTGACATCTGTATTTGTATCCGACCCGACCCACTTGCTAGAAACCCGTCTTGATTCATGTTTATGATTTATCCTGGCTTGTTACGTGGATCCGTGTACTTTCATATTATACATATTGGATACTGGCATCTGCATTTTCTTAGTATAACATTTAAGTCACATAAAATAGTTTAAAAATATATTGCATGGCCTGCATGATACCCCTGACCCTGTGGTAGCATCCGCGCATCTTTTTCTCGTCTCGTTCAGTGAAACGGACTTGTTTGGATGGCTACGTGCACGTGCGTGCATCCGTTCTTCGGTATGCATTTTTCGTTACCCGGATATCCAACTTTAATTTTGGTCGACATGTATATTTTTCGTATTTTAAAACTGAATTTTAGACCCGACCCGGACATGTTTTGGACTATGTTTGTGCAGGGTTCCTAGGCACACTAATGAGGTCTCACAAGGCATCAACCATGCCATTTTCTAATTTTACAAGTGCCGAGAAACCCTAATACGGATTCGTTGACTAGAGTTTAGGCGAAAAGTGAAACTAGTTAACAACTTAACTAAAGAAAGAGACTACAACCTTTGTAGATCCGGTTCTCCACTTCCTTAGCTCCACGTAGATGTCCCTCCGCTGAACAAATCGGATCTTGGACTCTAGTGTCGGCTTCATCGGAGAAATGGGCGGGCTAGGTCATCGACTACGATGCCGAAGATGATCTACGTCGAGGCATCACAAGATCAAGCTCCCACTTCACCAAGTCATGAAACTTGTGAAGAAAACACCCTATACTACTTAGCAAGAGGTAGAGGGTGAAGAAATAGGAAGTGGGTTCACTTTAGAATTGGATTTCTCACTCTTTTTCTCAAGTTGCCATTGATGGAGGCAAGCTTCTTCATCTTGAAGAAGAAGAAGAAGAAGATAATATGATAAGTTATTCCCAAAATAGAAAATAATATGAATACTTATCATATACCAACCATGGTCAAGTGTAGAGAATGAACCAAGGTTAAGTGAATGGTTAGGTTTAGGAGAAGAAGACAAAATGGTCAAAGCTTCTTGAAGCTTCAAAGAAAAGAACAAAAGAAGCAACCATTTCATTTTCTTTCCAAAATAAATAAATGAATAAGTAAATAAATCAAACCTTAACCAATCACTTAATCATGGTTTAAAGTAAAACTATACCCAAGCATGCATGTATCATCAAACATGATACAATCAAATGTACAAAAGTATATCACATATACAATGTGCACATCAAGTGAGAAAATCTTTTTTAAGTGAACCGATACTAGTTAATGCAAAGTAATATATCAAATATATAATTATGCATTAAATTATTAAATCAACGCTTGATTTTAACGATCCGGTCATATCGCATATGACCGACTAATATCCAATGTATGGGCTTATCGAATCAATCCTTGAATCGATAACTAGGTTATATCACATACAACCAATCGATACATTCATCGCGAGAATGGAATACGGTATCACATACATGCATTATTCTCGGTCCCGCACATATCTCATATGCGCTCCTATTTCGTTTCGCTTGAGCCAGGAAACCTCTGTGTAGGACTCTAAAGACTCGTCAATACGCCGGCAGCAGGTGATGATCATATCAAACACCCACAAGCCGCAAGCGGTCTGCTAAACGTAACGGCCATCCGGGTATTGAGCGATCAGAAGATCGACGAGCAATCCCGCTCACACTCCTGTGAATCCAACCAGTAACACTTACCGTACAGTCCGGTCTGTTCGTCTGATATGTCGCATATCTCGCCTAGGGGTGGTAAACATCAGACCCCAATAGCTCGATAAGTCGTGTCGATATGAGGTCTATAACAGTTCGAGAAACTAATGGTAACACTTACCAGTAAATCTCAGCAACCCTGGCCAGGGATTTCCGGTTATAGCCAATCGAACACAGCGCAACATCAACTCCCTATACCGGGAGAGACGAATCCCCTCCTATCGCTCAAGCCTCTATGTGATTCAGGACTGTACCCAAAAACCACCATTTTGCACGCCCTCTTGGACGTGGTAAGGTGGAAATCAAAGCACAGTGGGAATTACACAAGACTCTATGACGATCTCGGGTCTACAGACTAACCTGTACCAGTGTCACCAGAGAACTGCCATCTGACGTGAGGTATAATACCATCTGGGAGTTCTCGGCGAGTCCGTCCAGTGTACCCAGTCTCCACTGAGCACCCGTATATCATCTCTGATGTCAAACACCAATGGATATGGGATCATCCATCGCACATCTGTATGGGTCGAGAAGGTATACGCTGGTCTACTCTGGTATATCGATGCCCCGTCTCGATACACCCACGACTAGGGACCTTGAAGGATGTACTTATGGACTACCATGTCCCCACTAGTATGATCCGCATCATAGTCCAGGTAGTCAAGTACACATCCTAAGGGCTTTACCAACATGTAGCAAAGAGACAATCAGTATACACGTTAAAGTAAAGAGTAACCAGATAGCATACTATCATGTCGAGCAAGAAAGTCCTCCCTATATATGTCCCAGCATCCACTACAATATACATCCTATGTACAGTAATGGCCTCTAGGGCATACATATAACTAGCAATCTCCCACTTGCACTAGGGCCATCTGTAGCAGTGGTTGTAGTATCTCATACTCAACCATCCCATAAAAGTCTCTCTCTGGGAATAGGCCTTCGTGAGTGGATCCGCCGTGTTATCCTATGAGTCCGTTCTCCTAACCTCGATCACCCTGGAGATCAACTATCTCCATGATCAGGTGATACTGCCTTAGAATATGTCTGGATCACTGATGGGACGGACGTTCCTTGGCTTAAGCCACATCTCCATTGTCACACAATGGGAGGAACTAAGTTCATCTCATGAACAAATATATATCCAGAATGCCTCTTTGGTAGCATCATAAGCAGCGATGTATCCAGCCTTTATCGTCTAGTATGCCACGGTATCTAGCTTGGAACTCTTCCAACATACCGTCCCTTTACTGAGGGTAAAGACAATGCCTGTGACTGACATTCAGTCATCCTTATCACCCTGGAACCTTTCCAGTGATTCTCCCCAGGATCAATTGTTACCATCTCACTACAGCTAGCGAGTGTCCTAATATCCAATTAGATCTATCTCATAGATCCAAAATCCAGGATTTAGTAGGTATCATTTTGATCCTATATGGAGAATCATTATGATAAGCGGAGATTGACCGAGTGTAGTATAGGAAACTCTTTCCCTATCAAGAGTATGTCATCCACGTACTCTACGAGGGTCACAACCATACTCCCTACTACCTTTTTTGTATATACAAGGTTTATCTACCATTTTGATGATGTCAAACTGTTTGACTAACTCATCAAAACAGATGTTCCAACTCCGCGATGCCTGCTTTATCACATAAAACATCTTGCACACGTTTCCGCTGCTCCCACTTTCTACGAAGCCCTCTGGCTGTGTACTTATAGACGCTCTCTTCTAAAACATCATTTAGAAAACCAGTCATGACACCCAACAGCCAGATATCGTAGTCATGGTATGTAGCCGTGGCAAGTAGGATCCGGATGGACTTAAGCATAGCCACTGGAAAAGGTTTCATCATTATCCACGCCTGGTCGATGACGAAAACCTTTAACAAGTCTAGTTTTGAAAGTCTCAACTTTTCCATGTACACCAAGTAATCTTCTCAAGATATACTTGCTCCTGATGGGGATTTAACCCTTCAGATATAGCAACCAAAGTCCATACTTTGTTGGTGTATAAGGATTCCATCTCAGATCGCTAAGCATCTAGCCATTCTTACAGAGTCCCACTCTTGATGGCCAGCTCGAACCTAGTTAGGTCATCATCTCATGATGCAATCCTCGCTCCCACTGTCATCGAGAAACCGAAGCAACTCTCAGGTGGGTGAGAAACCCTACTAGATCGGCGGAGAGGCTGAGGTTCGTTGGTTACTATTGAATCTTTCGGTTCTACCAAATCATTAGCTGCAGTTTGTATAGCTGGAACATTTCCAGTTCTACATAACAAACCTTGCCTCGAGCTTGTCCGGATTTTGTTTTTCAGACATAGGCTGGACAACCCCAAATCTTAACAAACTTAAGATATGGACTCTTCCCTTTCCATATCACATATGAAATGGTAGGCAACTGATTTGATTTGAACCCTATTCAATAGGTATGCAGCTTCTCAAGTGCATAACTCCCAATAGGAAAAAAAGGTAACTCAGTAGTACTCATCATAGAGCACACCATATCATATAGGGTGTGATTGCTCCGCCCCGATATACCATCGTGTTATGGTGTATTCGGAGGAGTAATGCTGAGAGAGAATCTCATTCTCCTTTAGAATAGTCCAGGAATTCCATGCACAAGTATTCTCCTCCCTGATCTCATCATAGGACATAATACTTATACCCGTATTTTGGTTCTCTACTTCTAAATCATATTCTGTGAATATCTCAAAAGGTTCGGACTTGTGTTTCAACAGGAACATATGTCTGAATCTTGAGAGATTATCAGAGAATGTAATGAAGTACTAAGAACCGGTCTTGGCATGTGTAGACAGGGGACCATACATACATCAAACATGTATCATCCAAGAGTTCAACTAACTCTTTCTCTGTTTCTAGTAAACAGAGCTATGGTCATCTTATCTCTGTGACATGACTGGTAAGTTTTCACAAGATGTAAATTCAAACTTGTTTAAATATGCATCTATATGTAACTTAGCTAGTCGGGTCGCATTGATATGACCTAGTCTACAATACCTCAAGAAGGATCCGTTCATTTCTGAACTCTTCCTCTTGTGTGTGTTCCGTATACTAAAGAACTGTAGTTTGATTTAGAACATCAATGCTTTTAGATAACGTGCCTGAACCGATCAACTTTTGATATATGAAATGTTCAAAACATTATCCAACAATACAAAATTGCATCCTTCTTTAATGAATAAAGAGATTGATATGATTTTGTATATCAGGTTCGGTATCTAATAACATTTGTTCAGAATCAATGTATTTTTAATACAGGGTGACAGTGACCAACAGACTTGGCTGCAACACTTGCCCCATTTTCTGCCTCATGAAACTTATCATCCGTTCTCAGTTCTTTACCTATCTGTAGCCCATGTAACATATTACATATGCGGGATCTTGATCCGGTATCATATACCGAGGACGTAAAGGACACTGAGAAACAGTTCTATGTAACGAACACACCCGAAGAAGATGCATTATATGCACTTTCTTCGTTTGGGCGGCATAGTAAATCTGGTATTCCCCAATTTCCTGCTCTGTCTTATAACAATTATAAGTTGGAGCGGGACCAACGTTCCCCAGCTCAGTATAACAAGCGGGTTCGGTCAATATTCCATATTATTATCTTGATTAAGGCGTGATATGGTCGCTACCTGGAGAGAGAGAGAAAAAAACACTCAGCGTGCGCTCTTGCAAGAATAGATTGGTTATTGTTTTATCTAATCAGGATGGCTCCCACTGTTTTTATCAAATCTTCCTTCAAACCCTAAAAGGAAAGACTAGCCGGGATTAATTACACGCTACAAGTTCGCCAATCTTTCAGCCATGCCAGTGTCGGTACTTTGAGGGAGGTGCCCCGTGCTTTCGCACGGACCTAATTAATGTAAACCTCGTTTTCCCAGAGGCGTAACCCCGTTGACACCTTTCTAGACACCTACTTGATTGGCTAATTGTAATGTGTAAAACTCTCCCAGGAGTAACAATTACTCGCAGCGGGTATCGGGATCCAACTATCTCATAGAAGGTATGCAATCTCATTGCAAATTTCAACACTTGAAATTCCCGATAATATTTTGCCCCTAACGTGCTATGACCTTGACGAAAGCCAACAAACCATAGCCCGTTAGTCAAGTTCAACCCGTCATTTCCTGATTGAATTAAACCCACCCGCACGACCCTTGACGAAAGCCAACAAAGCCGCACGACTACCCTAATCCAATCGCATCATATGCAGCAGATAAGCAGCATATAGCTACCGCACACTACACCTTGACGAAAGCCAACAAATGTAGCACGAATACTATATACAAATTATCTGAAATGACGGAGGGCTACGACAGGTTTTTCTGTAAACCTATTGCGTAATGAACTTGATATCGTTGTAGGATCGAATGAATTTTGAAATGGAGTGTTTTTGAGGCTTTTCTAGTTTTGCTAAAGGAGTCACTCCCGGTGAAGGGATCGTCGGTCCTTTTCTCGTCGAATGAGGTGCGGGATATATCATATATATCACTGTGCAAAGCAAAAACTCTTAAAAGCAATCAAAAGACAAACCGAGTGCGTAGCATCTGCCAGTTATTGCTAAAGGAGTCACTCCCGGTGAAGGGATCTCGGTCCTTTCCTCATCGAATAAGGTGCAGGATATATCACATATACCGCTGTGCAAAGAAAGAACTGTAGCTACCTGTTTTATTTTGAAATTCGATTCTACAACATCTTTAGGTTTCTTTTCTTTCAATAATCTCATTAATGAATGTCCCATCATTTAAATCACCTAAACATCACAGATAAATACGACGTACACTTATGCCATCCGCATTCGCCTCGATGTCCCCTCGTGCACCGTTAGGTTAGGTAACTAACGGCAGAGCGGGGCAGGGCTAGCGCGGGTGTAAAACATAAGTAACGCCTATATAATATATCATATATACTGTATATTGTATCTATCATCAGAACATCACATGATCACATCACAGATATCGCAGCAGAAGAATCATATGAAATATTGGATATGCTAGGACGTCCGTGTTTTCAATACGAGCCTGTATAAAACACGGATTCCACGGTCGCGATGAATAGCCAAACCCACACCCCTAGACCCCTACGAGAGCGGCAAGCAACCCTACCAATTCTAGAGTTAGGAGACCCGGACTCGACTCCTCGAGTTGGTCTCCCACTGGACTCCAGAACCCGGTTACTTGTGCCCTCCTCCTTGGGTCTATCCTAGTGCGGAAAAGTAAATAATATACAATGGGTGACAGCTTCCGCAACCTGGAAGTGCCCCAATAAAAGAATATTACATACAAGTTTTTACATGAATAAAAATGAAAAACACTCATCTCACATAAAAAAAACCCCGGCTATTCAAACACGACGATCCAATATAACATATCCAGCAACACATAACATCACATGTCATCAACGTAAGTAAACATGCGCATCCCAATTGTCGTTGACATATAGCAACGAAAACGGCGATATCACATATTACACTTACGGTCATAAAAAAGAAAGTGTAAAACTACAACAGTTGGAATCCGCAAACCCTTTAGACATCGCATGCCTAATGAAATGAATTCCTTAGACATCGCATGCCTAACAATTATAAACCCCGCATTTTAGTCTCAAAATCGAAAACACTTTTCAATACATAATCGGGCAATTCAACAAGATTCCCGATATCCTGATCGAATGCTCGTCGCAAACTTCAGTAGACAGTCACACCCCCGATACCGTCGACGAAGTGCACCAAGGCGGAACACCGCTGCCGCGAGCACCCGAACGGATGCTTTCGGCGACGGGGTTCTCCTACAGTCACTTGGTCGGGGCTATGGGGTGTAGCTGTCTATTAAGTTAACCCGGCGAGTATCCGAGTACGCTACGTGATTGCGACGGACTTTTGATCGCATCAAAATTCCGTGGCAACCGATCAAGTGAGACTAAATTGCTATGTTTATAACATTCATTCAGTTATCTCATAACTGCTTGTGAATTCCAATTATTGTATCACATTCCGGATAAACAGAAAATGTTAAACTTTCCGATCGAACATTCGAACACCCAAGTTTTCCCGAAACAGCTCAACACATGAAATATGTTTAAAAACATTCACTTCGTGCCTCAGTACCAACGGTCCAGCCGTAGAAGGGTCAAGCCAACGCCTCACATGTGGCACGCCGTACTGCCCCAAACCCGAAGGTTCAAAGGGCAGTTCAAGACGGTCACATAATCGAGTTAAGGTTTGTTGTCTTCTAGAGGGTCCATCGCGTTACTTGCACTACTTAGAACGTTATTAAACCACGGAAAGATCCAACACTTGGAAATTTCCCGGCAGGGGAAAAAATGGGTATTTATATCCGGTCGAACTTTTTAACATATTCAATAATTATCCGGAAAACATATAGACAAGATTAGACAATCCGATCGAATCTACGAAGTCCCAATACAACCCCAGAAAACTCAACTGTTGAGTAGAAGTTAAAATATCCCAGAAAATACAGCACTAAATATTAGGAATTACTGTGCAAATTACAAAAGCTGATGTGACTACTTGGCCGCGGAACCGCCGCACGAGCCATGCTCGTGCCGCGGTTCCGCCGCACTTTAGAGGAATCATGAGCACGTGCTCCATAGTAATTCATCAAATTCCCTGCTGAATTTTTTGGCAATTTTTAATTCACAAAAATCCAAATTTTCAGAAAATTTCCAGAGAGTGATTCGGAGTTAGGGTTTCGGGTTCGATCGGGTTTCTAACATCGTCTACGCATCGTCTAAGGCTCTAGCTAGGCTCTGATACCACTGTAGGGTTCCTAGGCACACTAATGAGGTCTCACAAGGCATCAACCATGCCATTTTCTAATTTTACAAGTGCCGAGAAACCCTAATACGGATTCGTTGACTAGAGTTTAGGCGAAAAGTGAAACTAGTTAACAACTTAACTAAAAGAAAGAGGTTACAACCTTTGTAGATCCGGTTCTCCACTTCCTTAGCTCCACGTAGACGTCCCTCCGCTGAACAAATCGGATCTTGGACTCTAGTGTCGGCTTCATCGGAGAAATGGGCGGGCTAGGTCATCGACTACGATGCCGAAGATGATCTACGTCGAGGCATCACAAGATCAAGCTCCCACTTCACCAAGTCATGAAACTTATGAAGAAAACACCCTATACTACTTGGCAAGAGGTAGAGGATGAAGAAATAGGAAGTGGGTTCACTTTAGAATTGGATTTCTCACTCTTTTTCTCAAGTTGCCATTGATGGAGGCAAGCTTCTTCATCTTGAAGAAGAAGAAAAAGAAGATAATATGATAAGTTATTCCCAAAATAGAAAATAATATGAATACTTATCATATACCAACCATGGTCAAGTGTAGAGAATGAACCAAGGTTAAGTGAATGGTTAGGTTTAGGAGAAGAAGACAAAATGGTCAAAGCTTCTTGAAGCTTCAAAGAAAAGAACAAAAGAAGCAACCATTTCATTTTCTTTCCAAAATAAATAAATGAATAAGTAAATAAATCAAACCATAACCAATCACTTAATCATGGTTTAAAGTAAAACTACACCCAAGCATGCATGTATCATCAAATATGATACAATCAAATGTACAAAAGTATATCACATATACAATGTGCACATCAAGTGAGAAAATCCATTTTAACTGAACCGATACTAGTTAATGCAAAGTAATATATCAAATATATAATTATGCATTAAATCATTAAATCAACGCTTGATTTTAACGATCCGGTCATATCGCATATGACCGACTAATATCCAATGTATCGGCTTATCGAATCAATCCTTGAATCGATAACTAGGTTATATCACATACAACCAATCGATACATTCATCGCGAGAATGGAATACGGTATCACATACACGCATTATTCTCGGTCCCGCACATATCTCATATGCGCTCCTATTTCGTTTCGCTTGAGCCAGGAAACCTCTGTGTAGGACTCTAAAGACTCGTCAATACGCCGGCAGCAGGTGATGATCATATCAAACACCCACAAGCCGCAAGCGGTCTGCTAAACGTAACGGCCACCCGGGTATTGAGCGATAAGAAGATCGACGAGCAAGCCCGCTCACACTCCTGTGAATCCAACCAGTAACACTTACCGTACAGTCCGGTCTGTTCGTCTGATATGTCGTATATCTCGCCTAGGGGTGGTAAACGTCAGACTCCAATAGCTCGATAAGTTGTGTCGATATGAGGTCTATAACAGTTCGAGAAACTAATGGTAACACTTACCAGTAAATCTCAGCAACCCTGGCCAGGGATTTCCGGTTATAGCCAATCGAACACAGCGCAACATCAACTCCCTATACCGGGAGAGACGAATCCCCTCCTATCGCTCATTGCCTCCATGTGATTCGGGACTGTACCCAAAAACCACCGCTTTGCACGCCCTCTTGGACGTGGTAAGGTAGAAATCAAAGCACAGTGGGAATTACACAAGACTCTATGACGATCTCGGGTCTACAGACTAACCTGTACCAGTGTCACCAGAGAACTGCCATCTGACGTGAGGTATAATACCATTTGGGAGTTCTCGGCGAGTCCGTCCAGTGTACCCAGTCTCCACTGAGCACCCGTATATCATCTTTGATGTCAAACACCAATGGATATGGGATCATCCATCGCCCATCTGTATGGGTCGAGAAGGTATACGCTAGTCTACTCTGGTATATCGATGCCCCGTCTCGATACACCCACGACTAGGGACCTTGAAGGATGTACTTATGGACTACCATGTCCCCACTAGTATGATCCGCATCATAGTCCAGGTAGTCAAGTACACATCCTAAGGGCTTTACCAACATGTAGCAGAGAGACAATCAGTATACACGTTAAGATAAAGAGTAACCAAATAGCACACTATCATGTCGAGCAAGAAAGTCCTCCCTATATATGTCCCAGCATCCACTACAATATACATCCTATGTACAGTAATGGTCTCTAGGGCATACATATAACTAGCAGTTTGTATTTACCAGAATATCAAATTTTATTTATATAATATTAATTTTATAAACTGATACAAATTAAAATTTAGTTAACTAATAAAAGATTTTTTTAAAATTTAAATCTAAACTAATTTCCTAACAAACTTACAACCTCTTTCTCTCTCCCCCCTCTGCATATATATATTTATATATATTTTATTTTTTTCTTCTTTATTTAATACACAGCCTCTTCTTCTTACTTCTTCTTCTTTCTTCTTTCTTTTTCTTGATCTTGTTTCTTGATTCCGGTGATCACCGCCGGAGCCGTGCTCGTCGCTGACGATCCGAGTGATCCAGTGAACGTACCTTGCCTGTGTGATCACCCTCTTGCCTTGCCTAGACCCGTACCGCATGCCGCGTGTGCGTTGCGACGATTTACCGACGTTGAAAGTGCCGTGCGTATCCGTCGCGTGATTCGATCGAGATAAGTTTATCTTGCTACATGCTATGACATATAATACATCCATATTAATAATAATATTTCATGTTTAGTGTATTGTACATCCCCTGTTATCATTTTACTGTTTTACGACGTCCGTTTGCATCCGTATAATTTATTTCGCATCTAGTGCATGCAAATTTATCTTGTTACATGCTAGACTATAATATATTGCACCCATTTGAATAATAACATCACATAATGTTTAGTTATGCATCCCACATTACCATTTTACAGTTTTACTGTTTTCAGACATCCGTATTCATTCATATCAATATTTACATATCTAGTCGCATGATAATTCATCTTGCTACATGCTATGTATCTTATTTTTCATTCATATGAATAAAAATATCACATGTTGATTGCACTGTACATCCATATTAAAGTTTTACCATTTTCGGATACCCGTTTGCATCTATATCATTTAAAATATATATCGTCGTAATATTTCTTCTTATTATTTTTAATTAGTTTATAATCTGCATTTTATAATGTTATACAAAATATAGTTTGAAAATATTATAGTTTACACATGAAACGTCGTTGTAAAGCGGATACGAAAAATCTGAAATTTACTATACACCTTAGCTTATAAAATTCATTATAAATTATAGAAAAATTATTAGTATACGTTCTTTAGTTCGTTACGAAGCTAACTCAGAATACTATAACTCTATGAAATATTTACTTGCAAAATAAATTGTTTAAATAACGTAAAATGCAAATGAAAATATCTCTAAACTGCTGTCCAGGAAAATTCCAGCAGCAAACTTTCAATTTCGAATGTTCATAGTTTTTTTGTAGTAACAACCCGAGATACTTCAACTTATAAAAATGAAACCTTATTGAATTATCTTTGTTTTGGTATAAGACACGTCCCTTTTGGAGAACGTTTGTTATTTTTAAGCTATTTTACAAATCAGGGTGACGCTGAATTTCTGAACGGAACTTTCTTGTGCATGGTTAATCGATACCACTTTTATAGTTATTAATCGGTTTGAATATATTATACATGTTAATATTATTATATCAATATCTATTTAATAAATAATAGTGCTTGCGTTTTAATATTCAGCAAATTTTACCGATTTACAGTTTTATAGTATCCGTCTGTATCCGTACGGTTTATTACATATCTAGTTGCATGCCGAGACCATATTATTTCATGTTACTGTTGTATTAGTGCACCATGCTTGATAATTATGCATCCTACTTAGTCATGATATGGCCCTTGATCGATATTTGTGCATCCATGATTTTATTGTACATCCGTACTTTCATCTTGATTCAATACTTGCTACAGTTTGATTATGAGCACCCGTTTGACACCTGTGCACTACTTGACATGACCTGATACACCACTACTTGACATGACTTGATACATGTACACTACCTGACATGACCTGATATATCACTATTTGACATTTTACCCGATCTTGTTACTAATACCGACAACCTTGACATGTTGTCCCTACGGACATTTCCTGCTGTCTATTCAGACAAACATGTACCTGTTTGATCCTGTGTTGGTATTAACTTCAGATTTATCAATACCTGACTTGAACACACAACTTGGGGGTATGGGGAAATCGATGATGAAACCTGGCTTGTAACTCGACAGTTCGATGTCTTTACTGATCAGTCTTACGGGCTAGGCCAGCCCCGGAATGATGCTGCTGACATCATTCGTCTTTACATACTACCTTTTACTGCCTAGCGGCACGTCTCGGATTCAGCTCGAGAGTCTTTGACCGTGGTCCCGGGCACGCACGGGATACTATTAAGTTACATCGACGATTCATCAAATTGATTTCACAGACTTGAGAGTAGTTAACCCAGTAGCACAATTTAGTTTCACCGCTGCACTTCACATATACTGTTACACTTCACCGTTCTATTTCCCTGTTCACTCATTACATTCATGTACCTTTATATAATTTATGCCTGCATGACTTGTTACCCCCTGATTATGTTATTGTTGATATTATGATGCACTGACGTCTGGGTTTTGCATTGCCCAGATCCTCTACCCTGTCGCAGGCTGATCAGGAGTATTTCCTTTCGTCAGGCCGAGCAGTGATGATCCAGTTAGTATCCATTTTAGTTATGTTTCACTTTCCAGATGTTTTTGCTCTTTGGATTTATTGCTTCCGCATATTATTTCTTAACTCATTTATTCTGGCTCATGGACATGTACTAGATAGTTTATTTTATTTTTCTGTTCTTGATATCTCTAGACAGTCGTAATGTGACTGTGGAGGGATGTTTCCTATCTACAGGTAGCATGGTTGGCTCTGTCACGTGCCTATCTTAGCGCACTCTGGGAAGCGGGACGTGACAGGGTTTGTTTGGTATCAGAACCATAGGATTTAGGTTAATCGGGTTTGACTCTTTTGTAGTTGAGTATTGGACCCAATTCATGAATCAGAAAACCCGAAATAGGAACATGACCTGCCACATTGTTATCGTGATCCTTGAATCTTATCTCTCTCTTGACCCTTGTCTTGACGATATGCAAACAACTTTGCATCTCGACTTGAAACCTTCTGGTTCCTTATTGTTTCTTTCTATTCTGATACTAGGATATGGGCGACTTGAACGGAGTTATGTGATTGTACCCATGAACTGCAGCATGGTTACAATGCGGTACTCTATTTAAGTAATTTGAAGTCCTAGTCTTGATTCACTTCCTTGTTTCATAGTTGTTATATTGTCTTGCTTCTCCTGCTTTCCAGTTCATGTTTTATCCTCAGCTTGAATCCTGTTTACCGTGCTTATCTTCTTCAGTGACTTGGCTTCAGATGAAGTTGTTTCCGGTATCCTACTTGTTCAAGTTTTCCCGCATTAGAAGTATTCAATTCGGGTGCATCGCTTTGTTTGTTGTTGTCTTGGGAATGGATTTTCTCGGCACTTTCCACGCTCACATTGATTGTAGGGCAAAGAAAGTAATTTTCCAGATTCCCGGACATCCGGAGTTTGTTTTGCTGGAGGAAGCAGTTCTGTCGGACCAGTCGAGTTTAGGGCTATGCCGACAAACAATATTCTTTCGTTGATGGAAGTTGATAAGGAGGAAGCGCCAGCTGTAGTTCGAGAGTTCATGGACGTGTTCGAGGACATCTCGGGTTTACCACCCGTTCCCCTCCGAACGGCGGCCGAGACGTGAGGACGTCTGCCTGAGATTCGGGGCAGATGCTATATGGTTTTATCCGTCTACCTCTCCGAAGATGCCAAGTTGATTTATGGTACCGTGTATCGGAGGTTTAGACGGATGCGGCCGATGTAGCAGACTTCGTCAGATTCCCCCTCGCTACAGGGGTTTTTGATTGTGGAGACGCTCTTCCCTACAGGCGCAAACCCCTGCAGTTAATTACGCTACCGCATCGCGGTAGCCACTTTCTCCCTCTCCATAATTTCACTTCGTGTTGTGTGTGTTTGTTTTTTTTGTGGTTGCCCGTGGATTGTATACGGAGACTATTTATTTCGTCGCCCGTAGGACGTGGATTAGTCCAAATCCGTATTTTCTTAGATTTGGGTTTTGGGTTTTGGTTTAAGGATACGTTAGCCATTTTTGAGGCTAAGATCAACTTAAACGTTTGTTAAGGATACGTTAGTCTAATTTCCAGACTAAGATCAACTTAACGGAATCGTCTAGATCCATTTAATATATGACCGTTGGGACCCGTTACCTCTCTGACGTCGTTGAAGGATTACAATGACAGATGTCAGAGGAGTTCAGAGATGTACCATTGAGCCAAAGTTGGTTGGGAGATCTATAGTCCAATTTGAGACTAAAGTCTGTTTGAATGTTTAAGGATACGTTAGCCATATTTAAGGCTAAGATCAACTTAAACGAGATCGTTTAGATCCAATAAAAGAGCGTTTGGGGGCTCTATTGTTCCAGTTTAGGGACGTAATGGTCCATGGGTAGTTTAAGGACATTGCGGTCCCTTGGTAGTTTAAGGACATTGCGGTCCCTTGGTTATATGGCCGTCGGGACCCGTCACCTCTCTGACGACGTTGAAGGATTACAACGACATGTGTCAAAGGAGTTCAGAGATGTACCTTTGGACCAAGCGTAAATTGATTTAAAAGGGCAACTGTGCTCAGTCAATTTAATTTGAGGACTTACGGCCATGATAGGGCTAAGTCCAGTTGAGAATATCCAACGTTTTATTTGCATTTGGCTTATTAGGCCTTTACTGGGGCTCTGCTCCTGTTTAATAATGCATAGCATTTTCTCTGGCCTTTTAGGCCCAGAGCATTTTATTTTGGTCTGATAAACTTTTATTTGGGCTTTATCCCTTTTAATAGTGCATAGCACTTTGTTTGGTCTGATAGACCTTTCTTTATTGGGCTCTGCCCTTGATGATGCAATGCATTAATTATTCTGACACAGTGCCACATGGCTTGTCAGGCGCTTTGCGCTGATTGAGGAGCACAAGGCGCAAGTCCATGGGGAGGCGACACGTGTCACGCTCAGGAGAGCGCAAGCGCAGTGCGCTGCGCCAGCGCGCAGCGCTATTGCGCTGCTGACACGTGGCGCGCTCTGGTGAGTTGCGCCAATTCATGAGAGCAGTGCTCTGTTTTTATAAGCGCATAGCGCAGATCATTATGGGGCTGACGCGTGGCGCTCTCTGGTGGCTTGCGCCAACCCGAGAGCGCAACAGTGTAGATTTTGCAAGTGCAGGGCACTGTTTTATTATTTGAGAATCTTTTTAGATTCCAGAACCAATGGTTCATAAAAGAAGTGCAAAGCACTATTTGTTTTCTTGATCTAATTTAGATCAAAGAAAACAAGTTCTTCTTGTTTTTCTTATCTCGGGGAACCGATGGTTCATAGAAAAGTGCAAAGCACTTATTATTATTTATTTTTCTTTTTATTAGAGATTCTTGATCTTATTCTCAGATCAATATGATCTGTTCATAAGAGAATTTTCTCTTTTTCTAATGGTTTTTTACCTCTTGTGTTCTTGAGGATTTCTCTCCAATTCTTCACAGTCCTCTCTGTTTAATTTTTCACAAAATGTTGATCCTTTTGAATTGAGGTCTAGGGTTCTTTTTATAGTGCCCATAAATTAGTTAA
This sequence comes from Agapanthus africanus, assembly GCA_030015575.1. Lineage (NCBI taxonomy): Eukaryota > Viridiplantae > Streptophyta > Magnoliopsida > Asparagales > Amaryllidaceae > Agapanthus > Agapanthus africanus. The sequence goes on from JASDDO010000019.1 coordinate 162,850,404, forward strand.
ATTTGTTAAAGAGATTTTTCTCTGAGTGATTCGGGGAATTTTCCCCACCGTTGGATCTTTGATCCTAGGGCTTCTGTTTTACAGAAGAAAATCTTCTTGTTTTAACAAGAACAGAAAGATTTCTTTAGAATCTTGATTCTGTTTGGCGCAAATGCCCCAGCGCGCGACACGTGTCACGCAGCGCAAAGCGCAGCGCAACCGCGCTAGCGCATCTGCGCTGACACGTATCGCGCAGCGCAGAGCGCAAGTCAGCTGAAGCGTTGCTTCTTTAATTTTCAACTTTAATTTTCACTTCAATTTTCAAAGCAGAGTTTTGCTCTGATTGGGGGAAACATAAGCGTTGCTTCGTTTCCCGCCTTGGAATTTGAACAAAGCTTTGCTCTGTTTGGGGTAAACAAATGCCCCCCACCGTTGCGCTTACGTGGCCTCCAAACGTGAGCGCAGCGGTGGCAGAATTCCAACCGTCGCGCCATCCCTTGGAAGTTGAAATGGCACTTCAACGCCTATAAATAGGACCTTTGGTCCCTTAGATGATTTTCATCTCTTCATAAGAATTTTGTTCAGAGCCATGCTCTTTCGTTTAAGCATTTTTAAAGGTTCAAACTCCAGAGAATTTTAGGTAAAAAATTAATTTGGATTGAATTAAATCAATTTTAAGTGCTTTGCTCTCAATAGATCCCTGATCTAAAGAAGACCCATTTAGGTTTTCACTTAGCAGAGCTTTACTCTAAAGGGGGTCTAAAGAGAACTAAGGAGAACCCCATTAGGGTTCCATTAACAGAGCTCTGCTCTTTAAAAGATTTTCTTTGTACTTTCTCATTTCATTAATGGAGCTTTGCTCCTTCCAAATCATACAAAAGAACTCTTAGGAGTTTTTTCAATGATCTTGGAGTTTAAAGATGGCATTTTATTCCTCGTTGCATTATATCGTTTTGCTTAATCAGTCTTTCTGATAATTTTGTTGATTCTCTTTCACAGAAACAATGGACGCCCACATATACAATCTTGACGAGATCATCTCTTATGGGGACATCCGCCGACTTGGCCGTTCTCAAAATCGAGAGCTCACAAACGCGGAGTGTGCTGAAATCATGAGCCGCTTCGACGCATATAACGGTCCACTGCTTCCCCGACGTTCCTCCCTCCTTAAGCTTATCGTGGGAGCCATCTGGGAAGCGCTTCCCCTGTTCTGTTCCGGTGTGCCGCTTAGGGCATTGGATGCCGCCGAGGATAAGGTGCACTCGGTGTACCTGATGAACTTTATCTCGAAGAGACGGCGAGACAGTCTTGTCGATCTCTTGCACGAGGTCTTTCAACAGTCTGCCATACTCGCTGCTTACCGGAGGGTGGAAGACATCAAGGGGGACCCTGACGCTTGTGCTCGTGAAAGAAAGCACACCAGGATGGTCCACGAGGCTTGAAAAGTCATATATAGGGTCACTTTCGAGTTCCTCAATTCATGTCCTAGCTTCGAGGTTATACCTTTGTAAACATTTTAATAATGTTATTATCTATTTCTCTGTGATTTTAAGAACCCTTTTTTATGATATGAATGGAAAATTTCCATTTCAGCTTGTCTTATTACCTGTTCTGAATTTTCTGCACCTGCATGAATGAGTATGTCTCGAACGCTTGATCAAATGTAAATCGGATGTTCTTACTGTCACTTCCTTCTTTCTTTTATTGTGCGTATGCTGTCTTAATAAACAGGGTCGATAGATAATAGAGCAAGCATCTAGATTTCCTCAAGAAATAGCGATGGCTTAGGCCGTAGGTTCAGATCTGTCACCTAAGACTTTTCAACTCTATGAGCCGTGAGGGTCTCATAGAGACTTTTCTCCCTACGGATCAAGAGGATCTCGTAGGTGGATTTTCTCCTTAGGAATCGTGAGGATTCCTAAGTGTGTTTTCTCTTATAAGTCGTAAGGATCTCATAAGAGAATTTTTCCCTCTTACGAGTCGAGAGGACCCGTAAGCGGTTGCTTCCCTCTTTGTCGAGTTTTGAGTTTGGAGAGTGAGACCCGTGGATAGTGTGCAAGAGACCGTTTTGGGCCAACTTGTAGGGTCCCAGTGCTTAGGAAACAGGCTCCTTTTATGCCTATTGCCTAAGGCTTTATCTCACGAGTCGAGCCGCATCGAAAATTTCTCGCAAAGACATCAATTTCTTCACAAGTCGAGACGAATCGAGCATTTCTCGCAAGAATATCCCAACGTCACAGTTAACCTCTGATCTTTTTGACAGAAGTCCGTTAGGGTCTGTGGTACTTAGGGTTTTGGTCGTCGTACCGTCGCATAAGCTGATATGTTCCTCGATAGGCAATCGTGCTGTTCGAGTAGCCCTGCGACTGTCGTATCTCTGATCCCTTCGGGGGCTGGACAAGACGTCTTCAAACAATCTTCCTAGGCAGTTTGACCGTCAGAAGAGCAAGCGTTAGGAATTTGCCATGCCGCTTTTTACTTAAGGTTAGGCTCATTTTGGCGAGCCCCGATGAGTCATAACCACTCCGCGCTGGTGTGGGATGATCTCCGATAGTCTTTTAGGTTTTATGTGAGTTGCCGTCAAGACCATGAAGCTAGGAATTTGGCCTTTGCTTCGTTTGCTGGCATCGCGTTTGCTGTATCGAGACGAATGTCGCGGTGGGAACTAGGGATTTTGTCGTGGCTCCATTTGTTTGATTGTCGCGTCTGAACCCTGCTGGAGGAAGAACGCTGGAGTGACATCTCGTCTGCTGTATCGAGACGAACGTCGTAGTTGTCTCTAGGTTGCTGGTGAACCGTCGAGGTTTGGAACTAGGGATTTTGCCGTGGTTCCATTTGTTTGATGATGTTGCGTCTGCTGTGTCGAGACGAACGTTGGGGTGACATCTCGTCTGCTGTATCGAGACGGACGTTGAGGTTGTTTCTAGGTTGCTGGTGAACCGTCGATGTTTGGAACTAGGGATTTTACCGTGGCTCCATTTGTTTGATGATGTTGCGTCTGCTGTGTCGAGACGAACGTTGGGGTGACATCTCATCTGCTGTATCGAGACGGACGTCGAGGTTGTCTCTAGGTTGCTGGTGAACCGTCGAGGTTTTAGGGATTTTGTCGTGGCTCCATTTGTTTGATAATGTTGCGTTTGCTGTGTCGAGACAAACGTTGGGGTGACATCTCGTCTTCTGTATCGAGACGGACGTCGAGGTTGTCTCTAGGTTGCTGGTGAACCGTCGAGATTTGAAACTAGGGATTTTGCCGTGGCTCCATTTGTTTGATAATGTTGCGTCTGCTGTGTTGAGACGAACGTTGGGGTAACATCTCTTCTGTTGTATCGAAACGAACGTCGTAATGGAGCTGGGATTTTGCCGTAACTCCGCTTGTTTGATTGTCGTGTCTGAATCCTGCTGGAGGAAGAACGCTGGGGTGACATCTCGTCTGCTGTATCGAGACGAACGTCGTAATGGAGCTGGGATTTTGCCGTTACTCCGCTTTGCTGACCATGGGGTCTTTTGTTGACGTTGCATTTGCATCCTGCTGGACTGCGAAGGAACGCCTTTATTGACATCTCATCTGCTGTAACGAGACGAATACTGAGATGGTTTCTAGGTTGTCTGTGAACCGTTGAGATTTGGCTTCGCTTTCTGGTGGAGCCTATTGGGAAGGTATGGTTCCCTTTTTGTTGGTGCCCCTGGATTGTATACAGGGATCAATGTGATCTCACCTGTAGGGCAGAGGTTTCATTCATTTTTTTTATTATTATTCTCTTTTCGCGATGCTCTATCATTTCAGCTTTTATATCGCGAAGGTCGCGATTGCCCAATCCTTTCGGCTATTTTTCGCGGTGCCCAATCATTTCGGCTATTTATTTTATTTTCACTCACTGCTTTTTATTGCGAGTTGCCCAATCATTTCGGCTATTTCGTGTGCATACGTGTGTACTTGCTGCTTTTTATTGCAAGTTGCCCAATCATTTCGGCTATTTCGTGTGCATACGTTTTTACTTGCTGCTTTTTTATTGCAAGTTGCCCCATCACTTCGGCTATTTTGCATGCATACATTTTTACTTGCTGCTTTTTGTTGCAAGTTGCCCTATCATTTCGGCTATTTCGTATGCATGTGCGGTCTACTGGCTTTCCACCGCAAACCTGGAATTAGACACCGATTTCGGCATCAGCGCCGCTACAACTGGGATATTGCCAGGAGCGAATCATCCTCTGCCTCTGTCGATGTCAAACAAAGGTGGCTTAGCGATCAGGGTTAAGGTCCTGTCGACTAAGGCTTTTAACTTCATGAGCCGTAAGGGTCTCACAAAGGTATTTCTCCCTACAAGTCGTGAGGATCGTGTAGGTGTATTTTCTCCTTAGGAATCATGAGGATTCCCAAGTGTATGTTCCTCTGTAAGTCGTAAGGATCCCACAAGAAGGTTTTCTCCTTGTAAGTCGAGAGGACTTATAAGGGTTGTTCATCATGCGCACATATCCCCAATCACGGATGAAACTTGGTTAGGGAAATGTTTATTCGCGCCCGTGGATTGTATACAAGAGCCAGTATTGGACCACTTGTAGGGCAGTATTGGAAGTTGTGGGGGTTGCTTAAGCACAGGTTTAGGCCTCTGTAACTTAAGACTTTCAAATCTTATAAGCCGTGAGGGTCCCATAAGGGAGTTCTCCTTAGGAGTCGTGAGGATCTCGCAAGTGTATTTTCTCCTTAGGAATCGTAAGGATTCCTAAGTGCGTTGCTCCTTTGTGAGTCGTAAGGATCTCACGCGGGTGGTTTCTCCTTACAAGGTCGAGAGGACCCTGTAAGTGTCCTTTAACGAGGTTGCGCCCTTTCGGGTTTTCACAAACACTCGCTGACAGTCCTGCTGTTTTTACTCACGGAGCCCTTTCGGGTTTTCATCCGTGCCCTTTTTGCTTATGGACGTATCGTTTTGTTTTTGTTTTTTTTTATTCTTTTTATCTTTTTTTTTGTTTTTTTGTTTTTTTATTTTTTTATTTTTTTTTACGAGGTCGCGCCCTTTCGGGTTTTCACGAACACTCGCCGGTAGCCCTGCTGTTTTTACTCACGGAGCCCTTTCGGATTTTCATCCGTGCCCATTTTGCTTATGGACATACCGTTTATTTTATTTTCTTCTCTTTTTTTTATTCTCGTCAGCCTGAGGATGCTGCGGTAGTAGTTTAAAGACGTTTCGGTCGTTTGCAAGTTTTAGGACATTGTGGTCCATCATTAGTTTAAAGACGTTTCGGTCTGTTGTCGCCACATTTGAGGCGAATCTCTAGTTTACTGACTTTTCGGTCTATGAGGCTTTCTCTATGAATGAGCATGATGCCCCCGGCGTATCCATCTTTCTCAGAGCGTGCGGTTGTGGCGGGTTCACCTTCCAGTTTTCAGAGATGACGAACTTGCCCTGTTGGTATTGGTCTTCAACCCAGTTCTTGAAGACGTAACAGTTTTCGATCAGATGGCCCAATACTTGGTGGTAAGGGCAATAATTAGAGTTGTTGACATCGTCCAGTTGTAGTTGGTGTTTCGGCTCCGGTAGAGTGATAAGCTTGTTATGCACTGCCACTTCGAATAGCCTCCTTGTTTTATCCTGAAGAAATGAGTAAGGACGTCTTAGCCTCTCCTCGAGGGATATACGTGGACGTATATTGTTTTGACGAACAGCCGGTCCAGGGCCACTCGACTGTTGTTGAGTGTTGGCGACAAAGGTCATTTTCCCCTTTCCTTTATCCTTTTTGCTCGATCCTTTGTTTGCGGGGGCCGAGATTTTTTTCGAGTAGCGGGCGATTGCACGGCTGAATGTTCTCGCAACTCCTCAATTCTTTTATTTTTGAAATGGATTCCTTGAGAAAAGGGTTGAGGGCAACTTCTTCATCATAGTCGCTTCCAAAGGTGATAATTTGTGATCCCTTGAAGTCGGCTATGTGACAGTCATCAGCGTCTCTTTTGCGCTCATCTATCGCATTTTTCCGATGTCTACGAGCTTCACACTTTGTCCTGTTGAAGTGTTGCTTTTGAGTGACATATCCTTGCCACCAACACTTAAAGGAGTCGCAGTCTTCGGTAGGATGTATGATCTTCCGATGATATAAGCAGAAGTTAGGATGCATCTCTACCCTACCGAGAGTATTCTCTTCAGAGGGCGGTAGCTTCATTCCTGCTGACAGGGCTTTAGCGAACCTTTTCCTCGTCTTGAATTTGTTTTTATTCGCAGCAGATGGCTTTTGATTTGATGGAAGTGCTTCGACTCTTTGGTCTAGTAGTCGGCATTTGGCTCCTTCCAGTATGGCCATCTCACGCTCTTGATCGGCTTTAACTTTTAGACGAATCTCATTCAGGAAGGCATCGATCAACTCGTCTGATGGCCGCGGAATTTCTGGTTCAGGGTCCGCCCTCGGTTTCTTGGCGCAAGGAACCTCTTTATCATCCGCCAATGAGTGAGAAATCACATGACAAGTTGCCCCCGGCGTGTCCGTTTTCTTTGGAGTATGCAGCTGTGGTGGGTTTACCTTCCACTTTTCAGACAGCGCAAACTTGCCTTATAGGTACTGATCCTCGATCCATCTCTTGAAGACGAAACAATCCTCGATCGGGTTACTAACCGTTTGGTGGTAAGGGCAGTAATCGGGATTATTGAGATCGCCTGGCTGTAACGGACGTTTTGGATTCGGCAGATTGATGAGTCTATTGCGTATTGCCAGTTCGAACAGTCTTCTCGTTTTATTCTGAAGAAACGAATAAGGACGTCCTAGTCTCTCCTCAAGGGACGGGCGTGGATGCACGTTATTTTGGCGAACGACCGGCTTTGAGTTGCTCGGATGCTGTTGAGCATTGGCGATGACGATCACTTTCCCTTTTCCTTTCTCATTTCGAGAGTCTGGTTTTGGAGGAGACGTCCTATAACCCATCTGGTCCATTTGGGATGATTTGTCGATCAATGCTTGGAATGTGGTCGGCCTGAAGAACATCATGAATTGCGAGATGGTCACTTGCGGATCAAGAGTGCCCACGAACATGTCTACCGCGAGTGCCTCTTCTATGCGTTGTTCGCATTTTGACCATAGGTTTCGCCATCGTGTTGCTTATTGGACCCATGTTTCGCCGGGCCTTATCCTGGCATTTATCATTGCTGTTATCGGAGTGCGTTCACTAGCACTCGCGAATCTTTGTATAAACAGTAACTCCATCTCCGCAAATGTTTTGACAGAGTCATTAGGCAGCTCCGAATACCATTCAAAGGCTGTTTCTGCTAAGCTGCCCACGAATTGGCGAAGCAACAGTTTGTCATTGCCTCCAGTGTTGCCGCATAAGGCCCTGAATTGAGCGACATGTTGATGCGGATTCCCTGTCCCTTTATATACGTGGAACTTAGGGATCATATATCCCGGCGGGTAACTGATTTGGTCATCCAGTTCTAACGGTTTGCCCAGCCGCTTCACTCGCCTGATGAGCTCGTATTTGCCGAGCTATATAGTCATCAAGTGCGGCCTTGGAAATGGTTTCTTCCTTGGCTGCTGAAAGAGCCGGAGGAGGATCAGATGTTTCCCCTCCATCATTTCCGACAATGACTGGAGGGTTTTCATCTGGAGGGTCTGGCTGTAACATCATCCCTACCATGTCTTGGAAGAGGAGTGCCATTTGCTTTATGTTAGCCGCTTGTTTTGCGGCTTCTGTGTCCTTCTTTTCGAGGATTCTCCGTAAGAAGTCAGCATCAGTTTCTTGTTCGTGACGCTGCTATGATGATACTTCCGAACTTTCTTTCGGTTCGGTAAGTGCAGCCATCACAGTCATCATTTCCTGAAGCTTCTGTTGCTGCTCCTGGGCTTTCGTCACAGATCAGGTGAGCGGTCGGTGACCCGTCGAAGCACGGCTTTCCTCCTTTCCGGAAGCCATATAAATGGTGTGCACCACCATGTCCCCAGACTTGGGGTGTTTGTGTTCGGTGTCTTTGCGATTTGCCAAAGACACAGGGGCTTTTTGCGGCCTCCTTTTTTGAGTGATTGGAGTTGAGAGGGCCGTTGTAGTGGGCACCCAAGTAGCTTTTGCTTTTTGTGGCTTGACAGAGTAATCCTTCTCTTGCCGCACCTTCATCTTTTTTTGTCGGCGGAGATAGTTTTTATCAATCACCGACTCTTGAACATGTCGCCAGACTTTGTAAATTTTAGAGGACAGCCGTTGAGGGGGCTGCTCTAGCTTCTTGTCTGGAGTATTCTCCATAGGTGAAGGAGTTCGTTTCAACATCACAGTAGGAGAGTTTCCGCGCACCGTATTCAGCAATTCAAAGCTGTTCCCGGTTGGAACAGCAGCATCGATCCCCACCATTGGAGCTGGTGGCATAAATCCATAGGGGGAGTTGCCCCCAGCATTTCTTACTCGATGCCAGTGGCGACGTCGAGCGTGTCTTGCGGATGGAGTCACCTCCATTGTTGGATAAGCTTCTTCATGCCCCCTGCCCTGGGTAGGGGAAGCAGCTTTGAGGACCTCGCCTGGAGCAGCAAACGGAATGGCCAGCCTTGTAAAAACTGACTTCTCGGAAGGAGGAACCTTTCCAATGATTTCGTCCGTTTGAGTCGGGATGGCTATCCGCTTTGGGATGGCAGCTTCGGGTATCACAGGTTTGCGGACGTTCTGGCCCAGTCTGTTGAAAACTGAGGTATTGAAACTGGGCGACTCGTTAAGAGGGGTCGCGGCAGTGGTAAGTCGATCAAAGACCGGCTTCTTTGGAGCTTCTTGCGATGTCATTGGGGCATTGAAGCTCATCAGTGGGAGCATAGTCCCGAAGAACAATCCAGCGGTGGCCTGAGTTACCTGCTCCACTGGCATCTTGAAAAGGGAGGCCGCTTGGGGCCCATAAGTCACCCCTCCAGCGAGGACGGAGCGAGAGTTGCAGTTGCAGGCAGTGCAGTTTAAAGCCATTGATCTTCAGTTCTCTGCACGGAGCAAGACACCAAATCTTAGTACCTTGAATCCACAAGCAACCACAACAAACCGCGATTTGTTCGCGAACACGACACACAAAGTGTGGAGTGGAAAGAGGAAAAAGTCCCACCGGGCGTGCCAGAATCTGTTCGCCTCCGAACGGCGGCCAAGACGTGAGGACGTATACCTGAGATTCGGGGCAGATGCTATATGGTTTTATCCGTCTACCTCTCCGAAAATGCCAAGTTGATTTATGGCACCATGTATCGGAGGTTTAGACGGATGCGGCCGATGTAGCAGACTTCGTCAGATTCCCTCTCGCTAGAGGGGTTTTTGATTGTGGGGACGCTCTTCCCTGCAGGCGCAAGCCCCTGCAGTTAATTACGCTACCGTATCGCGGTAGCCACTTTCTCCCTCTCCAGAATTTCACTTCGTGTCGTGTGTGTTTGTTTTGTTTGTGGTTGCCCGTGGATTGTATACAGAGACTATTTATTTCGTCGCCCGTAGGACGTGGATTAGTCCAAATCCGTATTTTCTTAGATTTGGGTTTTGGGTTTTGGTTTAAGGATACGTTAGCCATTTTTGAGGCTAAGATCAACTTAAACGTTTGTTAAGGATACGTTAGTCTAATTTCCAGACTAAGATCAACTTAACGGAATCGTCTAGATCCATTTAATATATGGCCGTTGGGACCCGTTACCTCTCTGACGTCGTTGAAGGATTACAACGACAGATGTCAGAGGAGTTCAGAAATGTACCCTTGAGCCAAAGTTGGTTGGAAGATATATAGTCCAATTTGGGACTAAAGTCTGTTTGAATGTTTAAGGATACGTTAGCCAAATTTGAGGCTAAGATCAACTTAAACGGGATCGTTTAGATCCAACAAAAGAGCGTTTGGGGGCTCTATTGTTCCAGTTTAGGGACGTAATGGTCCATGGGTAGTTTAAGGACATTGCGGTCCCTTGGTTATATGGCCGTCGAGACCCGTCACCTCTCTGATGATGTTGAAGGATTACAACGACATGTGTCAAAGGGGTTCAGAGATGTACCCTTGGACCAAGTGTAAATTGATTTAAAAGGGCAACTGTGCCCAGTCAATTTAATTTGAGGACTTACGGCCATGAAAGGGCTAAGTCCAGTTGAGAATATCCAACGTTTTATTTGCATTTGGCTTGTTAGGCCTTTACTGGGGCTCTGCTCCTGTTTAATAATGCATAGCATTTTCTCTGGCCTTTTAGGCCCAGAGCATTTTATTTTGGTCTGATAGACTTTTATTTAGGCTTTATCCCTTTTAATAGTGCATAGCACTTTGTTTGGTCTGATAGACCTTTCTTTATTGGGCTCTGCCCTTGATGATGCATTGCATTAATTAGTCTGACAGAGTGCCACATGGCTTGTCAGGCGCTTTGCGCTGATTGAGGAGCGCAAGGCGCAAGTCCATGGGGAGGCAACACGTGTCACGCTCAGGAGAGCGCAAGCGCAGCGCGCTGCGCTATTGCGCTGCTGACACGTGGCGCGCTCTGGTGAGTTGCGCCAATTCATGAGAGCAGTGCTTTGTTTTTAGAAGCGCAGAGCGCAGATCATCATGGGGCTGACGCGTGGCGCTCTCTGGTGGCTTGCGCCGACCCGAGAGCGCAACAGTGTAGATTTTGCAAGTGCAGGGCATTGTTTTATTATTTGAAAATCTTTTTAGATTCCAGAACCAATGGTTCATGAAAGAAGTGCAAAGCACTATTTGTTTTCTTGATCTAATTTAGATCAAAAAAACAAGTTCTTCTTGTTTTTCTTATCTCGGGGAACCGATGGTTCATAGAAAAGTGCAAAGCACTTATTATTATTTATTTTTCTTTTTATTAGAGATCCTTGATCTTGTTCTCAGATCAATGATCTGTTCATAAGAGAATTTTCTCTTTTTCTAAAGGTTTTTTACCTTTTTTGTTCTTGAGGATTTCTCTCCAATTCTTCAGAGTCCTCTCTGTTTAATTTTTCACAAAATGTTGATCCTTTTGAATTAAGGTCTAGGGTCCTTTTTATAGTGCCCATAAATTAGTTAAATTTGTTAAAGAGATCTTTTTCTGAGTGATTCGGGGAATTTTCCCCACCTTTGGATCTTTGATCCAAGGGCTTCTGTTTTACAGAAGAAAATCTTCTTGTTTTAACAAGAACAGAAAAATTTCTTTAGAATCTTGATTCTGTTTGGCGCAAATGCCCCAGCGCCTGACACGTGTCACGCAGCGCACATCGCAGCGCAACTGCGCTAGCGCATCTGCGCTGACACGTGTCGCGCAGCGCAGAGCGCAAGTCAGCTAAAGCGTTGCTTCTTTAATTTTTAACTTTAATTTTCACTTCAATTTTCAAAGCAGAGCTTTGCTCTGATTGGGGGAAACATAAGCGTTGCTTCGTTTCCCGCTTTGGAATTTGAACAGAGCTTTGCTCTGTTTGGGGTAAACACCACCAAAACGAGACGTGGAGTTCGTGATCGATCTTGTTCCTAGTGCAGCGCCAGTCTCAAAAGCGTACTATCCAATGTCACCAGTAGAGTTGGAAGAAGTCAAGATGCTGGTTACCGAATTTCTAAAGAAGGGTTGGTTTCGCAGCAGCAGTAATTCACCCTGAGGAGCTCCAGTTCTTCTAGTAAAGAAAAAAGATGGCACACGGAGGATGTGCATCGATTATCGAGAATTAAACCAGGTGACTATTAAGAACAAGTACTCGATCCCTCGCATTGGCGAATTGTTCGAGCAGCTTAGTGGCGCGAGGGTATTCTTAAAGCTGGATTTGCGATCCGGATATCATCAGGTCCGAGTTAAATCAGAGGATATTTGCAAGACTGCGTTCCGAACTCGGTATGGACATTTCGAGTATTTAGTGATGCCATTCGGAGTCACGAATGCACCGGCAATATTTATGGACTTAATGGACTGAATCTTTTCACCGTTCTTGGACCAGTTTTTAGTGGTGTTCATCGATGATATTCTGGTCTACTCGATGAGCATTGAAGAGCATGCGGAACACTTAAAGATCGCACTGCATACATTGAGGCAAGAAAGATTATATGCAAAAATAAGCAAGTGCGAGTTTTGGCTTGAAGAAGTGAAGTTTTTGGGGCATGTCGTATCCGGAGATGGAATCGCCGTTGACCCTGAGAAGATTGCAGCAGTTCAAGATTGGCCGATTCCGAAGAACGTAGCAGAAATCAGAAGTTTTCTTGGACTTGCCGGATATTACAGAAGGTTCATAGAGAATTTTGCTCGTTTAGCTGAGCCTTTGACCAAGATTACGCGCAAAGAAGTACCGTTCGTGTGGACAGATAAATGTTCGTTAGCTTTTGAGGCGTTGAAGCAGAGGTGGATAACCGCTCCTATTTTGATCGTACCAAACAGTTCAGGAGGATTGGTAATTCACAGCGACGCATCTGGGATAGGTTCGGGATGTTTTTTGATGCAGCATGGGAAGGTTATAGCCTACGCATCGAGACAGTTGAAGATCCAGGAGAAGAATTACCCAACTCATGATTTGGAGCTTGCAGCAGTGATTTTTGCTCTGAAGATTTGAAGACACTACTTATTGGGCGAAAGGGTCGAAGTATTCACCGATTACAAAAGCCTAAAGTAAGTGTTCACGCAGAAAGAGCTTAACATGAGGCAGCATAGATGGTTGGAGCTGATGGCTGACTATGATATTGATCTTAAGTACCATCTGGGGAAAGTTAATGTTGTACCGGATGCGCTTAGTCAGTTGCCAGCGATTCGGATGTTGACTGCACAGAAGGAACTTATCGAAGATTTTCAGAGATTCAAGTTGGAGATCGTGCTACCGCATTCTTCGGGACAGTTGATGCAGCTGCAAATACAGTCGTCGTTGATCGATAATATTAAAGCAGCGCAGTCACAGGACCCAAGATTGCAGAAGTTTCGAGAACAGGTTGAAGCGGGACTTCGAACGGACTTGTTGATTCATGAAGATGGTTCATTGCGATATGGTAGTCGTTTGTGTGTGCCGAAAAGAGATATTCGCGAAGAGATTATGAAGGAGGCGCACAGTTCTGCATATTCCGTACATCTAGGAGGCACGAAGATGTACAGTGATCTACGACAGCATTTCTGGTGGGAAGGCATGAAAAGGGAGATTGCTCGCTTTGTAGCGAAGTTCTTGGTGTGTCAGCAAGTCAAGGCTGAACATCAAAGGATAGCTGGTTTATTGCAACCACTTCCGATTCCTCAATGGAAGTGGGAACATATAACCATGGATTTCGTGACAGCTTTACCGCGGAGTTCAAAGGGCAACAATGCAGTTTGGGTGATTGTTGATCGATTGACCAAGGCAACTCATTTCATACCGTTTCGAGTTAGTCAGTCAACGGAAGCGTTAGCAGAATGATACATGCAGGAGATTGTGAGATTGTATGGAGTATCGGTGAGCATCGTGTCCGACCGTGACACCCGATTCTTATCACACTTCTGGAGGAGTTTACAGGAAAGTTTAGGGACGAGATTGAAGTTTAGCACAGCTTATCATCCTCAGACAGATGGTCAGTCGGAGAGAACGATCCAAACTTTTGAAGACATGTTGAGAGCTTACATGTTAGACTTCAAGAGTTCATGGGAGGATCATCTACACTTGGTGGAGTTTTCTTACAACAACAGCTTTCAGACGACTATTCAGATGGCTCCATTCGAAGTATTGTATGGTCGCAAGTGTCGTTCACCTGTTTGTTAGGACGATGTTAGAGAACGAAGATTGTTGGGACCGGATTTGATCGTGCAAACAGTAGAGAAAGTTAATACTATCCGGAATCACATGAAGGCAGCACAAGATCGGTAGAAGAGTTGGGCCGACACATCGAGAAGACTTCTAGAGTTCGCTGTTGGTGATCTGGTATTCTTGAAGATATCACCGACTAGAGGAGTGATTCGTTTTGGGAGTCGAGGCAAGCTTACTCCTCGATTAATGGGGCCTTTCGAGATTTTGGAGCGTGTTGGAGAAGTGGCGTATCGATTGGCATTACCACAATCTTTAGCGAATGTTCATGACGTGTTTCATGTATCTCAACTCCGTAAGTATGTTCGAGATGATACACACGTGCTGGATCATTCGGAGCTGACTGTAAGGGAGGATTTAACCTTTGAGGAACGACCGATGTCGATTGTTGATCGAAGAGAAAAGGTCTTTAAGAACAAGGTTATCCCACTCGTACTTGTTTCTTGGGGAAATCGCTCGCACGAAGAATCGACTTGGGAACGAGAAGATGAAATTCGACAGAAGTTTCCATATTTATTCTTATAGTTTCTTGATTGTTTATCTTTTCTTGTTCTTGGAATTTCGAGGACGAAATTCTTTTTTTAGTTGGGTATAATATAACACCCTAGTTCATTTATACCAATTCCAGTTCTCGTATTTCTTTAATTATGGTATTTTTCTGATTTATTGTGTTTTGGGTGCGTATAGTGTATTTGACATCTGTATTTGCATCCGACCCGACCCGCTTGCTAGAAACCCGTCTTGATTCATGTTTATGATTTATCCTGGCTTGTTACGTGGATCCGTGCACTTTCATATTATACATATTGCATACTGGCATTATATCTGGTATCTGCATTTCTTTAGTATAACATTTAAGTCATATAAAATGGTTTAAAAATATTTTGCATGGCCTGCATGATATCCATGACCCTGTGGTAGCATCCGTGCATCTTGTTCTCATCCCGTTCAGTAAAACGGACTTGTTTGGATGGCTACGTGCACGTGCGAGCATCCGTTCTTGGGGGTATGCATTTTTCGTTACCCGGATATCCAATTTTAATTTTGGTCAACATGTATATTTTTCGTATTTTAGACCCGACCCGGGCATGTTTTGGACCATATTTGTATTTACCAGAATATCAAATTTTATTTATATAATATTAATTTTATAAACTGGTACAAATTAAAATTTAGTTAACTAATAAAAGATTTTTTTAAATTTAAATCTAAACTAATTTTATTTATTTATTTATTTCTTCCTTATTTAATACACAGTCTCTTCTTCTTACTTCTTCTTCTTTCTTATTTCTTTTTCTTGATCTTGTTTCTTGATTTTGGTGATCACCGCCGGAGCCGTGCTCGTCGCTGACGATCCGAGTGATCCAGTGAACGTACCTTGCCTGTGTGATCACCCTCTTGCCTTGCCTGGACCCGTACCGCATGCCGCGTGTGCGTTACGACGATTTACCGACGTCGGACGTGCCGTGCGTATCCGTCGCGTGATTCGATCGAGGCAAATTTATCTTGCTACATGCTATGACATATACTACATCCATATTAATAATAATATTTCATGTTTAGTGTATTGTACATCTCTTGTTATCATTTTACTGTTTTACGACGTCCGTTTGCATCCGTATAATTTATTTCGCATCTAGTGCATGCAAATTTATCTTGTTACATGCTAGACTACAATATATTGCACCCATTTAAATAATAACATCACATAATGTTTAGTTATGCATCCCACATTACCATTTTACAGTTTTACTGTTTTCAGACATCCGTATGCATCCATATCAATATTTACATATCTAGTCGCATGCTAATTCATCTTGCTACATTCTATGTATCTTATTTTTCATCCATATGAATAAAAATATCACACGTTGATTGCACTGTACATCCATATTAAAGTTTTACCGTTTTTGGATACCCGTTTGCATCCATATCATTTAAAATATATATCGTCGTAATATTTATTATTATTATATTTAATTAGTTTATAATCTGCATTTTATAATGTTATACAAAATATAGCTTGAAAATACTATAGTTTACACATGAAACGTCGTTGCAAAGCGGATACGACAAATCTGAAATTTACTGTACACCTTAGCTTATAAAATTCATTATAAATAATAGAAAAATTATTAGTATACGTTCTTTAGTTCGTTACGAAGCTAACTCAGAATACTATAATTCTATGAAGTATTTACTTGCAAAATAAATTGTTTAAATAACGTAAAATGCAAATGAAAATATCTCTAAACTGCTGTCCAGGAAAATTCCAGCAGCAAACTTTCAACTTCGAATGTTCATGGTTTTTTGTAGGAACAACCTGAGATATTTCAACTTATAAAAATGAAACCTTATTGAATTATCTTTGTTTTGGTATAAGACACGTCCCTTTTGGAGAACGTTTGTTATTTTTAAGCTATTTTACAAATTAGGATGACGCCGAATTTCTGAACGGAACTTTCTTGTGCATGGTTAATCAATACCACTTTTATAGTTATTAATCGGTTTGAATATGTTATCCATGTTAATATTATTATATCAATATCTATTTAATAAATAATAGTGCTTGCGTTTTAATATTCAGCAAATTTTACCGATTTACAGTTTTATAGTATCCGTCTGTATCCGTACGGTTTATTACATATCTAGTTGCACGCCGAGACCATATTATTTCATGTTACTGTTGTATTAGTGCACCATGCTTGATAATTGTGCATCCTACTTAGTCATGATGTGGCCCCTGATCGATATTTGTGCATCCATACTTTTATTGTACATCCGTACTTTCACCTTAATTCAATACTTACTACAGTTTGATTATGAGCACCCGTTTGACACCTGTGCACTACTTGACATGACCTGATACACCACTACTTGACATGACTTGATACATGTACACTACCTGACATGACCTGATATATCACTATTTGACATTTTACCCGATCTTGTTACTAATGCCGACAACCTTGACATGTTGTTTCTACGGACATTTCATGTTGTTTATTCAGACAAACATGTACCTGCTTGATCCTGTGTTGGCATTACCTCCAGATTTATCAATACCTGACTTGAACACATAACTTGGGGTATGGGGAAATCAATGATGAAACCTGACTTGTAATTTGACAGTTCGATGCCTTTTACTGATCAGTCTTATGGGCTAGGCCAGCCCCGAAATGGTGCTGCTGACATCATTCGTCTTTACATACTACCTTTTACTGCCTAGCGGCACATCTCGGATTCAGCCCGAGAGTCTTTGACCGTGGTCTCGGGCACGCACGGGATACTATTGAGTTACATCGACAATTCATCAAATTGATTTCACAGACTTGAGAGTAGTTAACCCAGTAGCACAATTTAGTTTCACCGCTACACTTCACATATACTGTTACACTTCACTGTTCTATATCCCTGTTCACTCATTACATTCATGCACCTTTATATAATTTATGCCATGACTTGTTACCCCTGATTATGTTATTGTTGATATTATGACGCACTGACGTCTGGGTTTTGCATGGCCCAGATCCTCTACCCTTGTCGCAGGCTGATCAGGAGTATTTCCGCCGTCAGGCCAAGCAGTGATGATCCAGTTAGTATCCAGTTTAGTTATGTTTCACTTTCCAGATGTTTTTGCTCTTTGGATTTATTGCTTCCGCATATTATTTCTTAACTCGTTTATTCTGGCTTATGGACATGTACTAGATAGTTTATTTTATTTTCCTGTTCTTGATATCTCTAGACAGCCGTAATGTGACTGTGGAGGTATATTTCCTATCCACAGATAGCATGGTTGGCTCTGTCACGTGTCTATCTTAGCGCACTCTGGGAAGCGGGGCGTGACAAAACTAGATGTAATTTGGTCAATTTAGATAAGGAAGAAGATGGGTTAGGGTTATGCTATGGTTAGGGTTCTTTCTTTCTTTTTTGTCTTTTTTAAATTAAAAACAGCCAAGGGCAAAATCATTCAACAATACCCACGTGCACGTGCAAAGCACGTGACAGAATACTCTAACGCCTGATTAACAGAAGATATCAAACTACAAACGGGGCTAAACATTGTGGTATTTAAGTGCGGGAAAAAAATATTGTGGTATTATTCTGCAGAAATGGTGAAACATTATTGTATTATTAAGCAATTAACCCAATAAGTTTCGATGTCTTGCATATAACTACCAAAAACTACATAAAACTACCCAGCTTACATGCATAGTACAAGCCATAAATCCCAATAATTGATCATCTCACTCGATTCCAAACTATGTTAGGTTTCAAATCAATCTGTGTTGTGGCAACATTGCCCACAAGATGCACTGAGAGAATTCAACAAGTTTGAGATTGATAGATTAGGGTTTCTCGTGCAACTTCTTTAGGAATTGGATTGATGTGTCTATTAAGTTGATTGTTCAGTTAGTGGGTTGAAGAAGAAAAGGAATTGATAGGTTTGATGAGATGAGAAATGAAGTTGGAGAGATTAGTGGAATTTAAGGGAGAGCTAGTGTGTTGGAGAAGGGAAAGGAGGAAGAAGATTAAAGCTTTAAAAAAAAGTGAAAAGAAGTCATTTACTTTTCGCCGTTGACATTCAGGGTAGATTTCTTTAGTTTTCAAAGATTTTGGTAGATAACTAGAGAACGTCCAAACTTATTGATATTTATTGAAATTAAGCCTGATAATAATTAGGATGACAGATGTCATGGACGTAAAATTTCTATATAAAAGTTTGCTCTCCGAAGGAAGAAAGTAAATATGATACAAGTTTGCTTTCCAATATTTTAAGCGATTCCCACGTGGCATATTGAATTAAGCCTTTGAAAACCTCCTATTTTCTAACATTATAATATGCTCGACTATTAAATAGTATGGACAAAGAAATGCCTATAGATACCTCATCTGTTGATGGATGACAGAAAATGATTCTGTGTGCATGTAAATAATAACCACAATCTCCTGGTACATGTATCACTGGCTTATGATAACCCCTACAAGACCAATGGAGATTAACAGAAACTCAATGCAAAAGAATATAAAAATAGGTAGAAAACAAGTAACATATGGAATTATGTAACTATAACTAACCGGTAATCAATTAAGGAATAACCTTCCAAATGAAATAATATAATGGTTGCAAATATATGATTTATGCAAGGCTTATTTCCAGAAAACTACCAAACATGTTTGGCAACAAACTACCAAAAATTTTAAATCACTTTATGCTTCCACTATGCTAATGCCATGATAAGATGAAGAAGTGTCACGGTACAAGATGACAGATGCAAATTTTGTGACCAAAATCTCTACTTTGCGATTCCAGAACAAATTAGCTACAACTTTGAGATGAAAATAACATACAGAACCAGCAGTTGTGGCAAAATAAACTGACATAAATGAAACCTACCCAGCACCAGCAGTTGTGGCAAAGCTATCATCATCTATAGCCGATTCACAAAATTTAGGGTGCCCACCTACATCATATAGAGGATCACCTGTTTTTATTTTTTAAAAAAAATGGAAAAAGGGGAGAGAAAAAATCCAAACATCAGTCGAGTTATGAACGTGGACATCTATATTATATACATTGAAAACAAACAGAAAATACAGCAGCAGCAGCAGTTAATTAAAATATTTAAATTTTAAAGGTATCAACAGCAACGGAAAAACGTGGAATCGTATCCAATTTTGGTTGGAATATTTTCATAATGGGGGTTGCTCATGCTCAGCTCATCCTGTTCCTTTCCCGGGCCTCTTCCTTTACTCCTTCCTCTCAATAATTTTGCTTGTTTTGCATCCGTTGCACTATATATATTGTTCTAGATCAAAGCTGAGTACAAAGCTTTTCAGTGATCGTTAGAAAAATTAAAATCTCACATTGCTAAAGAGTGTTTCCTAATCATATTACTTTGAAATTAATTTCTAGACCCAAAAATTTGCAACTGGTTTATTTAAGAACCTATCACTGTTCAAAATTAATATGGGTAACTGTTAGCTTAATGTTTTGCTTGCGGGTTGATTTGGTTTCATTATGTGTATGATTCCAATTTTAGTTTATAATTCCATGATCCACTTCTGACCAAGCTTGTTCAATGCTCCATTAACAAAGGCTGGACGCATTTGTAACACAGCCTAAATATCACCAAAAATAACAGATGAGATCGGGAAAGAAAGGGGTAAATTGCTTAATAATCCCTCGATGTTTCACGTATCCTGCACTTTAATACCTTATAGTTTATTTTGCAGCACTTTGACACCCTATAGTATTTTGCAAGGTTGTAAAATCCATATTCGGTATCCGTTCGGTTTTCCGGCAGATAAAGGATAATCGGATTATTCGGTTTATCCGGATTATTCGGCCATCATTATTTTTAATATAAATCGTAAGTATAGTATATGACATATAGTGTATGTAAATATATAATTATATACGCACACATAACTAATAGCACCTAATATGTTTGTGGAATAATGGTAACGTGTTCGAATTAATCTGGAATATTGTGGGAATGAACTTTGATCAAGATTTCCCATCAATCGTCGGAATTTCGTTCAAGTCGAACGTTGATGATGAAGTTTAGGAAATTTTGAAAATGGGGCATCGAGGACGAGCAAGGACGAAGGAGGATGACAGAGCGATTGAGGACGAGGAGGAAGTCATGGGGTCAGGTTGCTGGTTG
This sequence comes from Agapanthus africanus, assembly GCA_030015575.1. Lineage (NCBI taxonomy): Eukaryota > Viridiplantae > Streptophyta > Magnoliopsida > Asparagales > Amaryllidaceae > Agapanthus > Agapanthus africanus. The sequence goes on from JASDDO010000019.1 coordinate 162,870,732, forward strand.
AAAAATCGCAAGAGGAGAAGGTAGTTGTTGTTTGGGAATTGAAAGTTTGGGTATTGGTTTTTTATATTAAAATGATGAGTTTGGGTCGATCCCTTTTTGTGTATTATTCGAACCCAATACAAACGGTTAACCGTTACCCGGCCAAATTATCGGTATCCATTTTGACCGGATAATATGTTACCCATTCATTTTGGTACCGGATCCGGATATCCAGGAGTATCTGGATTTTAGAACCTTGGTATTTTTTCGTTTGCACTTTGGCCCATTATCTAGTTATTAGAATATGCCAAAAAAGATTCTGACATGCGTGACGCACGTTGTGTCTATTTTAGGACACTTTTGCCCCCAACTGTTCCTTCTTCAACTTCTAACTTGTATCCTAATTATTATTTTCCCCGCTAATTATTCTATCTTCTTCATGTGTCCTTCCTATGTATGATGAGTAGAGCTGCCACTTAAAGCCGGGAATCGGAACCAAACCGGTACTGGACTGCACCGTCGAGCAACGAGTTGGTTCCGGTTCTAATTTTAGAACCATGAATTGTAACGGTTCGAGTCCGGATCCACCATATTTTTATCCGAACCGGAACCAGAACCTCGATCATTAGTTATTAGACGGTTCCATACTTTCTAGACCCGATCCGGACCCGAACCGCCACCCGTTTCTATAGCCAAGTAAAAAAAACATAATCCCAATTCCCACACTGCCGTCAACAGTAAGTAATAACTTGATCCTACTTTTCTTACTTTAAACTTTAATCGTTCTCCTTTGCATCCCACCATTTTTTATTTCACAAAAAAAAACCTAAAAATAAGGAAGAAAAAATTCAAGCTTTCATTCAATCTTTTTGTTGCTTCCGCGATCTCCAAAAGAGAAAGCTTTCTCTTCAATTTCCTCATCTGGGTTTCTCTCTTCACTTTCTCTTAAAATTGAGTCAACTTATCAGGCTTTGATCAAGTTTGTAAATAAATCCAAACTGGACCAAAACCGCATCGGACCGGACTGAACCAATAGTGAATGATTCGGTTCTGGTTCTTGTCAAACCAGAACCGGAACCGTCTACCCGCTGGATCCAAAATTATGATGAAACTGGAACTGTAATACCCAGTCCCTATAAATAGTTACTGTATCTTAATAAATAAATTTCCAAACATTTTTCCCAAATTTTCTATAAATTTTCTATATTTTTTCCTATTGATTACCTTACCCTAAATTAATTTAATCCTTTCTCCATTTTCTTTTTTAGTTTTCTAACACAAACACCTACCCAAACCCTAACCCCATTGCCTAATCCCCTTTTATTTTCCATTTCCCTTTTATTTTTTCAGCCAAGGCCCAAGCCTCAACCCCGGCCCATCTGCCCCAACTCGACCCGACCCGCCTCCTTTCTTCCCCACTCTCCCTTTCCTTTCCCGCTCTTTTCTTTTCCCCACGTCCCCGCGCCTCGCACCCACACTCTCGCGACCGCTTCTCGCGCGCGCCCCCAACCCATGACCTCACGCGCGCGCTCACTTCCCTCCCTCGACCTCGTCTCTCTCTCTCTCACATACGAGACCGAGCCTCCCTCGCCATCACCCTCACGTCCCCCTTCACCAAAAACCTATCTCTCTCTCCCTCTCACTCTCGCTCTCCCTTCGCCTCCATTTCCCTTCATCACCAAATCACCCGACGCCGACAAGCACCCGCAACCTTCACCTTCCCGCTGCACTGCCGACCTTACCTTCATCACCCTCCCTGTCATCGTCATGACACCATCCCTGCACCCCGCCGAGCTCCTCCGCCGACACCCCGGCGGCATCCCCAACCTCGCCATCGTCGTCACCCTCTTCACTGCCTCACCTCCTTCTCCTCCCTTATACCCTCAACCCGAACACCAACCAGAGCCCCCTCGCCTGCACACCACCATCGTCGTCGTTGTCGCCTATGTCGCTGACGGCCACCCTCGAACTTCACCTGAGCCACGACCGAGCGTCCAACCCAACCCCGAACCTTACCGAGCCACTGAGCCACCACCAAAGCCGCCGGAATATCCTTGCCGCTGACCTTGTCTCCTCCTCAATCGCCTGCCACCATTGCCAACACCGCAACATCCCCTAACTCTTCAAAAACACCGCCAGAAGCTCCTCCGCAATCTCTATCAACTCCACTGAGCACCACCGAGCTCCAAGCACCTACTGCCACCACCGGCTCATCCCTGAGCTCACTGCTGGCCACCTCAACACGACACCATCACCAACTACCCATCAACCATTGCAGCTACCTCCTTCCTCTTCATGCATCACCTCCGACCATAGCAACCTCGTTAACACCCTCGCCTCCTCCTTTTTCGGCCACCGCTATAGCCCAAGCTTCAAGCCAAGCTTTCCAGCATTTCATCGAACACCTATAACCATCGCCATCGCCGTTGTTCTAGTTGCTGTCATCACCGTTCGAGCTACTGCCTCGGTCTCTGTAGCAGTCACCGTCGTCAACGCAGCGGCCGTCGCAACGCCAGCGCATGTCCGTCGCACCCACCAAGCCATCAAGTCCAAGTATCAAACTCCACCGAGGCCAACTCTTGTCGTGCTCGAGTCGTGAACGCGCCGTTGCCGCTACCGTAGTCATGGTTCACCATTGTGTCGTCTGCTGCTGTCATATCCCTGATCGTCGTCGTCAGGCAAGTATTACATACTTGCTTCATGCTATATATATATAGATATAGATATAGATATAGATATAGATATATAATTATTTCAATTACAATTCAATATTATTACAAGTATTTGATACTAAACTTGATGTGAGAACCTATCTTTAAATGGCGGAACTTGTGATCATTAAACCCGATTACAAATTACAGAGGTACTGCGGAAATTTGGTTGAAAATCAATATCGTTTCGCCTATAAAATGTTACCCCGGATAACCATTGTGAAATTAGAATTTTCCTGAACACGCTAGACCGTTAAATTCATATTAAATCTTTTACAAATCGGATTTTAGCGTTCCATGGCTTGTATTGAAGCTTGTATTGAAGCTAACTGATTAACCTACAGTACTCTATAGTTGATCACTGAATTTTAACAAATTATGATAGAGATAACTGAGGAGAATTACGATCCTGGACTGTGGTCCAGAGCAGTAATCCCAATTAACCCTTGTTTTTAAATCACTGTATATCCTTGCTCAAATGCGAAAATGTGCGGAAACCTATATCATTACGTAGAAAATTGAGTTAGCTTTCTTACTCCACTGGTTTCACTGGATTCTTGTTCTGTATGATATTTTTAACACATTTTATAATGTCGACATGTCCAGCTGAATTCTACAGTGACAGATTTTACACATCAACCTAAACCTGACTATAACTCCCTGTGGATATAGGATATCACTGATCCTCTAATTGCGTTGGAAACCTAACTGATAATCCTAAATATTGTTCAACTATAGTATCGCCTAATTTCGATCCCAACTGGGATTAAAATGTGTTACGAAACGGACTTCCAATTCTGAAATCGGATTTCCAGCAGTGAACACTTAAATTGAAATGGTCGTATCTAGCAAACCTGAAACCCGATTGGCGCGAAACCAATTTTTACGGATAGATAATTAAACATACTACTTACTCCTTTTTCATTGTTTTGCTTAATTATGCATATATGATTTATAGTAAATTATGCAAGTGGCAGGACACTGATTGGTGATATTCTATTCATATCGTAATCATTGTATTCCCATCATATCATGTAGATGTCGTTGCATTAGTAACCTAGTGATTGTGTGCATTACCCAGTGTTGGATATTAATGTTTTGATTGTGGCAAGTACGTAGTGATAAAGTGTGAATGAACAAGTGAAAGTGACACGTACTTGTACATAATCAGCGGACCCGGTTGATTTATTGCATTGTCGACGTCTATGGGACATATATAAGTGTAACTATAACTGGAATGGGACGGTTATGGAGCACTTATTTTAGTGTCATAGGTAAGTCATCAAACACTGTCCATTTGTCTTGGGTACCAGTCGAGACATGCTTGATGGAGATGCTGTCTTCAGTTCTCGCATAGACTTGTCATGGACCAATTAGTATTTGGGTTTATGGCCGCATAGACTTCTCGCATAGACTTGTTATGGACCAATTAGTATTTGGGTTGAAATTTCTGGATTTGGTAATTTGTTGTTTGGTTGGTTTTGGATTCCTATTATTGGATTTGTAGATCCTTCTGATCTTTGTTTGATTGGTGAAAAAAATGTGGGATTTGGATTTGAGGATTTTAGAGAGAGAGAGAATTGTTAAATAAATAAAGTACACAGCCCTCATCTAAAAGTACAATGAATAGTGTCAAATCCTTAAAAATCTTTGAAAATTTTTAGGATTCAAGATTCCTTGTTTTGTGGTGGGCCCCCCCATAAAAAATCCTAGAAATCCTAATTCTGCAACCAAACACAAAATTATGGAATTCTAGGATTCCACAATCCAAAATCCAAATCCAAACCCAAAATGCTGCAACCAAAGAGGCCCTTAATAAGAAAGTTGTGCTCTAATCTAGGTGCAAGATTCAGCCTTTTTGAGAGTTCCCATTTTAGTCCTTTTTGGAAATGGCAGTTGTGTCCCATGCAATTCTCAGCTTTCCTAATTTGCCCACCATGACACGTGCCCGTTTCTTCTAGCTTTTGAACAGCACCTGGCAACTGATTCTTATGCGAAATAATTGGCAATAAAAAAATTTGATGGCACCGCCTAAAATATCTCTCTTTGCTGGGATCTCTCTCCCCCAAATAAGGGATTTTGATTAAAAAAAAATTGCACTCATTCTTTCTATGCCAATCTTAAGGATACACAATTTTGCTATGGATGTTGAAACTAACTAAGGTGGAATTCATCTTTCTTGCCTTTGATTGGAGATGGATAATGCCATACTATTCACTATGCTTTTGATTGAAAGATTTCTTGCCTCTCATTCTTGAAAATGTTTTGAATTGCAAAACTTTGAGAGAGAAAAACGAAAAGAGCCCCAAATCCCAATGAACCAACAGAGGAAAGAAATTTTTTGCCACAAAAATAGTTGCTCAAATGAAAATTTTTCATCATCTCATCAAATCGTTGGGGTTTTATTTGTTTCCTCTAAAAATTGTAAAATATAACAATAAATAAGTAGAACATGTGTCAATAAGATAACGATTTTTTCCATGAAATTTGAAAAGGAACATAAAGTAATGATTGGTACCTGAGCAAAATGAATATAGAGAAAACTGTGGGATAAAATAAGGAAATAATTGTTACATAATTATTTAAAATGGAATATGAATTTATAAAATATTTGTTTGAAAATATGATCATACAAACAAAAATAGAATAAAAGTTAGAAAATCAAGTATGACGAAGGGAGGTAAGTTCTAAGACCGTATTGCCACTTCTCGTATGGATTGTACCGACAAAGACGTTCCCAAGATACAACACTTCTCGACCCGTCTAATTCCTTCATTGAGTACGAATTACAGAGGAAGATTTGGTTTTGATCTCGTTGTCAATTAGTATCCGGTGAAAATAAAGTAAATCAAGAGATTTTTTTCAAATCCGATTTTGTATGGAAGACTTTATGAAGAAATTGTTCTTCGTTTATACAAAGTTGCAAACAAAGAACAATTCTAGGCTTTGATTGTAATTGGATTGATGTGGGGATTGATTTCTCCTCTTTTTTTTCTTTTATGCTGAAATCTATTAATAGATTTCATAAGGAACTGTTTTTCCAACAGTTATTTTGAAAAGTCGCATCTCGGTCCGTTGAGAACGCCCCTTCGATTTGAAATTCAAACTAAAATTAACTGCTAGTGACTGCCAGAAACTGGCATGCCAGACGACATCCGGTGCCAGACGTCTCCAGTTCAAATTTCCTTCACCAGACGTCTGGTAGTAGCTCAAATATTTCCTTCACCAGGCGTTTATACGAGTCGTATGTTGTTCAAATATTTCCTTCAGGAGACCTCTCCTTAGACGTCTCAGAAATATAAGTAGAGATTTGAAAATGGACATTTTCTTCACCAGACGTCTGGTACATTAAAATTCTCAAAGTATATAATTTGAATGATCTTGTCTTTACAATTTAGCCCTTCACATCCTCACAACTTTAATTTTGAATCTTTTAATAATCTGATTTAATAAATCCATCAAAACAAAATAATCAATATAAAATTATTTATAAAATATATAGATTTAATCGGAAATGATATAACAAAAACCATATTTGAAAAGTAATGTCTTCTAATTCTTATAGAAATGAAGTTAAAATATAAATCTTCGAATCAAACATCTCTAATGAGGTGCTTGATCTTATTTTACTCCAAGAATTAAGCGCTGATCAAAATTTATGAATGTGTATGTAATTGCTGTTGTTCGATGTCTCGTTCCGATGTCCACCTGAGTTAGTTTTTTTGGTTATCATAACTATTTATAAATTATTCTTAACTACACAATCTATATGCTTAGATATAAGTTGAAGGCTTCAATTAGTGACGGCACAAACGAAACAGACTTCACACTTTTTAGCAGACGACCTGCGCAACAGATCGTTCATGGCATGTCGGCTGAGACTGCATACCAAAAGTAAAATGAGGCAACTGCATCTCACGAACTTTCATACATTCATGCCTTCAGAGAAATCATATCCAAATTTACCTCCAACAGGGCAAATGGATCAATGGAGCTGCAAGGGAAACTACTTGCAATTCGTGTTAAAGCTTCACAATTTGCTTATACAAAAGCGATTTTCGAATTTTGTTGATTTTGATGAGTTTTCTTTCTTTATGTAGTCTAAATTTCAGTCTTGAAGTCATTGAATAATGTTAATTAGAAAATGATTGTTTTGACCTGCAAATTTTAGTTCAAAATGTGGGTTTCTGTTAGATTCTTGAATTTAGGCATTTTGTTCTAATTATTTAAGAGGATTCATACTGTATTGATTATCAATTGCGTAATAGTCCCCTTTCAGAAATATACCCATTTTTTTCCTTCTCGGATCCATTTGCTTTAAGGACACCGGACATTATAGAAATCTTAAGGAGTGAGGTGCATTGCTTTAAGGACTGGCAGCAAGTTGTTGGCTCATAGATTATCGCAAAGCGTTCACTCATACTGCCCTGAGCACTGATAAAGAACACAAAGAAATTTGAGAGGAAAATCATATATTGAATGGAAAGCATTTAGGCCATTAAATAGCCATTTACATCAAAACAGAAAATACTACAAATAAGGGATCTTCCAACTAATGAAGACCTATTCTAAAGCAAGGAATCCCAAATAAAATGGGATTTTATTTAACTAATTCCTAACAATTCCTCCCTTAATGGGATTTTATTTGACTAATTCCTAACAATTCCTCCCTTAAACTAAATTCTTGAATACTGAAAGAAATTAGTTTATGTTGTTTCTTGCACAAACTCCAAGCATTGCACGCAGCTTCACAAAGACATCATTCTTGAGTGGTTTTGTCATCACATCAGCAATCTGTTCCGAAGTATTGCAATGAATAGTTCTATTACTCCTTCCCGTGCGAGCTCTCGAAGAAAATGAAAACGAACATCAATATGCTTGCTTCGTCCGTGCATAACTGGATTTCTTGAAAGCTTGATTGCAGAACTACTGTCACATTGAATAGCTATTGACTCTTGCTTTTCTTGATCAAGTGTCATTAGCAACCTCTTTAACCAAATAGCTTGACAGGAACATGATGCTGCTGCTATGAATTCTGCTTCCGTGGTTGACAAACTTACAATTGGTTGTTTCTTGGAACACCATGATACAGCTCCAGCTGCAAAAAGGAAGACATTTCCAGTTGTACTTTTTCTATCATCAAGATCACCCGCATAATCACTATCAGTATATGCCTTGAGTTTATCACTTCCTCCCTTCTTGTAGAAAATTCCAAACTCAGTTGTTCCTCGTAAATACCTTAACACCCTCTTTGCTAGTTGTAAATGGAGCTGAGTAGGTCTCTGCATATACCTGCTTAAAACACTAACAACAAACATCATATCGGGACGAGTTGAAGTAAGATACATGAGACAGCCCACAATTTGCATGTAGTAAGTTTTATCCATCTTGGTCCTTTCTTCATCCTTGCAAAGCTTGAAACCAGGAACAATTGGACTTCGAACTGAATTGCTTTCGTTCATCCCAAAACGTTTCAACGTCTCCTCTGCATACTTCTTTTGACAAATAAAGATTCCACTAGATTTCTGCAAGACTTCAAGACCCAAAAAATACTTCATTTTTCCGAGATCCGTCATATCAAACTCAAGCTTCATCGAGTTCTTAAACTCAGTAAACATCAGCTCATCGTTCCCTGTAAAGAGAAGATCATCAACATATAAACTTACAATGAGCATGCTGCCCTCTTTGTTCCGCTTAATAAAAAGCGTATGCTCATAATCACATTTTTTAAAGCCTTCCTTCAGAAAATATGCTTCGATACGACTGTACCAAGCACGAGGAGCCTGTTTGAGCCCATAAAGAGCTTTCTTTAACCTGTACACTTTCTCTTCTTTCCCTTTTTGAATGTAACCACAGGGCTGCTCAACAAAAACATCTTCAATTAATTCTCCATGTAAGAAAGCAGACTTTACATCTAATTGATGTATAGCCCACCCCTTTTGTGCCGCCAAAGCAATCATCAAACGTACAGTATCCATGTGAGCTACCAGAGCAAATACTTCTGTGTAATCAACACCATACCGCTGAGCATACCCCTTTACTACTAGCCTTGCTTTATACTTGTCAACTTCCCCCTTCTCATTAAGTTTAGTCTTATAAACCCACTTTACTCCAACTGTTTTAGCTCCTTTGGGTCGATCAATTAATTCCCATGTGCCATTTTTCTCAATTGCTTCAATCTCTGCATCCATGGCATTACGCCATCTTTCACTCTTCACAGCTTCTTCAAAATTAAGTGGATCTGCACCAGTGGTGTACAGCGCAAAGAATGCTGTGTAAAGCGCAGCCTCTTCATCGGACAAACCATCACCGGTTACATAATCTTTTAACCAAGCTGGTTGCTTCGTACTCCTCCCTTCGACATGACCTGGTGAAGCTTCTTGATTAGTGACAATCGACTCCTCAATCGACTCCTCCGGTTGTGCAGCGGCAACATCATCTTCTTCTACTGCATATTCTTCATTGACAGCCCTTTCATTATTTTCCCATTCTAGCTCGCACATAACAGCTGACTCATGCTTCTTGTCCCATTCCCATTCTTCATCCTCGGCAAAAACCACATCTCTGCTTATTACAATCCTTTGTGAGATAGGATCATAAAGCCTATATGCCTTTGACTCTTCGCTGATTCCGAGTAGAACACACCTCAAGCTTTTCTCATCTAGCTTGGATCTCAATTTATCAGGTACATGAGCATATGAGACACAACCAAAGATTCTGAAATGTTGGACTGTTGGCTTGATTCCGCTCCAGGCTTCTTCAGGTGTTTTGTCCTTCACAGCTAGTGTTGGACTGCGATTTAAAGCATGCATAGCCCAATTTACTGCTTCTGGCCAGAAAGTTTTGGGTACTTTCTTTTCAGATAGCATTCTACGGACAAGATTCATGATGGTTCGATTCTTCCGCTCTGCAACGCCGTTTTGTTGCGGTGTATATGCAGCTGTCAATTGTCTTTGCAATCCATGTGCATTGCAAAACTCGTTGAATTCTCGAGATGTAAATTCTCCACCACGATCCGTACGCAACCCTTTAAGAGATGTACCTGTTGCTTTCTCAACATGTTTCTTGAAACTCTTAAAGACAGCAAAGGCCTCTGATTTTTCTGCCAAAAAATAAACCCATGTCTTGCGGCTGTAATCATCAATGAAAGTAATTAGATACCTTTTCTTGCTGTTTGAGGCTGGCTTAATTGGTCCGCAAATGTCAGCATGAACAAGCTGCAAAATTTGTGATGCTCTCCAGGAACTCTTCATTGGAAACGAGTCTCGATGTTGTTTCCCAACAAGACAATTTTTGCACAGCTTTGAGGGTGGCTTAAGCAATGGTAAACCTTCCACCATTTGTTTTTGTTGCAGTATTTGTAAGCCTTTGAAGCTTAAGTGCCCAAACCTGCAATGCCAGAGTTGCGCCACATCTTCTGTAACCGTGTTAAAGCAAGTGGGTGCTGCAGGCAAAGTGATGGCATGCAAGATAAACATTCGATTTGCAGACATATTTAATTTCATAATCAAACCTTTGTCAGGATGATATATTTTGCACTGCCCTTGTTGAAACAAAATGCTTAGACCCTTCTCTTGCAACTGTCCCAAGCTTAACAAGTTGATCTTTAGTTCTGGAACATAAAAAACTCCTGAGATAATGCTGACAACTCCAGTGATTTGAAGTCGAATGTTGCCTTTCCCATGAACCACCATGTTTGAATTATTTCCCAACTTCACTGAATCAGAGAATTGTTCATCAAACTCGGAAAAATATTCTCTTTTTCCACACATGTGATTACTGCACCCAGAGTCCAAAAACCACATGTCTGTTGTTTTTTGCTCCTTTTCTTCAACATAAGCCATCAACAGCATGTGTTCTTCACTCTCTACTTCACTTTCTGCAAAATTTGCAACTCTACTCTTACATTCCCATTGATAATGCCCAAGCCTGTGACAAGCATAACATTCCACCGTTGCCTTGTCAAAACTCTGTCTGCCTCTTCCACGGTCTCTACCTCCAGAGTTCCCACGTCCTCGTCCTCGTCCAGAATATTGGCTCCCATGTGTCACCTTCAGTGCATGTTCTTCCTGTACAGTATTACTCATGCGTTGCTCATGCACAAGTAAACTGCTTTGCAATTCGTCAATGGAAAGCACACTCGTATCTTTGGATTCTTCAATAGAACATACAACATAATTAAACTTTGGAATCATTGACCTCAGAATCTTTTCCACAACAGCAACTTCTTTCAAATCTTCACCATTTGCTTTCATCTTGTTAGTAATGACAAGAATACGAGCAAAGTACTCGTCCACAGATTCTCCTTCTTTCATGTGAGCCATTTCAAACTCCTTTCGCAATGCCTGTAGGTGAGCACGCTTTACTCGTGTTGTTCCTTGATATTTCTGCTTCATAGAATCCCAGATACTCTTTGATGTGTCTTTGTTAACGATTGTTTCCAGAATAGTACGATCTAAAGCCTGAAACAGATAGTTCTTAGCTTTGAGATCCTTCAATTTCTGCTCTTCATAGTTTTTCCTTTGCACCTCAGATGCACCTTCTGCTGCTGCAGAAACTCCATTCTCCACCACATCCCAGTATTCCTTTGATCGGAGAAAATTTTCCATAAGCATCCCCCAATGACTGTAGTGACCATCGAACCTCGGCACTGCTGGTTGAACAAAAGCACCTTCTGTAGTCATTGCCTCTGCTTAAATCCTTAGAAGACTGCTGCTTCTACAAAGCCTCTTGACCTGGCTCTGATACCAAATGATAAAGAACACAAAGAAATTTGAGAGGAAAATCATATATTGAATGGAAAGCATTTAGGCCATTAAATAGCCATTTACATCAAAACAGAAAATACTACAAATAAGGGATCTTCCAACTAATGAAGACCTATTCTAAAGCAAGGAATCCCAAATAAAATGGGATTTTATTTAACTAATTCCTAACAATTCCTCCCTTAATGGGATTTTATTTGACTAATTCCTAACAAGCACCATTATAAATGACGGTCTTTTGCAGGGTACCCGCGCATGGCACGGGAATACATGCGAGTATACTATTAAATATCGAAATAAATTGATCCTTATTTATAAGGTTTTAGCATCATCTCCAATTGTCTTCAATTACTCATTCAATTTGAGGCCTAGGGTTTCACCATGATTTTTTTTAAGGAAAGAAGAGAGGTTGATGAAGAAGAAGTTAGGGTTAGTTATGCCTTTTTTCTCTCTTGTTAACACCGATGCCGATAATGTATTAAACCGTAATTTTGAACTTTGAGGTATTAAAGTGCAGCAAAATAAACATAAAGGCATTAAAGTGAATGGTGAAACACCGAGGGATTGTCATGCAATTTAACCCCTCCCCACTCCCCCACCCACAAAAAAATTAAAATAAATTAGTCACACGAGTGTATTAGATTGTATATTGGATTGAACTTTCATATCTTTCCTTCATTTAAAATCAGAGTTCACATATGTAAATCACTAATGTTTCGTTTTTTCTTATTTTAAATTTAATACATGTCCTATTCAGAATTTTGGGGTTAAGTTTTGGAATGTTCCTGTGATATTTTTTCTAAGGACTTCACAACTGTCATGTCCAGTCGTGTTTGTGTCATGCCACTTGATACCTAGCTCATAAGAAACGATTTTCACATTTACTTCAATCAACATTTTTGGAACCATTGTATGGGATCTTATATTTTAATGTGAAGTTTACCCATGATTCAAATTTCTAAGTGCATATGTGATAGGCTGCATAGAAGAAACAGCTATAAAGATCATATTATGTTGCCGATCATAATCGCATGTTCCGCCAAGTTTTGAGATCTACAGTTTGTCGGAGGCAGAGCCAGGGGCCGGCAGCCTACCCCCACTCCTCCTCCCCCTCCCCCAAAAAAAAAACAGAAAAAAGAATTCTCGATATGCATAGTAATTAGTTATCAAATTATCGTGCTATATCATAAGATCTAAATTGATTTATACGCCTAGCAATCAATTAATATATTTATCATAAGAATAGGTTACTACATATAAATTTGTCATTAAATCTGAACTGATTTATAAGCATTGAAAGGCAGCATTTGAATTGATTTGTCGTAAAACTAATTCTAAATTAAAATTCCAGTCATTACCTTCCAATTGTGGCTTATCTCAATATAGAAGAGTTTGGTTATTCCTCCTATACTATAGCTTTTAGTGAATTTATATAGCTATAAACCATGTAACATGATATATATACTAACAGTTTCTCGACATAAATTTTATAGTTTCCTAGCAAAACTGACAAAAGATTGGTCTAGAATATGAATCTTAGGTCATACAATGATATAAAAATAAAGGAAATAATGAATGTATCATCGAATTTGTTTTATTAAAACAATTATGGACTTTTTAATCTAACATCCTATATACATAATGTAAAGGTGTAGAGAGGTGGCAGAATTTTCAAAATGCCAATTTTGCCCTCATAAATTTTGGTATTTCCACTTTCTACCGCCGCCTGTCCTATCTCCTTTTCAAAATGCCAATTTTGCCCTCACAAATTTTGGTATTTCCACTTCCTATTGCCACATGTCCCATCTTCTATTGGCGTCTGTGCCCACCTCCTGCTCTATTTAAGATGGGGCACTTCATCCCCATTCTCTACTCAAAAGAGAAAAACCAAAAATAAAAAAAAGTTGAGAGAATGGAGAGAGAAAGACCTTTAAAACTCTGCCGATCTTCTTTTTCTATTTTGCATTCAGGGTTGAAGGACGAGAATGGCAATATTTGTGCAGTGTGTTTTGAAGAAATTGAGATGGATAGCAATGGTGATTTAGTCGTACGAGTGCAGTTGTGTTGTGATCATACATTCCACATGAAGTGTATTGTTTCTTGGTTGTTCAAGAAAAACTCATGCTCACTATGTCGATGTGAGAAGCCACGTCAAATAACTTTAAGATGTCACTGTTAGTATTTGTTTATTGATCGATCGTCTGTTGTTTCTGTTATTTTGACATGTAAGATTCGAAGAAGAATGAACAATATTAACAAGTTCTGATTGTGTTTTCTAATATTTTTAATTGGTTTAATATGGTTAATACGATGCTCAAATGATATATTTTATGGATATAATCATTTAATTTTCTAACTCGGTCGTGTTTTTGCAATTAAATTTGACAAATGACAGAAAAGGAGAAAAAATTGAGAAAATGACAGCATGCAAGTGTAGAAAAAATTCAAATGAAAAAAAACAATGAGATTGCCAATTGGTTTTAATGGGTACTTCTTCGATTTGGCTGGTGGAACGCGCGAATCGGACAAGATTTGACAGTTTGGGATTCTCGGGTTGAACTAGACCCGACGTGTATTGGATCGGTCGAGCAACTCCAAGTAGGCTAGGGCCGCGTCAATAAAGCATAATATCAGCGCATAGACTGAGAGGGTACAAAGGCCCACGTGCAAGTGCATGCAGTCGCAAAATAGTGACGTTAATATTAGTCATAATTTGACAGAAAAAGATATTAGTCATGACGGCCAGAAAAAAGACATTAGGCATGATTTGACATAAAAGGACATTGGTCATGATGGACTGTAGAAAAATAGTGACGTTGGCATTGGCTATCGTTTGACAGAAAAAAGGACATTAGTCATGACGGACTGTAGAAAAATAATGACGTTAGCATTGGTCATGATTTGACAGAAAAATGACATTAGTCATGTCCACCTCCTATTGCCACATGTCCCATCTCTTATTGGCACCTATCCCCACCTTTACTCTATTTAAACCAAGGCACTTCATTTTCAATCCTTACAAAAGAGAAAGGGTAAAAAAAAGGTAAGCCAGAAATATTTTGCATCTGTTAATGACACAAAATCTTGATGCAGGACAGCCATTGCCTCTCTCAATGGTCAAAGAGTATAACAAGCCGCCGTTGTTTCTCCTACTCCATGCAAAACTGATGCCCACGTCGTCGAATGCCGACGGTGTTGATCCTTCCGTTTGCACCCACGGGTACATTGAAGACTCTGCCCAAATGATCATTCCCTCTTCCGTTGGGCTCCGTGATGGTATAAAGTGTATTTTGGACGAAATACCATCTTTTAAGCATCGCAAATATGTAGCCTCTAAATTACGTTCGCCCGAGAACTGTCGTAGCTTGGCCGGCTGGATGGTGCGTCGTAAATGCTCTATCCAAGGTCAGTATCGCATGTATCTTGAAACGGAGATCAGCAAATTCGTCCATGAAACTGTGGAGGTAGCAAATGCTAAATTTCATATCAAGATATATGTTTATACTAGCGTTGATAGGACTGTGACAATTAAGAGATCACGTAAGCGAAAGAGACAAGAGTTGAAGGACGGGATTGACGATATTGTTTGTACGGTGTGCTTCGAAGAAATTGAGAAGAGTACCAGTGGTGGTTTGTTCGAAGGAGTGCAGTTGTGTTGTGACCATGTATTCCATATGAATTGCATTGTTCCTTGGTTGTTCAACAATAACTCATGTCCGCTATATCGATATGAGAACCCATGTAAAATAGATTAAGATGTTAATTTTAGTTTTTCTTTGTGGATCAATCTTCTGTTATTTATGTTATTTTGGCATGTAAATTTCGAAGAAGAGATGAACAATGTTCACAGGTTCTGATTGTGTTTTCAAATATTTTCAATGGTTTAATATATTTAATATGATGATTATATGATGTATTTGGATATATAGTATAAATCACTTAATTTTCTAACTCGGTCGTATTTTTGCAATCAATTTTGACAAAGGACAGAAAAAGACAAAAAAAATTGAGAAGGTGACAGCTTCCAGGTATAGAAAAACTCAAATAAAAAGGAATAATAATATTACCAATTGGTTTTAACGGATACTTCTTTGGTTTGGAAAACATACATGTTAGTTTGATTTTTCTCCTCCTTAACTCTAAACTTTCACGCTTAAAACAGTGGAAACACTGTCTCACTTAAGTTTGTGAGGAAACTTTTTGTATATATATTTTGTTTTTCTTTTAACAATAAAAACTAAAAAAAATTATAAATAAATAAACAGGGGAGCGCCGACAATTTTGACCCTCTTGGTGTAGCATGACGGTGAGGACACTGTCAAGTTTAAGTTTGGGGGTGTGCTCGGTAAGCTATCTTCCTTCGCATTCATATGTACATTTTTGCATTTGCATACTTATTTTAAAACCCATAAAAATTAAAAAAATTTCAAACATTATAAAAATTGAAAAGTTCAATTTTGGCCATATTTGACTTAAGTTTGACATGACGATTAACTAGCTAGGAACAGCTAGACCTTAGACTTAGTAAATTAAAAACCCTAAAAATAACCTTTCTTAAAATTTAACGGTAGAAAGTATATATCTTTGTAGTTTATTTAGAAACAAGCAAATTTCGAGTTGACTTCTTGGGCTAAGTTAAAACAAGGGAAAAGTATTGATATCTTTATTAAAGTATAAGTTTGAAAAATAATTCCTAAGCTTAAATCTAAATGCTGAAAATATATACCCTACAAATTGCAAAAACACGAACCTTGAAACTTGGAATAGTAGAAGAGACCTTGAAATGCTCTTGTCTAAAAGTCCTTAGTATGAAGGAAAATAAAATAAAAATTACAAGTGTGAATAAAGAGATAAAAAAATGAACATTGATTTTTGTAATTACTTAAGGCTGCATTAATAGAAAAAAAAAATTTAGCGAGGGTGCTTCATCACCTAGTGTCTTAGACCAACTGGTTTGGGAGTCACTGCTATAAGCCTTAGGTATTACAAGACGAGGAATTACGCATTAATATGCAAACACATTTTGTAATCGGTCGTTGGTACCTCAAGAAGTATCAACGGTCGCATGAAGAATGTGTGAGCAATTTCATCTAAAAATTCACCAATTGAAAAGTACTTTAGACGATGGACAAGAGTATAATAGCTTGATTTGAATTTCCAAGCATAGGGATGATATATACATACACGTAGGGGTATGTGATTGGGGTTTAGATAAGAGATAGGAATGAAGATAGGGCTTGTATCTTTAGTAGAGATAATAGAAATTCCTAAATTAAGATAGAACCCTAAAAGGAAAACTTAAAAGATGCTAAAAACTAAGTAAATTCATAAGAATATATATAATCTTAAGTTAAGTGATAAGGAAGCATGAAAAATACGGGTGGATAATTTATGAGTCGAAGATAATAGAATTCTTTGTTGGAAAACCTAATTGGAGAATAAAAGTCGATAAGACAAATTGATAGGATTTTGCGGGTAGTATCCGCTGAAAACCCTCAGGAGACAACACTCCTCCTACCAGGGACACCTAGAGGTTTAACGGCTTGTTGCACGAGCTCAGTGCAATCGCGTTTCCCTGCGAAACTGAGGCTGGATCTTTTTCAAGAATAAAACTAGGTTTGCTCGAGGACGAGCAAAAGATAAGTTTGAGGGTATTTGTTCATATCATAATTTTGCATTATTATATTCCCCATTCTTAGTCATTTTACAAATAAACAGGTGCTTTTGACCCATGTCTGCTACATAGTTGCAGGTTCCAGGTTCTCGGAATCAAAACAGTGAAAAAGATGAAAAGACGATACAAAATGAGACTACGACCAACAAATGGAAGAATCTTGATCAAGCCTACAGTTTGGAGAATAAACGAAGAATCAATGAACAAGTTCACAAAGTACAAAGGCAGCGCAAGGTTCGAGACTTCGACATGAAGCAAAGGGTAAAAGTCCACTACATTATTCACTGTGGAAATCTGGAAGAGAACCAGAAGATATTCTGAAGAACAAAGTGAAGAAAACAGATGTTAAAAGTAACCTGAAGCAACAGAAGAAAATTCAGCCAGCAAGCTCACTTTATGGCCGCGGAACCGCGGCCAAACCAAGCTCTTGGCCGCGGACCCGCAACTGTGTGTCGTACGTGCGTGGCGCGTGTCGGTGGTGTCGGTGCGACGGTGCATTTATTAGGTTTTTCTTGGGGTAAAATTGTAATTGCAGATGTGAGTCGATTGTAACCCTAGGGTTTCTATGTTCTATAAATAGAAACCCTAAAAACCTGTTTTAGGTTATGCCTCTTCTTGTGCCTCATTTCATTTTATCAAATTCAGATCTGTAAATTTCTGCAATGTATGAAGAGAGCATCAAATAAAAATTAGGAGTAATTCTTTTTCTTTATCTTGCCCTAGTTAAATTTTCATTCTCTGCCCTAGTATAGATTTTTCATTATCTGCCCTAGTATAACTTTCATTCTCTGCCCTAGTTAGATAGTTTAGAAAATGTTTTTCAATTCCCTAATGAGTGAGTAGTCTCCTCACTTGTTAGGGTTAGATTTGGGGAAGGCTTGAGAGATGAAGATCTCTCACCCCTTTTTTACCCATCACACGTTTTTATAGGACTCCATGCATACATGCACACACCGCTCCCTACGGCACCCTATCCCATGAGGTAGCGGTGATACCGTAGTATAAACGACCAGTTGAGCGTGTTTTCCATGGAGATTAGGGTAAGAATTAAGAAAGGAAGGACAAGAACCTAGAGGAAAAAACATCGTTTCTTTCCGATGGTACTAATCCACTTTATTAATTATTACCATAACTCCTTATAGATCTTAAATAGGGCATAGAAAGCGGTGAGGAATATTGACTTTCCAAACTTAACCTAAACCTAATCCTAGCAAGATTTTAATCTAGATCAACTTAGTTTTTAGATTTAATCAATCCGACAACAATCGGAATTAACTCGTTAGAACAATTAGAGAATACACAAAATCCCTGTGGACCGACCCGTACTCACCGGCTAGCTACCAAGCGAAACCGTTCTTGATTGCGGTTAACAAATTCCTTGAACAAATCAGGTGACGGGTCCCGACAACCACACATTTCACGGACTGTGGGGCCCTTAAACTCATGGACTTTGATGTCCTTAAACTTCATAGAATACGATGTCTTTAAACTACGGACTGTGGGGTCCTTAAACTCATGGACTACGATGTCCTTAAACTTCTTAGACTACGATGTCTTTAAACTACGGACTGTGGGGTCCCTTTAAACCCACGGACTACGATGTCCTTAACCTGGACCGAGATGTCCTTAAACTAACAATGGACCGTAACGTCATTAAACTAATCGACTGCAATGTCCCTAAACTAAACAGCAGAGTCCAAATGCTCTTTTATTGGATCTAAACGATCCCATTAAGTTGATCTTAGTCTAAAAATCTGATTAACGTATCATTAACAAACGTTTAAGTTGATCTCAGTCTCAAATGAGGCTAACGTATCCTTAAACCCAACCCCCAAACCCAAATCTAAGAAGATACGGTTTGGACTAATCCACGCCCTACGGGTGACAACATAAATTAGTCTCCGTATACAATCCATGGGCAACCACAAACAAAACAAACACACATGACACGAAGTGACCATTTGGAGAAGGAGAAAATTGTTACCGCGATGCGGTAGCGTAATTAACTGCAGGGGCTTGCGCCTGCAGGGCAGAGCGTCCCCACAATCAAAAACCCCTTAAATGAGGGGAAATCTGATAAAGTCTGCTACATCGGTCGTATCCGTTTAAACCTTCGATACACGGTGCTATAAATCAACTTGGAATTTTCGAAGAGGTGGACGAATAGCACCAATTAGCATCTGCCCCGAAATTCAGGTAAGACGTTTATCGCGTCTCCGATTTTCGACGGGGAACAAGCACGTAGTGCGCTTAGCGCTGAGCGCCAGTCCAAAGAGCGCAAAGCGTTTCTGTTCAAATAGCGCACACGTGGGAAGCACGTGGCGCGCTTGGCGCCAGTCCATGAGCGCAAAGCGCCAGTTTATGAGCGCAAAGCGCTATTTTTTCAGTGGTGCACACGTGAGTAACACGTGGTGCACTTGGTGCTGAGCGCCAATCCAAAAGCGCAAAGCGCTAGTTTATGAGCGCAAAGCGCTATTTGATCAGCTTTATGATCTGAGAATAAATTCTCGTTTAGAAGAGACTTTGTCTCAAAGTTCTTATTTTGTAGGAGATATTTCAATCTCTTATTTTGATGAAAGGCTTTGCCTTTATGGATCTGTGATCCTAAGAGAATTGACTTATTCTCCCCCCTTTATTTTATAATGAGATGTTCATGATCTCTTTGTATAAAAGACCTTAGTCTTATAGATCTATGATCTGTGAGAAAAATTATATTCTTCTTCTTATTTTATGATGAGATCCATTAATCTCTTTGTGAAAGTCCTTGGTCTTGTATATCTATGATCTTAAAGAAAGAAGTGAATTCTTCCTTTTTTATATGAGACGATTTCGTCTTTCTGTTCTTTTTTACCTTGAAGAAAATCTTCTTCCTCCGAGAGTTTGGCTCTTCTTTCTGAGATTTCTCAAAATTCATGGGGGGTTCCTCTGTTCTTCTGTCTCATTTTTGTTTCTTTTCCCTTTTTTTTTGAAAAGAAGGATCATTGGTCATTGGGACCCACCACCTCTCCGACGACACTGGGAGATTACAGCGCCATATATCGAAGGTGTGGAGAGATGTACCCTTTGAACCATGTCCCACTCATTAGGGGGAAAGAACAGGCTGGAGCTTAAGCTTCTCGTTACTGAAAAAAGGTTTCTTTGCGTTCGCGAACGTGTGTCGCACGTGTTGGGCGCACGTGCGTCGCACGTGTTGGGCGCACGTGTTTGCATGTAGCGCACATGGAGCTTGCGCATATGTGTATTATGGGAGGAGCAAGCTCCTATGGAGAAATAATCTCCTTTGAGTATTATGGAATACTCCCACGTGTGTTGCACGTGTTTGGCTCACGTGCGTTGCACGTGGCGCGCATGTGACATGGCGCTTGCGCATATGCGCATTACGTGGGGGAGCAAGCTCCTATGGAGAAATAATCTCCTTTGAGTATTATGGAATACTCCCACGAGCGTTGCTTGTGTTTGACTCACGTGCATTGCACGTGGCGTGCATATGGCCGGCGCATGTGCATTGCACGTGGCGCACATGGCGCTTGCGCATATGCGCATTATGGGAAGGGAGCAAGCTCCTATGGAGAAATAATCTCCTTTGAGTATTATGGAATATTCCTACGTGCGTTGCAAGTGTTTGGCTCACGTGCGTTGCACGTGGCACGCATGTGGTCGGCGCACGTGCATTGCACGTGGCGCACATGGCGCTTGCATTATGGGGGGAGCAAGCTCCTATGGAGAAATAATCTCCTTTGAGTATTATGGAATACTTTCATATGCGTTGCACGTGTTTGGCTCATGTGCGTTGCACATGGCGTGCATGTGGCCGGCGCACGTGCATTACACGTGGCGCATATGGCGCTTACGCATATGCATATTATAGGGGGGAGCAAGCTCCTATTGAGAAATAATCTCTTTTGAGTATTATGGAATACTCCTCCTTTTCTAAAAGGCATCTTCTCTTATTTATATGGGAGTGGTAGAGAAGGGATCTCTCTTTTTCCCGATATGGGACTAAAAATGCATCGCTCATGTTGTAGAGCATTACTTTAGATTACACGTAGCACATTTGCTCATAATTTTTGATCCCGGATGAATTATGAGGAGCATAATATACCAAATCGAAGGATTTTTCGAGACACTTTCAATACCATCAGAATTTAGCTGTTTCTCATTCGGGAGTTTGTCAAAATACAGCCCGAAAAATACTGATTCGCATTTTCTTCCTTAGATTACACGTGCATAGCATATTTGCTCATAACTTTTAATCCCGGATGAATTATGAGGTCCATAATATATCAAATTGAAGGATTTTTAGAGACACTTTCAATACCATCAGAATTTAGCTTTTTCTCATTCGGGGGTTTGTCAAAATACAACCCGGAAAATACCGGTTCGCATTTTCTTAAGCGTATCGCTGCCATTTGATACCTTGGGCTCTTTTGCGCAGAAATCTTTTGGCAGGAACAATCACCACTATCACCCTCAACCCGAACCTAAACTAGAGCCCCCAGTCTTACTGGCACACCCTTTGTGCTCGAACTCCCCTCACCATCGATGGCACCTCCGACCGCCTCCACATCGTCGTCATCGGGCCCGTGCCACCGCCCTCGTCTTCACCCTTCCTACCCCTTCGCCATCACCACAGCAACCCACCAACTACTTCTCTGCAACCACCCTTTTGCCCCTACACCCGAGCACCAACCACCCCGCCGACGCGTCTCCTTACCTCTCTGTCGTCTGCAGCATCCCCGACCACGTCGCCGGAGCTCCCCCAAACCACCACGAAGACCTTCAGCGACCCACCTCTTCACACCATCGACCACAGCACACGCCGCAACCTCCATCGCTTCCGCCACCTCTCTGCCGACCCCATCACCGACAAGCTCCTCTCACTGCCAACCTCTACTTGTCGCCGGGGCTTTCCCTCGACCACTGCTGGACCCCGAGCTCCCCGTACCGTCGCTAGAGCCTCCGTCGAGCCATCTAGCTGAGCTGGGCCAGAGCCGAGCCGAGACTCGTCACTGTAGCTATTGCTGCTGCTGCTGTTACTTGCATCATTGTCATTGCACCGTGATCATGCCATTTCTTTCGTCGTCGTCGTCACGGTCGTGTCTCCGATCATCTTCAGGCAAGTTAAATACTTGCTACATGCTATAGTATATTCTTTTCGGTTGCGAATCAAATATTAATATAAGTGCTCGATACAAACCATAATCTAAAAACCTTCTTAAAATGGCGGGACTTAAGTATAATAGATTACTCCAGTGATAACGAATACTGTGTTAAGAGTTGTCTTGAAAATACAGACTTTAACACCGTGAAATTTCATCCCCATTTAGATCCGTCGAATCTGAAAATTTCCGTACCTGAATTTCGTGAAAATCATAGTAAATTGGCCACACATTAGAATGTTGTGTTCGAGGGTTCATATTGAATTCGACTCGACAACCTAGAACCCCATATAAATTATAATCTGTTTCTATTTCAAAACGGTGACAGAAACTGTTCCGGAGAGCAGCTCTGGACTGCAGTCTAGAGCAGCACTGCTTGCCAACACTTGATTGGAAATGCTTTTACATTTCTGTGTGAAAATGTTATTATGCGGAACCTTATACTAGAGAAAAGGTAAATCTGTTAGCTAACTATTGAAAGTGGTTTCATTCATTTTTACCATCGTTTGCTATTTTAATCACATTTTAAACCATCAGTACATACTGTTGTCCCAAGCAGGGGCAGAATGCAGATCCCGATCTTAGACAATGCATGACCCCCATCACACAGCGGATATTATTGATTCGTCTGCTGCGTTGGAAATTTGACTGATAAACCTAAATATTATCCAACTGTAGCGTCACCTAATTATGCTCCCAACTAGGAGTAAAGCGTATTACGAAACGGACTTCCAGTTCAGAAACTGGATTTCCCGCAGTAAACACTTAAAATGAAATGACCATAACTAGCAAACCCGAACCCCGATTGACACGAAACTAATTTTACTGTATAGATGATTAAATATACTGCCTACTCCTTCTATATCGTTTGGCTTAATTTTGCACGTGTGATTTTATATGAATTTTCCAGTCTAACCGGCACTGGTTGCTCATATGTTTTAGCAATGCATTTATTATATCCCCATCATGTGTGTGATTGTTATACCTCTATAAATAGTGTTCATTTTGCATCAATAACCTAGTGACCGTGTTACATTACCAAGTGATAAATGTTAGTGATTGGATTGTGGCAAGTACGTCAGTGTAAAATCGTGGATGGATAAATGAAGTGACACGTACTTGTACACAATCAGCGGAACCAGTTAAATTATTGCATTGTCGACGCCTATGGGACATATATAAGTGTAACTATAATTGGAATGGGATGGTTATGGAAGCACTTATATTAGTGTCATAGGTAAGACATCGAGTACTGTCCATTTATCTTGATTACCAGTCGAGACATGCTTGATGGAAACCCTGTCTCCAGTTCTCGCGTATACTTGTCATGAAGTGACTAGTATTTGGATTCATGGTCGGTGTTTGATGTAGACCACGGGGTGTGGGGTAGTTTGAGTGTGAGTTCGATCAATGGAATCTCAGGCATATATAGCGATTTCGGGAGTCATATGGATAGTATTACCGATTATTAGCATGATTCGGGCCTGTGTTCCCTTGCCCCTAGGGCCTACCCTTGGGTTAGGGATACTCCTGCGGTGGTTGACACTCACACTTGGACTAACGATAGGTTTAGCGTCCTGGACAGTGAGACTTAGAGACTGGTAGGTTTAGTGACATGGACATTGCATTGATTACTGATTCGATATACCTGCTTTATTGTTTGCCTGTACCGGTTACTTCATGCTCATGTCATCACTCCTTGTTTACTGTTTCTTGTTCATCATCATTGCGTGTGTTTACATATGTATTTATATATATTGCTATTGTGTCGCTCTGATGACCTGATTATGCATGCTCAGAGTGAGAAGTGGACTTAGCTCGGATCAGGATCTGCCGTACCTCGAGGATATTGTGGACATCTAAATCAGCGACGCCAGTGTTATCTTTCCCTTGATCTCCATCTGGTTAGTTCTATATATGTTTTGATATGATTAGTGACTGCATTTCTTATTACCGGTGCTATGTTACTGATTACCACGTAATGCTAGAAGCCGAAGTGTGACTATTGCAGGATATTTTCTTGACCGTATGAGCATGGTTGGCCTTGTTAATCTCTCGTATTCCGTATTTTGGGAAGCGGCGCATGACAGAAGACAAAGGCGATGGCGTTATAGGGTGCTAGGGAGGTTGGGTCGATGGACTTGAGGAGAAGGAGAAGAAGCAGTCGGCGGTGAGGATCTCGGGAAGAAGACGAGGGAACTATGGGGTTCTGGGGTGCAGTTGAGAGGGTGGCGATGGTGGTTAAGGGGGTCTCGGGTGCCGGCTTGGTATGAAGTCGGGTAAGAAGGATGATGACGAGAGCGATGAAGGAGAAGAAGGAGGTTGATGGCGATGGAAAGGGAGAAAGGAGTCGAGGGTTTATGTTGACGTGAAGAGGGTTGTGCTTGGTGAAGGGCTTCGTGTTAGTTATATGTGTGCCCTAGAGGCCATTACTGTACATACGATGTATATTGTAGTGGATGCTTGGACATATATAGGAAGGACGTTCTTGCTCGACATGATAGTACGCTATCTGGTTGTACTTTATCTTAACATGTACTCTGATTGTCTCTTTTGTTACATGTTGATAAAGCCCTTAGGATTTATACTCGACTACTGGGACTATGATGAGATCATACTAGTGGGGCCACGGTAGTCTATGAGTACATCCTATAACTGTTCCTAGTCGAGGGTGTGTCGAGACAGGGCATCGATACACCAGAGTAGACTAGCGTATACGCATCTTGACCCATATGATGGGCGATGGATGATCCCATATCCATCGGTGTTTGACATCAAGGATGGTGTACGGGTGCTCAGTGGAGACTGGGTACACTGGACGGACTCGCCGAGAACTCCTAGATGGTATATATACCTATTTTCAGATAGCAGTTCTCTGGTGACACTTGTACAGGTTAGTTTGTAGACCCGAGATCGTCATAGAGTCTTGTGTGATTCCCACTGTACTTTGATTTCCTCCCTACCACGGCTCTACTGAGTTGTGCAAACAGGTGGATTTTGGATACAGTCCCGAATCATATGGAGATAGTGAGCGATAGGAGAGGTTTCGTCTCTCCCGGTATAGGGAGTTGATGTCGCGCTATGTTTGATCGGCTATAACACCTAAATCCCTGGTCAGGGTTCTCGAGGTTTACTGATAAGTGTTATCAGTAGTTCCTCGACCTGTTATGAGCCGTAAATCAACATGACTTATAAAGTTACTGGGGTCTGACATTTACCACCCCTAGACTTCATATGCGACGTATCAGACGAATAGACCGGATTGTACGGTAAGTGTTGCTTACAGGCTCGTAAGGGTTGTGATGAGTTCGCTCGTCGACCACCTTTTCGTCATGTACCTGGGTAGCCGTTACGTACAGCTAGTGCCACTGACGTGCTTGTGGTTAAACCCATTTCCAGCGTACTGACGAGTCTTTAGAGTCCCACACAGAGGGTTCCCTCGTTCAGGCGAAAGATGTAGAGACCGTAAGTTGTTACGGCAGCCGTAAGATGTTGCGGCAGGTTTTCGATTATGTTCGTGTAATTGTTACAGGAATAATAATCGGAAGAATAATACTGGCCGGATACCGGTATTATATTATTGGATTAATGGTATTCGTATTTTTCGGAATTCGGATGCGGGTATACAGTATACGGTATACGGTATACGGAGGAGGGGTATTTTTGTAATTGTTACAAGAATACCTTCTAGAAGGTGCCACCTCATAATGACATAATTATGACATCATTTATTTTGTGAAAATAAATTAGTGAGGTGTAAATTAAAAGGTATAAGCATGATAATGTGGTTGTTGAAGTGGATGTACTATTAAAGCATGATACTTCTTTCATAATACATGCTTTAGTTAGTGCTATATTCTTTTTCATCATGCTTAAACTTTTTAATTATGAAATGCACTTATTCTCTCCTCCATTTCTTCTTATAAATACCTTCACATGAGATGTGAAATCAAGGCATTCCAATGCTACACAAAATTATGATAAGTGTATCATAACAAGTGTATAAGAAGAAAGAAAGAAAATGATGGTTATCATTCTTCCTAGCTTAAACCCTCACATGAGATGTGAATCCAAAGCTTAGGATTTCAAGTTAATCCAATACACTTATCTCTACATCATCCTAGTGACCTCTTCTAGCAAAATTGGTCTCTAGGTTAAACTCTTGAGAAGAGTTTCTAGCTTGCACGAAAACTCTCGGGTGGATCATCTAGGTCTTCGGTGGCCGGAGATCGAAAACGTTGGCAACATCTTAACGAGCCAAGGAGTTCACCAAAAGAGGAGAAAGGAGCAAAGGAGTTGCATCCAAGAGAAGACCCGAAGGACCGTATCATCAAGGTATAATCCCTAACATAGTAGATAAGATCTCTAGTTGGGGTTTACTAGTTGTGGTTTAGACAAGATCTTCGGTTAAATGCGTGTTGTATGCAAAGAAAATTTTCGTTCATCGCTTCCGCCGCGCCACAAGAGTTGTGAGAGCATGCAGCACTCACCAACATGGTATCAGAGCCTAACTAAACCACAATTAGATGTTAGCCAAAAGTTAGAAGCTCGATCGACAGTTTTTTTTCTCCCGAAAACTCGTATTCTGCCCTTGCTCCTGTCAGTTTTTGAAAGTGTTCCAAAATTAATTTGACATGTCTTAAAAATACAAGCAGGGTTTTCTAAGAATAGTATAAAAATTTGGAAGTCTAACTCGGCTAAAGCGCGGCGGAACCGCGGCCAAACCGATGGTTTGGCCGCGGAACCGCCGCCGAGTTATGGCCGAGTCGACTCATTTTTCTTCACTGTTCCTAGACTGAAGAATTAGGGTTTCTGGGATATGTAGACTTTTACAAAGGTGTTTGTACAGGGACATGTCAAGTGTTGGCATGGTTTTAAAAATTATCGATCGAAATTCTAAAGTGCTTGGCTAATCGGGTTTTCTTTTTTGTTATATGTGTTTGAAACGTCCGCTAATTGCTATATGACGATTAGTGGGGGTTGCACATATGGATATCATGAGATGGTATGTGTATATGAATGTGTTGGATCGTTGTGATGAATGGCCGGGGGGTGTGAAAAGAGTGTTTTTCCTTTTCTATCATTCCATGTAATTTGTAAAAAGCAATGTTATATTGTATAATTTCTTTTTACTGTTTTTGCTCCTGGATAGACCCAAGGCGGGGTGCACAAACTACCGGGTTCTCCAAGTGCCGAGTGGCCTACTCAATTGTTGAGGGAGGTTGCTACACTTCGGGAATTTGGCGGGTAGTTTACCGCACCCGTAGGGGTCTAGGGGGGTTTTGACTATTCATCACGACCGTGGAACCCGTTTTGCATTAAGGGCTTAAATGAAATACGGAATTCCTAGTATATCCAATGCATTCATCTGTGATCTGAAATGGTTATAATTATATATGAGATATATAATAAACGATGCTTATGTTTTGCACCCGCACTAGTCCAGCCCCCGCTCTGCCGTTAGTTAAGTAACCTAATGGTGCATGACGGGGCCCAGTGGCAAATGCGTATGGCATAAGCGTACGTTCTATTTGCGTTTCTTTTCTGTGATGTTTAGGAAACGTAAATGATGGGACCACATTAATGTGATTAATGTTAAGAGAAAGAAACCTAAAGATGTTGTAGAATCAAACATTTTGAAAAAGGGTAACTCTAGCTTTTGTTTTGCATAGTGGTATTCTTGAATATCCTGCACCTCATTCGATGAGGAAAGGGCCGAGATCCCTTTACCGGGAGTGACCCCTTTAGCGAAACTGGAAAATGTTACAAAGAACTCGAATTGATTTTATAGTTGATCTAACTTTGCTTTGCATCGTGGTATTTATATATCCAGCACCTTATTCGATAAGGAAAGAGCCGAGATCCCTTCACCGGGAGTGACCTCTTTAGCAAAATTAGAAAGATACTACAAAACCATTCGATTTTTAAAACTGGAGCTTAAACCACTCCTTCCCACTTGATTCTACAACGATATCAAGTTCAAAACGTTAAAGGTTTTCATAAAAACCATCCGTTGCCCTCCGTCATTTTAGGAAGTAGAGTACTTAGTATTCGTGCTACGTATGTCGACCATAGCCGAGGCGTAGTGTACGGTAGCTAAGTGATGTATTCCTACAAAGCATATGATGCGATTAGTTAGGACATTCATGTGATTATGTTGATCATAGTCAAGGGTCATGGGTGGGTCTGGCTAATCACGAAATGACGGGTAGAACTAGACTAGTACTTATGATATGTTGACCATAGCCAAGGTCATAAGTGACTAGGGGTAGAAACCATATCGGGAATTTCAAGAGTTGAAATTTGCAATGAGATTGCATACCTTCTATATGATAGTTGGATCCTGATCTCGCTGCGAGTAAGAGTTACTCCTGGGAAAGTTTTATACAAGACAATTTGACGAAATTATAGGGTGTAATTATTCTCGGCTAATCTTACCTTTTAGGGTTTGAAGGAAGATTTGATAAAAACAGTGGGAGACATCTGGATTAGATAATAACCAATCTAATCTTGCAAGAGCATACGCTAAAGTGTTTTCTTCTCTCTCTCTCTCCAGATAGTGACCATATCATGCCTTAATCAAGATAATAAATACGGATATTTTGACTGAACCCGCTTGTTATATTGAGCTGGGGAACGTTGATCCCGCTCCAACATATAATTGTTATAAGACAGAGCAGGAAATTAGGGATTGCCAGAATCCCATGCTACCCAAACGAAGATATTACATGTTGATGCATGATCTTCGGGTGTGTCTATTACAAAGAACTGTTTCTCAGTATCTTTTACGTCCTGGGTATAATGATACCGGATCAGGATCCCACAAATGTAATCTGTTACATGGGCTACAGAAAGGTAAATGACTGAGAATGGGTGATAAGTTTCAAGAGTTGGAAATGGTGCAATTGTTGCAAGCCAAGAAGTTGGCAATTATCACCCTGTATTAACAAACATATTGATTCTGAACGAATGTTATTAGATACCGAACCTGATATACAACATCATATCAGTCTCTTTATTAGTAAAGAAGGATATAATTTTGTATTGATGGATAATGTTTTGAACATTTCCTATATCAAGTGTTGATCGGTTCAGGCACGTTATCTGAAAGCATAAGACGTTCTAAATCAAACTACAGTTCTCAGTATACAGAACACACACAAGAGGATAAGTTCAGAAATGAACGAATCCTTCTTGAGGCATTGTAGACTAGGTCATATCAATGTGACCCGACAAGCTGAAGTTACATCTAGATGCATATTTAAATTAGTTTAAATTTACATCTTGTGAAACTTGCCGGTCATGTCACATAGATAAGATGACCATAGCTCTGTTTATTGGAAACAGAGAGAGTTAGTGAACTCTTGGGATTGATACATGATGATGTATGAAAGGACCCCTGTCTACATATGCCATGACCGGTTCTTTGTACTTCATTACTTTCTTTGATGATCTCTCAAGATTCAGACAAATGTTCTTATTGAAACACAAGTCCGAAGCTTTTGAGATATTCACAGAATATAAGTTAGAAGTAGAGAACCAAAAACGGGTATAAGTATTATGTCCTTTGATGAGATCAAGGAGGAGAATACTTGAGCATGGAAATCCTGGACTATTCTAAAGGAGAATGAGATTCTCTCTCAGCATTACTCCTCCGTATACACCATAGTACGATGGTATATCGGGGCGGAGCAATTGCACCCTATGTGATATGGTGTGCTCCATGATGAGTACTACTGAGTTTCCTATTTTCCTTTTGGGAGTTATGCACTTGCGAAGCTGCATACCTATTGAATAGGGTTCCAATCAAATCAGGTGCCTACTACTCCATATGTGATATGGTATGGGAAGAGCCCATATCTTAAAGATGTTAAGATTTGGGATTGTCAGGCCTATGTCTAAAAACCAAAATCCGAACAAGCTCGAGGCAATGTCAAAACTGTGGAAGTTTGTTGGATATCCCAAGCATTAGCAAGGGAATATCTTCTACCTAACCGAGGAACAAAAGTTATTATGTTTCAGCATGCCACCTTTGTGAAAGGGAATTTCTGATGAAGAAATTAGTGGTCATAAGATAGAACTGGAAGGCGTTCCAGCTATACAAACTACAACAGATGACCTAACAGAGGAACAAAAGTTGTTTTGTTTCTCAGCATGCCACCTTTGTGAAAGGGAATTTCTTGTGAAGAAATTAGTGGTCATAAGGTAGAACTGGAAGGCGTTCCAGCTATACAAACTACAACAGATGACCTAACCGAGGTACAAAAGTTGTTTTGTTTCTCAGCATGCCACCTTTGTGAAAGGGAATTTCTTGTGAAGAAATTAGTGGTCATGAGGTAGAACTGGAAGGAGTTTCAGCTACAGCAGATGATTTGGTAGAACCAAAGGATTCAATAGACTCTAACGAACCTCAGCCTCTCCGCCGATCTAGTAAGTTTCCTCACCCATCTAAGAGATACTTCGGTTTCTCTATGAAAGTGGGAGCGAGGATTTCATATTACCCCAGCGTGTCCCGAGACCGGAAGGTGTTCCGACGGGTTGTAGTCCTCGTAAGGGGGCATGCGTAGAAAGTAGCTGCTGAGGGACCTTTTGGTGCCACAGCGACCCTATGGGATGGGGTTGTTTCCTGACCAAAGTGGTATGACCTAACTAGTTTCGAGCAGGCCATCAGGAGTGGGACTCTGTGAGAATGGCTGGATGCTTAGCGATCTGAGATGGAATCCTTATACACCAACAAAGTATGGACTTTGGTTGCTTTGTCTGAAGGGTTAAATCCCCATCAGGAGCAAGTGTATCTTGAGAAGATTACTTGGTGTACATGGAAAAGTTGAGACTTTCAAAGCTATGCTTAAGTCCATCCAGATCCTACTTGCCACTGCTACATACCTTGACTACGATATCTGGTGGTTGGGTGTCATGACTGCTTTTCTAAATGAAGTTTTAGAAGAGAGCGTCTATAAGTACACAGCCAGAGGGCTTCGTAGACAGTGGGAGCAGCGGAAAAGTGTGCAAGATGTTTTATGCGATAAAACAGGCATCGCGGAGTTGGAACATCTGTTTTGATGTGGTAGTCAAAGAGTTTGACTTCATCAAAATAATAGATGAACCTTGTATATACATAAAAGGTGGTAGGGAGTATGGTGGTGATCCTCATAGAGTACATGGATGACATACTCTTGATAGGGAAGGAGTTCCTATGCTACGCTTAGTCAATCTCCTCTTATTATAAAGATTCTCCATATAGGATCAAAGGTGATACCTCCTAATTCCTGGGTTTTGGATCTATGAGATAAATCTAAATGGATATTAGGGTACCCACTAGTTGTAGTGAGATAGTATCAATCGAGAATCACAGCGGAGTTGGAACATTTGTTTTGATGTGGTAGTCAAAGAGTTTGACTTCATCAAAATGGTAGAACCTCGTGGTATGGAGTATGGTGGTGATCCTCGTAGAGTACGTGGATGATATACTCTTGATAGGGAAGAAGTTTCCTATGATACACTCGGTCAATCTCCGCTTATCACATAAGATTCTCCATATAAGATCAAGGTGATACCTCCTAAATCCTGGGTTTTTGATCTATGAGATAGATCTAATTGGATGTTAGGATTTTCACTAGTTGTAGTGAGATGGTATCAATCGATCCAGGAGAGAATCACTGGAAAGGTTCCAGGGTGATAAGGACGACTGAATGTCAGTTGCAGTCATTGTCTTCACCCTTAGTAAAGGGACAGTATGTTGGAAGAGTTCCAAGCTAGATACCGTGACATACTAGAAAGGCAAGATACGTCATTACTAAGGATGCTACCAAAGATAAAGTCTGGATATATATAAAAATTCATAAGTTGAACTTCGTTCCTACCATTGTGTGACAATGGGGTTGTGGCTTTAGCCAAGGAACTATCGTCCCATCAGAAATCCAGATATAATTCTTAGGCAGCATCACCTGATCATAGAGATGGTTGATCTCCAAGGAGATTGAGGTTAGGAGAGTAGATACAGAGGACAACAGAGCGGATCCACTCACTAAGGCTTTTTCCCAGTAGAGACTTTTATGGGATGGTTGAGTATGAGATACTTAAACCACAGCTGATTGTTTGGTATGTGATACCACAACAGATGGCCCTAGTGCAAGTGGGAGATTGTTAGTTATATGTGTGCCCTAGAGGCCATTACTGTACATACGATATATATTGTAGTGGATGCTTGGACATATATAGGGAGGACGTTCTTGCTCGACATGATAGTACGCTATCTGGTTGTACTTTATCTTAACATGTACTCTGATTGTCTCTTTTGTTACATGTTGATAAAGCCCTTAGGATTTGTACTCGACTACTGGGACTATGATGAGATCATACTAGTGGGGCCACGGTAGTCTATGAGTACATCCTATAACTGTTCCTAGTCGAGGGTGTGTCGAGACAGGGCATCGATACACCAGAGTAGACTAGCGTATACGCATCTTGACCCATATGATGGGCGATGGATGATCCCATATCCATCGGTGTTTGACATCAAGGATAGTGTACGGGTGCTCAGTGGAGACTGGGTACACTGGACGGACTCGCCGAGAAGTCCTAGATGGTATATATACCTATCGTCAGATAGCAGTTCTCTGGTGACACTTGTACAGGTTAGTCTGTAGACCCGAGATCGTCATAGAGTCTTGTATGATTCCCACTGTACTTTGATTTCCTCCCTACCACGGCTCTACTGAGTTGTGCAAACAAGTGGATTTTGGGTACAGTCCCGAATCATATGGAGACAGTGAGCGATAGGAGGGGTTTCGTCTCTCCCGGTATAGGGAGTTGATGTCGCGCTATGTTTGATCGGCTATAACACCTAAATCCCTGGCCAGGGTTCTCGAGGTTTACTGATAAGTGTTATCAGTAGTTCCTCGACCTGTTATGAGCCGTAAATCAACATGACTTATAAAGTTACTGGGGTCTAACATTTACCACCCCTAGACTTCATATGCGACGTATCAGACGAAGAGACCGGATTGTACGGTAAGTGTTGCTTACAGGCTCGTAAGGGTTGTGATGAGTTCGCTCGTCGGCCACCTTTTCGTCATGTACCTGGGTAGCCGTTACGTATAGCTAGTGCCACTGACGTGCTTGTGGTTAAACCCATTGCCAGCGTACTGACGAGTCTTTAGAGTCCCACACAGAGGGTTCCCTCGTTCAGGCGAAAGATGTAGAAACCGTAAGTTGTTACGGCAGCCGTAAGATGTTGCGGCAGGTTTTCGATTATGTTCGTATAATTGTTACAGGAATAATAATCGGAAGAATAATACTGGCCGGATACCGGTATTATATTATTGGATTAATGGTATTCGTATTTTTCGGAATTCGGATGCGGTTATACAGTATACGGTATACGGTATACGGAGGAGGGGTATTTTTGTAATTGTTACAAGAATACCTTCTAGAAGGTGCCACCTCATAATGACATAATTATGACATCATTTATTTTGTGAAAATAAATTAGTGAGGTGTAAATTAAAAGGTATAAGCATGATAATGTGGTTGTTGAAGTGGATGTACTATTAAAGCATGATACTTCTTTCATAATACATGCTTTAGTTAGTGCTATATTCTTTTTCATCATGCTTAAACTTTTTAATTATGAAATGCACTTATTCTCTCCTCCACTTCTTCTTATAAATACCTTCACATGAGATGTGAAATCAAGGCATTCCAATGCTATACAAAATTATGATAAGTGTATCATAACAAGTGTATAAGAAGAAAGAAAGAAAATGATGGTTATCATTCTTCCTAGCTTAAACCCTCACATGAGATGTGAATCCAAAGCTTAGGATTTCAAGTTAATCCAATACACTTATCTCTACATCATCCTAGTGATCTCTTCTAGCAAAATTGGTCTCTAGGTTAAACTCTTGAGAAGAGTTTCTAGCTTGCACGAAAACTCTCGGGTGGATCATCTAGGTCTTCGGTGGCCGGAGATCGAAAACGTTGGCAACATCTTAATGAGCTAAGGAGTTCACCAAAAGAGGAGAAAGGAGCAAAGGAGTTGCATCCAAGAGAAGACCCGAAGGACCGTATCATCAATGTATAATCCCTAACATAGTAGATAAGATCTCTAGTTGGGGTTTACTAGTTGTGGTTTAGACAAGATCTTCGGTTAAGTGCGTGTTGTATGCAAAGAAAATTTTCGTTCATAGCTTCCGCCGCGCCACAAGAGTTGTGGGAGCATGCAGCACTCACCAACACTTCGAGATGGGGATCTTGACTGAGCTTGGACGAAGTTGGCTAAAGGTTGAAGGAAGGCGAAGATGAATGGGGACCTCGGTGGTTGGTGGGTGCGGGTAAAGTGGCTCGGTTTTGATGTGCAGGAGAGAGGAGGAGAGGGTGTCCTCGTCGATGATGGGGTGTTCGCCTGCGTTGGGCTTGGCTGGAGGCACGACTTTTTGCTGTAGATCTCAATCTTTGTGTGATCTTTTTCACTTGTTCAGGGTCACTCGGATTCTTTTCCGGAATTTGTCTCGGTTCGAGTCCGGCAAACCGGTGAAGGAGACGAGACAATGATGATGATGTGGCTCTGGTCAAGGTTGGGACGGAGTTAGCAATAGGGTTGATCTCGAGTTGATGGAGAAAGAAGATGGCAAAAGATGGCGGTGATGGGATGGTCGGTTTGAGATGAGGAGGCCGGTGAAAGAAGACGGCGATGAGCTCGGCTTGGGTTAAATTTAGGGGGGGAAATAAATAATGATGGAAGAAAAGAGAGAGAGAGATTAAAATGTGTATATAATATATATATAGGATTATATATATATATATATATATATATATATATTTTGATTTGTTTAATTGGGGGGGATTATATTGGATTAGTTTGTCGATGGTAAAGAGTATGAGCTGTATAAATATATATAGATATTGATGAAACTTTCATAGAACTAAGTTTTAAAGATTAAAAATCGACTTTCAAATATCTTATCACAACCTTATTAAACTACCATACAAAATATATTTATTTAGTTATCAAACTAATATTAGATAATAAAATATATGCATATAAATAAGATATTAATAGATTAGCAAAATAAATATTAAACACTAACTATCATCTATCTAACAAACTAGATAACAATAATTATATTCTATTATGACAAGATATTAAAATCCAATAATAAATAAAATAGTTTTATGTGCAAACGATTTAGGTACAATTATGATAACCACGGATATCCATCCAAATACCAATTGTTCCCTTATAAAAAAATGAGGAAAAAAACGCAATGAAAAAATTCCCCTGATGGAGCATCACGTGCCCACACGTGATGCGCCTATAAACAAAATTCATAGGCATTGCACTTAACAATTAAGGCTGAAATCGAGCTTCACGTGCAAGCACGTGAGCATCTATATACAAAGTATAT
Organism: Agapanthus africanus; assembly: GCA_030015575.1. Lineage (NCBI taxonomy): Eukaryota > Viridiplantae > Streptophyta > Magnoliopsida > Asparagales > Amaryllidaceae > Agapanthus > Agapanthus africanus. The sequence goes on from JASDDO010000019.1 coordinate 162,906,429, forward strand.
AGTCGCATTTTTAAAACAAACAACATGCCAGAGAAGCTCACGTGTCAGCACGTGATGACTTTTTTGGGCTGTTGCACATAAGCAAATGAGTTTAACTCTATGGGGGTCACATGCCACACGTGAGTGGTCTCAAATGCCTTCTGAGCCGATAGAATTAAATTTTAAATAAAGAGATCAAAACCCTATTTGGAAAATATTTCCTTGAATCTTTCTAAACAGGAAAGATTGCTCTCTGTAAAACAGAGCACTGTTGGATTAAAAATCCAATGGTGATTAAAAATCACCAAGCTACAGAATAAGCTTTGTATGGGAAAATATTTCCACAGTCTTATTAAAAACAAGAAAAATATCTTCTGTAAAACAGAAGTCCTTGGATCAAAAATCCAACGGTGGATAAAATCCCCAAATCAATTAAGATCTCTCAATGAAAGATTTCTTTAACTAAATCAACAAACTTGTATCTACTATATAAAGGACCCAAGACTTCAAGTTTTGTACAAAAAAAAACCTCATAAAATTTGAGAAAACAAAAGAAGAAGAAGAGGAGTTCTCTTTTAAGAAAAAACCCTAGGTAAGAAGAAAGACCTAGAGATCATTTTATCTCTTCGTCACCGCTCCAAGAGTTTATCTCTTTTTTTTAAAAAGAACTTAGTTATTCCTATGGTTGAGGTCTGCAGAAGCAAATCTCCCCACAAGTTGTGAATTTAATTCTTATCGGGAAGATTCTGTCATGCAGACTCAAAATTTAGAGGAAAAACTAAGTTTGAAGAATTTAATTCTTCCCAAAGATATAGGAATTTAATTCCTCTGATAAAACTAGGGTTTAACCCTGTATAAGAATTTAATTCTTATAAAACAAGGGACATGAAATTCTCAAAACTAAGATCAAGATCCCCATGCACACAAAAGAAACGATTAGCGTACAATGCTATAGCAACAGATCACGTGTTCCCACGTGAGCATCTCTAGCACCTCTGAGGAACAAAAGGAACAACAGACATCGAGTCACGTGATCCCACGTGACCGCCCTAATGGTGCTAATCACTTATGAAAGAAAAGGGGGAATAAATCAAAGACAGTTCCTATTTTTGGACGCCTCACGTGATCCTACGTGACCCTCTAATGGTACTTAGCACTTATAAAAGAAAAAGGGAATAAATTAAAGACAATTCCCATTTTGGGGCACCTCACGTGATCCCACGTGACCCCCTAATGGTGCTTAGCACTTATGAAAGAAAAAGGGAATAAATCAAAGACAGTTCCCATTTTTGGGGCGCCTCATGTGATCCCACATGACCCCCAATAATGCTTAGCACTTATAAAAGAGAGAGGGAATAAATCCTAAGAAGCAGTGCCCAATTCTGGAACGCCTCACGTGCCACACGTGAGCGCTCCAAATTTCAGTGTTTAACACTACTTTAGAACCTCACGTGGGAGCACATGAGCGCCGAGCAAATTTTAGTGTTTACCACTATGAGTGGCCAATCTTAGCCTAAACTAGACAAATCTCCTGAGGCCAAAACTCTTTTGATCACCAATCAACCGAGCCTTCCTATGCTCAGGTCTCCCCAAATCGATCTTAGTTCCAAAGATGACTAATGATCTCTTAACAGATTGTATCTAAAATGGTGTTCATTCCACCATGATCTTTCCCTTCAATCTGGAATTCGGTTCAAGGGTACATCTCTCCATACCTCTGGTACATGTCGTTGTAATTCTTCAACGTCTTCAGAGAGGTGGAGGGTCCCGACAGCCAACAGCTCTTGGGTGCACTCCCAAACCCATGAGCATATCCCAATAGACCGCAATGTCCTTAAACTAGCTGTGGACCGTAACGTCCTTAAACTAAACGCTCATCCAAAAAATGGTGATCTACGGACCGTAACGTCAATAAACTAAAACGATGGACCCCAAATACTCTTTTGTTGGATCAAAAATGATACCAAACCCCCGTTAAGTAGATCTTAGTCCAAGATCGGACTAACGTATCCTTAACAAACATTTAAGTTGATCTTAATCTCAAACAAGGTTAACGATCTTTAAATCAAACCAAACCCAAATCTAAGAATATACGGATTTGGACTAATCAACGCCCTACGGGCGACAACATAAATTAGTCTCCGTATACAATCCACGGGCAAACAAAAGTAAAACAAACACACACGACACGGAGTGACCTTCTGGAGCAGGAGAAAGTGGTTACCACGATCCGGTAACGTAATTAACTATAGGTGTTTACGCCTGCAGGGAAGAGCGTCCCCACAATCAAAAAAAACCTCGCAAATGAGGAAGAATCTGACGAAGTCTGCTACAACGGCCGCATCCGTCCAAACCTTCGATGCACGGTGCCATAAATCAACTTGGCATCTTTGGAGAGGTGGATGGATAAACCCAAATAGCATCTGCCCTCAAATTTAAGCAAGATGTTTGCCTTCCCGGCTTTCGGCGGTGAACAGATTCTGGCACGCCCGGTGGGACCTTTTTCTCTTTCCACTCCACACTTCGTGTGTCATGTTCGCGAACGAATCACGGTTTAATATGGTTGCCCCTAGATTTGAGGTACTAAGATTTGGTATCTTACTCCATGCAGAAAAGGAGATATCGATGGCCTCCAGCCGCGCTAAATGCGACAGTAACTCTCGCTCTGCCCCGACTCTAGGAGTGACTTACGGGCCCCAAGCAGCCTCCATCTTTGAAATGCCAGTGGAGAAGGTGACTCAGGCCACCACTGGACTATTCTTCGGGACCATGCTCTCGCCAATGAGCTTCAATGCTTCAATACCATCATAAGAGGCTCCAAATAAGTCAGTCTTCGATCGGCTTGCAACTACCACGGCCCCTCTCAACAGGTCGTCCAATTCCAACGCCTTGGTCTTTGACAGACTGGGCCAAAGCTTCAATGGGCCTGCAAAGATGCCCGTGATACCTGAAGGGGTTATCCCGAAGTGGATAGCCATTCCTGTTCCGACAGACGAAGTCGTCAAAGGGGCTTCTCCTTCTAAGGGATCGGTCTTCGCAAGACTGGCCGTTCCAACTCCTGCTGCAGGCGAGGTCGTTAAAAATGCTTCCCCTACTAGAAAGTCTGCTTTCGATAGATTGACCACTCCCTATCAGCGACTGTTCCCCTCCGAACGGCGGCCGCGACGTGTTAGGACGTCTTGCTTGAGATTCGGGGCAGATGCTATATGGTTTTATCCGTCTACCTCTCCGAAGATGCCAAGTTAATTTATGGCACCGTGTATCGGAGGTTTAGACGGAAGCGGTCGATGTAGCAGACTTCGTCAGATTCCCCCTCGCTAGAGGGTTTTTTGATTGTAGGGACGCTCTTCCCTACAGGCGCAAGCCCCTACAGTTAATTACGCTACCGCATCGCGGTAACAACTTTCTCCTTCTCCAGAATTTCACTTCGTGTCGTGGGTGTTTATTTTGTTTGTGGTTGCCCGTGGATTGTATACGGAGACTATTTATTTCGTCGTCCGTAGGATGTGGATTAGTCCAAATCCGTACTTTCTTAGATTTGGGTTTTGGGTTTTGGTTTAAGGATACGTTAGCCATATTTGAGGCTAAGATCAATTTAAATGTTTGTTAAGGATACGTTAGTCTAATTTCCAGACTAAGATCTACTTAACGGGATCGTCTAGATCCATTTCCAGTTTAGGGACATGGTGGTCCATTTAATTTATGGCCGTCGGGCCCCGTCACCTCTCTGACGACGTTGAAGGATTACAACGACAGGTGTCAGAGGAGTTCGGAGATGTACCCTTGAACCAAAGTTGATTTGGAGTTTTATAATCCATTTGAATGTTTAAGGATACGTTAGCCAGGTTTAAGGCTAAGATCAACTTAAACGGGATCGTTTAGATCCGGCAAAAGAGCATTTAAGGGCTCTATTGTTCCAGTTTAGGGACGTGGTGGTCCATAGGTAGTTTAAGGACATTGCGGTCCATTACCAGTTTAGGGACGTGGTGGTCCATAGGTAGTTTAAGGACGCTTAAGTCCGTGGGTTTAAGGGCCCCACAGTCCGTGTTTTAGTTTAAGGACGCATAAGTCCGCGGGTTTAAGGACCCCACAGTCCGTGTTTTAGTTTAAGGGCGCATAAGTCCGCGGGTTTAAGGACCCCACAATCCGTGTTTTAGTTTAAGGACGCATGAGTCTATGAGTTTAAGGACCCCACAGTCCGTGTTGATGTATGGTTGTCGGGACCCGTCGCCTCTCTGACGTCGTTGAAGGATTACAACGATAGGTGTCAGAGGAGTTCGGAGATGTACCCTTGAACCGGATGTAAATTGATTTAGGAGAGCAGTCTTGCTCAATCAATTTAATTTGAGGACTTACGGCCATGATTGGGCTAAGTCCGGTTGAGAATATTCAACGTTTTTAACTTTGGCCTATTAGGCCTGTGCTAGGGCTTTGCCCCTGTTTAATAATGCACTGCATTTTATTTTGGCCTGATAGGCCTTTCTGATTTGGGCTCTGTCCCTTTATAAATGATGCAGAGAATCTGTTTGGACTCTGCCCTTCTTTAAAATAATGCATTGCATTTAATTTGGCCTGTTAGGCCTTTTGCGCTAATTAATGAGCGCAAGCGCATGTGGAGGTGACACGTGTCACGCTCTGGTGAGCGCAAGCGTAGTTAGTGCAGTGCGCTGCGCCAGTACGTTGCGCCAGTGCGTTGCGCTGCTGCGCTGCTGACACGTGGCGCGCTCTGATGAGTTGCGCCAATTTCAGAGAGCAATACTCTATTTTAAAAGCGCATAGCGCAAGTTGTTCTGGAGCTGACATGTGGCGCTCTCTGGTGGCTTGCGCCAACCCAAGAGCGCAACAGTACAGATTTACAAGTGCAAAGCACTATTTTAATATCTTGATCCAATTTTGGATTCAAGAAAAGAACCCTTTTAAGATTCCAGAACCAGTGGTTCATCAAAAGGCAATGCCTTTGTGTAGATCAAATGATCTAATAAAGAAGTATATTACTTCTTATTTTATTCTTATTATTTGATCTTTTCTTTTTATTTTAAGATCTTGATCTTGTTCTTAGATCATTGATCTTTTCAGAAGAAATTCTTCTTTTCAAAAGTTTACCTTCTTTTCTTTCTGATTTCTTCTCAAACTTTCTTTTTAGGAGTTCTCTGAATTCTTTCCCTGTTTCTCTGTCAATGTTCTCTCTTCTTCTCTTTTCTTTATTTTAGAAAGAAGGATCATTGGTCGTTGGGACCCACCACCTCTCCGACGTCACTGAGAGATTACAGTGCCATATATCGAAGGTGTGGAGGGATGTACCCTTTGAACCATGTCTCAATCATTAGGGGGGAAGAACAGGCTGGAGCTTAAGCTTCTCGCTGCTGAAAAAGGCTTCTTTGCGTTCGCGCATGTGCGTCGCAAGTGTTGGGCGCACGTGCGTCACACGTGTTGGGCGCTCATATTTGCACGTAGCGCACATGGATCTTGCGCATATGCGCATTATGGGGGGAGCAAGCTCCGATGGAGAACGAGTCTCCTTTTAATTGAATATTCTCATATGGTGCGCACGTGCATTGCACGTGGTGCGCGCGTGGCGGGCACACGTGCGTTGCGCGTGGCGGGCACACGTGCTTTGGCGCACATGCGCATTATGAGGAGAAGCAGAGCTTCTATATATGGAGAACAAGTTCCTTTTAATATTATTAAATTTTCTCATGTGGTGCGCACGTGCGTTGCACGTGGCGCGCGCGGCGGGCATACGTGCGTTGCACGTGGCGCGCGCGTGGCGGGCACACGTGCGTTGCACGTGGCGCACATGCGCATTATGAGGAGAAGCAGAGTTTCTATATATGGAGAACAAGCTCCTTTTAATATTATTAAATATTCTCATGTGGTGCGCACGTGCGTTGCACGTGATGCGCGCGTGGCGGGCACACGTGCGTTGCACGTGGCGCGCGCGTGGCGAGCACACGTGCGTTGCACGTAGCGCACATGCGCATTATGAGAAGCAGAGCTTCTATATATGGAGAACAAACTCCTTTTAATATTATTAAATGTTCTCATGTGGTGCGCACGTGCGTTGCACGTGGTGCCGCATGGCGGGCACATGTGCGTTGCACGTAGCGCACATGGCGCTTGCGCATATGCGCATTATGGAGGAGCATGCTCCTATTTTGGAGAACTAAGCTCCTTTGGAGAACTAAGCTCCTTTGAGTATTGAATCCTTTGAGAATTTAACTCACCCTCTTATTTATATGGGAGTGGTAGAGAAGCCATCTCTCCTTTTCCCGATGTGGGACTAAAAATTGCATTAGAGCATTACTTTAGATTACACGTGCATAACACATTTGCTCATAACTTTTGATCTCGGATTAATTGAGGTCCATAATATATCAAATCGAAGGTCTTTTCGAGACGTTTTCAATATCATTAGAATTTAGCCATTTCTCGTTCCGGAGTTTGTCAAAATACAGCTCGGAAAATACCGGTTCGCATCTTCTTTCTTAGATCACATGTGCATAGACATTTGCTCATAACTTTTGATCCCGGATGAATTATGAGGCCCATAATATATCAAATCGAAGATATTTTCAAGATGCTTTCAATACCATCAGAATTTAGCTATTTCTCATTCCGGAGTTTGTGAAAATACAGCTCGGAAAATACTGGTTCATATCTTCTTTCTTAGATCACATGTGCATAACACATTTGCTCATAACTTTTGATCCCGGATGAATTATGAGGCCCATAATATATCAAATCGAAGTTTTTTTCGAGATACTTTCAATACAATCATAATTTAACAGTTCCTCATTAGGGATTTTATCAAAATACAGGCCGGAAGATACTGGTTCGCATTTTCTTAAGCGTATCGCTGACATTTGATACCTTGGACTCTTTTGCGCAGAAATTTTTGGCGGGAACAGCGACGTTAGTCTTCGACAGGCTGACACCGACAGCAGCCTCTCATCAAAGCAAAGGGCATAACGATCTCGCTTCCACAATATTGGTGGTCCCGTCTGCACGACGTGCTCGACGTCGCCACTGGCGCCGAGTGGGGAAAGCTGGGGGTCGTTCCCCTTCTGGACTTACCCCACTAGCTCCAACGGTGGAAATTGACGCTGATGTTCCAACTGGAAACAGCTTTGTGCTACTCAGGAGGGTGCACAAAAACTCTCCAACCGTCATATTGAAGAAGTCTCCTCCGCCTGCTGAAAGCATGACATAAGTGAAGACGGAACAGCCTCTTCAGCGGTTGTCCTCTAAGATCCACAGAGTCTGGTGGAAAGTCCAAGACTCTGTAATTGACAAAAATTACGCTCGCCGGCTGAAGAAAACGAATGCTCGGCAAGAGGAGGAACATCCCTCCATCGTACCACGAAAGGAATCATCTGCAAGGGCAGTCTACCGCAACAACCCCCTCAAGTTCGACCTCCCATAAGAGGAGAAGGCCAGAGAAGATCCCCATGCCGGCGGCAAATATCAAAGGCAGTGGACCCAAACGCCCCAAGTCTGGGGGCATGGTAGTACACACGGTGTACATGGCTTCCGGAAAAGAGGAAAGCCGTACTTCCACGGATCATCGACCACTTACACAGTCTGTGACAAAAGCTCCGGAGCAACAACAAAAGCTCCAGGAGATATTGACAAAGATGGCCGCACTTGCTGGGCAGAAAGAAAGCCCGGAAGCATCGTCTGAGCAGCGCCAGGATCAGGAGACCGATACGGAGTTCTTACGAAGAGTGCTTGAAAAGAAAGATAAAGAGGCCACGGAACAAGCGGCTAATATAAAACAAATGGCACTCCTGTTCCAAGATATGGGGGGAATGATGATCCATCCAGATCCTCTAGCCGAAGACCCCCCAATAATCATTGAAGACGACAGAGGGGAGACATCAAATCCCTTTCCGGCTTTATCAGCAGCCAGAGAGGAGACAATCTCCAAAGCGGCCCTTGATGACTACATAGCTCAACAAATACGAGCTCATCAAGCGAGCGAAACAGCAGGCCAAGTCGTCGGGACTGGACGACCTTATCCAGGCTGGTACGATCAAATTAAGTACCCACCAGGATATACGATCCCCAAATTCCATGTGTATAAGGTGTTGGATGTAGTGCCCTCAAAGTCAATTATTGGATCGCAGGCACGTGATTGCAATGATTGAGAAGGACCTATACCGGTAGGACAGTCTTACTCGAGATGATAGTATGCTATCTGGTTTGCCTTTATCATCGTGTACAGCTTTAGGTGACATTACTGTTCACTATTACACGTTGATAGAGCCCTTAGGATCCTGCTTGACTACCAACAGTATAATGCGATCATATACGTGAGAGTTGGGTAGTCCATAAGCACAACCTTAAAAGTGGTCCCTAGTCGTGGAAGTTTTGAGATAGGGCATCGATACTCCGGAGTAGATTAGTGTATACAGTCGAGACCCCAACGAGGGGCGGTGGCCGGTCTCACAAGCCATTAGTGTCAGTTGGATCACCTAATATGTATACAGGTGCTCATTGGGTTATGAGTGCACCGGACAGGACTCGCCGGGAACCTGCTAGTTAGTATTTATACCCAGCGTTAGATAGCAGTTCCCTGGTGACATGTGTACATGTTAGTTCATCGACCTAAGGTCGTCATTTGTCTCGTGTGAGTTCCCACTGTGCTTAGATTACTACCCTACCACGGCTGAAAGGAGTCGTGCAAACAGGTTTTAGTTGGGTACAGTCCCGAGCCACATAGAGGCAGTGAGCGGATCGGCAGGGGATTCGTCTCTCCCGGTATTGGGGGTGAGATCGCGCTGTGTCTAGGAGAGCCATTACACCAAGTTCTTGGCCGAGGCAGGTGAGAATTACTAGTAGGTATTCCAGTAGTTTCTCAGGGTGTTCAGGGCTACCCTCCGACACGACTTATACAGCTTTTGGGGGTCTGACGTAACCAGCCCCTAGGCTCGATATGCGATGCTCATAGACGAACGGACCAGACTGTACGGATATTGTCACTGATAGGCTCAGTAGGGTTCCAGGATGAGTTCGCTCATCGGCTTCCCTTTCGGTCAGTACATGGGCAGCCGTTACGCATAGCTAGTACCTCTGACGTGCTTGTGGTTAAACCCACTGCCAGGGTACTGACGAGTCTTTAGAGTCCCCCACAGATAGTTTCCCAAGTTCTAGCGAAACGTTGTAGAGGCCGTATGGTTTTATGGCGGGGTTCGAACATGCACGTGCACTTGTGCACGTGTCATGGTTCGGACAGATAATACTAGTGGGCTTTGGTTTAAACCGAATTCTAGTATTATATTGTGTAGGAGTATTTTTGTCTCTTTGCATTTTGTATTCGGTCGGAATACAAATGCGGGTATGTATATACTGCAGTGGGGTTATCCTGTAATTAGTTACGGGATCGCTTTTTGAAGTTGGCAGTTTGTATCTTTGTTTTGGCCATTTTCCTTTCTATCCTTCTTGGCTGAATTTCTTGTTGTGAGGGGGTTTCTTGCAAATGCTACATTTATAAAGGGAGGGGGTTTTCTGTGGTGGCCGGGGCTCCAGCAGCACATGGGAAGGTTCTAGTATTGTGTGGTGTTTTTGAGTCACCGTTTGCATTTATTTCCTTTGTCAAGCTCAAGATATTTGATGAAGATCTTTTGTATGATATTTTCTTCTTAGCCTCACCTTTGTTTCTCTTGTGAGCACCCCCCACCTCATTGGCCGGCCCCACCTAATTCAGCCCACAAAATGGCCGAGCCCTATTTTGTGAAGAGGGTGATTCATTTTGTAAAATCCAAAGCTCAATTCATCACCCCAATTGGCAACTTCAATTTACCTTCACCCAATGGCTTGGGTGCCTTGAGACAAAATATTCTACACTATCTCTGCATCAATCTTGGACATGTCGGCTAGCAAACTTCATGTCCGAGTTGCCTCGGTTTAGAAGCGGGTGTCCGTATAAAAATCCGTTGACGTGGTGCCACCTTGACGAGGAGACAGGAGATCGGAGATGCCGCGAGGAGCGTAGGATGATGGCTAAAGACCGAAGGACACGGATCGATCGGTATAGCCTTTCTACCTCTTTACAGTTTGTTAGTTTAGCGTTAATGGCAAGATCCGGGTTATAGTATGCGATAGCGCCAATTGTAAAAGTTTTTGTTTCGCGTTTGGCCTCAGATTGATGGCCGGGGCGCTACCGTAGACTTACATAAGGGGACGAGCAATCCACACCAACACGTTGCTCAATTCAGAGCTTTGTGCGTTATTACCGGGGGCGATGACAAACTGTTGCTTCGCTAGTTTGTTGGAGCTTGTCGGACACGACATTTGAATGGTACTCTGAGCTCCCAAATGATTCTATCAAAACATTCACGGAGATGGAATTATTATTCACACAGCGATTCACGAGCGCACCCTAATCACGGTATTGATCAATGCCAGGATGAAGCCAGGAGAGACCTGGGTTCAATACGCAATTCGGTGGCGTAACCTATGGTCAAAATGCGAACATCACATAGAAGAAGCTCCTGCCGTGGGCATGTTCGTGGGAACCCTTGATTCTCAGGAAACTATATCCTAGTTTATGATGTTCTTCAAGTCGACTACCTTCCAGGCCTTGATCGACAAACTGGCCCAAGTGGACCAAATGGGCCATAGGCCATTCTCTTCAAAAACGGATCTCCGGAATGAAAAGCGCAAAGGGAAAGCGACCTTCGTCGCCAACGCTCAACAACAACCGAGTGACTCGAAACCGGTTGCTCGCCAAAGCAATAAACCACAATCCCTCGAAGAAAAGTTGAGACGTCCCTATTCGTTTCTCCGGGATAAAACGAGGAGGTTGTTCGAATTAGCGGTGCGCAACAGGATTATCACTCTGCCAGATCCGAGACGCCCACTGCAGCCGGGTGACATCAACAGTCCCAACTACTGCCCCTACCACAGAGTAATAGGCCACCCAATCAAAGATTGCTACGTCTTCAAAAACTGGGTTGAGGACCAGTACTAGCAAGGCAAGTTCGCGCTGTCCGAAAACTGGAAGATAAACCCGCCACAGCAACACGCTCCTAAAAAGGTGGACACGCCGGGGGCATCATGCTCATTTATAGAAGAAGCTCCGTGAGAAGTTGTCCTTTCGGATAAAACTAAAAGAATGCTGAAGGATCTTCAAGCATGCCCAGCAATCAGGTGGAAAAGCCCGCTGGAGCCTGAGATCATTGACGGGATGCTGAAACCGTGCCCAACATCGAAAGTTGGTAGCGATGGGCAACACACCCAGGTCAAGCCTTCAAAGTCTTTGAAGAAAAAGAAGAAGACCAAGAAGCCTGTGTAGCCTGACGACAAGCGTACTGACCTGCAAAAATACATCGACGCGCTGGAGGAATACAACCAAAAGGCACGGACCCCGGTCACACTGGAAGAGTTCCTCAAGTATATTCTTGAGAATGGGGACAATGACATTGATGAAGGAGACGGCTCGTCAGAAGAACCCGAGGATTATGGGGCGAGTTGCCACATGATCTCTTACTCGTCGGTAAATGGCAAAGAAGCTCCTGACGTAGAGAAACTGGGGGCAGAACCAGAGCCAAAATCCCTGGAACCGTTAGACGACCTGATCGACAGGCTGCTGAGCGAAGCTCTTCAAAAGAGCAAACCTGACCGAGAACGTGAAGCGGCCATATACGAAAAGGCCAAGCGTCGGTGTTAGGCTGAAGAAGCTCCGGTAATGAGAAGCTATAAAGTACCTCAACCGGATCGAAATGCCCTACCGAAGTGGATGTACATCTGAACTACTGCTTATACCATCGGAGGGCCACACACCCTACCGAAGAGTGCAATGCTTTCAAGAAGTGGTGGCAGGGATACATGGCCCACCAACAACACTTCAAGCAGATGAAGCGCAAAGCTCGTCGGGAACAGAGAAGCGCGATAGATGAGCATAAAGGAACAACCGATAACTTTCATATGGTTGATGCCATTTTGACAAAAATAAAATCTCAAGTTCTTACTTCGGGGGCGACTCTGATGAAGAAATAGCCATTGGCGCTCTCTTCAAGGAATCCACCTCCGGAAAAGAAGAAGAGATGAAGAACTATGAGAACATCCAGCTGCATAACCGTACGTTGCCTGAAAAGAATCTCGGACCCTCAAACAAAGGTTTGGGCAAAAGAGACAAGGGAAAGGAAAAAGTCCCTGAGGAGATTGCCCTCGATGATAGAGTCATCGAAGAGCTTACAGCTAAAGACCTGTCTAAGAACAACAAGGTGGATTACAATGTCCTGGCACACCTGAGGAAGATACCCTCGCAATTAAGCATTTTGGATGCTCTTCTCCTATCTAAAGAGGCACGAGATTCCCTGATCAAGGCGTTACAAGAGCCCGATCAGTTCCAAGCTTTCCTTACGGAAGAAAAGATGAAGGAAGAGCTGGCAGATGTTCATACAGCTGACATCACATTCGGCGATGAAGATCTCTTCTTCGGAACGTGTGAGCACAACCGTCCTCTGTATATCACTGGGTACTGCCACGACATCAAGATAGGGAAGATTCTGTTTGACAACGAGTCCTCCGTCAACCATCTCAATGTGAGAGTGTTGAAAGAGATTTGCATGAATGTTCAACACCTGGCTCGGGACAAAATTACTATCTCCGGGTTCGACTCGCAGTCATCACGGACGCTTGGATCCGTAATATTGACATTACGCTTCGGGATGCTCGTTACTGACATCAAGTTTCACGTCATCAACACTAAGACTTGCAACAATGCTTTGCTCGGTAGGCCTTGGTTACATGAATACAACATCATCCCTTCTACACAATATCAGTGTATGAAGTATTTCAAAGACGACCTCGAGTAAACAGCTACAGGGGAGCTAAACCCTTTCTCCGTAAATGACGTCCGCAAGTATGAATACGCTAAGTACTTCCTACCAGCCTTCGAAGACACGGAAAGATGTCGTAAATTGGAGAATAAATAGAAAGCCATCGCCACCATCCCGATCTTTGGGAGCGATACCGAGGAGGATGAAGAGATAGTCTTCTCGGGGCAACCCCAAGGCAGCAGGCCAGGACCATCTACTCCTATTTTGGTCTTTGGCAGCGACTTTGAAGATGAAGTCAACACAGTATTCTCTGTTCGTCCATCAATGCAAACCTTCACTGGAGCTGATCAGAGTTTACAAATTACCATGGTTCCGCAGCGGCATTATAAAGAACTCGATGTGCTTGATACATACAGCGTGCAAGAGCTGCAGACCTTCTACGTCCCTCCTAGGCGGAAAGATGAAAAGGTGATCCTCTTCTACCAGTCTACAGAGACCAAAGTGGAAAGAGAAGTCTGGCATGGCGCCGAACCTGCGCTCGACAAGTTTCAACCAATCCGTCTGCCCAGATACTACGCGGAGGGACTGAAAAGGATATTAAGATACCAAGGCATACCCTTCAAACAGACTGCTCGACAAGCGCAGTTCTATAACAAGATTTGGGACGTTCTCAGGACTCGGGGAAAGATGCCCAACGGGAGGATGGAGATGAATGGGCTTGGATACGTCCAGTCCAAGAAACGGAAGCGATTACATGGCTACCATGTTATAAACGACTTCGGTGGAGAAGGGGATGCTCGTCCAGATTGCGCTGGTATTGAACCAAAGCGAAATCCCACCGTAAGAATACTGAGTCTGTCATTCGAAGAACAAATTGACAAGCTAATAAGGGAAGCCGGTCAAAAGGTTCGGGATGACCATAGCCGCAAAATGGCCATTTACGAGAAAGCCAGAACGCAACATTACATTCAGCAAACTATGGAGGATGACGATGCCCTTCACCCCCAGCCCGCTGTGCACTCTCGTGACAAGAAAAAAGCCCGATATAGAAGCAACAACAAGGTGAAGAACGGAAATGACGTCCAAAAACAACGAAGCGGATCCAAGAAGCCGCGCCATCGAGGAAAGGTCCGCTGGAATTCATCGCTGATGAAAAAGAAGGGTCGGGAATATTCTTTCCCCCAAGACAAGACAAGGAAGATATTCAACCTTGTCATGAAGCACCAAATGTTGACACTCCCGGAGTCTCGGCACCCTGAGCAAATAAACGAGGTCTATCATCCGGCTTATTGCTCCTACCACCGAGCAATAGGACATTCTCTGGAAGATTGCTTCACCTTCAAAGACTGGGTCGAAGACCGCTATCAGCAGGGCAGGTTTGCTATGTCTGACAATTGGAGGGTAGCCCCACCACGGAAGCATGAGCCAAAAGCAACCTACACTGCAAGGGTAAGTTCAGATCAACATCGAGCTTGGAAATGAGCTCGTACCTGCCACATGATAACATTCTCAAAGGAGGGAGAGTATGAGAATATGGACGACCTCTCCCAGTACTTCACAAATGAAGATGAGGACGAGGTGATCTTAGAATCTCCACCGGCGCCAAAAGAGCTGGAAGATGGGATACACACCACAGTGGACAATATGAAGAAAATTGATTTGGGGACGGCAAATGAACCAATACCAATGTTCGTTGGCGAGCTGCTGTCCGAAGAGCAGGTGACTACACTAAAAGACGTGCTTATGCGGTATAAAGACTGCTTCGTGTGGAACTATTCCGAGATGCTGGGACTAGATCCAGAAATAGCTATGCATAAACTGGCTATCTCGCCGGACGTCAAGCCAGTCAAACAGGCGCCGAGAAGAATGCGGCTCGAACTCGAGATGAGCATCAATGTCGAAGTCAAGAAGCTAATTGACTCTGACTTCATCCAAGAAGCTCAATACCCCGACTGGATTGCCAACATTGTCCCAGTGATGAAGAAAAATGGGACAGTACGCATCTGCGTGGACTTCCGGGACCTCAACAAAGTTTGCCCGAATGATGACTTCTCAGTACCGGTTACCGAGCCGATGATAGATAACACGTCCATTCATGAAGTCTTCTCCTTCATGGATGGATCTTTAGGGTATAATCAAATAAAAATGCACCGTGAAGACCAAAAGCACACCGCCTTCTGGACTCTACTAGGCATATTCTGTTATAAAGTGATGCCTTTCGGTCTGAAGAACGCCGGCACTACCTATCAGAGGGCCATGACAAAGATCTTCGATGACCTCATACACGAGATTGTCGAATGTTATATCAACGACCTCGTAGTGAAAGCAAATCGTACGAGGAGCACTGGGGGCATATGAAAATAGTGTTCCAGCGCCTTCGGAAATATAATTTGAAGATGAATCCTCTGAAATGCGCGTTTGGAGTATCCTCAGGAAAATTCCTAAGATTCATCATCCGACACCGAGACATCGAAATAGACCCATTGAAGATCAAGGCGATCATGGAAATTCCCACGCCAAGAACTCTCAAACAACTGCGGTCTCTCCTAGGAAAGCTCGCGTATATCCGACGGTTCATAGCTAACTTTTCCGGAAAATGCTGCCCCTACAACCATCTAATGAAGAAGGGGACCCCGTTCATTTGGGATCGTAAATGCCAAAATGCGCTAGAAGAAATCAAGAAATACCTGCAGAACCCGCCGGTAGTGACCACTCCGGTCAAAGGAAAGCCCCTCATCCTGTACATAACAGCCCTTGAAGGTTCTTTAGACGTGTTATGGGCACAGGAGAACGATCAGGGAAAGGAGAGAGCCCTCTACTATTTGAGTCGAGTTCTCCTGGGGGCAGAAAACAATTACTCCCTCATTGAAAAGCATTGCCTGGTATTAATCTTCGCAGTAACGAAGCTCCGACATTATGCCTTGGCATATGAGGTCCATCTCATGTCAAAGGTGGATCCTCTCAAATATTTGATGTCAAGAGCCATACTAACGGGAAGGTTTGCTAAATGGACCCTCCTTTTGATGGAATTCTCGATAATCTATTGACCTCTCAAGGCAATGAAAGGCCAGGCCATCGCTGACTTTCTCGCAGAGCATCCGATACCCGCCGACTCTCCTTTAAATTGCGAGCTGCCGGATGAATATGCGTTCGACACAATCAACAGGGAGAAAGAAGGGAGTGATACCCGATGGGAACTTTATTTCGATGGAGCATCGTCTATGAAGAAGCAAAAACAAAATACCCCCATAATCAAAGCCGGGGTGGGCCTTATCCTCGTAACTTTGCAAGGAGGGATAATGCGTTTCGCCCTTTCCTTAACAGAGCCGAGGAAAAACAACGAGGCTGAATACGAGGCTCTAATAGCAGGTCTTGAGATCGCCATTAACATGGGAATCGAGAACCTCCTCATATATGGAGATTCCTAGCTGGTCGTTAACCAAGTAAAGGGCGACTATCTGACATGCAAGCCAGAGTTGGTAAAATATGTCGAAAGAGTGCGGCAACTGCTGACTCAAATCCCCTCCTGCATCCTGGAAAGCATACCACAGACGGAAAATAGTAAGGCGGATGCGTTAGCCAAGCTCGCTAAAGAACTGGTCGACGAAAACCTCGATGACGTAAGGATCATTATGCAAAGCCGCCGGATTCTCGCACCAGCAGAAATATCTCCTAAGTCATCTGAAGAAGTGGAAGTGACCAAACAAGCGGCCTTCCAAGTAGAGGACGAAGAAAAAGATAAGGACTGGAGAGAAGTCTTCATAGACTACTTCAAATCCCATCGAATGCCCGAAAACGCATCTTCAAGACATCAGCTCATGAAACGAGCTCTGTCTTTCGCTTTCGTCGATGATATTCTATATAAGAGATCATTCGAATGTTTGTGGTTGAGATTCCTAGGATCAGAAGAGGCAAGGAGAGTCGTCCAAGAAACTCACGACGGACTCTGTGGTTCCCATCAAGCTGGGCCAAAGATGAAGCTAAAGATCAGGAGAATGGGTTACTATTGGCCCACAATAATTCAGGACTGCCTTGAATATGCAAAGCAGTGTCACTCATGCCAGATTCACGGGGAATTCATCCATCAGCATCTGAATCCGCTAGACCCAACACTGGCAAGCTGGCCGTTCGAAATGTGGGGAACCGATATAATCGGGCCTATCGAACCAACATCATCCAAGGGACATCGGTTCATATTGGCGACAACCGATTACTTCTCTAAATGGGCCGAAGCAGTACCGCTAAGAGAGGTGAAGACGGAGAACATCCTCCATTTCTTCAGGACACATGTCATTTATCGGTTCGGCACTCCGCGACGGATCATCTCGGATAATGGGCCGGCCTACAGAAGCCATAAGATCAGCCGCTTCGCACAGCAACATAATATAGATTGGAGATACTCTTCAGTCTATAATCCCCGAGCTAATGGTCTAGCTAAAACTTTCAACAAAATCTTGACGAAGATCATAAAGAAGACGGTGTCTAGAAACAGAAAGGACGGGCACGAGAGATTGCATGAAGCTCTCTGGGCTTACCGAACACGTTCAAAACAGCCAAGAATACCACGCCATTCGCGTTGGTATTCGACATGGAAGCAGTGCTTCCGTTGGAGATAGAGCTACCCTCACTATGAGTAGCGGTCCGACATGAGCTAACAGATGAAGAAAATGCCCACCTTCGGCTTGAGGAGCTCGATGCCCTCGATGAAACTCGTCTCATGGCGCAGCAAAACCTAGAAGCTTACAAAGGAAGGATGACGCGCTCATATGAAAGACTAACTAGGCCTAGAGCATTCCGCCAAGGCGAACTTATGCTAGTTGTCAAAAGACCTATGATCCCCAACCATGCCAAACGGGGGAAATTCGAGCCGAACTATGAGGGCCCATACGTCATAGACAAAGTTTATCAAGGTGGTGCCTATTTGCTCATAAATATGCATGGCGAAATACCCTTCCGGCCAATAAACGGCCGCTTCCTTAAGAAATACTACCCCTGACCAGTCACAACTCAGGTTAACGATAGATGACGACGCTCGTGTCCGCTCGCTATCTTCCTGGGTCAGCACTATGTAAGTAGTAATCGGCAAAACTTCGCCTCGAAGCTATGGACCGGGATGTCCCTAAACTAACAATGGATCGTAACGTCCTTAAACTAAATACCTCGCCTCAAACACGGCGATAGTGGAATTCAAGTCTACAGGTCCCAGCGGCAAAGGCTGCAACTCAAATCTTGCTGCCTACACAGCTACCCCGGTGGCGAAGTCTCACCGTGATAAAAAAAACGGTATGTCTACAAGCGAAATGGGCATGGATGAAAACTCGAAAGGGCCCCGTGAGTAAAAATAGCAGGACTGCCGGCGAGTTTGTGGAAACCCACAAGGGCGCAGACTTGTAAAAAATTCATGCACACTAGTGTTCCCCTCCGAAAGGCGGCGCACAGGACCGCGATGTCCTGACGCTGAGATTCGGGACAGATGCTAATTGGTTTTATCCGTCCACCTCTCCGAAAATGCCAAGTTGATTTATGGCATCATGTATCGAAGGTTTAGACGGATGCGGCCGATGTAGCAGATTTTGTCAGATTCCCCCTCGCTAGAGGGGTTTTTGATTGTGGGGACGCTCTTCCCTGCAGGCGCAAGCCCCTGCAGTTAATTACGCTACCGCTTCGCGGTAACAACTTTCTCCTTCTCCAGAATTTCACTTCGTGTCGTGTGTGTTTGTTTTGTTTGTGGTTGCCCGTGGATTGTATACGGAGACTGAGTAATGCCGTCACCCGTAGGACGTGGATTAGTCCAAACCCGTATTTACTTAGATTTGGGTTTGGTGTTTTTTAATTTAAGGATACGTTAGTCGCGTTGCGGCTAAGATCAACTTAAACGTTCGTTAAGGATGCATTAGTCCAGTTTGAGACTAAGATCAACTTAACGGGATCGTTTAGATCCGACAAAAGAGCTTTTGGGCCCTATTGTTCCAGTTTGGGAGATTCATAGTCCAATTTGGGACTAAAGTCTGTTTGGAGGATACGTTAGCCATTTTTGAGGCTAAGATCGACTCAAACGTTTGTTAAGGATACGTTAGTCCAGTTTGAGACTAAGGTCAACTTAACGGGACCGTTTAGGTCCGACAAAAGAGCATTTGGGCTCTATTGTGCCAGTTTAGGGACGTGGTGGTCCATATTCCAGTTTAGGGACGTGGTGGTCCATGTTCTAGTTTGGGGACGTGGTGGTCTTTTAGTTTAAGGACGTCTCGGTCCGATATTAGTTTAGGGACGTTTCGGTCCGATATTAGTTTAGGGACATTTCGGTCCACGAGTTTAAGGACCCCGCAATCCATATTCATGTGTGGTCGTTGGGACCCGTCACCTCTCTGACGTCGTTGAAGGATTACAACGATAGGTGTCGGAGGAGTTCGGAGATGTACCCTCGAACCGGATGTAAATTCATTTATGGAGCAGCCGTGCTCAGTCAATTTAATTTGAGGACTTATGGCCATGACTGGGCTAAGTCCAGTTGAATGTTCAACATTTTTATTTGTCTTTGGCCAATTAGGCCTGAGTTAGGGCTTTACCCATTTTTAAATAATGCATTGCATTATTTTTGTTTTGTTTGGGCTCTGCCCTTTTATAAATGATGCAGAGCATCTATTTTGTTTGGGCTCTGCCCCTTTTATTGCACTGCAATTTAATTAGGCCTACTAGGTCTTTTTGGTTTGGGCCTAGCCCTTTAGAAAATGCATTGCATTTATCAAGCGCTTCGCGCCAATCAAAAAGCACAACAGTGCAAATTTATAAGTGCAAAGCACTATTAATTTGAGAATCTTTTAGATTCAAGAACCAATGGTTCATAAAAGAAGTGCAAAGCACTATTTGATTTCTTGATCTAATTTAGATCAAAGAATAACAAGTTTTTCTTTTTATTTCAAGAACCAAAGGTTCATAAAAGTGCAAAGCACTATTTTTTTTTTATTTCTGTTTTTTCTTGTTTTAGAGAACCAGTGGTTCATAAGAAGTGCAAAGCACTATTAATTTAAGAACCCAATGGTTCATAAAACAAGTGCAAGGCACTATTTGATTTAGATCTAAAAAAAAACAAGTTTTTTCTTGTTTTTCTTATCTCAGAGAACCAAAGGTTCATGAAAGTGCAAAGCACTATTAATTTAAGAACCTTTTAGGTTCAAGAACCGATGGTTCATAAAACAAGTGCAATGCACTATTTTTATTTTTATTTTATTTATTTATTTATTTATTTATTGAAGATCCATGATCTTGTTCACAAGAGAAATTTCTCTTCTTTCAAGGGTTTTTACCTTTTTTTTATTCTTCAAGAGTTCTCAAGGGTTCTCTTCTCTCTTTTTTTTAGCAAAGTGTTGATGCCTTTTAATTGAGGTCTGGGGTCCTTTTTATAGTGCCCATAAATTAGTTAAATTTGTTAAAGAGATCTTTCTCTGAGTGATTTGGGGAATTTTCCCCACCGTTGGATATTTGATCCAAGGGCCCCTGCTTTACAGAAGAAAATTTTCTTGTTTTAACAAGAACAGAAAAAATTTATTCTGTTTTGCGCAACTCCCCCAGCGCGTGACACGTGTCGCGCAACTTAATTTTTTTTTTTTGCTTGCGCAACTGCGCGCGCTGACACGTTTCGCGCAGCGCACTGCGCAGCTGCACTGACACGTGTCGCGCAGCGCACTGCGCACTTGCGCACTGTTCTCTTCCTTTTTTTTGTGCTTGCGCAACTGCGCGCGCTGACACGTGTCGCGCAGCGCACTGCGCAGCTGCTGACACGTGTCGCGCAGCGCACTGCGCAGTTGCGCACTGCGCACTTGCGCACTTTTCTTTATTTTTTTTTTGCTTGCGCAACTGCGCGCGCTGACACGTGTCGTGCAGCGCACTGCGCTGCTGCGCTGACACGTGTCGCGCAGCGCACTGCGCAGTTGCGCACTGCGCACTTGCGCACTTTTTTTTTTTTTCTTTTTTTCTTTTCTTGCTTGCTTGCGCAACTGCGCGCGCTGACACGTGTCGCGCAGCGCACTGCGCAGCAGCGCTGACACGTGTCGCGCAGCGCACTGCGCAGTTGCGCACTTTTTTCTTTTTTTTTTCTTGCGCAACTTCGCGCGCCGACACGTGTCGCGCAGCGCACTGCGCAGTTGCGCACTGCGCACTTTTTTCTTTTTTTCTTTTTCTTTTTTTTTTCTTTTCTTGCTTGCTTGCGCAACTGCGCGCGCTGACACGTGTCGCGCAGCGCACTGCGCAGCTGCGCTGACACGTGTCACGCAGCGCACTGCGCAGGTGCGCACTGCGCACCTTCGCACTTTTTTTTTCTTTTTTTGCTGCTTGCTTGCTTGCGCAACTGCGCGCGCTGACACGTGTCGCGCAGCGCACTGCGCAGCTGCGCTGACACGTGCGCACTTTTTTTTTTGTTTCTTTTTCTTTTTCACTTTACTCTGATTTGGGTAAACAGATGCCCCCCCACCGTTGCGTTTACGTGGCCTCCTAACGTGAGCGCAGCGGTGGCAGACTCCGAACCGTCGCGCCATCTTTTGGAAGCTGAAAGGGCACTTGATGCCTATAAATAGGACCTTTGGTCGCTTAGATGATTCTCATTTCTAAAATTATACTTTCAGAACTCAGAGACCTGCTCTTTATTTTCAAGAACTTTAAGAGTTAAATTCTTAAAACTTTTAGGTGAAAATTTTAATTAGGATTAAATTAAATTAAATTAAATTAATTTTCATTGATAGAGTCTCGCTCTCAATAGATCCCTGATCTAAAGGAAACCTATTTAGGGTTTCACTTAGCAGAGCTTTGCTCTACAGGTCTTAAAGGGATCTAAAGAGAACTAAAGGAGACCCTACTAGGGTTCCATAGAGCTCTGCTCTCTGAAAGATTTTCCTTAGATTTTCTTAATTCATTAATGGAGCTTTGCTCCTCCTAAATCATATAGAAGAACTCTTAAGAATTCTTCATGGATCTTGGAACTTAAAGATGGCATTTTATTCCTCAGTGTATTATATCGTTTTGCTTAATCAGGAGTTCACAAACGAGGAGTGTGCTGAAATAATGAGTCGCTTCGACGCATGCAATGGTCCACTGCTTCCCCGACGTTCCCCTCTTCTTAAACTTATCGTGGGAGTTATCTGGGAAGCGCTTCCCCTATTCTGTTCCGGCGTGCCGCTTAGGGCGTTGGATGCCACTGAGGACAAGGTGAATTCTGTGTACCTATTGAACTTTATCTCGAAGAGACGGCGAGACAGTCTTATTGACCTCTTGCACGAGATCTTTCAACGGTCTGCCATACTCGCTGCTTATCGGAGGGCGGAAGACATCGGGAGGGACCCTGACGCTTGTGCTCGCGAAAGGAAGCACACTAAGATGGTCCGCGAGGCTTGGAAAGTTATAGATAGGGTCGCTTTTGAATTCCTCAATTCATGCCCTGGATCTTTTGTCCTGAGTCTTTTTTCCCATGCATGAATGAATGTGTCTTGAACGCTTGATCAAATGTAAATCGGATACTCTTTCTGTTGCTTTTCCTCTTTCTCAGCATGTCGTCACAATTAGCAGGTAATAGAGCAAGCTTCTTGATTTCTTCACGAGATAGCGAGGGCTTTGACCGCAGGTTCAGATCTGCTGCCTAAGACTTTTCAACTCTATGAGCCGTGAGGGTCTCATAGAGACTTTTCTCCCTACGGATCGAGAGGATCTCGTAGGTGGATTTTTCTCCTTAGGAATCGTGAGGATCCCTAAGTGTGTTTTCTCTTATAAGTTGTAAGAATCTTATAAGAGATTTTTCCCTCTTACGAGTCGAGAGGACTTGTAAGCGGTTGTTCCCCTCCTTGTCGAAGTTCGACGTTGGAGAGTGAGACCCGTGGATGGTATGCAAGAGATCGTTTTGGGCCAACTTGCAGGGTCCCAGTGCTTAGGAAACAGGCTTCTTTTATGCCTACTGCCTAAGGCTTTATCTCACGAGTCGAGCCGCCTCAACAATTTTTTCTGCAAGTCGAGACGAATCGAGCGTTTCTCGCAAGAACATCTTAACGTCGCATTTAACCTCTGCTCTTTACGACAGAAGCCCGTTAAGGTTGGTGGTACTTAGGGTTTTGGCCATCGTACCGTCGCATAAGCTGATATAGTCCTCGATAGGCAATCGTGCTGTTCGAGTAGCCCTGCGACTGCCGTGTCTCTGATCCCTTCGGAGGCTGGACAAGACGTCTTCAAGCAATCCTCCTTGGCAGTTTGACCGTCGGAAGAGCAAGCGTTAGGAATTTGCCATGTCGCTTTTTACTTGAGGTTAGGCTCATTTTGGAGATCCCCGATGAGTCATAACCACTCCGCGCTGGTGTGGGATGATCTCCGATAGTCTTTCGGGTTTTATATGAGTTGCCGTCAAGACCCTGAAGCTAGGAATTTGGCCTTTGCTTCATTTGCTGGCATTGCGTCTGCTGTATCGAGACGAATGTTGCGGTGGGAACTAGGGATTTTGCCGTGGCTCCGTTTTTTTGATGACGTTGCGTCTGCTGTGTCGAGACGAACGTTGGGGTGACATCTCGTCTGCTGTATCGAGACGGACGTCGAGGTTGTCTCTAGGTTGCTGGTGAACCGCCGAGGTTTGGAACTAGGGATTTTGCTGTGGCTCCATTCGTTTAATGACGTTGCGCCTGCTGTGTCGAGATGAACATTGGGGTGACATCTCGTCTGCTGTATCGAGACGAACGTCAAGGTGGTGACCACTCTGTGCTGATGCGAGATGATCTACGATTGTCTTTCCGGTTTTATGTGAGTTACCGTAAAGA
Organism: Agapanthus africanus; assembly: GCA_030015575.1. Lineage (NCBI taxonomy): Eukaryota > Viridiplantae > Streptophyta > Magnoliopsida > Asparagales > Amaryllidaceae > Agapanthus > Agapanthus africanus. The sequence continues at coordinate 162,929,977 of JASDDO010000019.1, forward strand.
CGTTGAAGCTAGGAATGTGGCCTTCGCTTCATTTGCTTTGTCATGTCTGAATCTCTGCTGGAGGAAGAACGCTGAGGTTGACATTTCGTCTACTGTATCGAGACGAACGTCATGGAGGTGACCACTTCATGTGAGATGGTCTCCGATTGTCTTTCCGGTTTTATGTGAGTTACCGTCAAGACGTCGAAGTTAGGAATGTGGCCTTCGCTTCGTTTGTTTTGGTGTGTCCAAATCCTGTTGGAGGAAGAACGCTGGGGTTGACATTTTGTCTGCTGTATCGAGACGAACGTCAAGGTGGTGACCACTCTGTGCTGATGCGAGATGATCTCCGATTGTCTTTCCGGTTTTATATGAGTTACCGTAAAGACGTTGAAGCTAGGAATGTGGCCTTCGCTTCCTTTGCTTTATCATGTCTGAATCCCTGCTGGAGGAAGAACGCTGAGGTTGACATTTCGTCTACTGTATCGAGACGAACGTCAAGGAGCTGACCACTTCATGTGAGATGGTCTCCAATTGTCTTTCCGGTTTTATGTGAGTTACCGTAAAGACGTTGAAGCTAGGAATGTGGCCTTCGCTTCGTTTGCTTACACTGCGTCTGGTGTATTGAGACGAATGCTGAGGTGGAGCTGGGATTTTGCCATCACTCCGCTTTGTTTCGACCATGGGGTCTTTTGTTAACTTTGCATGTACACCCCGCTGGGCTGCGAAGGAACGCCGTTGTTGACATTGCGTCTGTTGTAACGAGACGAATGCTAAGGTGGAGTTGGGATTTTGCCGTTACTCCACTTTGTTTCGACCGTGAGGTCTTTTGTTGACGTTGCATCTGCCTCCAGCTGGACTGCGGAGGAACGCTGATGTTGACATTGCGTCTACTGTATCGAGACGAATGCTGAGGTGAAGCTGGGATTTTGCCATCGCTCCGCTTTATGGTGTAACATCTGTGTCCTGTTGGAATGAGGAGACACACCGTTGTTGGTCTCTAGGCTGTAGACGTGGCCATTGAGATTTGGAACTAGGGATTTTGTCATGGTTCCGTTTCGTTGTGATTCTGAGGTCAGTTGTTGACGTCATGTCTGCATCTAGTTGGAGTGAGGAGAAACGCCGTTGGTGATCTTTAAGTTGTCGATATTGACGTCGAGACCCTGAAGTTAGGGACCTTCCTTTGCTTCATTTGTTGACATCGTGTCTGTAATATTGCGACAAATGTCGAGATGGTCTCTAGGTTATCTATGAACCGTCGAGATTTGGCTTCGCTTTCTGGTGGAGCCTGTTGGGAAGGTATTGTTCCCTTTTTATCTGTGCCCCTGGATTGTATACAGGGATCGATGTGATTTCACCTGTAGGGCAAAAAGTTTCATTTTTTCATTTTTTTTATTCTTTCCGCGATGCTCTATCATTTCAGCTTTTTATATCGCGAAAATCGCGATTGCCCAATCATTTCGGCTATTTTTCGCGTTGCCCAATCATTTCGGCTATTTTTCTTTTTACTCGCTGCTTTTTATTGCGAGTTGCCCAACCATTTCGGCTATTTTGCATGCATACATTTTTACTTGCTGATTTTGTTTGCAAGCTGCCCCATCATTTCGGCTATTTCGTATGCATATATATATATATATATATATTTTTTTTTTTTTTGGCTCGCTGATTTTTTTTTTTTTTGGCGAGTAGGGGATTTGGGATCTGATCCCAATCTTGGCATCAGCATCGCTGCGACTGGAATATTGCCAGGAGCGAATCATCATTTGCCGTAAAAGGACTTGGAATTTGATACCGGTCTAGGCATCAGCATCGCTGCAACTGGGATATTGCCAGGAGCGAATCATCATCTGCCATGAAAGGACTTGGAATTTGATACCGATTTAGGCATCAGTATCGCTACAACTGGAATATTGCTAGGAGCGAATCATCATCTGCCATGAAAGGACTTGGAATTTGATACCAATTTAGGCATCAGTATCGCTACAACTGGAATATTGCCAGGAGTGAATCATCATTTGCCTCTGTCGATCCCGAACAAAGGTGGCTTAGTAAACAGGATTAAGGGTCCTGTCGGCTAAGGCTTTTGACTTCATGAGCCGTAAGGGTCTCACAAAGGTATTTCTCCCTACAAGTCGTGAGGATCTTGTAGGTGTGTTTTCTCCTTGGGAATCGTGAGGATTCCTAAGTGCATGTTCTCTTGTAAGTCGTAAGAATCTTACAAAAGGGTTTTCTCATTATAAGTCGAGAGGACTTACAAGTGTTGTTTGCTGTACAAGCATATCCCTAGTCACGGATGGGACTTTGTTAGGGAAATATTTATTCACGCCCGTGGATTGTATACAAGGGCCAATATAGGACCACTTGTAGGGCAATGTCGAAAGTTGTGGGGGTTGCTTAAGCACAGGTTTAGGCCTCTGTAACTTAAGACTTTCAAATCTTACGAGCCGTGAGGGTCCCATAAGAGCCTTCTCCTCACGAGTCGTGAGGATCTCGCAAGTGTATTTTCTCCTTAGGAATCGTGAGGATTCCTAAGTGTGTTGTTCCCTTATGAGTCGTAAGGATCTCACGCAGGTGGTTTCTCCTTACAGGGTCGAGAGGACCCTATAAGTGTTTCTTAACGAGGTTGCGCCCTTTCAGGTTTTCACAAACACTCGCCGGTAGCCCTGCTGTTTTTACTCACGGAGCCCTCTCGGGTTTTCATCAGTGCCCGTTTTGCTTATAGACATACCGTTTTTTTTTTATTCCTTTTATTTTCTTCTTCTCTTTTTTTTTATTAACGAGGTCGCGCCCTTTCGGGTTTTCACGAACACTCACCGGTAGCCCTGCTGTTTTTACTCACGGAGCCCTTTCGGGTTTTCATCCGTACCCTTTTTGCTTATGGACATACCGTTTGTTTTTTTTATTATTATTATTTTTTTGATATATTTTTTTTATCTCGTCAGCCTAAGGATGCTGCGGTAGTAGTTTAAAGACATTTCGGTCATTTGCAAGTTTTAGGACATTGCGGTCTATCATTAGTTTAAGGACATCTCGGTCCGTTGTTAGTTTAAGGACGTTTCGGTCCGTTATCCAGTTTTAGGACGTAGTGGTCCGTGGGGCTTTCTCTATGAATGAGCATGATGCCCCCGGCGTGTCCATATTTTTCGGAGCATGCGGTTATGGCGGGTTCACCTTCCAAATTTCGGACAACGCGAACTTGCCCTGTTGGTATTGGTCTTCAACCCAGTTCTTGAAGACGTAGCAATTCTCGATCAGATGACCTACCGTTTGGTGGTAAGGGCAATAATTAGGATTATTAACATCGCCTGGCCGCAACGGACGTTTTGGACCCGGCAGATCAATGAGCCTGTCGCACACTGCCAGCTCGAACAGTCCCCTTGTTTTATCTTGCGGAAACGAGTAAGGACGTTTCAACTTTTCCTGGAGGGGTTGCCGCTTGTTGCTTTGGCAAGCAACCGGTCTAGGGTCACCTGATTGTTGTTGAGCGCTGGCGACGAGGGCCTTTTTTCCTTTTCCTTTATTCTTTTTCCTCGATTCTTTGTTTACGGGGCCGAGATTTTTTTCGAGTAGCATGCGATTACACGGCTGAACGTTCTCGCAGCTTCTCAATTCCTTTATTTTTGAAATAGATTCCCCGAGGGAAGAGTTGGGGGTAGCTTCTTCGTCAGAGTCGCTTCCAAAGGTGATAATTTGTGATCCCTTGAAGTCGGCTATATGACAGTCGGCGGCGGCTCTTTTGCGCTCATCTATCGCATTTTTCCGATGTCCACAAGCTTTACACTTTGTCCTATCGAAGTGTCGCTTTTGAGCGACATACCCTTGCCACCAACAGTTAAAGGACTCGCAGTCTTCGGTAGGATGTATCATCTTCTGATGATATAAACAGAAGTTAGGGTGCATCTCTGCCTCAGCGAAAGAATTTTCTTCAGAGGGCGGTAGCTTCATTCCTACTGATAGAGCTTTGGCGAACCGTTTCCTTGTCTTGAATTTGTTTTTACCCGCAGTGTATGGCTTTTGATTTGACGGGAATACCTTGGTTCTTTCCAGTATGGCCATTTCATGCTCTTGATTGGCTTTTGCTTTCAGACGAATTTCATTTAGGAAGGCATCGATCAACTTGTCTGATGGCCGCGGAATTTCTGTTTCAGGGTCCGCCATTGATTTCTCAGCGCAAGGATCCTCCTCATCATCCGTCAGTGAATGAGAAATCATATGACAAGTCACTACATAGTCTTCGGATTCATCCGATAAGTTTTCTCCATCGTTTTCATCCTCGACGAAAGAACAAGTTGCCCCCGGCGTGTCCGTCTTCTTTGGAGAGTGCGGCTATGGGGGGTTTACCTTCCAGCTTTCAGACAGCGCGAACTTGCCTTGCAGGTATTGATCCTCGATCCATCCCTTAAAGACGAAACAATCCTCAATCGGGTGACTTACCGTTTGGTGGTAAGGGCAATAATTGGGATTATTAAGATCGCCTGGCTGCGACAGACGCTTTGGACTCGGCAGATTGATGAGTCTGTTACGCACTGCCAGCTCAAACAGTCTTCTCGTTTTATTCTGAGGAAATGAGTAAGGACGTCCTAGCCTCTCTTCGAGGGATGGGCGTGGACGCACGTTGTTTTGGCGAACGACCGGCTTTGAGTTGCTTGACTGTTGTTGAGCATTGGCGACGATGATCGCTTTTCCTTTCTCATTTCGGGGATCGGGTCTTGGAGGAGACGGCTTATGGCCCATCTGGTCCATTTGGGCTAATTTGTCGATCAAGGCCTGGAAGGTGGTCGGCCTGAAGAACATCATGAATTGCGAGATGGTCGCCTGCGGATCGAGAGTGCCCACAAACATGCCTACCGCAGGTGCCTTTTCTATGCGTTGTTCGCATTTCGACCATAGGTTCCGCCATCGTGTTGCGTATTGAACCCACGTTTCGCTTGGCCTTATCCTGGCATTTATTAGTGCTGTTATCGGGGTGCGTTCACTAGCACTCGCGAATCTTTGTGTAAACAACAGTTCCATCTCTGCAAATGTTTTGACAGAGTCGTTAGGTAGCTCCGAATACCATTCAAAGGCTGTTTCTGCTAAGCTGCCGACGAATTGACGTAGCAACAATTTGTCATCGCCTCCAGTATTGCCGCATAAGGCCCTGAATTGAGCGACATGCTGATGCGGATTCCCTGTCCCTTTATATACGTGGAATTTAGGGATCGTATATCCTGGCGGGTAATTGATTTGGTCATACCAGCTCGGATACGGTCGTCCGGTTCTAACAATTTGCCCAGCCGCTTCATTCGCCTGATGAACCCGGATCTGCTGAGCTATATATTCGTCTAGGTCAACTTTGGAGATTGCCTCCTCCTTGGCTATTGACAGAGCCGGCGGAGGATTTGACGTTTCTCCCCTGTCGTCTTCAAGGACGATCGGAGGATCTTCAGCATGAGGGTCCGACTGTAACATCATCCCTACCATATCTTGGAAGAGGAGCGCCATCTGTTTTATGTTAGCCGCTTGCTCTGCAGCTTCTTTGTCCCTCTTTTCGAGGACTCTGCGTAAAAAGTCAGCGTCGGTTTCTTGTTCTTCACGCTCATCCGAAGACATTTCAGAGCTTTCTTTTGGCTCAGTGAGTGCAGCCATTGTAGTCATCATTTCCTGAAGCTTTTGTTGTTGCTCCTGGGCTTTCGTCACGGATCGGGTGAGCGGTCGGTGGCCCGTAGAAGTGCGGCTTTCATCCTTTCCAGAAGTCATATAAACAGTGTGCACCACCATGCCCCCAGACTTGGGGCGTTTGTGTTCAGCGCTTTTATGCTTCGCCATGTTCACAGGGGCTTTTTGTGGCCTCCTTTTTTGAGTGATTGGAGTTAAGGGAGCCGTTGTAGTGGGCACCCAAGTAGCTTTTGCTTTTTGTGGTTTGACAGAGTAATCCTTCCCCTGCCGAACCTTCATCTTTTTCTGTCGTCGGAGGCAGTCTTGATCGATCACCGACTCTTGGACCTGTCGCCAGACTTTGTAAATTTTAGAGGACAGCCGTTGAGGGGGCTGCTCTACCTTCTTCTCTGGAATATTCTTCACAGATGAAGGAGTTCTCTTTAGCACCGCAGTAAGAGAGTTTCTGCGCACCTTGTTGAGCAGTTCAAAACTATTCTTGGTTGGAATAGCAGCATCGATCCTCACCATCGGAGCTGACGGAGTTATCCCGGAGGGGGAGTTACCCCCAGCCTTCCTTACTCGACGCCAGTGGCGACGTCGAGCATGTCTTGCGGATGGAGTTGTTTCAGCTATAGGGGCGACCTCCTCATGCCCCCTGTATTGGTCAGAATATACTGGTACCAGCTTTTTAAAGATCGACGTCTGTTGAACGGGGACGGCCAACTTGTCAGAAGCGAACTTCTGAACATGGGAAGCAACCTTGGTGATTTTGCCAGGAACGGGAGTTGGAATGGCTATCCGCTTCGGGATAACGGCTTCTGGTATGGCAGGCTTCTTCATGAGCCTGTTAGAGCTCTGGCCTAGTCCGTTAAAAACTGAAGCAGTGGAGTTGGACGACCCGTTGAGAGGGGTCGCGGCAGTGGTAAGTCGATCGAAGACCGACTTCTTTGGAGCTTCTTGCAATGTCATTGGGGCGTTGAAGCTCATTGGTGGGAGCATGGTCCCAAAAAATAGTCCAGTGGTGGCTCGAGCCACCTGCTCCACCGGCATTTTGAAAAGGGAGGCCGCTTGGGGCCCATAAGTCACTCCTCCAGCAATGACGGAGCGAGAGTTGTTGCTGCAGGCGGTGCAGTTCGAAGCCATCGATCTTCTGTTTTCTGCACGGAGCAAGACACCAAATCTTAGTACCTTGAATCCACAGGCAATCACAGCAAACCGCGATTTGTTCGCGAACACGACACACGAAGTGTGGAGTGGAAAGAGGAAGAGGTCCCACCGGGCGTGCCAGAATCTGTTCCCCTCCGAACGGCGGCGCACAGGACCGCGATGTCCTGACGCTGAGATTCGGGGCAGATGCTAATTGGTTTTATCCGTCCACCTCTCCGAAAATGCCAAGTTGATTTATGGCACCATGTATCGAAGGTTTAGACGGATGCGGCCGATGTAGCAGACTTTGTCAGATTCCCCCTCGCTAGAGGGGTTTTTGATTGTGGGGACGCTCTTCCCTGCAGGCGTAAGCCCCTGCAGTTAATTACGCTACCGCTTCGCGGTAACAACTTTCTCCTTCTCCAGAATTTCACTTCGTGTCGTGTGTGTTTGTTTTGTTTGTGGTTGCCCGTGGATTGTATACGGAGACTGAGTAATGCCGTCACCCGTAGGACGCGGATTAGTCCAAATCCGTATTTACTTAGATTTGGGTTTGGTGTTTTTTAGTTTAAGGATACGTTAGTCGCGTTGCGGCTAAGATCAACTTAAACGTTCGTTAAGGATGCGTTAGTCCAGTTTGAGACTAAGATCAACTTAACGGGATCGTTTAGATCCGACAAAAGAGCTTTTGGGCCCTATTGTTCCAGTTTGGGAGATTCATAGTCCAATTTGGGACTAAAGTCTGTTTGGAGGATACGTTAGCCATTTTTGAGGCTAAGATCGACTCAAACGTTTGTTAAGGATACGTTAGTCCAGTTTGAGACTAAGGTCAACTTAACGGGACCGTTTAGGTCCGACAAAAGAGCATTTGGGCTCTATTGTGCCAGTTTAGGGACGTGGTGGTCCATATTCCAGTTTAGGGACGTGGTGGTCCATGTTCCAGTTTGGGGACGTGGTGGTCTTTTAGTTTAAGGACGTCTCGGTCCGATATTAGTTTAGGGACGTCTCGGTCCGATGTTAGTTTAGGGACGTCTCGGTCCGATGTTAGTTTAGGGACGTCTCGGTCCGATATTAGTTTAGGAACGTTTCGGTCCGATATTAGTTTAAGGACATTTCGGTCCACGAGTTTAAGGACCCCGCAGTCCATATTCATGTGTGGTCGTTGGGACCCGTCACCTCTCTGACGTCGTTGAAGGATTACAACGATAGGTGTCGGAGGAGTTCGGAGATGTACCCTCGAACCGGATGTAAATTCATTTAGGGAGCAGCCGTGCTCAGTCAATTTAATTTGAGGACTTATGGCCATGACTGGGCTAAGTCCAGTTGAATGTTCAACATTTTTATTTGTCTTTGGCCAATTAGGCCTGAGTTAGGGCTTTACCCATTTTTAAATAATGCATTGCATTATTTTTGTTTTGTTTGGGCTCTGCCCTTTTATAAATGATGCAGAGCATCTATTTTGTTTGGGCTCTGCCCCTTTTATTGCACTGCAATTTAATTAGGCCTACTAGGTCTTTTTGGTTTGGGCCTAGCCCTTTAGAAAATGCATTGCATTTATCAAGCGCTTCGCGCCAATCAAAAAGCACAACAGTGCAAATTTATAAGTGCAAAGCACTATTAATTTGAGAATCTTTTAGATTCAAGAACCAATGGTTCATAAAAGAAGTGCAAAGCACTATTTGATTTCTTGATCTAATTTAGATCAAAGAATAACAAGTTTTTCTTTTTATTTCAAGAACCAAAGGTTCATAAAAGTGCAAAGCACTATTTTTTTTTATTTCTGTTTTTTCTTGTTTTAGAGAACCAGTGGTTCATAAGAAGTGCAAAGCACTATTAATTTAAGAACCCAATGGTTCATAAAACAAGTGCAAGGCACTATTTGATTTAGATCTAAGAAAAAACAAGTTTTTTCTTGTTTTTCTTATCTCAGAGAACCAAAGGTTCATGAAAGTGCAAAGCACTATTAATTTAAGAACCTTTTAGGTTCAAGAACCGATGGTTCATAAAACAAGTGCAAGGCACTATTTTTATTTTTATTTTATTTATTTATTTATTTATTTATTGAAGATCCATGATCTTGTTCACAAGAGAAATTTCTCTTCTTTCAAGGGTTTTTACCTTTTTTTTATTCTTCAAGAGTTCTCAAGGGTTCTCTTCTCTCTTTTTTTTTTAGCAAGGTGTTGATGCCTTTTAATTGAGGTCTGGGGTCCTTTTTATAGTGCCCATAAATTAGTTAAATTTGTTAAAGAGATCTTTCTCTGAGTGATTTGGGGAATTTTCCCCACCGTTGGATATTTGATCCAAGGGCCCCTGCTTTACAGAAGAAAATCTTCTTGTTTTAACAAGAACAGAAAAAATTTATTCTGTTTTGCGCAACTCCCCCAGCGCGTGACACGTGTCGCGCAACTGAATTTTTTTTTTTTGTTTCTTTTTCTTTTTCACTTTACTCTGATTTGGGTAAACAACTAGCACGGTCCTCTCGACCTTGTAAGGAGAAAATACCTGCGTGAGATCCTTAAAACTTACAAAACGGAGCGACACACTTAGGGATCCCCACGATTCCTAAAGAGAAATTGCACTTACGAGATCCTCACGACTCGTAAAGGGAATCCCCCCTATGAGACCCTCACGGCTCATAGGATTCGAAAGCCTTAAGTTACAGGAATCTGAACCTGTTCTCAGCCATCACATTCCCCAAGTTTCCCTACACACAGTCAACATCGATCCCTTGTATACAATCCACGGGCATAAATAAACGTTCCCTCACCCAGTGTCACGACCCGAAATTAGCACGTGACGGCCCTTAAACTACGCAACGTCTACAGGCGTAACGTAATTTAAGTAAGCCGAAAACCCAGCAATCTAAACCATCAAAAGTAGTACGAAATAAGAACATTATTAAAACTTTTGAAATCTCAACTCAAATTCTTTAAAGTCCAAATTTTATTTCCTTTAAAATTTTGGCAACACCTCCTTTGTAAAAACTAACCCTAAAAATGGGTATAACATAAATATAAGTAAAGCATCCCTAAACGGGAGCAAATACACGCCCAAAGGCAAAAAACAACCACTACAACAGATATACGACGCCATAGCGAAGAAATAAAAGACGATATAAATAAAACTGCATAAAAGACCTCCAAGTCACCAAAATAATGTACAATATCGTCCTCATATTAAGTCTCTAAGTCATACAAGATAATGGTAGATGGAGAGTACATGATATAACGAATATACAATGAACATGAATGGATAACCACTAAACCCACCTAAAACAAAACTATACACTGTGAGCCGGTGCGGTATCCGCAGCAAAAGATGATAAGATAGATGAATAGCCTGCCTCGACTACTCTGATGAACAACCTGCAAAACACTGTGGTACAACGGGGGTAAGTTGCCAACTCGTGAATAGTAAATAACATATGCAGGTAATCGCACGTATGCACGTACAGCGTGAATCTAACATATACAAGCTAAAAGCAATAAAAGTCATATGTGTGCAATAGTCATGAAAGGTACACTAGCATGTACAACTAATACATGAAGCAATAATGATATGACAATCTGTATGCAACAATCATGTAAGGTACTATATCAGGTACAACTAATACATGAACAATAGATGTGACAATGTATATATGCAACAGTCATGAAAGGTACTCTAGCAGGTACAACTAATACATGAAACAATGCACATAAAATATATGTGGAGTATGGAATGAAACATGTCATTTCCACGGAATCCTGACATCGTGGTAGGACCAAAATCCATCAAGACAATTCGAATCCCAATTTCCTCAAATCAGCCCCCAAATTGGCTCTCATATCATGTAAGTCTCACAAATCCTGAATGTACAATATCAAGTAAATCTCATATATCCTGAATGTACAAAATCAGCAATCTCATATATATCCTGTATCCAATCTCAAATGAATCTCCTATATCCCAAATCCAATATCATGTGAATCTCATATATCCTAAGAATATTTGCATGAATAATTATGATGATGTTTATATATTGATATGTATGCATATATATTAGCGTCCTATTCCACTAATATATATATATATATATATATATATATATATATATATATATATATATATAACAGTGTCCCATTCCACTGTTATATATACTTAGGAGTAAAAATATCATGAAACCAATATGTCAAGTATCGACACAAAAATACTGATCTATCAGGTGCTGTCACCACGACTGGCACCCTGATAGGTACGTATCATACGCTATCCGAAAACCCGAGTGCCCAGCTTCGACCCTCGTCTTTCGACATATCCATACGTACATGACTCCCGTCGGTATCCCCACGATAACCGCCGAGTTATAGGTAATGTCACCGGTAGGTATGGTTCCCCTGTCAGGCCTCATCAGCATGTTACATCAAAATCCCTTTCTTGCCCCGGGTACCTCCGGGCCCCACCATGTACCCTCCACGGCCCACGACGCTCCTCGTATGGGGTATATATATCAGAACCGATAAAACTCATGATTGCTGCTGAAATATCATATCAAGAGAAACCGGGTTTTTCAAATAATGCATAATTTCATGAAACTACCACGGTCCTCAAATCCAGAAAACATCATGAAAAATCCATATCTCAATGCGAAAATCCATGAATATAATATATGCAACATAAAACTGAATTGTAAGCATATAAAGGAAAAGCCGCTATGTAACTGCAACAAGTTAATGTATAAATCATGCGATTCCTAATTTCTCCAAGTCTAATATAACCTCAAATAAAGGTGCACATGTAGCTATAACCAGATATATGTGTAAACATAAAGGTATAGAAAGGTATATATAGCTGCCTATCAGTAATGATGTAATATACCCTCCGGGTATAAGTGAAGTATGTATGCAAGATATACATGTAGTTATGTCATTACGTGTGAAAAATACCAATCACTAATGGTAACTAGCATGTAAGCACGTCAAGACATATGTGTAAGCATGTAGGTATACAGGTATGTTATATGTCATATGCAATAAGGAATATGAATCAATGTTTCAATGTCTCTAACCAAACAATATCATATCTATATGTGTGTTGTGCGTGTCATGTCAATTATTGACGGTGTGTGTGGCATACAATCAGTGCTCGTGCAACATGAGCCGTCAATAATAATGCAGTGTCCTAAGGGTACTAGTCCAAGTATAACAGGTAACTAAGCAATAAGGTGTATGCGCAACTCTATATATGAAATAGAATATGCGACAATATTATAACATCTCTAGCCCAGACGCATAACGCCATGCGGGCGATTTCCCTGTAGATGTTAAATCTACTCTCCAACGCTCCTGGCTAAGTAAAACATACCACCCGTTTCCTTTCGTCGCGGCGTCCGAAGTCCCTGCCTGCGAACCTAAAACATAACACAATATAACAGTATATATTAGCAATAGACCCAAGACACGTACAAACTACGCGGACCAACGCGACACACAAAACACACTCTCAAGTGTTCGTATTGTAGCTAACGTACATAGCGACACTACGAAACCAACTCGGAGCAACAGAACACAGAACACGAACCGTATCGGATAACGTATCGTGTGAATACGAAACATAAGAAAACAAACAAGTGATCCTAGATTTTTCTGTACCAACAATCTGTAAAAGTTGCAAGTACCATGAGACCACATACAACCCCAGAGACCCCTACACAAAAACTCACCACCCCAGTCCCCACTTTGGCCGCAAATTGCGTCCAGAACCATTAAATCTGCGGCCGTAACAAGAGGGAATGGGCTCGTATTTTGAGGGTAGGTTCTAGGTCACTAGATTAGGTCACTGTGATGGGAACTTTTGCAACAATTACCTGGTTTGATAGCAGATCATCCCAGACCCAAAAAAACACTAAAAATACGATATTGCACGAAATGATACAAAACGCTATCTAAACTGAAACTAACAAGTTACGCTACACAATAAACACCTCTTAGCAGAAAGAGATAATTATCTAACCAAAAGAACTCAAAGATCCTAGCTTTGCAAGCTCCAAGACATCCAAGAGGCAAATCCAAGAAAAAGATATGATTTTTGTGAGTTTGGATGAAAATTTGGTGAAGTTTTGTGTAGGAAATGATGGTATTCAGTTGAGATGAGAGAGGGATAAGGAAAATGAGAAGGGAAATAAGTGAGAGAGAGTGATAGAGAGAGTATGAAGAAATGAGAGAGAGAGAGGTGAGGTTAAGGGTGAGTGCACCACAACATTAAATGCAAGCCATGCTCTCACATAAATGCATTCATACCACTCATCATGCCATCTCTTCTCTTCCAAAACAAATATCTCTCTTCTCACACAAATATCTAGGATTATGGTTAAGGATTAGATTAAAACAAGGATTATGATAAAGCAAAGGATTAGATTAGGTTAAGTGTCATGGTCACTAACCTAGATTAGCACAAACAAACCCTCATATTAACATGCACACGTGCGTGCATGCCATAACAAATAATAATAAATTATTAATTAAATGTTATAAAATGTGAGGAACCCAAATTGGTAAACTTTTTACCAAAAACCCGCATTAACGTCTAAACTAACACTAACCGAAATCTAAGGCGTTACACCCAGTTCCACCCATGGCACGAAATTTCTCCATTCGGTGAACAACACTTGTAGGTCCTCTCGACCTGCAAGGAGAAAACACCCTTGTGAGATCCTTACGACTCACAAGAGAAAATATCACTTAGGAATCTTCACGACTCCTAAGGAGAAAATACACCTACGAGATCCTCACGCCTTGTACGGAGAAATACCTTTATGAGACCCTTACGGCTCATAAAGTCAAAAGCCTTAGTCGGCAAGATCCTAACCCTGTTTGCTAAGCCACCTTTGTTCAAATCGGCAAAGGCAAATGATGATTCGCTCCTGACATCATTTGAGTCGTAGCGATGCTGATGCCTAAATTGGTAGCAAATTCCAAGTCCTCTCAAGGCAAATGATGATTCGCTCCAGGCAACATTCCAGTCGCAGCGATGTTGATGCTAAGATTAGTATCAAATCTCAAGTTCCATACTCGCAATGAAAATCAGCGAGCAAAAAAAATACATATGAAATAGCCGAAATGATGGAGCAACTCGCAATATAAAAATCAGCGAGCAAAATATATGCATGTAAAATAGCCGAAATGTTTAGGCAACTCGCAATAAAAAGCAGCGAGTAAAAAGAAAAACAGCCGAAATGATTGGGCGCCGCGATATAAAATAGCCGAAATGATTGCGCAATTGCGACTTTCGTGATATAAAAACCTGAAATGATAGAGCATCGCGGAAAGGAAAAAAATGAAACTTCTGCCCTGCGGGTGAGTCCGCATCGACCCTTGTATACAATCCATGGGCACAAACGAAGAAGGGGACCACATTTCCCACCAGGCTCCATCAGAAAGTGAGCCAAATTTCGACGGTAACATCTACAGCCTAGATATCATCACAGCGTTCCTTCTCACTCCAGTAGGATATAGATGCAACGTCAACAACCGACCCCAGAGTCGAAACAATGGAGCCCTGGAAAAATCCCTAGTTCCAAGCCTCGACGGTTCACTGACAACCTAGAGACAAGCTTGACATTCGTCGCAATATTGCAGACACAATGTCAACAAGTGAAGCAAAGGAAGATCCCTAGCTTCAGGGTCTCGACGGCAACACATACAGCCTAGAGATCACAAAGACGTTTCTTCTCCCCTCCAGCGAGATGCAGATGCAACGTCAACAACTGACCTCAGGGTCAAAACAACGAAGCCATGGCAAAGTCCCTAATTCCAAGACTCGTCGGTTCACTGACAACCAAGAGACAACCTCGACAGTCATCGCAATATTGCAGACACAATGTCAACAAACGAAGCAAAGGAAGATCCCTAGCTTCAGGGTCTTGACGGCAACTCAAATGAGACCTGAAAGACTATCGGAGATCATCCCACACCAGCGCGGAGTGGTCATGACTCATCGGGGCTCCCAAACTGAGCCTAATCTCAAGTAAAAAGCGGCATGGAATATCCTTAAACACTTGCTCTTTCGACAGTAATATCACCCAGAAGATTACTTGAAGACATCTTGTCCAACCCCCGAAAGGATCAGAGACACGACAGTCGCGAGGCTACTCGAACAGCAAGATTGCATATCGGGAAATACATCGGCCAACACAACGGTACGACGGGTAAAAAACCCTAGTACCACAGACCCTAACGGACTTCTATTAGCAGGAGTTAACTGTGACGTTATGACATCCTTGCGAAAACTTCTCGATTCGTCTCGACTCATGGGGAAAATAATGTTCCTGCAAGAACTTCTCGACTCATCTCGACTCGTAGGGAAAATCCTTAGGCAACGGAGATATCAACCTGTCTCCTAAGCACAGGGGCCCTGCAAGTCGGTCCAAGATGGACTATTGCATACTATCCACGGGCCACACTCTCCAAAGTCGAATATTGACGAGGAGGGAAATAACCACTTACAAGTCCTCTCGACTTGTAAGGGGGGAAATTCTCTTGTGAGATCCTTACGACTCTCAAGAGAAAATGCACTTAGAAGTCCTCACGACTCCTAAGGTGAAAACACACTTGCGGGATACTCACGATTCGTATGGAGAAAAGTCTTTATGTGACCCTCACGGCTCATAAAGTTGAAAAGTCTAAGGCGGTAGATCTGAACCTGTTTACTAAGCCATCGCTGCCCTTCAAGGAGATCAAGATAGACTATCTACGGGCCATATTTGCCAAAGAGACACGCCAATATGAAATAAAATATGTCTTTTATTCATGAATTCAAGTGAATACAAGGTACATTTCATAAAAGAATCAAAATGAATACAAGACACTCTCATTTAGGAGTGAATATAAAAAAGGGGGGAAAAGAGTATACAACGACAAAAAATGCTTAAGCCGGTGGACGGTGCAGTAAACTAGTGAGTTCGTCAGTCTTCCGTTGAACCTCGACTTCAAGCTTCGTTATTGCTGCAAGACGCGCTCCCGCCTGAGTCTGCGGAGTCTGGTATGAAGCAAACAAATTCTCAAGCTCCTTTTTGGCAACTTTATGGGCTTCAACCATCTCGCGGGTTAACATAACGGCTTTGTCAAGAGCCACTACCTCTGTAATAGCTTCTTAAAGCACCCGCCAAATTTCATATGCGCGAGTAGTCTTGGCGGTGAGATGAGTCTGAAACTCCCCCAAAGCATTCGAAGCTAACTCTCTCTCCGAGAACTTCCGGTTGAGCCGCATCTCGCATGACTGTAGGTTAGCGGCACACCGCTCGATCCATCCCCGTAGGCTCGCTTTCACGGTCAAAAAGTCAGAGGGAAGGTATGCACTCAAGCCCATGTAGACAACCCTCCACTCGACGACAATACTCAACCCAAACATGCACCAACGTTTCGTCATGATAAGTGGCAAGAAAAAGCAGGGAAGTGTTGGCTTCGGCAGCAAATTCTTCTGCCGCCACAGAACTACCGGCGCGAAGATCTTTAATGAGAGCCGACAAGGAGTGAATGCTTTGTTTCGCTATCCGCTCAGACGCACGTCAAGCATATGAGCCCGGTGGCATAAAGATTCGAGACTCTAACGGGTCAGGGCTGGCAAAACTGTCAAGATTTATGAATAGTCAGCGAGACTGGTAAATATGGAATAAACAAAACAATGCCAAGGGTAAAGCTTTACTTACCCACTGTCATGCAAGAGGGGTTTGAAAGATGTAACAACTCCAATTTTAGTGTACAGAAATTTGTTAAAAAGTTAATGTATACTTGGAGTAATTGCATTTCTGTGAGTACCATAAATATTTGTTTTGCTTTTTATTAGCAAGAAGGAGCTTGAAGCTCATTGGTAATACCTTGCACTACTGAACCAAGCCACCAGAGTTCAAATCCCATACCCCACATTATTTTTAATATTGTTTTATTTTGAATTTTTAGAATACCAAGGGTTTACACGTGCATATCTCACAAAAACCCCCACTATACCCTAAAAACTAACAGGACCAAAGGGATACTGAAATGACGAGGAGCCCCGACTCGGCCGGGATCGGCCGAATCGGCCGAATCGGCTGGCGACGCGGCCGACTCGGGCCGGCGCCGCCGGCCGGACTCAGCCGGACCGCCGAGTCGTCAACTTGAAAAAGTTGCCTTTTGGACTTCCCTTCACACCTGCATACTTTAATTTCTTGGACCAGTACCCGAGCCTCTTTAAAACCCTAATTTCCCCATTTTAATACAATTTATCACATTTTTTCATTTTAACCTTTTATCTACCCTAACCCTAGCCTAACCCTATAAATACAACCCCTACACAAATACACCCTCACTCTAAAATTCTGAGCAAAACTCTCAAGAAATTTCCTAGAACCCTAGTGTACTTTGGAAGAAGCGAAAGGCGAAGCTCCGGCGATTTTTCCGGCGACAACCCTAGGAGATCCCGGCGATGAAACGACGCACCGGAAGCTACATCCACTCTATCTTCCTCTCCTCTTTAAGCTAAACCCGTAATTCCTATTTTCCCTCTCTCCTATTCTTTCTAAAAACACGTATTTCTAAAACCCGACAGGATCGGAGTAAATCCGATTTCCGATTCGGTTCTTCCTAAAACCTCACTTTTCTTAAATACAACCATGCTAAACCATTACATGTTGACTATTAAATATTAACAAATATGTTGAACAAGTTTCATGACAACCTATTTCATTTTGTAACTTTTACCGTACCTTTTCACTAAAATACCATGTAGTTTTATTTCGACATTAAACATCACAAAACTTGCTATACCAAAGTAGATCACGAGATAATGACCTACCTCCTTACAGCACTCATATGCAACATAACACAATACTTTCAGGAACCTAAAATATGAGAAAACGAAACATTTCAAATAAATACCATTTACTAATAAAACCATTTTTACAAGATTAAGTATTTTTAAACAAATCTTTGCAAAGCGCTGCTACAACCCATTTGGAGAACCCATTCAGGATGGTGCGGATTATCGCACATTATCGGGCTTAGTAGTGCGAGATGCAGACCTCTGCAAGGAGCATTCGGTCTCGAAAGATTTAAAATACGAAAATCTTAAGAAAATGAGATTTCTAGAATTATATATATTAAAATTTATTTTTATAAAAATATATATATGTAATATCAAAATATCTATTTTTTTATAATATAAATATTCCAACTTTTCCAAATCAAAGAATCACTTTACATTAAAATACCATGAATTCCATACAAATGCAATATTACAATTTAATACCATATATTATGAAAATTAGGTTATTCTCACTAGGAATGTCACAAAAATAAAATATACAATTATTACAACTATAAAGATGATAATTAAACACTTGGGGTGTATTTTGAAAATTATACAAAAATATTTTTACATAAACCCCCCTCAAGTTCTATAAATTACCCTAAGGACCCTAGTAAACATAGGTTTAAGCGGGACCGGTCTCTTGAGCCTCACGGAGCCGGAGATATGGGTGCTTGCCTATCTAAGGTAGATAACTTAACAACGGTGTTATCAATACGGTAATCGTCTTTGAAAAAGACACAAATCCTGCCGTCCATGTGCAGCGGTTACTGATAATATCAAAACAATCAGGACTTCAATTTCTTTTCTAATTGTTCTGACTCAGAATGAGTCTCGTTATAATCTGACTTGAATATGATTCAAGTACAATCTACAATATAACAATTCAACATGAATCCATGAATCCATTTATTATATTCAATCTATTCAATCTGTATTGGCTGAACCGAACCATGGATATAGTTCCATTTACATGATTATCCAGTTACATCCATTTACCTGATTCTCCAGTTACATCCATTTACTGATATCATGGTTTCGGCAAGTCATCCAGCTATACAATCTATATTACAAGACAATTCAAGTTGCAATACAACACAACCATACAAACAAGATATCACGGGGTTTAAGGGGTTGATTGGTACGGAAGGTGTTAGAAGTGGCACGAGACAGTAATATTTAATATACATAACCGGAATCCAGTTGTTGTTGTACCGTGGCATAAACGGTTCCTTGTACGACACTTGCCACTAGTCTCTGGCATATAGAGACTCCTCTCGTATACACTGACATGCTTTTGTACCAAGCTATAAACACAGCGTTAACACAACATTATAACAATATAATACAACTTTAAAAGCTACATTCTCTTTCTGTCTATTCTATTTCTCCCTCATCTTTGGGACTTACCGAGCGATTTGTTCGTTGACGACATTCTCTTTCTTTCTTCTTTGAATGTCGTCAGGTGATCTGGACACTCCGGAGATCGAGCCCGCCAGTGAAGACTTGGACCACTTCATTGAAGACCCAGAGTTTTAGTTTATTGTAAACTTTTATTTCAGTACTTTTCCTTTTCTGTTATGTGTTCATATCAGAATTTTGCATTATTATATCGCTCATTCTTAATCATATTACAAATAAATAGGTGCTTTTGATCCATGTCTGTTAAATAGTTGCAGATTACAGGTTATCAGAACAATAGAATGAAATTCATGAAAAGACGCTACAAATGTGAGACTACGACCAACAATAGATGAATCTGTATGATGCCGCCTACCAGTTTAAGGAATAAATGAAGATCAGTAGACAGTTCAATGCACAAAGGCGGTACAAGATTCAAGACTTCAATATGAAGCTTTCGGTAAAAGTTCACAAATTCTGCACAGTTGGAAATCTGGAAAAAGTAGAAAAGATTTTGAAGAACCAAGAGAAGAAAATAGAAGGAAATAGCAACCTAAAGAAACCCTGAAAAGAATAGTTAAAGATCCCTCAAGATGGTCGCGGATCCGCGGCCAAACATGGCATTCCGCCGTAGATCCGCGGCCGTGCTGTGCACGTGTCGGTGCAAAGTGTCGGTGGTGTCGGTGCTTTGACCAGGTCTTCTTAGGGTAGTATTGTAATTTTAGATGTGGATCAGATGTAAAACCTAGGGTTTCTCCTATCTATAAATAGGAAAGCCTACAGCCTGTTTTGGGGTGTGCCTCTTTTGGGTGCCTCTTTTTAATTTCTAGATTAAATTTTAATTTTCTTGTAATCGTCAAGAGGTCATCAATAAAGGTATTTTTATTTTTTTATCGTGAATTCTTTTATCTGAATTTAATTCCTGAATTTTTATCTGTCTTTTATTATCTGTAACTTAGATAGTCTTTTAAAAATTATAAAAATGAATCTTATCATAACTTCCCTAATGAGTGAGTAATTCCTCACTTGTTAGGGTTAGGATTGGGAAGGTTTGAGAGAAGTAAATATCTCTCTCTCCTTTCTTTGCCCATATAATTTTTATAATAGGACTCTATTTAAATTAACCACACACCGCTCATTACGGCACCCTATCCTACAAGATAGCGGTGATTCCCTAGTTAGACCGGTTGTGGTTGATTTAAATAGAGCTTAGGGCCAAGAGTTAAGAAAGGACGGATAAGGACCAAAGGGAAGAAACTTAGTTTCTTTCTAGTCGTGCTAATCCCCTTTATTGACTATTACCCTAAGACCTATATTCTTCACTAGGGCTTTGAAAGCAGTGGGTAGAATCCCTTTTCCAAACTAACCTAATCCTAACCCTAGCAAGATTTTTAATCAATTTAATCTCATTCTTAGATCGTAAAACAAAACCCGATTTGATCGGATTAACTCGTTAGAACATAAAGAAAAGGAATTCTTCTCCCTGTGGATCGACCCATACTCAACCGGCTAGCTACCAAGCGACACCGTCTTGATTGCGGTATTCTTTGATTTTAAAAACGCACACGCACGTATCCAAACTTTAAACAATCAAATGGCATCGTTGCCGGGGAGACGGTAATCTCTTTCTTTGTGTAATTTCGGGTTAAAAAAATAAAAATTGAAAAAATTGAAAAATTTTAAAACAAAAAATAATAATAAAATAAAATAAAAAATTCATCTTGTTCTTTTTGAGAGGTATTGTGTGAATTGCGCAGGAAAAGAAGAAGGACAGATTCAAATCTGGAAAAAACCCAGTGAACAAATCAATAAACAGAAGATCTGAACAGACAGAGGAGAATCATAACAACAAACAGAAAATTTTTGGAGATCCAAACTAACAGAACCACCGCGGAACCGCGGCGGATATATGTAGTTGACCGTGGAACCAGGGACGTCCGCATCCCAAAATTCTCTGTAAGTATTTTTGTCCTCTCTTCTACCCTCTAAACTCCACTGAAAAATTTTCCTGCAGGGTTTTTTGCGCAAAATTCTTCTCCCTCTCCAATAAATTGTTTTTGTGCAGGAATCGTTGCGCTGCCAAATAAAAAAAAATTTGCAAGTGTTTTAGATTTTGTGTGTTTACTGCTTTGCATTTTTAAACAGACTTTTATGGGTTAATAACACCAATCAAGATTGGGTGGGGATTTCATTACCCTTCCTAAGACCCCAAAAATCAAAAAAAGCATATGCATCAACCCTCGAGTTAATTAAAAAAATATTTAGACTCATCCAAATAAGGATTGTCGCGCTCATTAGGACAGAGGAATGTTGTGGGCAATCGGTCGTTTATCTAATCCTGACTTTGTGGTGCCTAAGCTAGACAAGTGGGAAAGGTAATTTTAAAAGGCCCGTCTCACGGTGATTCGTGAGCGGATACCTCCTTTCTTTACTTGTGCTTACCTGGCCACAATTGGCGGTGAAAAGGCGATTTGAGGGATATCTCACAACTTGCCCTTTGGACCAGTTAGGAGCAGTCTAGTTGACTTAGGAGATCCTAGCTCTACGTTTGATTGTGCATGTTTAACCTGTGGTTATTTGAAATTGTGCTATAGTTCCATACAAATTTTTGCAAAACTCTTTCTAAAAAAACACTTTCAAAAGTTTCAAAACTCCAAAAACAAACAAATTTTTTTTAAATAAAAAAAATTTAAAAAAAAATAAATAAATAAAAAATCACCACATTCTTTTTCTTCTCCTTTCTCACATCATGGATACCCCACCTTGCAAAACTCTTGCCGAACTTTGGTACCCTCAACCAGACATTACTTCCTACGCGCATTGTTTTGGTCGAATTTCGGACGACCCCTCCATACCCAAAATTTCTTTGAAAGATCGAATAGACGCGTCTAGGAGAAACAGTTGGACTCCGCAGTCCACTTTGTATCAACCGTTTCAACCTTCATCACTTTCTTACGTTGATACCCCTTTTAAGAGTCTGGTGGTAACTCCGAAACTCATGTCTGTTGCTGAACATATTGAACAATCTCGTAGCCGATCTTTCACTCCTTTCAACACTTCCAGTTCTTGGGATCAACAATTCCATTCAGCTTTTTATCCAAATGTTGATCCTAATACTGTCCAACCATTCAATTCATATCCATCTTACCCAACTGTTGCACCTTCCCTAGACATTGCTTCTAACAGCCATTTGGGAGTTTCCAGAATCCAAACAACTTTGAATTTTTTATTGAAACCCCGTCACAACCCATGTCTAGTCTGGAACAGTCGTTGGAAGATTTTTCGGTAGCGTCAAGACAACAGATGAGGGATTTGAATGCGTCCATGGCCGCCCTTATACAACCTAGTGACCCGGTAGCTAGTTTCCAACTAGCTCCAAATTTTCCAATATATAATGAGGCGGCTGGACAGATTGAGAATTTGAGTGGTGAGAGTAAGTTGTACACACTTCCAAATCAAACCTACCCATCCCCAATTGAATCCCATAACTCCGGTTTTGAATGTCTATCAAGTGTCCCAAATGATTCACCAGTTGAAGATAAAACGTCTAATGAGTTGTGCGGTTTTGTAGTGTTTGATTTACCTGATTGTGAAGGGTCCCATTCGAGTGAAATCACCACCAATCAATTTGACCTCTACACCTCCACTCTAGAACCTGAATTGATTAATATCCATGATTTTGATGAGGTGTCTGAGAAATTTAATTTTCACTTGATCGAGGATATTGACGCTGGGAATATTTTGGATGGTGAACCCACAAATTTGGATGAGTTTTTCTTTCCGATTCATCATCCCGAGACATTAAATGTTTCTTCCGAACTTCATATGCATTTTGAATTTGATGAGAATTGCATGGATAAGCTAAATTTTGACGAGAGTATTGAGAATGGTATTGAGGATATTATTAAGGATGAACCACTTTTATTTGATGAGTCGGATTTTCCAATTCATCATCCTGAACGTTTAACTATTACACTTTCTAAATCAATCCCCTTCATCCTTTCTGTCGTCCCGACCGCGCAAGAAACCGTATCCTTTTCATTTTCAATGTCTGCTTTACCAAGTTCGACGTACCCATGTTTTCTCATGAATCTTGAGGGATTTGACCTCATTTCTCAGTGAGTTGATAGATTAGCACAATCGCTTTTTACACATCGGTCGTTACAAATTGTGCTAATTTATACACTCCATCTCCACTCTCAAGTTCGTATTCAACTTCTTTCTCCCACTTTCTCAGGTTCTTTTATTCTTCCTATAATTTCAGTGAGTGTTGATGAATCACAATCCGATAATTCAAGTTTGACCATTCCAGAAAGCCAACTTGATTTGGATACTTTTGAAAATGAGGTAGATGAGTTTTTCGAGTCTCTTACCTCCATAATTTTTTACAAATCAAGTATGATAAATTCTGGCACAAAACTTACTAACAGTAAAATGTTCAATTACATCGATGAGAGTTTTGAAGAACTTTTTGCTGACGAACTTGCATTCCTAAACGACACGGATTTTGTGATTAATCAACCCCCACCTGAAGAAGTCGAACCACAACCATTTCTTTTTCCCTTCCGCCATTCTTCTCCTCTACCGAGACTGTATACTGTTTCTATTTCCACACGGTCTCGTGTGTTTCTCATTTCTTTTCTCTACACTCCATTCTTTCACCAACCACACCATTATAATGATAAAATTTTAGAATGGTTGGTGATAACGTTTGGCCTATGTAAGACCTTGTATAGCCTGATACTGTGTTTTTTCTCCTCCCTAACTCTGAACTTTAATGCTTTAACAGTGGAAACACTGTTTCACTTAAATTTGGGGGGGACCTTTTTATATATATATTTTGTTTTCTTTTTATGTTAATAATAATAATAAAAAAGAGATAAAAAAAACAAACATGAGAGTGCCGACAATTTAGACCCTCTTGGTGTAGCCTGACAGTGAGGACACTGTTAAGTTTAAGTTTGGGGGTATGCTCGGTAAGCTTTCTTCTTTCGCATTCATATGTATAATTTTGCATTTGCATACTTATTTTAAAACCCATAAAAATTGAAAAAATTTAAAAAATTATAAAAATTGAAAAGTTCAACTTTGGCCATATTTGACTTAAGTTCAACATGACGGTTGAATAGTAAGGAAAAACTAGATCCTAAACTTAGTAAATTAAAAATCCTAAAAATAACCTTTCTTAAAGTTTAACTGTAGAAAATATATGTCCTTATAGTTTATTTAGAAATAGGCAAATTTTGAGTTCATTTTTTGGGCTAAGTCAAAATAAGAGAAGAGTATTGAATTTTTATTTGAAGTTAAGTCTGAAAAATAATTCTGAACCTTAAGTCTAAATTCTGATAATATATACCCTACAATTAGCACATACACGCACCTTGAAACTTGGAATAGTAGAGGATACGTTGAAATGCTCTTGTCTAAAATCCTTAGTATGAAGAAAAATAAAATAAAAGTACAAGTGTGAATAAAGAGATAAAAAAATGAATACTGGTTTTTGTAATTACTTAAGGCTGCATAAATAAAAAATATGGCGAGGGTGCTTTATCACCTAGTGCCTTAGACCAACTGGTTTGGGAGTCACTGCTAAGCCTTAGGTATTACAAGACGAGGAATTACGCCTAAATGCGCAAGCACATTTTGTAATCGGTCGTTTAGTACCTCAAGAAGTATTAACGGTTGCATGAAGGATGTGTGAGCAATTTCATCTAAAATTCACCAACTAAAAGTACTTTGGACAATGGACAAGAGTATGATAGCTTGAATTGAATTTCCAAGTGTAGGGGTGATAATTACACATATGTAGGGGTATATGATTGGAATTTGGATGAGAGATAAGAATGAAAGATAGGCCTTATATCTTCAATAAGGATGATAAAAATTCTTGAGTTGAGATTGAACCTTAGAAGGAAAATTCAAAAGATGCTGAAAGCTTAATAAATTTGCAGAACATATACGATCTTAAGTTAAATGAAAAGTGAGTGTGAAAAAAATACGGGTTGATGATTTCTAAGTTGAAGATGATAGAATTTCTTGCTAGAATACCGAATTGAAGAATGAAAATTAACAGGCCAAATTGATCGGATTTTGTGGGTAGTATCCGCTGAAAACCCTCAGGAGACAACATTCCTCCTAACTAGGGACACCTAGAGGTTTAACGGCTTGTTGCACGAGCTCAGCGCAATCGTGTTCCTTACGAAAGTGAGGTTAGGATTTTTCGAGAATAAAATTGGTTTTGCTCGGGACGAGCAAAAGATAAGTTTGGGGGTATTTGTTCATATCAGAATTTTGCATTATTATATCGCCCATTCTTAATCATATTACAAATAAATAAGTGTTTTTGATCCATGTCTGCTAAATAGTTGCAGGTTACAGGTTCTCAGCACAATACAGTGAAATTCATGAAAAGACGCTACAAATGTGAGACTACGACCAACAATAGATGAATCCGTATGATGCCACCTAACAGTTCAAGGAATAAATGAAGATCAGTAGACAGTTCAATGCACAAAGGCGATACAAGATTCAAGACTTCAACGCGAAGCTTTCGGTAAAAGTCCACAAATTCTGCACTGTTGGAAATATGGAAGAAAGTAGAAAAGATTCTGAAGAACTAAGAGAAGAAAATAGAAGGAAATAGCAACCTAAAGCAACCCTGAAAAGAATAGTCAAAGATCCCTCAAGATGGCCGCGGATCCGCGGCCGTGATGTGCACGTGTCGGTGCAAAGTGTCGGTGGTGTCAGTGCTTTGACCCGGCTTTCTTAGGGTAGTATTGTAATTTCAGATGTGGATCAGATGTAAAACCTAGGGTTTCTCCTATCTATAAATAGAAAAGCCTACAACTTCTTTTGGGGTGTGTCTCTTTTGGGTGTCTCTTTTGAGATGCCACTTTTAAATTTCTATATTAAATTTTAATTTCCTTGTAATCGTCAAGAGGTCATCAATAAAGGTATTTTTATTTTTTATCGTGCATTCTTTATCTGAATTTAATTCCTGAATTTTTATCTGTCTTTTATTATCTGCAACTTAGATAGTCTTTTAAAAATTATAAAAATGAATTTTATCATAACTTCCCTAATGAGTGAGTAATTCCTCACTTGTTAGGGTTAGGATTGGGAAGGTTTGAGAGAAGTAAATCTTTCTCTCTCCTTTCTTTGCCCATATAATTTTTATAATAGGACTCTATTTAAATTAACCACACACCGCTCACTACGGCACCCTATCCTATAAGATAGCGGTGATTCCCTAGTTAGACCGGTTGTGGTTGATTTAAATAGAGATTAGGGCTAAGAGTTAAGAAAGGACGGATAAGGACCAAAGGGAAGAAACTTAGTTTTTTCCTAGTCGTGTTAATCCCCTTTGTTGACTATTACCCTAACACCTATATTCTTCACTAGGGCTTTGAAAGCAATGGGTAGAATCCATTTTCCAAACTAACCTAATTCTAACCCTAGCAAGATTTTTAATCAATTTAATCTCATTCTTAGATCGTAAAACAAAACCCGATTTGATCGGATTAACTCGTTAGAACATAAAGAAAAGGAATTCTTCTCCCTGTGGATCGACCCGTACTCAACCGGCTAGCTACCAAGCGACACCATCTTGATTACGGTATTCTTTGATTTTAAAAACGCACACGCACGTATCCAAACTTCAAACAATCATTATGCCATTGTTTAGGCATTGCTTTCATCCAGTTGTATTTACGTTTCCATGTATTGTATAGAAAGAATGTGAATAAATAAACTTGTTGTTTTATTATATCTTGTCTTTTGTGCATTTATTTTATATTGCTTAGATACGCTTAGCGTATTTACTTCATAGTAAATACGTTGTGGCCAGTCGCGTCCTCTGCCCATATATTGGGAAGCGGGGCGTGACAGGTTTTGTTGGTGACCCATGCAGGTCAAAGCTGTATGAAACTTGTTCATATCATAATATTGCATTTTATATTCCCCATTCTTATTCGTTTTTATAAATAAACAGATGCTTTTGACGCATGTCTGCTACATATTACAGGTTACAGGTTCTTGGACAGAAAACAGTGAAAATGATGAAAAGACGATGCAAAAGTGGACTTTGACCAACAAACAGAAGACTCTTGATCAAGCCTACATCAAAGATAAAATTCACAAAGTACAAGGCAATGCAAGGTCCAAGATTACAAAGCGAACGGTTAAAAGTCCACCGCAATTATTCACTGGAGATCTGGAAGAAACATAGAAGCTATTTTAATAAAGAACCAAATAATAAGGAAGCCCAAAAATTCAAGGCCCAATACTTTCTTTTAAAGAGACATAAAATTTTACCAAAACTTGAAGTCTACTTTGACTAGGTCTTCCTAAGGATATTTTGGTAAATGTAGACATGCAAATCAATTGTAACCTAAGGTTTCTATCTCCTATAAATAGAAGCCCAAATCATTGTATTCTTTTCATGCCTCCCTTCATTAATAAATTTCAGCATTTTTTTGGAGAGCATCATTTTTTGTAGGTAAATTATTTTCTTGCCTTAGTTTAATTTAGTTTAAGAATTTTATTAACTTGCAATAGATGTTTCTTCTCTTTAATAAAATCATGTCTTTCTTCATCCCTTCAATGAGCGAGTAATTTCCTCGCTTGTTAGGGTTAGGAATAGGGAAGGATTTGAGAGATGAAGATCTCTCATCTCTTTTCTTTGCCAATCTTTTATGAAAATTAGAACTCCATGCATACCTTCTTATTCCGCTCCCTACGGCACTCTACCCTCGAGGTAACGGTGATTCCGTAGTCTAAAGGCCCGGATTTTAAGGTTTTCCATGGAGGTTAGGGTAAAGATTAAGAAAGGAAGGACAAGGATCTAGAAGAAGAATCAATCTTCCCAATCATCCTAATCCCCTTTGTTAAGATTTACCATAACACTAATATGATATCTTTAATTAAAGGCAATGGAAAGAGATGTAGATCTTTGTTTACCAAATTTTCCTTAAACCTAATCCTAGCAAGTTTCTAATCTTAGTAACATACAACTTCAATTTTTAGATTTAATAATTAATCCGAACACCCTTCGGAATTAACTCGTTAGCGCGACTAGGAGATTCACAACATCCCTGTGGACCGACCCGTACTCACCGGCTAGCTTCATGCGACGCCGTTCTTGATTGCGGTTACAAATATTTTTGATCTATCTTTTAGAAAGCGCAAGCACGCTAAATCAAACCAATCAAATGGCGCCGTTGCCGGGGATGGCGTGTCATTTTCTTTTTGCAATTTCGGGTTAATATAAAATTAAAAAATCATAAAAACTGAAAAATAAAAAAAAATATAAAAATTTATCATCTTTGTATTTTGTGAAGGGTATTTTTGGTTTGAATTTTGCAGGATCTACAATCGAGACGGATCTGGAAAAATCCAGAGTTCAAAACAGAAAAAGATACATCAGAACAGTAAGAGGTTGGAAAATTAGAACAGCACAATTTTTTTGGAGACCTGAAGCCTCAGAGCCACCGCTATTCCGCCGCGCAAGCGCGCTCCCGCCGCTGAACCGCCGCGTCATGCTGACGTCATCGCGCGAAAATTTTACTGTTTGTTTTCTTTTTCCCCCCTCTACAACCTAAAATATATCTTTTGTCAAATCTCCTGCATAATTCTTTGCGCTTTAAAAAATCTTCCCTTCCAAATAAAAAATCTTGTGCAGGATTCTTTGCGCGTGCTTAAAATAATAATTGATTGTAAGTGATCTTTTCTGATTTGCATATCCTTAATCTTTTTGCTAAAATTATATTTCCAAATAAAAAGCAAGTGGAAAAAGAAAAATTTTAATTAGAAAACTTGCAAACTTTGAAATTCACACAAAAAATATTTGATTGCAAGTGATTTACTGTTTTGCATATCTTTAATCGGATTTTAAGGGGCTTTTGACCAACTCAGATTGGGTGGGGATTTCATCACCCTTCTCAGGACCCCAGAAAACATCTAAAGCATTTTGCATCGACCACAATTAATAAAAAATACTAGACTCAGCCCTAAGGAAATCGAGCTCAATAGGAAAAGGACTAGTATAAGCATCGACCGTTTATCCTAACTGATTTTGCGGTGTCTAGGCTAGTGGTTTTTAATTAGGCCCACTATCGTGGTGGTTCCTTCCCACTTACCTGGCCGCAATTGGCGGTGAAGAGGCGGTTTGAGATCCTATTTCTAGCCCTTTGGAACAGTTAGGAGCTGTCTAGCTGACCTAGGTGACCCTAGATCTCGGACTGATTGTGCATTTCTGGTTATTTGCATTTGTGTCTTAGCCCTTTATCGAAATTTTTTTTGCAAAACAAATAAAAAAGAATAATAAGAGGAATTTTTTTTTAAAAAAAAAAGGACTTGCAACTTTTGTCGCTAAGAAATCCTTGCACCACCTACCTTCTTCATCTTCTCTTTCTTCTATCATGTGTACCCCACATAATAAATCACTTGCCGAACTTTGGTATCCCGAACCTAATTTTGCGTCGTTCGGCAATTTGTTCGATCAATTTAAAGACGATCCTTCCTTGCCTAAAATATCTTTGAAAGATCAAATAGAGGCGTCTAGGAGAAACAATTCGACTTTTCAACCCACTTTGTGTCAACCAAGTCAATCTTTACCACCTACATATGTTGATACCACTTTTTCAAGTCTTTCTGTCACTCCTAAGCCGATGTCCATTGCTGAGCATATTGCTCAATCTTGCAGCCGATCTTTCACCCCTCTCCACTCAGCTAGTTCTAGAGATCCACAAGACTATTCACCTTTTTATCCATATGTTGACCCTACCCCTGTCCAACCACCCACTTCCTACCAGTCTTACCCGACTTTCCCACCGTCACTAGACCCTGTTTCTACACAGCCTTTTGGGAGTTTCACATATCCAAACAATTTCGAATCTTTTGCCGAAACCCCTTTACCAACAAAGTATAGTTTGGAAGAGGCGTTGGAGGCGTATATCACAGCAACAAACAAAATGGTTAGGAATGTGGAAGCGTCCGTGGCCGCCCTTATGCAACCTGCTGAACCGGTAGCTAGTTTCCAACTAGCTCCAAATTTTCCAATGTATAAGGAGGCGGTTGGACAGAGAGAGATTGTGAGAGGATTTCCAAATCACACCTACCCATACCCTATTGAATCCAACAACTCCAATTTTCAAACATGTGTCCAAAATGATGAGTTGTGTGATTTTGTAGTGCTTGATTTGCCAGATTGTGAGGAACCCCTTTCGAGTGAAACAGCACCTAATCCGTTTGACCTTTACACTTCCACTCTAGAACCTACATTGATAAACATCCATGCTTTTGAGGAGGTGTCTAAAGAAATTGACTTTCACTTGATTGAGAATATAGACGCCGGGAATATTTCGGATGATGAACCTGTCGATTTAATTGAAATTTTATGTTCAAATCATCATCCCGAGTTATTAAATGTTTCTACCGAATCTCATATGCGTCTTGATTTTGATGATAATGGCATGGATGAGTTGAATATTGAGGAGAATTATGAGGATAATATTGAGGAGAGTGGTGAGGATCATATTGAGGTTGAACCATTTTTCTTTGATGTGTCGGATTTTCCAATCCATCCTCTTGAACCTTTACCTAAATCACCCTCCCTCTTTTCCATCGTTCCGACCACACTTCATGTCACGCTTGACGACTGTGAGCTTGAAAACTTTTCCTTTGAATCTGACACAGTTCCCACAGCCGATGACACTTACGAGTGTTTCACTTTTTCGGACGATGTTGAAATCTCACCGCCCGAGTTTGAGTCCTTTGCATTTTCAGATGAGTTAGTTAATCCTTCAGACTCGGTTGCTTACAGTCGTTTCGAACCATTGATGGAATCTTTCCAGTTCGACACAGTTTACTATGGTAAGAATGATACTATCCCTAATTCACTTCCTTTCGTCCTTCCTATTGTTCCGACCGTGCAAGTGACCGTGACGCTTTCATCTCAAATACCAAGTTCGGTATACCCATGTTCTCTTGCGAATCTTGAGAGATTTGATCCCATTTCTCGACGAGTTGATAGGTTAGCGCAATCGTTTATAACATATCGGTCATCACATATTGCGCTAATTTATTCACTCAATTTACACCCTCAAGATCGTACTCCACTTCCTTCTTCTTTTCGCCTTTCTTCTCCCCCACCGAGACCATATTCTACCATTCTTCTTTCCACACGGTCTCGCGTGCTTCTCATTTTCTTGCACCAACTATACCATTACCATGATAAGATCTTTGAATGGTTGGTACTAACCTTTGGCTTGTGTAAGGCCAAGCTTAAGTTTGGGGGAACCTTTGTATATATGTATATATTTTTTTGTTTTCTTTTTCTATAAAAATAAAAAAAATTTCAAAACATTAAAAATATAAAAAAAATTTATAAATAAATAAACAGGGGAGTATCGGCATTTTGACCCTCTTGGTTTAGCATGACAGTGAGGACACTGTCAAGTTCAAGTTTGGGGGTATGCTCGGTACGTCTTCTTCCTTCGCATTCATTTGTACATATTTTTTTTTTGCATACTTATTTGAAAACCCATAAAAATTGAAAATTTTCAAAAATTATAAAAATTAATGTATTCAATTTTGGCCTAATTGACTTGAGTTTGACAAATAGGTTAACTAGTTAGGAACAACTAGATCTTTGACGTAGTAAATTAAAAACCCTAAAAATAACATTCCTTAAAGTTTAGCGGTAGAAAGTATATGTTTTTGTAGTTTATTTAGAAATAGGCAAATTTTGGGTTCACTTCTTGGGCTAAGTCAAAATGAGGGAAGAGTATTGATGTTCTTATTAGAGTATAAGTTTGAAAAATAATTCCTAGCTTAAGTCTAGATTCTGAAAACGTATACCCTACAATTTGCATAATCACGCACCTTGAAACTTAGAATAGTAGAAGAGACCTTGAAATACTCTTGTCTAAAGTCCTTAGTACAATGAAAATAAAAGAAAAATTGTGAATAAAGAATAAAAAAAAATGAACACTGGTTTTTGTGATTACTTAAGGCTGTAAAATTAGAAAAATATTTAGCGAGGGTGCTTCATCACCTAGTGCCTTAGACCAACTGGTTTGGGAGTCACTGCTAAAGCCTTGGGTGTTGCAAAACTAGGAAGTACGCTTTAAAGTGCTAACGCATCTTGTAATCGGTTGTTGGTACCTCAAGAAGTATTAACGGTCGCATGAAGGATGTGTAAGCGAAATTCAATTAAAACTTCACCAATTAATAAGTGCTTTGGACAATGGACGAGAGTACGATTGCTTGATTTGAATTTCCAAGTGCAGGGGTGATATTTACACACACGTGGGGATATGTGATTGGAGTTTAGATAAGAGAGAAGAATGAAGAATAGAACTTGTATCTTTAGTAAGGGTTGATAGAAATTCCTAAGTGGAGATGGAAACCTAGAAGGAAAACTTAAGAGATACCGAAAGCTAAGTAGGTCTACATAACATATATAATCTTAAGTTAAATAATGAGGAAGTGTGAAGAATATGGGTGGATAATTTGCGAGTCAAAAGATAATAGAATTCCTTGTTAGAAAACCTAATTGGAGAACAAAAGTCAATGGGTCGAGTTGATAGGATTTTGTGGGTGTAATCCGCTGAAAACCCTCAGGAGACAACACTCCTCCTACTAGGGACACCTAGAGGTTTAACGGCTTGTTGCACGTGCTCAGTGCAATCGCGTTTCCCTGCGAAAGTGCGGTTAGGATTTTAGTGAATAAAAATAAGTTTGCTCGAGGACGAGCAAAATATAAGTTTGGGGGTATTTGTTCATATCATAATATTGCATTTTATATTCCCCATTCTTATTCGTTTTTATAAATAAACAGGTGCTTTTGACGCATGTCTGCTACATATTACAGGTTACAGGTTCTTGGACAAAAAACAGTGAAAATGATGAAAAGACGATGCAAAAGTGGATTTTGACCAACAAACAGAAGACTCTTGATCAAGCCTACATCAAAGATAAAATTCACAAAGTACAAGGCAATGCAAGGTCCAAGATTACAAAGCGAACGGTTAAAAGTCCACCGCAATTATTCACTGGAGATCTGGAAGAAACATAGAAGCTATTTTAATAAAGAACCAAATAATAAGGAAGCCCAAAGATTCAAGGCCCAATACTTTCTTTTAAAGAGACATAAAATTTTACCAAAACTTGAAGTCTACTTTGACTAGGTCTTCCTAAGGATATTTTGGTAAATGTAGACATGCAAATCAATTGTAACCTAAGGTTTCTATCTCCTATAAATAGAAGCCCAAATCATTGTATTCTTTTCATGCCTCCCTTCATTAATAAATTTCAGCATTTTTTTGGAGAGCATCATTTTTTGTAGGTAAATTATTTTCTTGCCTTAGTTTAATTTAGTTTAAGAATTTTATTAACTTGCAATAGATGTTTCTTCTCTTTAATAAAATCATGTCTTTCTTCATCCCTTCAATGAGCGAGTAATTTCCTCGCTTGTTAGGGTTAGGAATAGGGAAGGATTTGAGAGATGAAGATCTCTCATCTCTTTTCTTTGCCAATCTTTTATGAAAATTAGAACTCCATGCATACCTTCTTATTCCGCTCCCTACGGCACTCTACCCTCGAGGTAACGGTGATTCCGTAGTCTAAAGGCCCGGATTTTAAGGTTTTCCATGGAGGTTAGGGTAAAGATTAAGAAAGGAAGGACAAGGATCTAGAGGAAGAATCAATCTTCCCAATCATCCTAATCCCCTTTGTTAAGATTTACCATAACACTAATATGAT
Organism: Agapanthus africanus; assembly: GCA_030015575.1. NCBI lineage: Eukaryota > Viridiplantae > Streptophyta > Magnoliopsida > Asparagales > Amaryllidaceae > Agapanthus > Agapanthus africanus. The sequence continues at coordinate 162,963,727 of JASDDO010000019.1, forward strand.
ATCTTTAATTAAAGGCAATGGAAAGAGATGTAGATCTTTGTTTACCAAATTTTCCTTAAACCTAATCCTAGCAAGTTTCTAATCCTAGTAACATACAACTTCAATTTTTAGATTTAATAATTAATCCGAACACCCTTCGGAATTAACTCGTTAGCGCGACTAGGAGATTCACAACATCCCTGTGGACCGACCCGTACTCACCGGCTAGCTTTATGCGACGCCGTTCTTGATTGCGGTTACAAATATTTTTGATCTATCTTTTAGAAAGCGCAAGCACGCTAAATCAAACCAATCAAAACTCTATCATGCAGTTCTGTTCTGCGTGAACAACCTAAGAAATATAATACAAGAACCAGCAACTAAAACATTCTTTACAATTCATGTTCCTTGAATCATATCATTTCATATACTTGAATATGTCCTAACCCAAAATTTTTCATTCAAGGTTATGGATTCCCAAAACAACACAAGCACCAACTTCAACAACACTCCACCTCCACTACAAATCACACCTGTCGTTCCTGCTCCACCCAACGAGCAAGCGGTTCTGCTTGAGGCGATCTGCAGCCTCTTAAAGGGACAGCAGCAGCTTTTGAACCGTCCCGAGGCTGAAGAACCTGGGGTAAAGCAATTCAGAGCTTTACATACCAAACAGTTCTCAGGAAAGGGAAGTCCACTAGAAGCTGAAAAATGGGCACAAAGTATAGAGGATGATCTGGCAGCAGCACAAGTGCCAGATATAGCTTGGGTCCGTGTTGCAAAACTGCAGCTCACGGAAAATGCACGGAACTGGTGGAAGGCGGAAGAAAGCCGTCTTGAACAGCCCATTGAATGGAAGACTTTCCGCATCATGTTCGACGCGAAGTATTTCCCTGAGACTGCCAGGTTCTACATGGAACAACAGTTCATTCATCTGCAACAAAGTTTGATATGGACCAAGTCGGTAGATGAGTATGACGCTGAGTTCACCATGCTCAGTCGATAAGATATGTCTCAATAATTCAAATTTTAAATGCCACATATTACACAGCTAACACAATCCTTTAACAGATTCGCGGCACACCTGATACCGACGGACGAGATCAGAGCCCGTCGATTTCAACAAGGTTTGGATACGGAAATCCAGGTTGCACTAGCCACAGGGAATTTTCCGACTCATGAAACGGCTCTGATAGCTGCCCGCCATTATGAGGCAGTAATAAAGGTGAGGGGCAGACCTCAGTCTGCAGGAGTTAAATGCCTTGTCAACCAGATGATAGGAGGAGTCTCGCCAAGGCCACTTTTTGTGCTAAGGAGACTAGGAGTACCAAACAACAGGCCCAGCCCAGCCTTTTGTAACTACTGCAAGAGAAATGGGCATCTGGCGAAAGATTGCCGGCGTGCGAACAATCTTTGCTTAATCTGCGGCTCAGCTGCTCATGATATTGGGTGTTGTTCTTATAGACAAAATCCAATTGCTGCACTCAGGCCAGCAAACACTTACCCACAGCGCCCAGCCATCCAAGTACCTGCTCCAAGACTTACACTACCCGCTCTACCACCTAGAGGACCACAAGCTGCACCTCCTCCTCATCAGTTCCACCAAGCTCAAAGGAACGTTCCGAGGAATGCTCCTCAGGCCAGGAGGAATGTACCACGGCGTCAGGCTTTCACGATGACCGTGGAAGAAGCTGAGGCCATTGGCCAAGTTATCACTGGTAACCTTTCTTCTCAAACTTTTCTTTTAGTCTTGCTACTTATCTGCATACATCTAAAACATATCCCACATACCTTAGGTACAATCTTAGTAGCCTCACTTCCTGCACTAGCACCGTTCGATACTGGAGCATCTCACTACTTATGTCGCAACGGTTCGTCCGAACTTATGCGATTCCAGTCACACCGCTTGTATCCAGCTGGAATGTCAGTTCAGGAAATGGCGTTCTAAAGGCAACAATGGGATACGGCTTGTGTCCAGTAGTCGTCTGCAGCAGAGAATTCTACGCTGACTTCAAAGTGCTGGACATACCAAACTTCGATGTGGTTCTAGGTATGGATTGGCTCAGAACTTTTTATGCTACCATCGACTGTCGTCAAAGGAGGGTAGTATTCGAGATTCCAGACCATCCGGTCTTCTATTTCAAAAGTGGAGACCGTACACTAGAGCCAAGTACATACAAGGCGAAGCCAAGGAAGGCAGTGATTGCAGCAACTCAAGCGGAGGAAGAATCAAGGCCAGAAGTGGTTCGAGAGTTCAACGACGTATTTCGTGACGATATATCAGGTTTGCCTCCCGATCGAGCTCTTGAATTCAGCATTGATTTAGTATCAGGAGCACAACCGGTGATCAAAACACCTTATCGTTTAAGTCCGGAAGGTTTGAAGAAGTACGAACACAGTTGGACGAATTATTGGCGAAAGAATGGATTCGTCCCAGCACTTCGAGCTGGAGATCACCTGTACTACTTGTGAAGAAGAAGGAATGTTCATACAGAATGTGCATCGATTATAGAGCCTTGAACGAAGTCACTATAAAGAACAAGTATCCGCTACCGCGTATCGACGATTTATTCGATCAGCTAAGTGGATCTTTTTTTTTCTCTCAATTAGATCTTCGTTCAGGTTATCATCAGGTGAAGGTCAAGGAAGCTGATGTTCATAAAACGGCTTTCAGAACTCATTATGGACATTACGAATTTCTAGTGATGCCATTTGGAGTGACCAACACACCAGCAATATTCATGAACCTAATGAATCAAGTCTTCCGGGAGTATTTAGACAGGTTTGTTGTCATCTTCATCGACGACATCCTGGTGTATTCCAAGAGTCGGAAAGAACTTGCCGAGCACCTACGAATTGTTCTGGAAACTCTACGACAACATCAATTATATGCCAAGTACAGCAAATGCGAGTTTTGGCTAAATCAAGTTGGTTTTCTTGGACATATCGTATCAGGCGAAGGAATCTCTGTGGATCCAGCGAAAGTTTCAGCAGTAAGCAAATGGCCGACACCAGAGTCAGTGAAGGACATTCGGAGTTTCTTGGGTCTGGCTGGATATTACAGAAGGTTCATTGAAGGCTTTTCAAAGATAGCAACCCCCCTGACCAAGCTCACACGTAAAGATGAAGATTTTTTATGGTTAGAAGCATGCGAACAGACTTTCGTAGAACTCAAGTCAAGGTTGACATCAGCGCCTATTCTCGTTATACCGGACCAGTCTAGAGGTTTCGAAGTGCATTGTGATGCATCCGGTAAGGGATTAGGATGTGTTCTACATCAGCACGGTAAGGTTGTGGCTTATGCTTCAAGATAGCTAAAGACTCACGAGCGCAATTATCCGACACATAATTTGGAGTTGGCAGCGGTAATCTTTGCTCTCAAGATTTGGTGCCATTATCTACTTGGCGAACGAGTGAACATATACACAGATCATAAGAGCCTGAAATATGTGTTTACTCAGAAGGAGTTAAATATGCGGCAGAGACGATGGTTAGAACTAATGGCGGACTTTGACATCAACCTGCAATATCACCCAGGGAAGGTGAATGTGGTTCCAGATGCTCTTAGTCGTCAACCATTAGCAATGCATCTCACCGCTCAGTGGAAGCTTCAATAAGACTTGCATCAGATGGAGATTGAAGTAGTCATGTCAGGTAATGCTTCATGTTTGATGAATTTACAAGTTCAATCAACCATTGTCAATCAGATCAAAGCAGCTCAAGCAAGTGATGCTAAGTTGCAAAAGATCAGAGAATAAGTGGAAAATGGACTCAGAACAGACTTCATCATCCATGAAGACAGATCTTTAAGACACGACAGCAGATTATGTGTACCAAAAGGTCCTGTTCGGGAAGAGTTAATGAATGAAGCTCATAGCTCTCCCTACTCAGTACACCCTGGAGGTACAAAGATGTATAAAGATCTACATCAGAATTACTGGTGGCATGGAATGAAGCGTGAAGTAGCCAGAAGCGTCGCTAAATGCTTGGTGTGTCAGCAAGTAAAGGCTGAACATCACAGGACGGCTGGATTACTTCAACCGTTACCAATCCCAGAATGGAAGTGGCAACACATCACGATGGATTTTGTGACTGCTCTTCCTTACAGCACAAAGGGTAACGACGCAGTTTGGGTCATTGTGGATCGACTCACAAAGTCGGCTCACTTCATCCCATTTCGAGTTGGCCAATCAATTAAGACATTAGCAAAGAAGTACATGGAGGTAATAATCTACTTAAGATTTAAACTCTTTAAATATGTACAATTCCTGATACCCATGAACTCATACAGGAAATTGTGAGACTTCATGGAGTACCGGTCTGCATTGTCTCCGATCGTGACCCCAGGTTTCGATCGCAATTTTGGCAGAGTCTGCAAGCAAGCTTGGGAACAAGTCTGAACTTCAGCACGGCATATCATCCACAAACAGATGGTCAGTCTGAGCGAACTATTCAGATCTTGGAGGATATACTCAGAGCATGTATGTTAGACTTTAAAGGATCGTGGGAAGATCACCTACATCTTGTGGAATTTTCGTACAACAACAGCTACCAAGCAAGCATAGGAATGGCACCTTTTGCAGCACTGTATGGAAGGAAGTGTCGATCGCCATTAAGTTGGGACAAAGTATGACTTCTATACCTTCAAGATCTGAATAGCACAAAGTAGCCCGGCCTAATCGAGTACAAATTCATAACTTCTTTGGGCTTTAAAGATGATGCTCCCCCTTTTGATAGATCAAAAAGCTATTGAACGGGCCCCGCAGGAGCAGAAAGGACTCGGTCACTAAACACCATCCCGCCCTCGTTTGAATACGGGTTGAGCAATACGTAAAGGGCCCCCAGCTGAGTCGGATCGGGAGCAAAAGCATCCATCAACCTCATAACCCGTGGGAAGGTATAGAAGTCATAGAAATCTGGTCGCCGATTTGCTGCAAGGGCTCCCAGTACATGCATCTCGATCCACGACGTGAAGTAGTGGAGAGAGAAATTCACGACATCTGTACCCCAGTCGAAGTATTGTCCGCAATGCTTAATCCATAGTATAGGTGCAACAATCCCACAATACCGATGGCCAATCGTGCCCCTTTGGCTAGGCGATGAGCGGGATAGAAGATGGAAGCTCTCATGAAGTGTTGATGCGTCAGAATCGCGAACCAACTGAGCCAAAAGCTGATGAAGCCGACAAAGAAGGTCTCTTCGTCCATGCCAGGGACCGCAATCGCGTCGAAGGGCATGGCCGACGAGATCGGAATATAAAACTGCGGCAAGTCTTCCTCTTTGGCCGGCAGTTTATTCAGCCCAAATCCAAAAGGGTCGTGAATGTTCGCAAACTTTGGAGCCTTTTTGGATAAAGTGTCTTCACAGATGAAGCAGGTGATAAAGCTCTCAAAAGTGATGCCCTGCCCCTCTGACTTCGCGAACAGCTTCTCAAAAATACCCAGAGCCTTGATTAAACTGGGGTACTTATGGCGGACGGCGGTTTCGGTCGTCAGGCCGTCAAGCATAGCTAGCACGATGGCGAATACATACTCATCGGGAGGTAGCAACTCTTCATAATGCTCTTCCCTAATCGGCAGTCCGGAGATCTCGCAGAATTCCTTCAATGAAATAGATACCTCGTGATCCCCTAGCAGAAAAGTGTTGGTAGGGAGATTCCATTGGTTCAAGAAGGCTTTAACCCACCATACGTGAGGAGCCTGGGAATGGAATAAAGACGTGTACACCGCTTGATACAGCACAACCTTCTGCAACCGTGCACGGTAGGCGGAAAGAACATACCGAGCCCAGGGAAGATAGCCTACTGGGTGGCGAGGGGTAAGTACTACTTTATAGACTTGTCCCCAAGGTTGGGCTTCACCTTGACACATGCGGCGCCCTAAAATATCTATGGTCAGCAAGGGCAGGTTGGGTATCCCATTTGTTGACGGCTCAAGCCGTCCTGCAGGAGTCTAATTAGCCGCCTCCATCGCATAAGCGGTCTGCGGGCGCTCCATCAACGGTATGGGGCGGAGAGGCTCTGTTGGCACCTCTTAAGTGAAGCTGCGGCGGCCCCGGATAATGTGACCATACCAGACTCTCCATAAGAGCAAACTAGTACAGTCCCTGTCACGGGCCCTGATCATCGCCATAGCCTCCTCATCCGACAGTGATTGCGGAAAAGCGGCGTCTGAGCGAGTAAAAGGAAAGTAGGGAAGAGAAGCCATTGTTCCTAAAAAAAGGAAAAGAAAAGCCGTTAATGAAACCTATATATATATAACAATAGAGGGAAACGATAGAAAGTTTGTTCCATGGGACCACTGATTGCAAAACTAATGGACCCCACAAAATCAATATGGCGGCTCACCAATGATGAGACAGGACAATCATTGTGAGAATCAAAAAAGATTCTCATTAAACGGACACGGGAGTTTAAACAACTCTTGACATTCTCATAGAGAAAACAAGTTCTGTTAAAAAACCCAACAAATTTGAATTTGTGCGAATAAGGAAAAACCCTATGAAAATATGCTCAAGAACACCAGGGAATGAAATTCCTAAGGGGCCCCCTTGATCTTCAGAGCTAAGCTCTTTGGTAAGGAATTAAATTCCTTTTAAGCTGTGGAATTAAATTCCAGGAAACCCCCATGATGAGGAAACGAAAAATAAAATTACAATGCCATGAATCCTTAAAGATCAGAGGAGGAATGCCCAACACATTGAGGTTTACTACTCAAAGATCACGTCTTTTGATCTCTAAGAGATGGGTTTCAGAAGAGAGTAAAGCTTTTATGGTGGATTTAAAATCCAGAATTTTTTTTAAGAAAAGGGTTTCTTTGTTGTTCAAGATCTTTACCTAAAAAAGAATTCTTTTTTTTTCTGACAGAATTTTACTCTGAAATTTCAATAGGCAGAGAACTAAGCTTTGATGAAGAGAATTAAATTCTCAAAGAAAACAAGGAAGGAAGAAGATGAAGGAACAAAGTCATCCAAAGATAAGACCCTTGCATTTATAAGACGTGACGAGAGCGGTTCATCTTCCCGTTTCCCTAAGCAGATCCAACGGCTGTAAGGGTGACAGCGTTGCACTCACAAGTAGGCCACATGAGAACAACGCTGTGGGGTCATTTGTTCCCTTATAAAAAAATGAGGAAAAAAAACACAATGAAAAAATTCCCCTGATGGAGCATCACGTGCCCACACGTGATGCGCCTATAAACAAAATTCATAGGCATTGCGCTTAACAATTAAGGCTGAAATCGAGCCTCACGTGCAAGCACGTGAGCATCTATATACAAAGTATATAATCGCATTTTTAAAACAAACAACAGGCCAGAAAAGCTCACGTGTCAGCACGTGATGGCTTTTTTGGGCTGTTGCACATAAGCAAACGAGTTTAACTCTGTGGGGGTCACATGCCGCACGTGAGTTGTCTCAAATGCCTTCTGAGCCGATAAAATTAAATTCTAAGTAAATGGATCAAAACCCTATTTGGAAAATATTTGCTTGAATCTTTCTAAACAGGAAAGATTGCTCTCTGTAAAACAGAGCACCGTTGGATTAAAATCCAATGGTGATTAAAAATCACCAAGTTACAGAATAAGCTCTGTATGGAAAAATATTTTCCCAATCTTGTTAAAAACAAGAAAATTATCTTCTGTAAAACAGAAGTCCTTGGATCAAAGATCCAACGGTGGATAAAATCCCCAAATCAATTAAGATCTCTTAAGGAGAGATTTCTTTAACTAAATCAACAAACTTACCTCTACTATATAAAGGACCCAAGACTTCAAGTCTTGTACACAAAAAAACCCCATAAGATTTAAGAAAACAAAAAAAAAGAATAGGAGTTCTCTTTTAAGAAAAGAAACCCTAGGTAAGAAGAAAGACCTAGAAATCATTTTATCTCTTCTTCACCACTCCAAGAGTTTTTCTCTTTTAAAAAAAAAGAACTTAGTTCTTCCTATGGTTGAGGTCTGCAGAAGCAGATCTCCCCACAAGTTGAGAATTTAATTCTCATCGGGGAGATTCTGTCATGCAGACTCAAAACTTAGAGGAAAGAACTAAGTTTGAAGAATTTAATTCTTCCCAAAGATATAGGAATTTAATTCCTCTGATAAAACTAGGGTTTAACCCTGTATATGAATTTAATTCTTATAAAACAAGAGACATGAAATTCTCAAAACTAAGATTAAGATCCCCATGCACATAAAAGAAACGATTAGCATACAACGCTATAGCAACAGATCACGTGTTCCCACGTGAGCACCTATAGCACCTCTGAGAAACAAAAGGAACAACTGACATCGAGTCACGTGATCCCACGTGAACCCCCTAATGGTGCTTAGCACTTATGAAAGAAAAGAGGGAATAATTCAAAGACAGTTCCCATTTTTGGGCGCATCACGTGATCCCACGTGACCCCCTAATGGTGCTTAGCACTTATGAAAGAAAAGGAGGAATAAATCAAAGACAATTCCCATTTTGGGGCGCCTCACGTGATCCCACGTGACCCCCTAATGGTGCTTAGCACTTATGAAAGAAAAAAGGAATAAATCAAAGACAGTTCCCATTTTTTGGGCGCTTCATGTGACCCCCAATAATGCTTAGCACTTATAAAAGAGAGAGGGAATAAATCCTAAGAAGCAGTGCCCAATTCTGGGGCGCCTCACGTGCCACACGTGAGCGCTCCAAATTTCAGTGTTTAACACTGCTTTAGAGCCTCACGTGGGAGCACATGAGCGCCGAGCAAATTTTAGTATTTAACACTATGAGAGGCCAACCTTAGCCTAAACTAGACCGATCTCCCGAGGCCAATACTCTTTTGATCACCAATCAATCGAGCCTTTCTATGCTCAGGTCTCCCCAAATCGATCTTAGTTCCAAAGATGACTAATGATCTCTTAACAGATGGTATCTAAAATGGTGTTCATTCCACCATGATCTTTCCTTTCAATCTGGAATTCGGTTCAAGGGTACATCTCTCCATACCTCTGATACATGTCATTATAATTTTTCAACGTTTTCAGAGAGGTGGAGGGTCCCGACAGCCAACAGCTCTTGGGTGCACTCTCAAACCCATGAGCATATCCCAATGGACCGCAATTTTCTTAAACTAGCTGTGGACCGTAACGTCCTTAAACTAAACCCTCACCCCATAAATGGTGATCTACGGACCGTAACGTCCCTAAACTAAAACGATGGAGCCCAAATACTCTTTTGTTGGATCAAAAATGATCCCAAACCCCTGTTAAGTAGATCTTAGTCCAAGATCGGACTAACATATCCTTAACAAACATTTAAGTTGATCTTAATCTCAAACAAGGTTAGCGATCCTTAAATCAAACCAAACCCAAATTTAAGAATATACGGATTTGGACTAATCAACGCCCTACGGGTGACAGCATAAATTAGGGTTCATATACAATCCACGGGCAACCAAAAGTAAAACAAACACACACGACACGGAGTGACATTCTGGAGCAGGAGAAAGTGGTTACCGCGATGCGGTAGCGTAATTAACTACAGGGGCTTACGTCTGCAGGAAAGAGCGTCCCCACAATAAAAAAAAACCCTCGCAAACGAAGGGGAATCTGACGAAGTCTGCTACAACGGCCGCATCTGCCCAAACCTTCGATACACGGTGACATAAATCAACTTGGCATTTTCAGAGAGGTGGACGGATAAACCCAAATAGCATCTGCCCCAAATTCAGGCAAGACGTTTGTCTTCCCGGGTTTCGGCGGTAAACACCAATCATAACCCAAACAATAAAAATTAAAAGAAACCCAATACACTCATTTAATATCATTTAAATAACATACGATCATGCTAGGATGTTACAACTATTCAAAAGGTTCGCAGTGATAATAGAACCGAGTTCACTTCTCACTCCATTCAAAAAAAATTCCGTTGTTTACCGCCAAAAACAGAGACAAAACCGCATAGGTCGTCTTGCCTGAATTTGGGGGCAGATGGTATTTGGGTTTATCCGTCCACCTCTCTGAAGATGCCAAGTTGATTTATGGCACCGTGTATCGGAGGTTTGGACGAATGCGGCCGTTGTAGCAGACTTCGTCAGATTTCCCCTCGTTTGTGAGAAGTTTTTGATTGTGGGGATGCTCTTCCCTACAGGCGCAAGCCCCTGCAGTTAATTACGTTACCGCATTGCGATAACCACATTCTTCTGCTCCGGAAGTTCACTTCGTGTCGTGTGTGTTTTTATTTGTTTTATTTTTGTTTGCCCGTGGATTGTATACGGAGACTAATTTATGTTGTCACCCGTAAGGCATGGATTAATCTAAATCCGTATATCTTAGATTTGGGTTTAGGTTGATTTAAGGATCGTTGATCTGTTTTGAGATCAGGATCGACTTAAATAAATACGAGCATTTGGGGGCTCGGTTGGTTCTTTGTTAAGGATACGTTAGTCCAATTTGAGACTAAAATCTACTTAACAGGGTGTTAGGATTATTTTTGTTTCAGATCCAACAAAAGAACTCTTGGGCTCTGTTGTTTTAGTTTAAGCACGTTTCGGTCCGTAGATAGTTTGAGGACATCTCGGTCTATAGATAGTTTGAGGACATCTCGGTCTGTTGTAGTTTAAGGACGTTTCAGTCCGTTGTTAGTTTAGGGACATCTCGGTCCATTGATCATCATGCGCGCATGTGTATTTGTTACGTGTCGGGATGAGCAACGATGATATGGGATACATCGAGCTTGGGATGTGGTTTGGTTTGGAATGTGCACGTCAATTTGGGAAGTGCACCAAAAAGCAGTTGGTTGTCGGGACCCGCCACCTCTCTGAAGACGTTGAAAAATTACAACGACATATATCAGAGGTGTAGAGATATGTACCCTTGAACCAATTCCCATGTTCGAGGGAAAAGATCATAGTGGATCATCTAAGAATCAGTAGTCATGCTGGGGACTGAGACCAACTTAGGGGAATGATAAGCACAGAGGGGTCTTGACTCTCTTAGTCAGGTTGGACTAGGTCCGGGTCTCTACAATTTTCCAACAGTGTTAATATGCCGAGACATACCATGCTCACGTGCATTTCATGCGGGCACTGAAATAGTGTTAAACACTAAATTTCTGTGGCACTCACGTGGTGCACACGAGGTACTCAATTATGGGCATTGTTCATTTATTTCCCTTTTTTTCTTTTCTTCTCTCTCTCTTTTAATAAGTGCGGAGCACTTGGTTATGTTCAGCAGTCACGTATGAGCACGTGAGATGCCCAAAGTGGGAGATGTTTTCTGGGTTCCATTCCCTTTCTTTTTTTTATAGAAGTGTTAAACACTTAGTTATTGTGGCGCTCACGTGAGGAACTCCATAGTGGGAGCTGTTCTCTGGGTTCCATTCCCCTTCTTTTTTATAGAAGTTTTAAACACTTGATTCTTGTGGCGCTCACGTGTGAGCACGTGAGGCGCTTTGTGTCTTTTCCCTTTTTATTCTTTAGAGACGCTCGCGTGGAGTACGTAAGATTCTATTGTAGTGTTACAAATGAATCACCAATCATTCCTTCTAAGTATTTAGAGATTTTGATCTCATGCTAGGATTTTAGAGGATTTCATGCCTCCTGTTTTTGTAAGAATTAAATTCTTATTGTAGGGTTAAATCTTGATTTTCAGAGGAATTAAATTCCCCTATATCTCTGTAAGAGTTAAATTCTTTGAACTCAGTTCTTTCCCCTAGGTTTCGAATCTGCATGACAGAATCTCCCCAATGAGAATTAAATTCTCAACTTATGGGGAGATCTGCTTCTGCAGATCTCAACCAGAGGAAGAACTAAGTTCTTCGATGAAGAGTTAAACCCTTAAAGATGCAAAGAACAATCCTTTGTTTTTTCCTTTACCTAGTGTTTCAAGGGAACAAATCTTCTCTTCTGAGAATTAAATTCACTCACTGTATATTCTTTTAAGTCTCTTTGGGTGGCTCTCTCTCTCTCTCTCTTCCTTCCTTTTCCTTCCTCTCTTTTTTTCCGTTTTTTTGAAGTCATAGGTTCTTTATATAGCGGAGAGAAGTTTGTTGATTAGTTTTAGGAAACCTCTCATTGAGAGATTCTAATTGATTTTGGGGGTTTTACCCACCGTTGGATCATATTTTCTTGTTTTTTAAACAAGATTAGGAAAATATTTTCACATACATAATTTATTCTGTAGGTTGGTGATTTTTAATCACCTTTGGATTTTTAATCCAAGGATGTTTGGCTCAACGGAGCACAATCTTTCATTGTTTAGAAAGATATGAAAAATATTCTCCAACTTATAGGATCTTTGATCCGCCAGCTTTCTGTTTAACAGAAAATATCATTTCCTATTTAAAAGTTCAATAGAATTTAATTCTATGTTTAATCACCATTGGATCTTTGATCCAACGGTTCCTTGTTGAGTAGAATTTTAATTCTACGTAGGGAAGTGCCCTCACGTGTTAAACACGTGGGGCTCTTCTAGCCTATAAATTGTTTTAATTGCAGTGTTTATATGTGTTGCATATAGGCACTCACGTGTTAAACACGTGAGGCTCTTTTGGCCTAGCAATTGTTTTAATTGCAGCGTCTATATGCGTTGCATATAGACACTCGCGTGTTAAACACGTGGGGCTCTTTTGGCCTAGCAATTGTTTTAATTGTAGTGCCTATATGCGTTGCATATAAGCACTCATGTGTTAAACACGTGGGTTGTTTTAGCCTAACAATTATTTTAATTGTAGTGCCTATATGCGTTGCATATAGGCACTCACGTGTTAAACACATGGGGCTCTTTTAATGGGGAACTTTCCCTCATCCTTTTTTATAAAGAAACAAATGTCTACCAGCGTTGCTCTCGCGTGGCTTGCACGTGAGTGCAATGCTGTCTACCCTCACAGCCGTTGGATTGCCTAGGGGAATAGGAAGATGAACCGCTCCCCATCATGTCTTATAACTGCAGTGGTATTTGCCTCTGAGAAGACCACTTTTCTTTCATCTTCTTCCCTACTTATTTTTCTTGAGAATTTAATTCCCCTCTTCATAGCTTAGTTCTCTTCCTGCTGGAATCTCAGAGTTAAACTTTATTAAATCTTTTCTTTGGTAAGGATCATGAACGGAGCCCCATTTTTTTGTTCTCTTCGTCGTGGATTTTAAATCCAGGGGCAGAGCGTTGCTCTTTTCTTAAAATTTTTTCTCAAAGATCCAAAGCACACATTCTTTTGTAGATTTTAAGATCTTGAATCAATGGAGATTGTTGATCCTCCTCTTAGGGTTTTGCCCTGTCACCGATCTTTAAGATCCTTGCAATTTAATTCCATTTTCCTTGTCTCCTTGCCGTGGGGGTTTTCTGGGATTTAATCCCTTTATTAAAGGAATTTAATTCCTTGTTCACAGAGCCTGGCTCTGAGACAGACTCAGACATTTTTGGGAATTTTATTCCCTAATTCTCTCGAGTATTTGAGGGTTTTAATGCCTCTAAAACAGATTTGAATATGTTGCGCTTTTTAAGCAGAACTCGCTTTAAGAATTGTTTAAACTTTACTGTTTACTTGATGAGAATCCTTTTTGATTCTCTCAATGATTATTTTGCCTCGTCATTGGTGAGTCGTTATTTAGATTTTGTGGGGTCCATTGGTTTTGCAGGCAGTGGTCCCGTCACATCACGGTTTTTCTATTATTTTATTTTATGTTACCTTATTATTTATTATTATTATTTTTAAATGAGTTTTTTAATTATTTTTAGGAACGATGGTCTCATTTCCCGACTTTCCTTACACTCGGTCAGAAGCGGCCTTCCCACAGTCATCGTCGGACGAGGAGGCTATGGCGATGATCAGGGCTCATGACAGGGACCATACTAGTCTTCTCTTGTGGGGAAAGTGGCACGGTCATATCATCAGGGGCCATCGTAGTTTTACCTGCGAAGAGCCGTAAGAACTCATCCGCTCTATACCCAACCGACTTGTGGTGGCCATCGATATTCTGGGGCGCCGAATCTGTCAGGGTGAAGCCCGACCTTGGGGGCAGGTTTATAATGTTGGAGATAGTGCCCTCAGAGTCAATTATTGGATCACAGGCACATGATTGCAATGATTGAGGGAGGACCTATCCCGGTAGGACAGTTTTACTCAAGATGATAGTATGTTATCTGGTTTATCTTTATCATCGTGTACTGCTTTAGGTGACCTTACAGGTCGCTATTACACGTTGATAGAGCCCCTAGGATTTTTGCTTGACTGCCAGCAGTATGAGGGCGATCATATACGTGGGAGCTGGTAGTCTATAAGCACATCCTTAAAAGGTCCCTAGTCGTGGGAGTTTCAAGATAGAGCATCGATACTCCAGAGTAGACTAGTGTATACAGTCGAGACCCCGATGAGGGGCGGTGGCCGGTCTCACAAGCCACTGGTGTCAGTTGGTTCACCTAAGATGTATACAGGTGCTCATTGGGTTATGAGTACACTGGACAGGACTCGCCGGGAATATGCTAGTTGGTCTTATACCTGACGTCAGATAGCAGTTCCCTGGTGACATGTGTACAGGTTAGTTCATCGACCTGAGGATCGTCATTTGTCTCGTGTGAGTTCCCACTGTACTTTGATTACTACCCTACCACGCTCAAAGGAGACGTGCAAATAGGTTTTAGTTGGGTACAGTCCCGAGCCACATGGAGGCAGTGAGCGGATCTTCAGGGGTTCGTCTCTCCCGGTATTGGGGGTGAGGTCGCGCTGTGTCTAGGAGAGCCATTACACAAAACCCTCGGCCGAGGCAGGAGATTTACTGGTAGGTATTCCAGTAGTATCTCAGGGTGTTCTGGGCTACACTCCGACACGACTTGTACCGCTTTTGGGGGTCTGACTTTTACCAACCCCCTAGGCACGCCATGCGATGCTCATAGACGAACGGACCGGACTGTACGGATATTGTCACTGACAGGCTCAGTAGGGTGTCAGGATGAGTTCGCTCATCGACGTCCCTTTTGGTCAATACCTGGTAGCCCGTTACGTATTGGCTAATACCTCTGACGTGCTAGTGGTTAAATCCACAACCAAAGTATTGACGAGTCTTTAGAGTCCCCCACAGACCAGTTTCTCAAGTTTCGGGCGAAACGCTGTAGAGGCCGTATGGAGATATGGCAGGGTTCGATCAGATACGTGCGGTATTGCACGGATCATGATCGGACGGATAATACTAGCGGGCTTTGGTTTAAGCTGGATCCTAGTATTGTACAATGTAGATTTTGTCTCATTGCATTTGTATTTCGGTCGGAATACAAATGCGGGTATGTATATACAGTAGTGGGGGTTTCCTGTAATTTATTACGGGATCAGTTTTATGAAGTTGCCAGTTTGCTTTCCGTTTCGGCCATTTTTCTTGTATTTTTCATTGGCTGAAGTTTGGTGGAGGAGGGCTTATTTGCATTTGTGCAAATAAGCATTTTGGAGGGTTGTCTTTGCATTTTGTTACTTCATGATGGTTGCACCATCATTTGACTTCATTTGACCTTCTTTTAGTCATCATGGTTTGACTTGTGGAGATATGATTGGTTGGTTGAGTGTTGGACTTTCCTTGTGATGATTTCTTCTCATGATCACATATCATTCCCTCTTGCATTATTGTTTCTCTCTCTCTCACTCTCCTCTCACTCTCTCCTTATGCATGGTCGGCCAAGCCAAAGGGGGGCTGTCCCAATTTTTTGTGGGCGGATTTTTGGTCTTTTGGCTCCACAAAAATCCTAAAGTTCCATCTCTAAAAGTTTAGTTCATTTCCTCCACCACATGGCAACTTCCACAAACCCCATGAGACATTACACTACACTTATTCTACAGCAAATCTTGGGCACGTCGGCTCGCCAATTTCATGCCCGAGTTGCCTCGGTCCAGAGATGGGAGCCCGTAAAAGAAGCCGGCGACGTGGTGCCCTTCCGGCGAGAAGGTGGAGACCGGACATTCCGCGGGAGATTGGGACAGCGACGAGAAGACCGAAGGACACGGATCGCTTGGTATATCTCTCTACCCGTTCTTTAGTTAGCTAGAATTAGTTTAATGGCCCGATCCGGGACTTTTGTGCACGGTGGTGCCGGTTAAAAAGTTAAAGTAAATTATCGTTTCCGCATTTTGGCCTCGGATTGACGGCCGGGGCGCCGCCGTGCACTTACACTGGTATCAGAGCTACGCCATTAACCTAGTCTAGCTTTGTCTAATGTGTTTACATTTCCGATCGAACAAAAATCCCAAAACCGCATTTTCATGTACATCAGTTTCTGTCGAAATATTTTTGGCTCCAAAAATTTTTCAGGTTGTTGCAGAATACTGTGCAGGGAATTCTAAGCACTCTGTGAAAATTTGGTCGCGTGATCTCACCATACCACCGCGGAACCGCGGCCAAACCCATGCTTGGACCGCGATTCCGCCGCCACTTTTACAGTTCAGTGAACCAAGTTTTTACAGAGAGCTCCTGTGTAGAAAATAGGGTTTTTAGAACATTCTTTTTGGGCCCAGAATTTCTTTAAGTGCTACAGTATTGCTTGGGGCCCACTTGGTAAAATTTGATCGATCAAAAATTTTAAACACATTAGTTCACAGTATTTACATTATATCTGTGACCGTGAATGTCACTTGATCGGTAAATCCTGTCTAACTGCTATAGCCCGGTTAGACAGATTTGCGAACGTGACATTCACGTTGATGTCCTGTGTTGTGCTGTGGTGTTGCGGATTGGTCGTGGGGGATAGCCTGGATGCAATGCTAGTACAGTTTTTGTTGTATTATGTACATTTGATATTGCGGGGCGAGCGTCCGACATGTGGACTACCGTCACTGTCTGTTTGTATATTATTCTTTTGGGGCACGACCAGCTTGAGGTCGATGTACCCGTTGTATGTATATTTTACTTTCTGTACTAGGTTACCCTGCGGAGGGGTGCACGGGTAGCCGGGTTCTAGAGGGCAACAAGCCCGCATCTCATGGCGTTGAGACGGAGGGGGCTTTACTCTAGAATTGGAGGGCTATTCGCCGCACTCGTAGGGGGTACAGGTTGACCCAGGAGGGGTGCCCAAGTTACTAGATTCCGTGAAGTGCTGGGTGGTCCATTCACGTTGCTGAAGGGGGCTGCCTCGCTTCAGGTTTTGGTGGGTAACTTGCCGCGCCCGTAGGGGTCTAGGATTTCATTGCACAAGCTATCCACACGACCAGGGGAACGTCGGGTTTCAGTAGTGTCTCTGTGAAACCCGGGGATCCCAGATATCTGTATTGTTCTGTGATGCTTATTACATTTCTGTGATGTTGCATTTTATCACGCCTTGAGCAAAATATTATATATTGATATATATACTAGTAGATGTTGTATATGTTTTGCATCCGCGCTAGTCCAGTCCCCGCTCTGTCGTTAGTTAACTAACCTAACGGGTAATGACGGGACCCAGTGGCGAATGCGGATGGCATATACGTACGTCATTATTTTCGTTCTTTGTGGTGTGATCAATTGATGGGACTGCGTTGATTCGGATCAATGCAAGTTAAAAACAAACCTATTCTGATGTTGTTGGAATACTTTTTCAAAAAGCTGTTATTGCAAGGGCGTTCTCTTTTGTTTTGCACAGTGGTATTCGGTTATGAATATCCAGCACCTCAGTCGACGAGGCAAGGGCCGAGATCCCTTCACAGGGAGTGACCCCTTAGACAGAAGTTTGCGTCAGGGCAATAACTTCACTATAGTCGTTTACTTTTGCTTTGCATCGTGGTATTCAGTTGGAATATCCTGCACCTCATTCTATAGGGAAAGAGCCGAGATCTCTTCACCGGAAGTGACCTCTTTAGCAAAGGTTTTCATCACTATATTTTTAAAAACTATCTGGTTCCTTCAACGATATCAAGTTCATTACGTTAAAGGTTTTCGCCAGAAACCATTCGTAGCCCTCCGTCGTTTCATATGGATAGTCAATAAGTATTCAAGCTGTGTATGTTGGTCAAAGTCAAGGCACAGTGATTGGTAGCTATTGGGTATTCATATGCAGCATAGATAGATGCGTTGGTTTGGGGCAGTCGTACTACTATTTTGGCCAAAGTCAAGGGTATGTACGGGTGGGCTCAAATTAACCTGGAGAATGACGGGTAGAACTTGACATGTGACTTATGATATATTGGCCAAAGTCAAGGTCATAAGAGCATGGGGTAAAAATCCACATCGGGAGTTTCTAAAGAAAATGAAACTTGCCAGATATGCGCATACCTTCTGGAGTGTGATAACGTGAGTGGATTCCGTCACGTTATCATGCGATGATAGTTGGATCCCGATTCCCACTGATGAGTTGGTTTACTCCTCGGGTGATCCCGACTAATTCTTCTTTCAGGTTTGGAGGAGAATTTGACGGTACAGTGGGAGGTTTCCAGATTAGATAAATTGGTAACCATTCTGATCTAGGTTAGAGTGCACGCTGAGTGTTTCTTTTCTCTCTCTCTTTGGCAGCGACCTTGACCCGACCCTAAGACTATGACTACGTGACCAAAATTAACCGAACCTTCTTAAACACTGGCTTTTGTATTGTCAGAGTTGCAAACTTCATTGCCACTCCTACTTTTACCCTTTTCTCAAGGACACCCCGTATTACTACGAACGCCCACTTCCATTGGACAAAACCATCGTATGGTTATATACGAACTCGAAGGAATTTATTCGAGGATGGTTTCCGGTCCTGGAGAAAACGGATAGGACTATTAAGTTGTCTTTTCCTTTTACCTTCTCTCAGGTTGCGAGTACTCCTTGGTTTAGAAGATAGTACACCTATTACGCAAATTGGATAGTCTTCTTCCAAACCTTAGGCTGGTGCCGAACGGTGGGGAATGAAGAAAACCAATTAGCATAACGATGGTGTACAAAACGTATTAAGTAAAGACATATCAAGGGATTAGTAAGAGGGCAAAATAAATTGCGACTGATATTCACGACCAAACCAAGTATTTCTTCGCCAATCCTAAAATCACCTTTGTATTTCTCCAGAACACTCCGTATCACTACGAAGATCCACAGTTTATTGGATACTCCATCATATGGTTATATACGAACTCGAAAAGAACTTGTTCTAGTTCAGGGATGGATTCTGGTTCAGGAGAAATAGGAATAAGGTTTATTCGGTTGTCTTTTATCTTCACCTTCTCTCGCATTGCGAGTGCTCCTAGGATTAGGACAGTACACCCATTATGCTTATTGGATAGTCTTCTTCCAAACCATAAGCTGGTGCCGAACGGTAGGGAAGGAAGAAAACCATTTGGCTTAAAGGGGTGTGCAGAAGGTAATGACTAAAGACATATAAAGGGATTTGGAGAGGTGGAAAAGAAATATATGGTTATAGTTGTGAATCTGGATAATGGAAGAGGCATTACTAGGAATACCGGGATACCTCATCGAAATATTTCAATGTTTCAGTTTCACTATGTACTGTTAAAGGAAAACCGATTTCCCAGTTAGACACTTGCTCCAGAGTATGTATTTACCAGGTATGATTCTCACATCTGTATGGTTTTACAGATGATGAGTGGGAGTAAGTTATTGGGAATTGGGTGATCATCCTCATTATATCGGGATTCGTTGTAATCGGTGATATTTGAGGAAGTCACCTGGGTTGTTTGCCGGACGGCAAATATTTGGTTTTGAATATTCGTTGTTGTGCACCAATTTCAAATTGATATATCTGTATGTCTATTTTTATAGAGTGAGATATACCTTTTTGAAATTATGTCCATGACATTTACCTATATCAGTGGATGGTTAGGTAAGGAGCATTAAACAGCGGTGTAATTCTTCTTAACCATAAGTACAGTTTTCAACCTACGACACACAGGGAATAAGTTATTAGACTCAAGGGACTTATACAGAGTATTGTATGTTGTCCAGCGTCTATGAGGACAGAGAGGTTGGTTCTCGTACTATATTCGGTTTACTTATGACTTCTCTAGTTTTTTAGACAGGTATTTCGTAGAAACACAGGGTCCGAATTTTGAGAAGTTATAGGTATATTAATAAAGTAGAGAACCAGGTATTGCAAGTATAGGGATTCTTCAAAGTGATCGAAGATGTAGATACTTGTGTATGGTATTCAGTTGATAGTAATGATTAAGAGAACTTGCTTCTCTTTCAGATTACTCATAATTGGAGGTACTCCTAAGTTGAGTAATGCTGATCGGCCTTTTTCCATTTAATTGACATGCACTGGAGACAGCTGCATGATTTGAATCTGGTTCAATTAAATCAGTGCCTCTGGTTCTATATTGGATATAGAACAGTTCATATCTTGACATTGTTAAGGTACAGGGAGTTGTCCGGCTTATGCTTAAAACCAGACTCTGGATAACTCAAGGCACGTTTCTGTAATGGTTGTTTGTGGGTTGACCCAGGCTATGACGAGGGTTGACTTTCTACCATCTGGAAGATCAATAGTGATATTGTTTTTGACTCGCCACAGTTTTTATAAAATGGATTTTTTCAGAAAACAGTAGTGGGAGTATGGTAGAACTGGAAGTGATTCCAGAACCGCAAACGATTACTGAAGATTTGATAAGAACCTGAAGATTCAATCTGGTTTGACATTCCATTGGCCACTCCGCAGATAAGGTGGGTAACCTCAGGCACCCGAGAGGTACTCTGGTAGCCTCAAGGACGGTGACAGGGAGGTTCTTGTTTACCCAGACTTGCCATTGCTGTTGTTCAAGATTGTGAGACTCGGCAGGAGGATGAGTATAGCGTCGTTCTAAACTGGCTTTAGAAGTGTACGTCTATATGACTCTACCAGAGGGTTGTCGTAGTCAGTGGGAGCAGCGGAAGCATTGGTGGACATGTGGCTTATGTCTATTTATAGACTAAAGCAGATATAGCGGAGATAGATCATCTATTTCTGATGTGACAGTCATAGGTTTGACTTCATCAGAATAGGGGATGGATCTGTTAAGAAGGTAGTAGGGTGTGATGTCCTGGTATTTTGGATGACATACACAGAGTAGGAAGTGATATTCCTATACTACAATCGGTTATACTTTGGTTGTCACACAGTGGTTTCTCCACATAGGATATAGATATAATATCGGACATTCTGGTTACTGGATCTATGGTTTTAGATCTAGATTTGGGTAGTTTCCCAATCTGGGTACTTAGACAGCATTCTAAGAGTATTTAGAATGAATGACTCCTGGCACGGTAATGTATCTACAGGTAATGGAGTCACCCTCTCTAAAGGTGTCTTACAGACTAAAGGGGAGAGGGATGTGCATGATTGGCAGATCACTTGCTTAGGCAATTGAGTCAATCATGAGTTGTCAAGTACCAAACCAGATGTTGTTTTTGCAGTAGATGCAATAAGTTGATATTGATCCAATCCTGGAGAAACAGTCGGAAGCAGTTTTAGAACATAAGTGAATATTCTAGGGATATGATAACGACAGCCTCTTTTGGGAGACGGTTATCATTCCAGGCTTCCAAGGTGACCTGGATGACAGAGAGGTTGTCAGAGTTATAGTTTTCCCTCTGACGAGGGGCGGTATTATGGACAGGTGGTCCAGGCGGATACTGAGGAAGGCATGGCGCAGGATACTGATTAAGTTCAGTTGACAATACAGTCTAAGAAGTTTGGATTTGGAGTTCATTTATGAGCTAGGTCCTATCAGATATCCAGACATATTCTAAGACATGTATTGCTCATTTCGGGAGATGGCTTCTCCACGAACTTGAGATATAGAGAGACATAGAAGGAAACATCAAGGCGGATCCACTCACTGAGGCTATTCCTCGAACGCAATAGTTTCGCAAACGGGCTTTGTGAGACTGACTAGTAGAGGAGTTGGGCGTTCGGTATCACACGGGCTGTGAGTATGCGACATCGCAATAATTAGTCTTGAGTGCAAATGGGAGATTGTTGGAGATAGTGCCCTCAGAGTCAATTATTGGATCACAGGCACGTGATTGCAATGATTGAGGGAGGACCTATCCCGGTAGGACAGTCTTACTCAAGATGATAGTATGGTATCTGGTTTATCTTTATCATCGTGTACTGCTTTAGGTGACCTTACAGGTCGCTATTACACGTTGATAGAGCCCCTAGGATTTTTGCTTGACTGCCAGCAGTATGAGGGGGATCATATACGTGGGAGCTGGTAGTCTATAAGCACATCCTTAAAAGGACCCTAGTCGTGAGAGTTTCGAGATAGGGCATCGATACTCCAGAGTAGACTAGTGTATACAGTCGAGACCCCGACAAGGGACAGTGGCCAGTCTCACAAACCACTAGTGTCAGTTGGTTCACCTAAGATATATACAGGTGCTCAATGGGTTATGAGTACACCGGACAGGACTCGCCGGGAACATGCTAGTTGGTCTTATACCTGACGTCAGATAGCAATTCCCTGGTGACATGTGTACAGGTTAGTTCATCGACCTGAGGATCGTCATTTGTCTCGTGTGAGTTCCCACTGTACTTGGATTACTACCCTACCATGCTCAAAGGAGACGTGCAAACAGGTTTTAGTTGGGTACAGTCCCGAGCCACATGGAGGCGTGAGCGGATCTTCAGGGGTTCGTCTCTCCCGGTATTGGGGGTAAGGTCGCGCTGTGTCTAGGAGAGCCATTACATAAAGCCCTCAGCCGAGACAGGAGATTTACTGGTAGGTATTCCAGTAGTATCTCAGGGTGTTCTGGGCTACACTCCGACACGACTTGTACCGCTTTTGGGGGTCTGACTTTTACCAACCCCCTAAGCTCGCCGTGCGATGCTCATAGACGAACGGACCGGACTGTACAGATATTGTAACTGACAGGCTCAGTAGGGTGTCAGGATGAGTTCGCTCATCGACGTTCCTTTTGGTCAATACCTGGTAGCCCGTTACGTATTGGCTGATACCTCTGACGTGCTAGTGGTTAAATCCACAACCAAAGTATTGACAAGTCTTTAGAGTCCCCCACAGACCAATTTCTCAAGTTTCGGGCGAAAGGCTGTAGAGGCCGTATGGAGATATGGAAGGGTTCGATCAGATACGTGCGGTATTGCACGTATCATGATCGGACGGATAATACTAGTGGGCTTTGGTTTAAGCCGGATCCTAGTATTGTACAGTGTAGATTTTGTCTCATTGCATTTGTATTTCGGTCGGAATACAAATGCGGGTATGTATATACAGTAGCGGGGGTTTCCTGTAATTTATTACGGGATCAGTTTTATGAAGTTGCCAATTTGCTTTCCGTTTCGGCCATTTTTCTTGTATCTTTCATTGGCTGAAGTTTGGTGGAGGAGGGCTTATTTGCATTTGTGCAAATAAGCATTTTGGAGGGTTGTCTTTGCATTTTGTTGCTTCATGATGGTTGCACCATCATTTGACTTCATTTGACTTTCTTTTAGTCATCATGGCTTGACTTGTGGAGATATGATTGGTTGGTTGAGTGTTGGACTTTCTTTGTGATGATTTCTTCTCATGATCACATATCATTCCCTCTTACATTATTGTTGCTCTCTCTCTCACTCTCCTCTCACTCTCTCCTTTTGCATGGCCGGCCAAGCCAAAGGGGGGCTGTCCCAATTTTTTGTGGGGGGATTTTTGGTCATTTGGCTTCACAAAAATCCCAAAGTTCCATCTCCAAAAGTTTAGTTCATTTCCTCCACCATATGGCAACTTCCACAAACCCCATGAGACATTATACTACACTTATTCTACAGCAAATCTTGCGCACGTCGGCTCGCCAACTTTGTGCCCGAGTTTCCTCGGTCCAAAGGTGGGAGCCCGTAAAAGAAGCCGGCGACGTGGTGCCCTTCCAGCGAGAAAATGGAGACCGGACATTCCGCGGGAGATCGGGACGACGACTAGAAGACCGAAGGATACGGATCGCTTGGTATATCTCTTTACCCGTTCTTTAGTTAGCTAGAATTAGTTTAATGGCCCGATCCGGGACTTTTGTGCGTGATGGTGCCGGTTAAAAAGTTAAAGTAAATTATCATTTCCGCATTTTGGCCTTGGATTGACGGCCGGGGCACCGCCGTGCACTTACATATAAGGTAGGTGTTATCCCTCGCCACCCGGTGGGCTATCTTTCTTGGGCTCGGTATATTCTCTCTGCCCAACGCGCATGTCTGTAGAAGGTCGGGTTGTACCAGGCAGTGTATGCTTCGTTGTTCTATTACCATGCCCCTCACATCTGGTGGGTTAAAGCTTTCTTGAATCAATGGAACCTTCCCACCAATACGTTCTTGCTAGGGGATCGAGAGGTCTCAATTTCATTGGAAGAGTTCTGCGAGATCTTCGGATTGTCGATCAGGGGGGAGCATTATGAAGATTTACTGCCTCCCGATGAATATGTGTTTGATACGGTGCCTGCTATGCTTGATGGCCTGTCGACTAAGAACGTCGTACGTCACAAGTACCCAAGTCTAATCAAGGTCCTGAGTATCTTCGAAAAGCTGTTTGTGACATCGGAAAGGCAATGTGTCACCTTTGACGCTTTCATTGCTTTCTTTCTTCGAGAGGGCGTCGTATCTAAAAAGGCTCCGAAATTTGCAAAAATTGAAGACCCTTTTGGATTAGGGTTAAGGAACTTGCCGGCCAAGGAGGAAGACCTGCCGCATTTCTATATTCCGAACTAGTCAACCGTAGCTTTTGACGCGATTGCGGTCCCTGGCATGGACGGAGAGACATTTTTCGCTGGTTTTATCAGTCTTTGGCTAAGCTGGTTTGCCATGCCGATGCATCATCGCTTTATAAGAGCCTCCGTTTTTTATCCCGCTCACCGCATAGCTGGGGGAGCACGGCTAGCTGTTGGCGTTGCGGGGTTATCACATCTATATCACGGATTAAGCGTTGCTGGCTAATACTTCAAACCCATGTGCAGAGATCGTGAATTTCCCCTCCACTACTTCACGTCGTGGATCGAGATGCACGTGCTAGGAGGGTTGGATTTTTATGGTTCGTACACCTTCCCGCAGATTATGAGGTTGGTTGATGCCTCCGCTCTCAATCTAACCCAAGTAAGGGCTCTTCGCATACTGCTAAACCCGTACTCAAATGAAGGCGGAATGGTGTTCAGTGATCATGTACTTTTCGCTCCAACAAGGCCTATTTAACAATTGTTTGATTTATCGAAGGGTGGGGTCCCGGCTTTGAAACCAAAAGAGGTCATGCACCTATACTCGATCAGGCCAGGGTATCCGGTGTTCCGCCGTAACAATGCTGTCCTTTTTATGCGGTATAGCCCGCACCGTTTTGCTCAGCAGTTGGGCTATGACCAGGGCATCCCTATCGAGGAATTCATAGTCGAGCATGCTCTTTCTTTGGAGGTTACTTGCGATATCATCCACTATTTCATACGGCTAAACACCGGCTCCCGCTTCATGATCCCGGAGTCCGACTACCTCCCGAGACCTGTAGAGTCCTTTAAAGGTTGGTATCGTCATCGGGTGGGCTCTGTCATTGCAGAGGAGAGACGGGTGCTTTTCGAGGGTAGACCTCCCATTCCAGCTCAGGACACCAACGCCCCATTGCAGCCGCGGTCAGTGGTTCGCCCTCCACTGAGGGATAGCGGTTCGGTACTTATCTTCAAAGCCGTAGAAATAGAGTCGACTGCTCGCACTGCTGGTATGCCAGTGTGCACTAGAGCCGAAGCAAAGGCTTCTAATGAAGCACCAGTGGTAGTGTCACCAGCGGCGGTGTCATCAGCGGTGGTGTCGCCAAAGGGGGATGCCGAAAGTGAAGTTGGGCAACATCGTACCAAAGCGCCCAGGGGGAGGAAGCGTTCTTCCGCTAGTGTTAGCATAAGTTCCAAGATGAGGAAGAAATCGGTTGCCGACCTACTCAACACTCTGCTTGAGACCGAGCCGTTTATTCAGGATGAACCGATAGCTATGGAGGAGTCAGACGCCGGTCTTATCTATCCTGGCTCGTCTGCCGAGGAGGCCACGCAATTGGCTGAGGCTTTAAGGCGTTCTCAAGATGAGACTGAGAACGTGTGCGCTCCGAAAAAAGCTTACCCCCCTCCTCCGTTGCATTCTACGACGTCGAACCATCATTACGGAGGGTGCACATGGGTCCTCTGTTAATGGAAGAAGAACGGGCCCTTAAACAGCCCATCTTAGATACTTCCGAGGACGAGCTTGCACTAAAAACACTAGTCATTCATTTGCGCTTGAAGCCCGGCGAGCATATTTAATGAAAAAAGAACGACGGCTAGAAAAAGCCATACTTCAAGCTCCTTGGCGTATTGGTATGCGTATTTTTCGCGCTCTTCCTTTGGCTAGTAATTTGTATTACTTTTATGTCCTCTTATTTTTTGCGCGATCTTTGCAGAGACTTCTGCAGCGGAAGCGGGTTTGAGTCCGGATCAGGTCATGGTTGCGGATTCCGTGAATATCTCCTATGACGCACCGGCGGGTGCAGAGGGGATTACTGAAGCTGCTATCCTTACTGTGGAGCTTCCGGTGGCGGCTGGTGTCTCTTCCATGTCCACTTCCTTAGCAGAGCTGACGTCATCGGCCATGGATCCTATGGACATCCCTAGCGACGTACCGAAGAGTATAAAGGAGATTATTGAAGCCGTCATCCCTACCTTGGAGCCTCCTGCGGCAGCTTTTGTCCCCTTATTGGAGACTACCATGCCGGCCATAGGTTTTACGAATATCTCCGGTGATGCACCTAAAGGTGTGGAGGAGACCGCTGAGGCTGCCATTCCCCCAGCTCAGAGCAGGCGAACCATTGAAGGTAATCTCATGTACATATACATTTTGTTTAATGACCCTTTTTTCATTTGATCCTTTCTTTCCCTCAGAATTACGGGAATTGGCGGCTTCTATCGTGGATCTCTCTCCGAGAAAAACCTTCCAGCGCTTGCTCAACATGGCTGCCCCACAAGCAATCCCCCCACAAAGCATAGTTCTTTCCTCAGGCTAAGGTTGGTATGCTTTGCCCTTCTGGTTTTATATTTTCATAATGATGTTGATATGCCCTTCATTCTAAACCACAGTTCTGGAGGCTGATGACGAAGTTGAGATTCTTGATGGATCCGGGGATCTTTCAAACCCACCTTGCATGGCTGTGGGTAAGTGATGTTTTATCCTTGGCAACGTTCTGTTTGCTCTATGTTTGGAAACACAACTGACCGCACCTGAATCTTTACAACTTTACCAGCCCTGACCCCATTAGAGTCTCGGATCCCTATACCACCTGGCCCTTATGCCCGACGTGCGTCTGAAAAGATAGCGAAATAGAGCATTTATTCCTTGGCGGCACTCATTGAAGATTTTCGCGCTGGTACTTCTGTCACGGCCGAAGAATTTGCTGCCGAGACCAACACTTCATTATCTGTTCTGGCCATTATCATGATAAGGCATTAGTGCGTACTTGGGTTGAGTACTGTCGCAAAGTGGAAGCCTGCCTGCATGGGATTGAATGCATACGCCTTCCTTCCGACATTTTAATTGTGAAGACGAGCCTCCGAGGATGGATCGAACGGTGTGCAGCCAATCTCCAGTCATGCGAGAAAAGGCTCAATCGAAAGTTTTCAGAGTGGAGTTGGCTTTAAACGTGTTGGGGGAACTTCAGGCTCAGCTTACTGCCAAGCATTGTCACAAATTCGTCGTTCGGGTATAATTCGGCAAGATCGAAAATTCGGATTCAGCGAACTATTCGGAAAAATCGGCAGGTATTCGGGAAAGATTTGGTAAGTGTTCAGGAAATGTTCGGGAAGGATTTCGAGCAAGAAATTAATATATGAGACGCTAGATTTTGATTTTGTGAATTATTTTCTTTTTTTGAATTATTCGATGTTTTTTCACATAATTCGGGAATAATTCGCGAATAATTCGCCCCGCCGATTAAGTCGGCTGATCAAAAATTCGTGAATTATTCTCGAATTCGGCGAATAATTCGCGAATTATGTGACTATGCTGCCAAGACCACCCATGCATATGAAATTAGGCGGGTGCTTCAAGAAGCTATTACAGAAGTGGCGGCTCTTGACAAAGCAGTGATTTTTACCCGCGAGATGGTTGAAGTCCATAAAGTCTCCGAGAAGGAGCTTGAGAGTCGGTCTGCTTCCTATCATGATCAACAGACCCAGGCATGGACTCGTCTTGCAGCACTGACGGAGCTTGAAGCCGAAGTCCAGCGGAAGAATGACGAACTCGCTGGCCTATTGAACCGTCCACCGACTTGAACATTTTTCGTTGTATATATTTTTTTGTATTCATTTTGCTCCCTGAATAAGATGTATTCATTTTGATCTCTGAATAAAATGTACTCTATATTCATTTAAACTCATGAATAAAAGACATATTTCATTTCATCTTGGCATTTCTCTCTTCTGCTGTCTTGACTTGGTATAAAGTAGTTTATATACTCATTACGGAGTTTGTAGTTTATTCACTTATCCTGGAGTCTCTTTATGAGCTCATTTCGGAGCTTGTAGTTTATAAACTCATTTCGGAGTTTGTTTAGTTTATCTCTCTTTGGCTTGTAGGAAAACCTGTCCTAACGTTACAGTTAACCCCTGCTCTTTACGACAGAGGTCTGTTAGGGTCTGTGGTACTAGGGTTTTTTGTCCGTTGTACCGTCGCGTTGGCTGATGCATTCCCCGATATGCAGACTTTACGCTGCTGTTCGAGTAGCCCTGCGACTGTCGTGTCTCTGATCCCTTCGGGGGCTGGACAAGACGTCTTCAAGTAACCTCCTTAGGTCATATTACCGTCGGAAGAGCGAACATTAGGAATTTTCCATAATGCTTTTTACTTGAGGTTAGGCTCATTTTGGAAGCCCCGATGAGTCATAACCACTCCACGCTGGTGTGGGATGATCTCCGATAGTCTTTCAGGTTTTATTTGAGTTGCCGTCAAGACTTTGAAGCTAGGAATTTGGCCTTCGCTTTCTTTGTTGACACCGCGTCTACTATAATGAGATGAATGTCGAGGTAATCTCTAGGTTGTTTGTGAACCGTCGAGCCTTAGAACTAGGGACTTTGCTATAGCCCCACTTTGTTGACCCTGGGGTCGCTTATTGACGTCGCGTCTGCATCCTGCTGGAGTGAAAAGAAACGTCGTTGTTGATCTCTAGGCTGACTGTGAACCGTCGAGATTTGGAACTAGGGACTTTGCCATGACTCCGCTTTGTTGACGCCGCGTCTGCTGTAATGAGACGAATGTCGAGGTGGTCTCTAGGTTATCTGTGAACCGTCGAGACTTGGAACTAGGGACTTTGCCATGACTCCATTTCGTTGATGTTGCGTCTGCATCCTGCTGGAGTGAGAAGAAATGTCGTTGTTGACACTACGTCTGCTGTAACGAGATGAGTGTCAAGGTGGTCTCTAGGTTGTCTGTGAACCGTCGAGACTTGGAACTAGGTACTTTGCCATGGTTCCGCTTTGTTGACGTTGCGTCTGCATCCTGTTGGAGTAAGAAGAAACGCCGTTGTTGATCTCTAGGCTATCTGTGAACCGTCGAGATTTGGAACTAGGGACTTTGCCATGGCTTCGTTTCGTTGACGTCGTGTCTGCTATAATGAGACGAATGTCGAGGTAGCCTCTAGGTTGTCTGTAAACCGTCGAGACTTGGAACTAGGGACTTTGCTATGGCTCCGTTTCGTTGACGTTGCTTCTGCTGTAATGAGACGAATGTCGAGATGGTCTTTAGGTTGTCTGTAAACCGTCGAGACTTGGAAGTAGGGAATTTGCCAAGGCTCCATTTCATTGACGTTGCGTCTGCATTCTGCTGGAGTGAGAAGAAACGCCATTATCTATCTCTAGGCTGTCTATGAACCATCGAGATCTGGCTCTCTTTCTGATGGAGCCTGGTGGGAAAATGTGGTTCCCTTTTTGTTTGTGCACATGGATTGTATACAGGGGTCGATGTGGACTCACCTGCAGGGCAAAAGTTTCATTTTCATTCATTCATTTTTTTATTTCTTTCCGCGACGCTCTATCATTTCAGCTTTTTATATTGCGAAAGTTGCGATTGCTCAATCATTTCGGCTTTTTATCACGGTGCCCGATCATTTCGGCTATGTATATTTTTTTTACTCGCTGCTTTTTATTGTGAGTCTCCCAAACATTTCGGCTATTTTTATATGTATATATTTTACTCGCTGATTTTTATTGCGTGTTGCCCCATCATTTCGGCTATTTCATATGCATTTTTTGCTCGCTGATTTTTGTAGCGAGTATGGAACTTGAGATCTGATGCCAATTCTGGCATCAACATTGCTACGACTGGAATTTTGCTAGAAGCGAATCATCATTTGCCGTGAAAGAACTTGAAAATTTACACCTGTTCAAGCATCAGCATCGCTGTGACTGGAATGTTGCCAGGAGCGAACATCATTTGCGGTGAAAGGACTTGAAATTTGATACCAATTTAGACATCAGCATCGCTACCACGGGGATGTTGCCAGGAGCGAATCATCATTTGCCTTTGTAGATTTGAACAAAGGTGGCTTAGCAAACAGGGTTAAGATCTCGTCGACTAAGGCTTTTTGACTCTATCAGCCGCAAGGGTCTCATAAAGGGTTTTCTCCCTACGAGTCGAGAGGATCACGTAGGTGTAGGTTCTCCCTAAAAGTCATGAGGACTCTTAAGTGATATTTTCTCTTGCAAGTCGTAAGGATCATACAAGAGTGTTTTCTCCTTACAAATCGAGAGGACTTATAACTGTTGTTCACCATATAAGGACATTCCTTGCCAGTGGTGGAACTTGGTGGGAAAATTGTATATTTGTTCCTGTGGATTGTATACAAGGGCCAATATTGGACCACCTGTAGGGCAACTTGAGGGATACGACGGCTTAAGAACAGGTCCAGGTCCCTGTGGCTTAAGGCTTTGAATCATATGAGCCGTGAGTGTCTCATAGAGGGTTCTCCTTACAAGTCGAGAGGATCCCGTAAGTGAAAATTTTACGAGATTGCGCCCTTTCGGGTTTTCACAAGCTCGCCGGCAGCCCTGCTGTTTTTAGTCATGGCGCCCTTTCGGGTTTTCATCTGTGTCCATTTCGCTTGTGGACGTACCGTTTTTGTTTTACAACAAGATTGCGCCATTTCGGGTTTTCACAAGCTCGCCGGTAGCTATGCTTTTTTTACTCACGGCGCCCTTTCGAGTTTTCATCCGTGCCCATTTCACTTGTGAACGTACCATTTTTTTGACCCATCTGTTTGCTAATGGAACTTAGGGGGGACTTCGCCACCGGGATAGCTGTGTACTCAGCGGGACTTGAGTTGCAGTCCTTGCCGTTGGGACTTGTGGACTTGAATTCCATTATCGCCGTGCTTGAGGCGACGTATTAGTTTAGGGACATCTCGGTCCGTTGTTAGTTTAAGGACATCTCAGTCCGTTGTCAGCTTCGAGGCGAAATTTTGCCGGATACTACTTATAGAGTCTTGACTCAAGAAGACAGCGAGCGGACACGAGCGTCGTCATCTATCATTAACCTGAGTTGTGGCTTGTCAAGCGTAGTATTTCTTAAGGAACCGGCCTTTATTGGCCAGAATGGTCTTTCACCATGCATATCCATAAGCAAGTAGGCCCTACCTTGGTAGACTTTGTGTATGATGTACGGACCCTCGTAGTTCGGCTTGAATTTCCCCCGCTTTGTACGGTTGGGGATCATAGGTCTTTTTACGACTAACACGAGTTCGCCTTAGCGGAATGTTCTCGGTCTGGTTAGCCTTTCGTATGAGCGCGTCATCCTTACTTTGTAAGCTTCCAGGTTTTGCTACACCGTGAGACGAGTTTCATCGAGGGCATCGAGCTCCTCAAGCTGAAGATGGGAATTTTCTTAATCCGTCAGCTCATATCGAACTGCCACTAGTAGAGAGGGTAGCTCTATCTCCAAGGGAAGTACCACTTCAGTGCCGAATACCAACGCGTACGGTGTTGTATTCGTAGCCATTTTGAACGTGGTTCGATACGCTCAGAGAGCTTCATGCAGTCTCTCGTGCCAGTCCTTTCTATTTCTAGACACCGTTTTCTTTATGATCTTCGTCAAGGTCTTGTTGAAAGCCTCAGCTAGACCGTTAGCTCGGGTATTATAGACTGAAGAGTATCTCCAATCTATATTATGCTGCTACGCGAAGCGGCTGATCTTATGGCTTCTGTAGGCCGGCCCATTACCCGAGATGATCCGTCGCGGAGTGCCGAAACGGTAGATGACATGTGTCCTGAAGAAATGGAAGATGTTCTCCGTCTTCACATCCCTTAGCGGCACTGTCTCTGCCCACTTAGAGAAGTAATCGGTTGTTGCTAATATGAACTGATATGCTTTGGATGGCGCTGGTTCGATGGGCCCAATTATATCGGTTCCCCACATTTCGAATGGCCAACCAGCCAGTGTTGGGTGTAGCGGATTTGGATGCTGGTGGATGATGTCCCCGTGAACCTTGCACGGGTGACACTACTTCGCATATTCGAAGCAGTCCTGAATCATTGTGGGCCAATAGTAACTCATTCTCTTAATCTTCAGCTTCATCTTTAGCCCAGCTTGATGAGAACCGCAGTGTCCGTCATGAGTTTCTTGGACGACTCTTCTTACTTCTTCTGGTCTCAGGCACCTTAGTCACAAACTATTGAACGATCTCTTATATAGGGTATCACTGACGAAGGCAAAAGACAGAGCTCGTTTCATGAGCTGTTGTCTCAAAGATGCGTTTTCGGGTGTTCGATGGGATTTGAAGTAGTCTATGAAAACTTCTCTCCAATCCTCAGCCTTTTCTTCGTCCTTTATTCGGAAGACTGCTTGTTCAGTCACTTCCTTTCTTTCAGACGACTCCGGTGATATTTCTGTTGGCGCGAGAATTCGGCGACTTTGCACAATGATCCTTACGTCATCGAGGTTTTCGTCGACCAGTTCTTTAGCGATCTTGGCTAACGCATCCGCCTTGCTATTTTCCGCACGCGGTATGCTTTCCAGGATGTAGGAGGGAATTTGAGTCAGCAGTTGCTGCACTGTTTCGCCAAATTTACCAACTCCGGTTTACACGTCTGATAGTCGCCATTTACCTGGCTAACTACTAGCTGGGGGTCTCCATATATGAGGAGGTTTTCAATTCCCATGTAGACAGCGATCTCAAGACCCGCTATCAAAGCTTCGTACTCAGCCTCATTGTTTGTCCTCGGCTCTGTTAAGGAAAGGGCGAAACACATTATCCCTCCTTGCGGAGTCACGAGGATAAGGCCTACCCCAGCTTTGATTATGGTGGTGCTTTGCTTTCGCTTCTTCAAGGAAGATGCTCCGTCGAAGTATAGTTCCCATTGGACATTATTTCCTTCCTTCTCCCCTTCAATTGCGTCGAACGCATGTTCATCTGGTAATTCACAATTTAAGGGAGAGTCGGCTGGTATCGGATGCTTAGCGAGAAAGTCAGCGATGGACTGGCCTTTCACTGCCTTGAGGGATCGATACGTTATCGAGAACTCCATCAAGAGGAGAGCCCATTTGGCAAGACTTCCAGTTAGTATGGCTCTTGACATCAAATATTTGAGAGGATCCACCTTTGATATGAGATGGACCTCATGTGCCAGGGCATAATGCCAGAGCTTCGTTATCGTGAAGATTAGTGCCAGGCAATGCTTTTCAATGGGTGAGTAGTTGTTTTCTGCCCCCAGAAGGACTCGACTTAAATAGTAGAGAGCTCTCTCCTTTCCTTGATCGTTCTCCTGTGCCCATAGCGCGTCTAAAGAACCTTCAAGGGCTATTGTATACAGGATGAGGGACTTTCCCTTGACCGGAGCGGCCAGTACCGGCGGGTTCTGCAGATATTGCTTGATTTCGTTTAGTGCATTTTGGCATTTTCGATCACAAACGAACGAGGTCCCCTTCTTCATTAGATGGCTGTAGGGGCGGCATTTGCCAGAAAGGTTGGTTATGAACCATCGGATATACGCGAGCTTTCCCTAGAGAGACCGCAGTTGCATAAGAGTTCTTGGCAAGGGCATTTCCATAATCGCCTTGATCTTTGATGGGTCTATTTCGATGCCTCGGTGTCATATGATGAATCCTAGGAATTTGCCTGAGGAGACTCCAAATGCACATTTCAGAGGATTCATCTTCAGATTGTACTTCCGAAGACGCTGGAACACTATGTTCAGATGCTCCCAGTGCTCCTCATACGATTTGCTTTTCACCACGAGGTCGTCGATGTAACAATCGATAATCTCGTGTATGAGGTCATCAAAGATCTTCGTCGTGGCCTTTTGGTAGGTAGCGCC
The DNA here is from genome assembly GCA_030015575.1 of Agapanthus africanus. Classification (NCBI taxonomy): domain Eukaryota; kingdom Viridiplantae; phylum Streptophyta; class Magnoliopsida; order Asparagales; family Amaryllidaceae; genus Agapanthus; species Agapanthus africanus. The sequence goes on from JASDDO010000019.1 coordinate 162,997,865, forward strand.
AGCATTCTTCAGACCGAAGGGCATCACTTTATAGCAGAAAATGCCCAGCGGAGTCCGGAAAGCTGTATGCTTTTGGTCTTCGGGATGCATCTTTATTTGATTATACCCCGAAAATCCGTCCATGAAGGAGAAGACCTCATGGATAGACGTGTTATCGATCATCAGCTCGGTAACAGGTACTGGGAAGTCATTCTTCAGACAAGCTTTGTTGAGATCCCAAAAGTCCACGCAAATGCGTACTGTCCTATTTTTCTTCATCACCGGAATGATATTGGCGATCCAATCAGGATATTGAACTTCCAAGATGAAGCCGGAGTCAATTAGTTCTTGATTTCGGTATTGATACTCATTTCAAGTTCGAGTCGCATTCTTCTCGACGCTTTTTTGACTGGCTTAACGTCCGGCGATATAGCCAGTTTATGCACCGCTATTTCTGAATCTAATCCCAGCATCTCGGAATAGTTCCATGCGAAGCAGTCTTTATACTGCATAAGCACATCCTTTAGTGTGGCCACCTGCGTTTCAGACAATAGCTTACTGACGAACATTGGCCTTGGATCGTTTTCCGTCCCTAAGTCAATTTTCCTTAGATTGTCTGCCGTGGTGTGTATCCCATCTTCCAACTCTTTTGGCGCTGGTGAAAATTCTGAGATCACCTCGTCTTCATCCACATTTGCGAAGCACTGGGAGAGGTCGTCCATATTCTCGCGCTCCCCCTCCTTTGAGAATGTTATCACGTGGCAGGTACGAGTTCGTTTCTAAGCTCGATGTTGATCTGGACTTACCCTCACGACATAGGTCGCTTTTGGCTCATGTTTTCGTGGTGGGGTTACCCTCCAACTGTCGGATAGAGCGAACCTGCCTTACCGATACTGGTCTTCGACCCAGTCTTTGAAGGTGAAGCAGTCTTCAAGGGGATGTCCTACTACTCGGTGGTAGGAGCAATAAGCCGGATGATGGACCTCGTTTATTTGTTCGGGGTGCCGAGACTCCGGGAGCGTCATCATTTGATGCTTGATGATAAGTTCAAGTATTTTCCTTGTCTTGTCTTGGGGGAAAGAGTATTCCCGACCCATCTTCTTCATAAAAGACGGATTCCAGCTGACTCTTTCTCGATTGCGTGGCTTCTTGGATCCGCTTTGCTGTTTTAGAACATCATTATCGTTCTCCACCATGTTTTTGCCTCTGCTTCGGACTTTTCCCTTGCCACGAGAGCGCACAGCGGGCTGAGGGTGAAGGGCATTGTAGTCTTTTCTCTCCGCAGATTGCTGAGTGAGACGCTGCGTCTTGGCTTTCTCGTAAATGGTCATTTCGCGGCTGTGGTCATCCCGAACCTTTTGATCGGCTTCTCTCATTAGCTTGTTAATTTGTTCTTCGAATGACCGATTTGGTATTCTTACGGCGGGATCTCGCTCTAGTTCAATATCAGCGCTATCTGAAAAAGCATTCGCTTCTCCATCGGAGTTATTTATGACATGGCAGTCATGGAATCGCTCTCGCTTCTTGGGCCGAATATATCCAAGCCCAGTCATCTCCATCCTCCCGTTGGGCATCTTTCGCTGAGTCCCGGGAACATCCCACATCTTGTTGTAGAACTGAGCTTGTCGAGCGGTTTGCTTGAAGGGTACACCTGGAAGCCATTGATTCTCTTTTCTCTGCACGGGAGCCAGACACCAAATCTTAGTACCTCGAATCCAGGGGCAACCATACTAAACCGTGATTTGTTCGCGAACACAACACAGGAAGTGTGGAGTGGAAAGAGGAAAAAGTCCTACCGGGCGTGCCAGAATCTGTTTACCGCCGAAAATGGGGACGGACCGCGTAGGTCATCTTGCCTGAATTTGGGGGCAGATGCTATTTGGGTTTATCCGTCCACCTCTCCGAAGATGCCAAGTTGATTTATGGCACCGTGTATCGTAGGTTTGGATGGATACGGCCGTTGTAGCAGACTTCGTCAGATTCCCCTCGTTTACGAGAGGTTTTTGATTGTGGGGACGCTCTTCCCTGCAAGCGTAAGCCCCTGCAGTTAATTACGTTACCGCATCGCGATAGCCACTTTCTCCTGCTCCGGAAGTTCACTTCGTGTCGTGTGTGTTTTATTTGTTTTATTTTTGGTTGCCCGTGGATTGTATACGGAGACTAATTTATGTTGTCGCCCGTAGGACGTGAATTAGTCTAAATCCGTATATCTTAGATTTGGGTTTAGGTTGATTTAAGGACCATTGATCTGTTTTGAGATCAGGATCGACTTAAATATATACGAGCATTTGGGGGCTCGGTTTGTTCTTTGTTAAGGATACGTTAGTCCAATTTGAGACTAAGATTTACTTAACAGGGTATTAGGATCATTTTTGTTTCAGATTCAACAAGAGAACTCTCGGGCTCTGTTGTTTTAGTTTAAGGACGTTTCGGTCCGTAGATAGTTTGAGGACATCTCGGTCTGTAGATAGTTTGAGGACATCTCGGTTTGTTGTAGTTTAATAACGTTTCGGTCCATTATTAGTTTAGGGACATCTCGGTCCGTTGATCATCTTGCGCACACGTGTATTTGTTACGTGTCAAGATGAGCAACGATGATATGGGATACATCCAGCTTGGGATGTGGTTTGGTTTGGAATGTGCACGTCAATTTGGGAAGTACACCAAAAATCAGTTGGTTGTCGGGACCCGCCACATTTCTGAAAACGTTGAAGAATTACAACGACATATATCAGATGTGTAAAGAGAGATACTTTTGAACCAATTCCCATGTTCAAGGGAAAAGATCATAGTGGATCATCTAAGAATCAGTAGTCATGCTGGGGATTGAGACTAACTTAGGGGAGTGATGAGCACAGAGGGGTCTTGACTCTCTTAGTCAGGTTGGACTAGGTCCGGGTCTCTACAATTGCCCAACAGTGTTAATGTGCTGAGACATACCATACTCACGTGCATTTCACGTGGGCACTGAAATAGTGTTAAACACTAAATTTCTGTGGCGCTCACATGGTGCACTTGAGGTACTCAATTATAGGCGTTGTCCATTTATTTCCCTTTTTTCTTTTCTTCTTTTTTTTAATAAGTGTTGAGCATTTGGTTATGTTCAGCACTCACGTGTGAGCACGTGAAGCGTCCAAAGTGGGAGCTGTTCTCTGGGTTCCATTCCCCTTCTTTTTTTTATAGAAGTGTTAAACACCTGATTATTGTGGCGCTCACGTATGAGCCGTGAGGCGCTCCATAGTGGGAGCTGTTCTCTGGGTTCCATTCCCTTTCTTTTTTTATAGAAGTGTTAAACACTTGATTCTTGTGGCGCTCACGTGTGAGCACATGAGGCGCTTTGTGTCTTTTCCCTTTTTATTCTTTAGAGACGCTCGCGTGGAGCACGTAAGATCCTATTGTAGTGTTACAAATGAATCACTTCCTTCTGAGTGTTTGGAGATTTTGATCTCATGCTAGGATTTTAGAGGATCTCATGCCTCCTATTTTTGTAAGAATTAAATTCTTATTGTAGGGTTAAATCTTGATTTTCAGAGGAATTAAATTCCCCTATATCTCTGTAAGAGTTAAATTCTTTGAACTCGGTTTTTTCCCCTAAATTTTGAATCTGCGTGACAAAATCTCCCTGATGAGAATTAAATTCTCAACTTATGGGGAGATCTGCTTATGCAGATCTCAACCAGAGAAAGAACTAGGTTCTTCGATGAAGGGTTAAACCCTTAGAGATACAAAGAACAATCCTTTGTTTTTTCCTTTACCTAGTGTTTCAAAGGAAGAAGTCTTCTCTTCTGAGAATTAAATTCTCTCACTGTATATTCTTTTAAGTCTCTTTGGGTGGCTCTCTCTCTCTTTCTTTTTTCCTTCCTTTCCTTCCATCTTTTTTTTTAGCCATAGGTTCTTTATATAGCGGAGAGAAGTTTGTTGATTAGTTTTAGAAAATTTCTCATTAAGAGATCCTAATTGATTTTAGGGGTTTTACCTACTGTTGGATCATATTTTCTTGTTTTTTAAACAAGATTAGGAAAATATTTTCACATACAGAATTTATTCTGTAGGTTGGACGTTATTTTTAATCACCGTAGGATTTTTAATCCAAGGATGTTTGGCTTAACGGAGTACAATCTTTCTTTGTTTAGAAAGATATGAAAAATATTCTCCAACTTATGGGATCTTTGATCTGCCAACTTTCTGTTTAACAGAAAATATCATTTCCTATTTAAAAGTTCAATAGAATTTAATTCTATGTTTAATCACCATTGGATCTTTGATCCAACGGTTCCTTATTGAGTAGAATTTTAATTCTACGTAGGGAAGTGCCCTCACGTGTTAAACACGTGGGGCTCTTCTAGCCTAGCAATTGTTTTAATTGCAGTGCCTATATGCGTTGCATATAGACACTCACGTGTTAAACTCATAGGGCCCTTTTGGCCTAGCAATTGTTTTAATTGCAATGCCGATATGCGTTGCATATAGGCACTCATGTGTTAAACACGTGGGGCTCTTTTGGCCTAGCAATTGTTTTAATTGCAGTGCCTATATGCGTTGCATATAGGCACTCAGGCACTCACGTGTTAAACATGTGGGGCTGTTTTAGCCTAACAATTATTATAATTGCAGTGCCTATATGCGTTGCATATAGGCACTCATGTGTTGAACACGTGGGGCTCTTTTAATGGGGAACTTTCCCTCATCATTTTTTATAAGGAAACATCCGTCAAGAGGGATTCTTCATCAAACTTCCTGTGTTAACACCCCTCAACAAAATGGTCGTGTGGAAAGAAAACATAGACTCTTACTTGATGTTGCCCGTGCCTCACGTTTTCAAGCTAATCTTCCATTACATTTTTTTGGGGGGGGGGAGGTTTCTTACAACGGCATATTTGCTTAAATACACTTCATCACCTTTATAGGAAAGACCCCTTATGAGATGCTTTTTGGGAAGCCGCCCACATATACCCATCTTTGCATTTTTGGTTGTCTATGTTATGCTCATCTTCACCGTCTAGCTCCTCATAAATTTGATCCCAAAGCTTCTCGATGTATTTTTCTTGGTTACCCCTCTGGTCAAAAAAGATGGAGAGTTTATGATTAATTTGTCATCTAAGAAAATTTTGACTTCACGTGATGTAGTTTTTTATGAAAATATCTTTCCATTTCATGATGATAATAATGAACACTTAAATCATGTTACCTCTATGATACCCTGTCCAATTCTTGATGAAGAGTCTGACATACCATTTATGACGGTTTCTCAAGTTATCAATAAGCCAGTTGCTGATGAACACCAAAACGTTCAACCTATCACCAATGAAACCCCTCCCGATACTCATTCTAATGAACATCAAATCGACCAACTTACTACTGATAGACATATAAACCCCAGTTCTCATTCATCTCCACCACCTTCTCGCCCGACTCGCACATATAGGAAACCTATTTATTTGCAGGACTACATTTTCCACTCACGTACCACTACTTCATCGGTTTCTTCAGGTACTTTGCATCCTTTATCTTATTTTGTTGGTTATGGCCATTTTTCCTCCTCACATCGAGCTTTTCTAGCGGTTATCACTTCTAACGATGAGCCGCAATTTTATTCTCAAGCGCTTCGGGGTCCTCATTGGAGAAATGCCATGCCTCAAGAGATTAAGACTCTTAAGTCTAATCATACATGGACCGTGGAGCCACTTCCTCCTAGGAAGAAACCCATTGGATGCAAATGGGTCTACAAGATTAAGGAACATGCCGAGAGAACTACTGAAAGATACAAGGCCCAACTTATAGCAAAAGGGTACACACAGATAGTAAGCGTGGACTTTCATGAGACGTTTGCTCCAGTTGCAAAGTTGGTAATTGTCCGCTGTCTTCTTGCCATAGCCACTGCTTGAAAGTGGGAATTGCATCAATTAGATATGAACAATGCATTTCTTCATGGAGATCTTGATGAGGAGGTCTACATGTCTCTCCCTCCCGGTTATTCTCCTTCCATACAGGGGGTGGTATGCCGTCTAAGGAAGTCTCTTTATGGCTTACGTCAAACTTCCAGGCAATGGTTTTCTAAGCTATCGTAAGCATTACAACGGTATAGATTTCTCCAATCTTCTGTGGATCATTCTCTTTTCGCATACAAGAGGGAACAGTGTTTATGGCCATCCTTGTTTATATGGATGATCTTATCATGATTGAAAATGGTTCCTCCAATTGCTAGCCGGTCAAGAAATATTTGAATGATTGTTTCAGCATAAAGGATATTGGTCATCTTAAATATTTTTTGGGGATTAAAGTAGCACGAAGCCATGAGGGTCTTTTCTTATGTCAACATAAAAATACGTTGGACATTTTGTCTGAGACTAGGATGCGAGGTTGCAAAGCAGCTTCTTTTCCAATGGAGCAACAACATCGAAGGGCAGATGAAGGAACACATGTTGCAGATCCTTCACAATATAGGCGTCTCATTGGACGTCTCATTTATCTTACCATTACCCGTTTAGAGCACATCTATCATGTACACATTCTAAACCAGTTTATGCATGATCCTCGTCAACCTCATTTGGATGCGGCCAAGGTCACTTGCATTGGTCAAGTCCGCATCCCCAACAAGAATATGAAGAAGAAGAAGGAGAAGAAGAAGAAGAAGAAGAACAAATCCGATACATCCGAGCCTTGCCAATCCTGCATAATTCCACAGACGAAGAGGCCTTTCCGGTTCTTGTTTTCCATAAAAGTCCGATACATCCGAGCCTTGCCACAAGCGAAGGAGAAGAGAAAGATGAAAGGGAAGCTTGCATTAATGGGAGTGGTCCCGTTGATAAGGAGGAAGAGCAGTGTTTGGAGCCAGAGGCAGGTTTGATGAGATGTAAGTGGGAGCCGGCGAAGAAAGCAGAGAAGATGATATTGGAAGTGGGTTGCTGAAAAGACAGGAGCCCATCACCTCCAATTCTCCTTCCTTGAAAGTGTCTTCTTGATCTTTATTTTCCATTTCCCTTCTTTGTTTTCCATAAAAAAAAAATTTTTTTACAGAAATAATGTTTCATGTCAACCAAAATTTTGGGAAAATACTCTTATATCAATTGTATGTGTTGGACATACAGATGGAGCTGATTTCATGGTTATAAGTTTGGAGTGAGTTGTCCAGCTTAAAAAGGCTTAAATTGCTTATATATGAGACTGGAAAAAGGAAACAAACTCTACTTTTTCAATTTTATCCAAGATATATTTTATATATTTAAAACCATTTCTGAGAACCCTCCAAGTTACCACAATGTCAAATAACTGATATATCTCCAATTCTTTAAAAGGCTGGGATCTCCAATACATCCCTTCAAATAAAACTCCATCAGTGACCTACTCCATAGGATTTTTTAGTTACACATAATATATATAACGTGCATCACGCGTGCGTGCTAAATACAAGTATTGTTAAGGGGGAAGCGTTTGGGACACATATGGTTGGCAATTGCTAGAGAGGAGAGAAAATGAGTCATTAGGGTCAAGGTAGAACACAAGCCGAGTTGGATCAATAGAGATCCCTTAGAGTTGCAATGAAAGATTAGGAGAATAAGATATTAACAGCAAAAAAACATAGGATTGGAGCACAACAATAGAAAATGAGAGTTACTTAAAATTAGTTATTCGGATTGAGAAGTTAAGGGTATTAAGATTAAAGAAAACAAGTTTAAAATGTGCGATTGGGAATTGCTGCTAAACATTCGGTAATGTTCATCATGATCATTTTCAAAAATGACCAAAACCCACATATTATGTAAAGAATTTTATGTGGATGGGAAGTTCCCAGCAAAGTTAAATATGAACTTCGCTCACAATTTACTATTTTGGATCATTTCCCAACTTAAAAAACAAAACCCATCCAAAATAGAAAAATATGTGCGAATCTCACAACCATAATTTTCCCTCGTGTAAAACAAGCACTGCGAACCTAACCTACATTAAACAACCGATCATACCAGCACCAGCACCAAGGAGGAGGATGGAGCATTATTAAAAGAAAGTCGTAGCAGTAATAATAATAGTAACTAGTAACAGTGTAATAATAATAGTAAGAGTAAATAAAAAAAATTAAAACATATAAAATCTAGAAACAAACAGTACCATAAACAGATAAATTCTAATGACTAAGAAAACACAAAGAGGATGCCAAATTCGATCCGAAGTTTTGTGCCAAAATTTATTGATTCGGATTAAATAAAAAACAAGTCTCTCGACAGAAAATAAACTAAAGTCTCTAAAATCAAAATATAAGAAATCTATGACGAGGGTAAATGTTCCTGCAAAATTCCCACAGTTTGATCTCAAGCAGATTGTCTTTAAACCAGAAACATAATTGACATTCAGTAGCAAAATATCCAATCTCTTCCTCAGCAATTGAAGACTCAAAAACATCATGCCCGAGCTGGAGCTGCAGCACCAGTAGGGCGAGGAGCTTGTCCAGGCTTTGGTGCATCGTCCTGCAAGCATGAAACAAACATATTCCAGTTAATAGTTTTTATTCAAGAGCAACGCATGGCAGAGCCAATATTTAACTGTTCTCTCATGACGCAGCTAACCATAGACTAAAAATACAAACCATTATTTGCTAGGAATTTCAATTATTTTAATATTTAATCATTTCTTATACAGGCAGGCTGGCACCATAGGCCTGCCATGTAAAATTAAATTAGTGTAATGAAGAATGTTTCTTCAAGGGTAGAATGTGATGTTAATTGACACGATAATTGTTTCACCCTAAGAGAAAATTGTTAGAATTCACATCCAAGGCTAAATTACCATTAAGTTACCTAGGTTCCTGTCATGCCCCACTTCCCAAAAGTACGGAAACAGTGACGCGCTAAGATCCGCAACCTAACTGGATCGAGGGTGGTCTTTTCTCGATACAGTTACGTTAAGCGTATAAATCATGCAGGCAATGTATCAAAACTGATAATAAAAGCAGAAGCATTTATTTCCATTAACTAAAATTATTACATCGCAAAGTACTGAAAAAAAAATAGTTTGATTAAAAGAAAGCAAGCCCTAAACATATGGACAATAGAAGAGCTATCCTAATACTCCTGTGTCAACTCCGCGTGGTCTTCGTTAGTGGGCTCCATTCCATCGTCTCCTTCTTCATTAAGCTCGTTCTCGTCTAACGGACGTTCCAAGGATCGAGAAAGGGAAGGAAGTCCGTCAACGAGTTACGCTCGGGTAGGAATTTCTCAACAAAAAATAATGGTAAAGAGAACAAGTGTGTAATATATGATATCATATGTATGCAGAGGTATGATGGATATATTTGGTAAATTAAGGTATACTGTGTGCGGCACCTACAGGTAATGTTCATTTAGTTTGTTAGACAAGAGTAGCGGATTCTCGAGATCATTCCGTTCTAACCACGGAATACGGTTGGGGAAGGTGAAATGTATTGTTCCACTTTCCCGGATCTGGTCGAGTAATAAGGGAATCCGAATACTACCTTATCAAATCAAACAACTCAGCAGCGTTTTATTCAGTGTGAAAATTTTGCGAATTAGAGTTAGTGCGTATATCATCTAAACATGGAATGTCATTTGTCCATGTTTGGATTGTTCAATTCATTCGTAGTAGTCGTCTATATTGGGACTGTTCACCCTGCTTGCAGGGATCTTCATTTATAATAGTTTTCCATACCTAGGTTCGCGCATTCTAACCCTAACCGCATTGTATGTCATATCGTGTGATGTGTCAAAAGTTAAATTTAAATAGATGATGTCTCAGTCGATATGGACTTCCACAGTTGTAGGTTATATATCGTTCCATTATAGTTATAAGGTAAACACGGTATTTTATAGAAATCTTAGTTTATAATGAACTATGTTATTTTATCGTAATTATTGTTTATATAAAAACAATGATATATTAACGTAAATTATCTTTTATTATAAAAGTTGTGTTATTAAAAAGAACCTCTTTTATAAAAAGGTAAGTATTTTAGGGAAATTCAAAACACTTAACATTCGAAATTAAGGGTATTTTTAGTAAGATTTCACTTCTTAAAGGTGTTAAGTAAAAATCTAGTTTTATGATTATTATTGATTTTTACAAGAAAACCCTAACTTTTAAAAGTTTAGGATATTTTAAAAAAACTAATTACTCTACCAAGTAAATGGTAATTTCGTTAAAAAAATTATGATTCGGAAAAGTTCATGGTATTTTAATAAAAATATCACATGAAAAGATTTAGGGTATTTTAAGGAAAATACTATTTTTCCAAAGTTCATGATATTTTAATGAAAACAAAAATTCTTAGGAGTTGGTGATATTTTTGTGAAATACCCAAATTAACGAAAATATGGTTTCATATGTTTACCATCAATTTTATTTTAAAAATAACCAATATAAAAAAATTTACTATAATTTTTCCATGTTTTAATAATTAAGGAACTAATTATCGATAACCTTTATTTAAAACCGTAGAATAATTACATTTATTCCTGCAAAAGTTGTCCCGGTCATGATAGTTGCTTGAATCTGAGGTTGTCCTTTACCCCGTGATTTTATCGTGAATGATAACTGCTAAAAGTTCGATATATTATTAGGGTTTAATATCGTTTTTAATCGTCAAAACCCGTAAAATAGATAATGCAGTTAAAACATCATAATTAGATCCTGAAATTTTTTTCACAGATAGATCTTTTCATAATGAAGATAACAAAGGGTCCAATATTGAGAGATTCTACCTGAAATGAGCTAGGAAAATGAAAGTCGATGAGCGTCGGGTTGTACGAGAAAAGGCATATCTTGAAGGCGAGAATTTTTTTGCCTTGGGGGCTTGGTCCAGAATGTAGAAGACTCAAAGAGGAAGGTTTGAAATATTTTTTGAGATTTGTGTTAAACAGATATTTTGGGGGGGATTTTAGAAGCTCAAAGCTATTTATAGGGATTTTCTGGGATTAAAAAACCATATTTTTTTCTCTGGGCACTACAGGAGCCGACCTCACGAGCCGACCGTCGCTTGACCAGATACAACGACCCACGTCCCATCGTGCGTGAGCTGGCGTAAGCCCCGACTCAGGTTGGTTCTGGCGATCCTTGACCTTTGGGTTGTTGATCCAACGGTCCATATCAAAGGCGTCTATATATATATATATATATATATATATATATATATATATATATATATATATATATATATATATATATATATATATATATATATATTCTTTTTTCTTTTAAATAAACCGTCGGCGGAATCTGGACTGTTGATTTTCAGATCAGACGGTCCAGATCCATTCCCGCTCTAAAAATATTAATAAAATTTGTTTTTAATATTTAAAAATATTTTAAAAATTGTTTTTGGCTTCTAAAAATTATTTAAAAATAGTTAAAATATTATAAAAATCTGGGAAAATTATAGAAAATGTATTTTGATGTTTTCTATCCTTTGTAACCAAATTTAGTCAAAAATAGCTTCCCTTGTCGGTTTTAAAAACTTTTCCTTTCGATAAAAAATCCATTTAAATTCTTAAAAATTCCTAAAAATCATATTAATTCATTTTAATTATGGAAAAATATTTTTAAAGTGTTTTATACCAATAGAAGCAGTAAAATAATTGTTTTGATCTCGAGAAAAATTATAAAACGTTTTTATTACGTATTAAGAGTACATGGTCATTACACCAACCAATCGACCAATACGTAAAAAAAGATTGATCGTTCAAGATCCGACATATCCCCAAACTAATAGCAAGCAAGTACCCAAACATCAACCAATCATAATTTCCGAAAGTGCAAACCCTTCAACAACACAACAATCATAACACTCCATACCAACAAACTCCAAATCAATTCCAAAGAACTCGAGAACTCCCTCAAGGATCGCCGAGCCAACCCGAGCCTGGGCCCATGCCAGCTCACACGCGATAGGACGTGGGTCGTTGGATCTTGTCGAGCGACGATCGGGATCTTGTCGCTCATGGGGTCGGCTAGGGAAAAAAATAGGGTTTTTAAATCCCAGAAAATCACTATAAATAGCCCTGAGCTTCTAAAATCCCCCCAAAAATATCTGTTCAACACAAAAATCTTAAAAAAATTTCAGAGCTTCCGCTTTGAGTCTTCTACACTCTAGACCAAGGCCCAAAGGCAAAAAAATTCTCGGCTTCGATATATATCTTTCCTAGCTTATTTCATGTAGGATCTCTCAACACTTGACCCTTTGTTATCTTCATTATGAAAATATCTATCTGTGAAAAAAATTTCAGGACCTAATTATGATGTTTTAAATGCATTATCTATTTTACGGGCTTTGACAATTAAAAACGATATTAAACCCTAATAATATAACGAACTTTTAGCAGTTATCCTTCACGATAAAATCATGGGGTAACGGACAACCCCAGATTCATGCTTGGACATATGAAACTAAGTCGTAAAGCGACTATAATGACCGGGATAATTTTTGCAACAATAAATGTAATTATTCTACGGTGTTAAATAAAGGTTAACGATAATTAGTTCCTTAATTATTAAAATATGGAAAAATTATAGTAAATTTTTTATATTGGTTATTTTTAAAATAAAATTGATGGTAAACATATGAAACCATATTTTCGCTAATTTGGGTATTTCACAAAAATACCATCAACTCCTAAGAATTTTTATTTTCATTAAAACACCATGAACTTTGAAAAAATAGTATTTTCCTTAAAATACGCTAAATCTTTGCAAGTCCTCAATGTACTAAAATGAAACCATTAACCGACGTTATTATATTTGTGAATCTTATCCACTTACACTGTCTTCATACATCTTCCATAGTTCTTACCATCTTCCTTCACATTCTGTATTCTGACCATGGCCTTTTTCTTTCAGGTCATGGCCAATCTAGAAGCTGTACCCCTTCCTGAAGAGGACATGTCAGATATTACCTTCGAGGCTACACTTGGTTATTCAGACGACGAGGTCGTAGGACCACCAATGGTTATCTCCAACAGTGACTCAGAGAAACCTACCGAGGAAGAGCCGGAGGAAGAGGAACCCATCGAGGAAGAACCGGCGAAAGAGGAACCTATTGAAGAGGCCCCAGCTGAAGAGGAGGCTCCCGTTGGAGCGGAGGAACCGGAAAAATACGGTCCTCACATGTGGTTTATTAGGAAGACGCTCTATATTCAGGAACATGCTTATCGATGTGTGCGCCGCACTCCTCTACGTCTCTATCACCGTGACATACCAGGCTCACCCTTCTACTATAGCTTTGTGAGGAGGTCAACAACCGACATGCTAGAGCTGAGCGGTTCCACCCGTTTGTTTGACGGACAGTGATCGAGATGATCAGTATTAGTTTTAGTTTGTACGAGTTGGCCAAATAAACCTATGTATAGCAGTAGGTCCACGTTTATCTTTAGTTGTATCTCCTTTTAACTTTTATTAATGAAATCTTAGTTTCGAGAAAAACTCTCTTGTGTCTCTTGCCTTTTCCTTTCTTAGTTTAGCTCTTGCATTAATTGTTATTCTTTCGTGCAAGTTACTATCTAGTCTCATCCTAAAATCTGTTTGTAACCTAATCCACCTTCTTGTTTAGTTAAAAACGGCTGGTTGTAACCATAACCACAACAGGAGGAAATAGGATCCATGAGGCCGCGGCTCAGCAAGCAGCCCACGATGAATATGATGCAAGGTGATTAGCCTAAAATATTGCACATTTGAATGATTATTTTCCCTATTATTGTTTAGTGCTAAAATGTGTTTATTGTAAATATAAAACATATGAGGGTTTATTTGTAAAAAGATTATTATCATATGTTTCTACATTATAATTAACATAATGAGGAAAAATACATGCATTTAATATTTAAATGAAATATTGTAATTAAAATATGCATTTCATATCAAATATTTCTAATCAATATTCTTAAGATTTGAATCATATAAAATGGTTAGGATAATATCTCAAAATAATAACAAATACTACTCACACTATGACTTGAGATATTGTGCAGATATTAGCTCAGGTCTGGAGATCAAGAGATCCGAGATGTCAGAATCAAATCTGCCGAAATATTAAAGCAAATCATAAGATCTAGCAACGGCAGAGACTCGGTTATATTCTCAAAATCCAGATATCTAGAGGATCTCCACATGTCAACACCAAACAGCAGAAGAATTTTCAAGTCATGATCCCACTATGGCGCCGCGGTTGGGCGGCCAAACTACCTTAAATGCAGCGGATCCACGGCGGTTCTGTGGGCTTAGGATTTGAGATTTTTTGTATAGGATTTTAACAACAAATATTATTATATGGAATCTAGGAGTGATAGTTTATGTGACTATAAATAGAACCGAGAGCTTCACATCAAGAATCAACTGAAGAGATCAAGAGGTCCAAGACGATCCGCGTATCTGAGTTGATCATCACCTGTTCATCTACTTCCAACAAGAGAGAGCGAGAGCAAAAACTAGGGTTCTTGTAATCTATTGTTCTTGTAATCTAGTTGGTAAATAAAGATAGTTGTTTTATTTAATTCTTTTTTCACTTAATTTCTGCATCTTAATCATGTTCTCATTCTTCATCTTTCTTCTAACTCTCAAACTATGAGCGAATAATTCCTAGCTTGCTGGGGTTCGTAGGCTAGGGTAGGTCAATGGATGACAAAATCTCTTAACTTCTTTTATACATTTTGAAATCTATAAACTTTAGCAAAACAAATGTTAACATCCTTATCGGGCGCGCTACCAATTTATTGCTAATCACGACCATGATTTAAGATTGGATCAACACTTGTTTTGTTAGGGGCTGCACATGAATAGAGATCAATGCAAAGACAAGGGTTAGTAGTTGGGAAACCCGAATTTCTTCCACGAAACCCTAATCTACATTCATCACTATCGATCTAGTTTTAAACTATTAAAAGATAAAAGAAGTCATTTTTAATTATTCATCCATTACTACTAAGTCCTATGAACCCTACAAGGCCTTCTATTTATAAATCTACATCCGTATTAAAATAGATCTACAACCAATCACCCTATCTTCCATCAACTCGTCTAAAGCAAGTAAAATATTCATGTTTTCCTGCGGACGAGCCGTACTCATCTCGGCTGGTTACTTTATGAAAACACTTTTAAAGCAAAACAATCACAAGGGCTGTTAGACCAACAGCAACAGACCGTCGCCCTTCACCAAGAGCTGTGAGAAAGTAGGCAGTAACATGCTGAACTATTGGAGAAGGCATTAGCCCCAACTCCCCAAGGAGGCAGCGACATATTGAACTATTGAAGAACGCATTCCTTCCCTCAAACTTCCTTCTCCCGTCCTAACAAGTGAGAAATTACTCACCCTTAAAAAGATAAAAACAAATAAAATAGGTAGAAAGAAATTAGATTACGGAAAATTACAACTAGCTATTTGAGACCCCACCTTGGTAAGGATCTTACACAAGCATCATCGTTGTTTTAAGGATAAATAAAAATAGACAAAGAGAAAAACAACAATAAAAATTAGCAACTAGATTAACAAATAAGAATTGCAGATAAATAAATAGATATGCAAGATAAATAAAAGAACTTACTTTTTTTATATTCTTTATTGATCACCACTCAAAATCTCATTACAATTTTAATGGAGAAAGAAAAACTACAGAAATTTAATCCTAAAACCTAATAAAGAAAAGCATACATCATTTGGCTTTGAGCTCTTCTATTTATAAATAAGAAGGTGAAACCCTAGGTTACATTCTGAGCTAAACACGAATTTACAAAACTACCCCAAAAAAGCCCAGTCAACGCGGAACCAACTGCCACCGACACTGCTTCAACGCGGCAGAAGTGCCTATTTGGCCGCGGTTCCACGGCCATTTGGTGGACTTGTGAGATCATCTTTTCAGGGTTTTTTCATGTTGCTTTTATCTTCTGTTTGGTGCACTTGGTTTTTTAAAAGCTCTTCGGTTCTCTTCCGGATATTCAGCAGTGGACTTTTGCCTTGAGCTCCGCGTTTGAAGTCTTGGATCTTGTGCTGCCCTAGTGCTTTGTGCATTGAAGTGACCAACGGTTTGCCATTTGGTCCCTTGAACTGGCAGGCGACATCATACGAATGGTTAGCAGAGATCAGTATTCCTCTGTTATTGGTCGTAGTCCCACATTTGTTGCGACTTTTCATGAATTTCACTGTAAAGAGCTGCGAACCTGTAACCTGCACTTATTCAGCAAACACGGATTAAAAGTACGTACCTATATGCAATGTGATTAAGAATGGACGGTATAAAAATGCAAAATTCTAATATGAACAAATCCCCCAAACTTATCTTTTGCTCGACCCGAGCAAAGCCAACTTTATTCTCAAAAAGTCCTAACCTCACATTCGCAGGGAACGCGATTGCACTGAGCTACAAGCCGTTGAACCTCTAGGTGTCCCTAGTAGGAGGAGTGTTGTCTCCTGAGGGTTTTCAGCGGATACTACCCATAAAATCCGATCAATTTGGCCGTCGACTCTAATTCTTCAATTCAGTATTCTAGCAAGAAATTCTATTATCTTCAATTTAGAAATCATCAACCCGTATTCTTCACACTTCATTTTCATTTAACTTAAGATCATATACGTCTTGTCAGTTTATAAAGCTTTCAGCTCTCCTAAGTTTTCCTTCTAAGGTGCAATCTTAACTCAGGAATTTTTATCATCTCTACTGAAGATATAAGCTCTATCTTTTATTCATATCTCTCCTCCAAACTTCAAACATATACCCCTACGTGTGTGTAATTATCATCCCTACACTTGGAAATTCAATTCAAGCTATCATACTCTTGTCCATTTTCCAAAATACTTTTAGTTGGTGAATTTTAGATGAAATTGCTCACACATCCTTCATGCGACCGTAAATACTTCTTGAGGTACTAAACAACCTATTACAAAATGTGCTTGCGCATTTAGGCGTAAATCCTCGTCTTGCAACACTTAAGGCTTAGCAGTGACTCCCAAACCAGTTGGTCTAAGGCACTAGGTGATAAAGCACCCTCGCTATTTTTTTTTTTTATGCTGTCTTAAGCAATTACAAAACCAGTGTTCATTTTTTTCTTTATTCAACACTTGTACTTTTATTTTATTTTCCTTTATATTAAGGATTTTAGACAAGAGCATTTCAAGATATCCTCTACTATCATAAGTTTCAAGATGTGTATGAGTGCGTAAAGTAGGGCATATATTTTCAGAATTTAGACTTAAAGTTCAGAATTATTTTTCAGACTTATACTTCAAATAGAGCTTTCAATACTCTTCCCTTATTTCGATTTAGTCAAAGAACTGAACTCAAAATTTGCCAATTTCTAAATAAACTATAAGAACGTATATTTTTTACAGTCAAACTTTTACGAAAAGTTATTTTTAGGGTTTTTAATTTCCTAATCTTAGGATCTAGTTTTTCCTAACCAGTCAACCGTCATGTTGAACTTGAGTCAAATATGGCCAAAATTGAAATTTTCAATTTTTATAATTTTTAAAATTTATTTATATATATATATATATATATTTATTTATAAAGATGCAATGCAGAATTAAAAATGCAAAGAAAAAAAACAAATGTGTACTAAAAACCCTAGTTATGATACGAAACCCTAGTTATGACATGTGCACCGTATTGCTTCACTCGATTGTCGCCGGCAAACGGGCGGCCAATTATCCATGTCCTATGTTGGTGACACAACTGTGTCGCCGTTTTCTCCCTGTTGAAGAATTTGAATTTTATATGCATGGTGGGATTCCAATTCGACCCTTTCTTGAGGATGTCTCCACGTCCTACACACGATTACATGATTTATGGTCGCGTACCGAGCCGGCCGAGGACGTGATGGCCAAGACCCCCAGCTCGAGCTCCACATTGAGCGACGAAGAGCTTACCCGCGCTGCGCAAGCGCGCTTAATTCGACGAACCCATAGGGGGTAGAAAGAGTGATAGGGATGCTGACTAATTTTGATCAGCAAATAACGAGCTTGGAACAGGGAATGTCCACCCTCCTAGCAAGAGAGGAACGATCACGATCGAGGGGACGGGGGACAGATAGAGGTGAGGCTGGGACCAGTGAGACCGCATCTAGTAGACGCCACAAGGAGCAGTGAGGACGCTGCCATAAATAAGTTTGGGGGTGAGGGTATTGTAAATAGCTATCTTTGCATCTGCATATTTTTTATTTTTTTAGTACACATTTGTTTTTTTCTTTGCATTTTTAATTCCGCATTGCATCTTTATAAAAAATATATATATATATAAAAATATTAATAAAATTTTAAAAATTATAAAAATTGAAAATTTAAATTTTGGCCACATTTGACTCAAGTTCAACATGACGGTTGACTGGTTAGGAAAAACTAGATCCTAAGCTTAGAAAATTAAAAACCCTAAAAATAATTTTTCTTAAAAGTTTGACTGTAAAAAATATACGTTCTTATAGTTTATTTAGAAATAGGCAAATTTTGAGTTCAGTTCTTGGGCTAAATCGAAATAAGGGAAGAGTATTGAAATCTCTATTTGAAGTATAAGTCTGAAAAACCCTAGTTATGACAATCGAGCAAAGCTCTGTTTGAATTTCAAAAATTCAAAAAAAACTGAAGGAACGCTTCAAATTCCTTGCGCTGCGCGCAACGCGCCACGTGTCAAAAACTGATACGCCAACGCAGCGCCCAAGTCAGCGCACCCAATCAGAGCAAGGCTCTATTTAAAGTAAAAAACAAAAGAAGCAACACTTCATATGATTTGCGCTCAGCGCTGCGCGACACGTGTCAGCGCAGTTGCGCTGCGCTCTGCTGCGCGACACGTGTCAGCGAAGTTGCGCTGCGCTCTGCGTGTCAAGCGCATGTGCGTTTGCGCCAAGCAGAAAAATTCTGAAAGATCTTTCTGATCTTATTAAAACAAGAAAATTGTTTTCTTGTAAAACAGAAGCCCTTGGATCAAAGATCCAACGGTGGGGAAAAATCCCCAAATCACTCAGAGAAAGATCTCTTTAACTGATTTAACAAACTAATTGGCACTATTTAAAGGCCCCTAGACCCCAAGTCTAAAACACACAGAAACACAAAGAGAATTCACAGAACTCCTAAAAAGAAAGTTTGAGAAGAAATCAGAAAGAAAAGAAGGTAAACCTTTGAAAAGAAGAATTTCTTCTGAAAAGATCAATGATCTAAGAACAAGATCAAGATCTTAAAATAAAAAGAAAAGATCAAATAATAAAAAAAATAATAAGAAGTAATATACTTCTTTATTAGATCATTTGATCTACACAAAGGCATTTCCTTTTTTATGAACCAATGGTTCTTGAAAATTCGAGATAAAAACCTCACTGGAAAAAGAAACAAGAACTTGTTTTCTTTAATCCAAATTTTAAAACAGTGCCTTGGACTTGTAAATCTGCACTGTTGCGCTCTTGGGTTGGCGCAAGCCACCAGAGAGCGCCACGTATCAGCTCCAGAACAACTTGCGCTATGCGCTTTTAAAATAGAGCACTGCTCTCTTAAATTGGCGCAACACACCAGAGCGCGCCACGTGTCAGCAGCGCAACAGCGCACTGCGCTTGCGCTCACCAGAGCGTGACACGTGTCACCTCCACATGCACTTGCGCTCATTAATTGGCGCAAAGCGTCTGACAAGCCACATGGCCACTGTCAGATAATTAATGCACTGCATTATTGAAAAGAGGGGCCGAGCCCAATTAAAAAAGGCCTAACAGGCCTAATAAAATGCCATGCATTATTTTAAAAAAAAGGCAGAGCCCAAACAAAGGTCTGTCAGACCAAAACAGATGCTGTGCATCATTTAAAAGGGGGCAGAGCCCAAATAAAGGTCTAACAGAGACCAAGATTAATGCTATGCATTATTAAACCAAGGGCAGAGCCCAAGCCAAGGCCTAACAGGCCAACTATAAATGAAAATGTTGAACACCTTCAACTGGACTTAGCCCAATTTTGGCCGTAAGTCCTCAAATTAAATTGACTGGGCACGATTGCTCCCTTAAATCAATTTACATCCGGTTCAAGGGTACATCTCTGAACTCCTTTGACATTTGTCGTTGTAATCCTTCAACGTCGTCAGAGAGGTGACGGGTCCCGACAACCACACATCGATACGGACTGTGGGGTCCTTAAACTCATGGACTCATGCGTCCTTAAACCAAAATACGGACTGTAGGGTCCTTAAACTCATGGACTTATGCATCCTTAAACCAACAATACGGACTGTGGGGTCCTTAAACCCATGGACTAATGCGTCCTTAAACTCATGGACTAATGCGTCCTTAAACTAATATCCGTCCCCAAAACGGGAACTATGGACCACCATGTCCCTAAACTGGCAATGGACCACCATATTCCTAAACTGGAACAATAGAGCCCCATAAATGCTCTTTTGTCGGATCTAAACGATCCCGTTTAAGTTGATCTTAGCCTCAAATATGGCTAACGTATCCTTAAACCTTCAAACAGACTTTAGTCCCAAATTGGACTATAGACCCCCCCAATCAACTTTGGTTCAAGGGTACATCTCTAAACTCCTCTGACATCTGTCGTTGTAATCCTTCAACATCGTCAGAGAGGTGACGGGTCCCGACGGCCATACATTAAATGGACCACTATGTCCCTAAACTGGAACAATAGAGCCTCCAAATGCTCTTTTGTCGGATCTAAATGATCCCGTTAAGTTGATCTTAGTCTCAAATTGGACTAACGTATCCTTAACGAACGTTTAAGTTGATCTTAGCCTCAATATGGCTAACGTATCCTTAAACGAAAACCCCAAACCCAAATCTAAGTAAATACGGATTTGGACTAATCCACGTCCTACGGGCGACGGCATAACTTAGTCTCCGTATACAATCCACAGGCATCCACAAACAAAACAAACACACACGACACGAAGTGAAATTCTGGAGAAGGAGAAAGTTGTTACCGCGACGCGGTAGCGTAATTAACTGCAGGGGCTTGCGCCTGCAGGGAAGAGCGTCCCCACAATAAAAAATCCCTCAAGCGAGGGGGAATCTGACGAAATCTGCTACATCGGCCGCATCCGTCTAAACCTCCGATACACGATGCCATAAATCAACTTGGCATCTTCGGAGAGGTGGACGGATAAAACCAAATAACATCTGCCCCGAATCTCAGGCAAGACGTTCAGTCTTGGCTGTCTTTCGGAGGGGAACAGATTCTGGCACGCCCTGTGGGACCTTTTCCTCTTTCCACTCCACACTTCGTGTGTCGTCTTTCGCGAACCAATCGTGGTTTGTTAATGGTTGCCTTTGGGTTTCAAGTTACTAAGATTTGGTCTTTTGTCTGGCGCAGAAATCAACATCAATGGCGTCCAACTGCTCGAGCTGCTCCAAATGCAAATGCAACCGACGCTCCGCCTCACCTGGAGGTGTAGCCTATGGGCCTCAAGCGGCCTCCATCCTTGCCATGCCGGTGGAACAAGTGACTCAGGCCACCACCGGTCTGTTTTTCGGGACCATGCTCCCGCCAGCAAGCTTCACCATTCCAGTGCCCTCATCGGAAGCGCAAAAGAAGTCGGTCTTCGATCGGCTCACTACTACCACGGCCCCTCTCAACGGGTCGTCCAATGCCAAGCCGGCAGCCTCGGTCTTTACCAGGCTGAACCTGAACTTTGATGGGCTTGCCAAGAAGCCCCTGACGTGGCAATCGCGAAGAAGACAGCCATCTCCATTCCTGAAGTCGTCAAGACGGCTTCTGCTGCTAAAGAGCCGGTCTTTTCAAAGCTGACTATTCCGGCTCCCGTTCCTACCCGAAGGTCTGTCTTTGACAGATTGGATACCGCTACTGAAAAGACAACATCAGTCTTTAAGAGGCTGGCACCAGCGGCGCCTCATCCGGACAGGGGGCAAAACGAAACTATCCCTATCGCCGAGCCAGCCCCAACAGCTCGACACGCTCGACGTCGCCACTGGCGCTGAGTAAGGAAGGCCGGGGGCAACTCCCCATCAGGGTTAACTCCACCGACTCCAATGGTAGAAATCAATGCTGCTGTTCCGACTGGGAACCGCTAAGGAGGGAACGCAAGAACTCTTAGAATGCCACGCTGAAAAGATCTCCACCTGCGGAGAGTGTTACAGATACAAAGCCGGAGCAGCCCCCTCAACGGCTGTCCTCCAAAATTTATAAGATCTGGCGACGGGTCCAGGACTCAGTAATCGACCAAGATCACTCTCGCCGGCAGAAGAGGGTGAAGGCTCAGGAAGAAAAGAACCGTCCTGTCAAACAGCAAAGGACGAAAACTACTTGGGTGCCCGCGGCAACGGCCCCCTCAACTTCGACGGCCCACAAAAGAAGAAGGCCGGAGAAAATCCCTACGCCTGCGGCAAATGTCAAAGGCGGTGAGCCCAAACGCCCTAAGTCTGGGGGCATTATGGTACATACCGTCTACATGGCGTCCGGAAAAAAGGACAGCCGTACATCTACAGGTCATAGACCGCTTACGCGATCGGTGACTAAAGCTCAGGAGCAGCAGCAGAAGCTCCAAGAAATGATGAATGCGATGGCCGCACTCACTGGGCCAAAATAAATCCCCGAAGCGTCCTCGGATCAACGCCAGGAGCAAGAAACTGACACAGAATTCCTTCGCAGGATACTGGAAAAGAAGGATAAAGAGGCTGCGGAACAAGCAGCCAATATAAAGCGAATGGCCCTTCTGTTCCAGGACATGGTGGCTATGATGATCCAACAAAATCCTCCTGTTGAAGATCCTCCGATAGTCCTTGAAGATGACAGGGGAGAAATGTCAAATCCTCCACCGGCTCTGTCAACAGCCAAGGAGGAGACAATCTCCAAAGCTAACTTGGACGAATATATAGCTCAGCGGATACGGGTTCATCAGGCGATTGAGGCAGCCGGTCAAGTTGTCAGAACAGGGCAACCATATCCGAGCTGGTATGATCAGATCAAGTACCCGCCGGGTTATACAATCCCAAAGTTCCACGTCTATAAGGGGACGAGCAATCCCCACCAGCATGTTTCCCAGTTCAGGGCGCTTTGTGGCAACACTGGAAGCGACGACAAACTACTACTTCGCCAGTTCGTCGGCAGCTTGTCGGAGACGGCGTTCGAATGGTACTTTGAACTTCCGAACGACTCCGTCAAAACATTTGCGGAGATGGAGCTGCTGTTTACACAACGATTCGCAAGCTCCAGCGAACGCACTCCGATAACAGCATTGATTAATGCCAGGGTGAAGCCGGCGAGACGTGGGTCCAATACGCGATACGGTGGAGGAACCTATGGTCAAAGTGCGAACAACGCATGAAGAGGCTCCTGCAGTAGGCATGTTTGTGGGAACCCTCGATCCGCAGGCGACCATATCCCAATTCATGATGTTCTTCAAGCCGACTACCTTCCAGGCCCTGATCGACAAACTAGCCCAAATGGATCAGATGGGCCATAGACCGTCTCCTCCAAAGCCGGATTCTCGAAATGAGAAGCGGGAGGGAAAAGCGATCGTCATCGCCAATGCTCAACAACAGCCGAGCAACTTGAAGCCGGTTGTCCGTCAAAATAATATGCGTCCACGCCTATCCCTTGAGGAGAGGCTAGGACGTCCTTACTCGTTTCCTCAAGATAAAACGAGAAGACTGTTTGAGCTGGCATTGCGCAACCGACTCATAAATCTGCCGCATCCAAGACGTCCGTCGCAGCCAAACGACGTCAATGATCCCAATTACTGTCCCTATCACCGAATACTGGGTCATCCGATCGAGGGTCTTAACAGAACTACCGGCGATTGTCGCATGGTTAACGCCGGGGGATCACAAGTTCTCACGTTCGGGAGCGACTCTGACGAGGAAATGGCTCTTAGCCCCTTTTTTAAAGAGTCCACCTTGGGAAAAGAAGAAGAGCCGAAGGTCTGGGAAAATATCCGGCTGCGTAATCGTACGCTACCTGAAAAGAATCTCGGACCCTCAAATAAAAAAGATAAAGGAAAAGAAAAGGTCTCTGAGGATATCGCCCTAGATGACCAAGTCATGGAAGAGCTAGCCGCCAAGGACCCGCCGAAGAAAAATAAGGTGGATTACAACGTTCTAGCGCATCTGAGAAAGCTACCCTCCCAGCTCAGCATTCTTGACGTCCTTTTACTATCAAAAGAGGCAAGGGATTCATTAATCAAGGCACTACAGGAGCCGGAGCAATTCCAAGCTTTCCTCGCCGAAGAAAAGATGAAGGATGAATTGGAGGAAGTGCACACGTCCGATGTCACTTTCGGTGATGAAGACCTTCTCCTAGGGACGTGCGAACACAATCGCCCCCTCTATGTCTCAAGGTATTGCCATGATATAAAGATAGGCAAAATCTTGGTTGACAATGAATCTTCCGTTAATCTCCTTAATGTGCGGGTGTTAAAGGAAATCTGTATGAGCGTCCAGCACCTTACTCGGGATAAGATCACCATCTCCGGGTTCGACTCTCAATCATCACGAACTCTTGGATCTGTGATACCGACGCTACGCTTTGGGCTACTTGTCACGGACATTAAATTCCACGTCATAGACGCCAAGACGTGCTATAATGCTCTGCTCGGCCGACCATGGTTACACGAGTACAACATCATCCCTTCTACACAGCATCAGTGTATGAAATATTTTAAGGATGGTCTCGAGTATACCGTGACAGGAGAACTGAACCCGTTCTCCGTGAACGAAGTCCGCAAATATGAAGATGCAAAATACTTCTACTGGATTTCGAAGACACGGAGAGGTGTCACAAGCCGGAGAACAAAGCTAACGCCACCATCCCTGTTTTCGGGAGTGATACCGAGGAGGAAGAGGAGATAGTTTATTCGGGTCTGCCCCGATACAACAAGCCGGGACCATCCGCTCCTACGTTGATCTTTGGTAGTGATTCGGAAGATGAGGTCCATACTATATTCTCTGCTCGGCCTTCAATACAAACATCCGCTGACGAAGAGCGAAGTCTGCAAGTCACCATGGTTCCACTTAAACACCATAAAGAACTGGATGCGCTCGATACCTACAGTATAGAGGAGCTACGGACGTTCTATTTCCCTCCCATGCGAAAAGGTGAAAAGGCAATTCTATTCTACCGCTCTGAAGAAATCAAAGTGGAGAAAGAAATCTGGCACGGTACGGATCCTACGCTTGACAGGCTTCAGCCCATCCGTCTGCCCAGATATTATACAGAAGGCTTGAAAAGGCTGTTGAAGCGCCAGAGGATATCCTTCAAAGAGACCGCTCGAAAAGCTAAATTCTATGACAGGGTCTGGAACGTTCCCGAAACTCAGCACAAGTTGCCTAATGGGAGGATGGAAACAATCGGGCTTGGATACATTCGGTCCAAGAAACGAGAGCTACTCCGCGATTGCTATATCGTGCATAACTTCAATGAAGAAGGGGATGCTCAATGGGAGGACGCTAATCCTGAACCAGTAAAAGTTCCTGATGCAAAAGTGCCCAGTCCGTCATTCGAAGAACAAATGGACAGGCTTATAAGGGAAACTGGGCAAAAAGTCCGAGACGACCACAACCGCGAAATGGCCATCTACGAGAAAGCCAAAACGCAACGCCTCCTCCAACAGGCCGTGAAAGATGAAAGTGTCGCTCCCTGTCAACCTGTTATAAAAAAGGCTCGACGCAGAGGCAGAAACAAGTCCAAAAGCGAAAAAGGTGCTCGACAGCAACAAAGCGGGACTAAGAAGCCACGCAGTCGGGAATCGAGCGGTCCGGATTTGTCCCTTGTGAAGAAGATGAGTCGAGCGTACTCTTTTCCTCGAGACAAAACAAAGAGGATACTTGGCCTCGCTCTAAAACATCAGATGCTTACATTGCCGGAGTCTAAACACCCCAAACAAGCAGGCGAAGTCTCATACCCAAATTATTGCTCTTATCATCGAGTAATAGGGCACCCTCTCGAATACTGCTTCACCTTCAAGAACTGGGTTGAAGATCAGTATTAGCTCGGCAAGTTCGCTTTATCTGACAGTTGGAGGGTAACGCCGCCACAGAAGCACGAACCCAAAGCCACGAAAGCAGAACCAGACCCACATCGGTCTTCGAAGCGAGCTCGTACTTGTCACATGATAACAATATCAAAAGAAGAGCCCGAGAATATGGATGACCTCTCCTGGTGCTTCGAAAACAGCAACGACGATGTGATCTCAGAATTCCCACCAGCGCCGAAAGGGCTGGAGGATGTAATACATACTACTGCAGATAACCTCAAGAAAATTGAGTTGGGGACGGCGAACGACCCGCGACCGACATTCGTCAGCGAGCTGTTATCTGAAGAAAGGGTGGCTGCATTAAAAGACGTACTTATGCAGCATAGAGATTGCTTCGCATGGAACTATTCCAAAATGCCGGGACTAGATCCAGAAATTGATGTGCATAAATTGGCGATATCCCCGGACGTCAAGCCAGTCAAACAGGCGCCAAGAAGAATGCGGCTCGAGCTTGAGATGAGTATCAATGCCGAGGTCAAGAAGTTAATCGACTCTGGCTTCATCCAAGAGGTTCAGTATCCTGACTGGATCGCCAACATCGTCCCGGTGATGAAGAAAAATGGGACAGTACGCATATGTGTGGACTTCCGGGATCTCAATAAAGCTTGCCCGAAGGACGATTTCCCAGTGCTAGTCACAGAACTGATGATAGATAACACGTCCACTCATGAAGTCTTCTCCTTCATGGACGGCTTATCAGGATATAATAAGATAAAGATGCATCCCGGAGACCAGAAGCACACCGCTTTTCGGACCCCTTTGGATATATTCTGCTACAAGGTGATGCCCTTCGGTCTAAAGAACGCCGGTGCCACCTATCAGAGGGCCATGACGAAGATCTTCGATGACCTTATACATGAAATTGTCGAATGTTATATCGACGACCTCGTGGTTAAAAGCAAATCATACGAGGAGCATTTAGTGCATCTGAAGACTGTATTTCAACGCCTTCGACAATACAACTTGAAGATGAACCCTCTCAAGTGCGCATTCGGAGTTTCCTCGGGCAAATTTCTAGGATTCATCGTCCGACACCGAGGTATCGAGATAGATCCGTCAAAGATCAAGACGATCATGGAAATGCCTCCGCCAAGGACTCTCAAGCAATTGCGGTCTCTACAAGGGAAGCTCGCGTACATACGGCGATTTATAGCCAACCTTTCAGGAAAGTGCCGTCCTTATAGTCATCTGATGAAGAAGGGAACCCCGTTCGTCTGGGATCACAAATGCCAAGACGCGCTAGACGAAATCAAGCAGTATTTGCAGAACCCGCCAGTGCTGGCTGCTCCGGTCAAGGGAAAGCCCCTCATTCTTTATAAAACCGCCCTCGAAGGTTCTTTGGGTGCATTATGGGCACAAGAGAACGACCAAGGGAAAGAAAGAGCTCTCTATTACTTAAGTCGAGTTCTGCTGGGGGCAGAAAGCAACTATTCCCCCATTGAAAAACACTGTCTGACATTGATCTTCGCGATAACAAAACTCAGGCACTATGCGTTGGCGCATAAAGTCCGTCTCATTTCGAAGGTGGACCCCCTTAAATATTTAATGTCGAAGGCCATATTGACAGGGAGACTCGCTAAATGGGCCCTGCTCTTGATGGAGTTATCGATAACATACCAACCTCTCAAGGCAGTGAAAGGCCAGGCCATCACCGACTTCCTCGCTGAGCATCCGATACCTGCCGATTCTCCTCTGAATTGCGAGCTGCCAGACGAACATGCGTTTGATGCGATCGACGGTAGTGGATCCCGATGGGAGCTTTATTTCGACGGAGCATCTTCCATGAAGAAGCGCAAACAAAGTACGCCCATAATCAAATCGGGGGTAGGCCTCATCTTCGTAACTCCACAAGGAGGGCTAATGCGCTTTGCTTTCTCCTTAACAGAGCCGAGAACGAACAATGAAGCCGAATATGAAGCTTTGATAGCAGGCCTCGAGATCGCCATCGGCATGGGAATTGAAAACCTTCTCATATACGGAGATTCCCAACTGGTCGTTAGTCAAGTAAATGGCGACTACCAGACGTGCAAACCATAGTTGGTGAAGTACGGCGAAAAGGTGCAACAACCGTTGACCCAAATTCCTTCCTACGCTTTGGAAAACAGACCGCGTACAGAAAACAGCAAAGCGGACGCGTTAGCCAAGCTCGCTAAAGAACTGGCTGACGAGAATCTCGATGATGTAAGAATCGTGGTACAAAGCCGTCGGGTGCTTGCCCCAGCAAAAATATCTCCAGAATCATCCGGAAGAAAAGAGAGCGACTGAGCAGACGACCCTGCAAATAAAAGACCCGGAAAAGGCTGAGGATTGGAGAGAAGTCTTTATAGACTACTTCAAATACCGTCGAACGCCTGAAGATGCGTCCTCAAGACATCAGCTTATGAAACGAGCTCTGTCTTTTGCCTTTGTCAATGATACTCTGTACAAGAGGTCGTTTGATTCTCTGTGGTTGAGATGCTTGGGACCTGACGAGGCGTAAAGAGTAGTTCAGGAAGTTCATGACGGACTCTGCGGTTCTCACCAAGCAGGCCCGAAGATGAAGTTGAAGATTAAACGGATGGGCTATTATTGGCCCACGATGATTCAGGACTGCCTCGAATATGCGAAGAAATGCCACTCATGCCAAATCCATGGGGAATTCATCCATTAACACCCAAATCCTCTCCACCCAACAGTGGCTAGATAGCCGTTCGAAATGTGGGGAACTGACATAGTCGGCCCTATCGAACCAGCATCGTCCAGGGGATATCGTTTCATCCTGGCGACGACTGACTACTTCTCCAAATGGGCAGAAGCAGTGCCGCTGAGGGAAGTGAAGACGGAGAATATCCTCCATTTTGTCAAGACACACGTCATTTATCGGTTTGGAACTCCGAGACGGATCATCTCCGACAACGGGCCAGCCTATAGAAGCTACAAGATCAGCCGCTTCGCGCAACAACACAACATAGACTGGAGATATTCCTCAGTTTATAATCCCAGAGCTAACGGTCTAGCTGAGGCTTTCAATAAGACCTTGACGAAGATCGTGAAGAAGACGGTGTCCCGAAATAAGAAGGACTGGCACAAGAGACTGCAAGAAGCTCTCTGGGCGTATCGAACTACGTTCAAGACGGCCATGAACACAACGCCGTACGCGTTGGTATTCGGTACAGAAGCAGTACTCCCCCTCGAGATAGAGTTACCCTCTCTGCAAGTGGCAGTCCACTACGAGCTGACTGACGAAGAAACCAGTGTCCTTGATGAGAGCATCTTGATTCGCGTCGGCCCGCAGAGAAACCAGTGTCTTTGCAGGAATACTCCGATTCGTTTCAACCTCGAGGAAACCAGTGTCCTCGGAAAAATACTTCGACTCAGGGAAACCAGTGTCCTTGACGAGAACATCTTGATTCGCGTCGACCCGCAGAGAAATCGGTGTCTTTGCAGGAATACTTCGATTCGTTTCAACTCCAGGGAAATCAGTGTCCTTGGCAACCTCCTCAACTCAGGGAAACTAGCGTTCTTGATGAGAGCTTCTTGATTCGGTCGACCCGCAGAGAAACCAGTGTCTTTGCAGGAGCACTTCGATTCGTTTCAACCTCAAGGAAACCAGTGTCCTCGGCAAAATACTTCAACTCAGGGAAATTAGTGTCCTTGACGAGAGCTGCACGATTCGTCTCGACTCGTGAGGAAATTAGTGTCTTCGCGAGGACTTCCCGATTCGTCTCGACTTGCAAGATAAAGCCTTAGGCAGCAAGGATTAAAAAACTTGTTTCCTAAGCACTGGGACCCTGCAAGTAGGTCTAAAACGGTCTCTTGCATACTATTCACGGGTCTCACTCTCCAAAGTCGAATCCCGACAAAGAGGGGAACAACTGCTTACGAGTTCTCTTAAGATCCTTACGACGTATAAGAGAAAACGCATTTACGAATCCTCACGACTCCTAAGGAGAAAATACACCTACGAGATCCTCTCGATCCGTAGGGAGAAAAGTCTCTATGAGACCCTCACGGCTCATAGAGTTGAAAAGTCTTAGGCAGCAGATCTGAACCTGCGTCCTAAGCCATCATTACCTCTTGAAGAAACCAAGACAGGATGCTCGCTCTATTATCTGTCAACCATGTTTACTAAGGTAACATGCGGATAATAAAAGAAGGAGAAAGCACAGAGATGACACAAGACATTGCAAAGAAAATGTGTATCTTTATTCATTAATTCAATCAAGTACAAGGTGAATCATATAAAAGAATAAAGAATGGATACATCTTATTCGGAAAAAAATTAATTACAAGTATATGATCGATACAAGGGCAGCTACTGGGAAGGAAGCATCTTAAATAGCCCTAT
The DNA here is from genome assembly GCA_030015575.1 of Agapanthus africanus. Classification (NCBI taxonomy): domain Eukaryota; kingdom Viridiplantae; phylum Streptophyta; class Magnoliopsida; order Asparagales; family Amaryllidaceae; genus Agapanthus; species Agapanthus africanus. The sequence continues at coordinate 163,028,129 of JASDDO010000019.1, forward strand.
CAATTGTTCGCGCACTTCCTTCCATGCCTTCTCCTGATCGGCCGCCACCGCCAATTCTGCTTCCACTTGAGCCCGCTGCTGCAAAAAGGATGAAAGTTGCTCCTCAACTGCCTGCCGAGCTGCTTTGCGGCCTTGGGCATCACGCTCGGCGGTATTGAGCTTCTGCTTCAGTGTTAGCCCATTAGAGATACTTTCCAGAAGGCCCTCGAAGATAGCCTTCACCTGGGCAGCGTTCGCCTCAACCTCAGCACGCAGACGAGTCGTCTCGCTTGAGGTCTCTTGGCATTCCCTCAGCCTTAAAGCCGCTTCTTGTTCCAAGTGGCGGAAGTAAGAAGCGCTTTGCTCGATCCATGCTGCTCGTTGAGTGCTTGCAGCTAAGGTCTCGGGGGCAGGGCGTATAAACTCCAATTGATGCAGGCGGACCTCGATTTCCCTGCAGTGATTAACCCAAAACTCGACGACGCCTTCATTATGAAAATTTACAAGCGCCGCCAACATCAGGTTAACCTCCGCAGCGAAATCTGCAGCAGATGGGGGAGCGTCTACGTCAAGCTCTTCGACGTATCCGCTCAGCATGCCCAAGCTCATTGCGGCACCCTTTGAAGATGGACATCTCAAGAAGGGGCCCGCCGGCATTATGATGCGAGACTCGAAGGGCGCCGGAACCAGAACGACAGCTGAAAAAACAAAATACGATCAGATGACGGTTCAAGAAATATCAGAAAGTTATCGATAGGATAGTGTACTATACCAGCTGCAGCAGGCGGCAAAGCCGGGAGGGCCAGTGGCGCGACCGATCTTTCATCTCCTCCTTCAATTTGTAGCACTGCAATCAGGACGAGAAAGAGTCAGAAATAATTCCATTACTGAAAAAAGAAAGGCATTAATTGGAAACTATACTCACCAGCGTCACTGGAGGAGGCGAGTTCAGACGGGAAGGAGAAGTGCGGGTGCAACACCTGGTAGAGGTGATCAAAAAGCACTCCTGCAAAGACGCAGTAGTACAACATCAGTACATAGATCATGCTGCCAAAAGATGAAACTGATGGGTCACGAATCCATACCTTCCAGCATCTACGATGGTACGAGAGAAGGCTGAGAGGTGGCCACCGCCAAGGCAGTAGCTGACGGCGCTCCCTCAAGCAATGGAGCGTCAGCATTGGCCGCACCTGCGTTAAAAAATAAAGATAAACCTGTCAGGAAGGATTACAAAATAAAGAAAAAATGACAGTAACCCGAAATTTACCTGATGAGTCGCCAGCCGAAACGAAGACGTCTCCCTCCTCCATCGACCTGTCCGTCATAAGGAAGGTGTGGGGGGGATATTCCATTGTTCATCTGGCCTAGCGAGCACAACGACGGCCCCTGTCGAGTCCGGTGATGAGGCCACGGGAGGTGGACTCATGTCGATGGAGGAGGGAGACGTCTCCGTTTCGGCTGGCGGCTCATCAAGTAAATTTCGGGTTACTGTCATTTTTTCTTTATTTTGTAATCCTTCCTGACAGGTTTATCTTTGTTTTTTAACGCAGGTGCGGCCAGTGCTGACGCTCCATTGCTCGAGGGAGCGCCGTCAGCTACTGCTTTGGCGGTGGCCACCTCTCAGCCTTCTCTCGTACCATCGCAGATGCTGGAAGGTATGGATTCGTGACCCATCAGTTTCATCTTTCGGCCGCATGATCTATGTACTGATGTTGTACTACTGCGTCTTTGCAGGAGTGCTTTTTGATCACCTCTACCAGGTGTTGCACCCGCACTTCTCCTTCCCGTCTGAACTCGCCTCCTCCAGTGACGCTGGTGAGTATAATTTCCAATTAATGCCTTTCTTTTTTCAGTAATGGAATTATTTCTGACTCTTCCTCGTCCTGGTTGCAGTGCTACAAATTGAAGGAGGAGATGAAAGATCGGTCGCGCCACGGGCCCTCCCGGCTTTGCCGCCTGCTGTAGCTGGTATAGTACACTATCCCATCGATGACTTTATGATATTTCTTGAACCGCCATCTGATCGTATTTTGTTTTTTCAGCTGTCGTTCTGGTTCCGGCGCCCTTCGAGTCTCGCATCGTAATGCCGGCGGGCCCCTTCTTGAGATGTTCATCTTCAAAGGGTGCCGCAATGAGCTTGGGCATGCTGAGCGGATACGTCGAAGAGCTTGACGCAGATGCTCCCCCATCTGCTGCAGATTTCGCTGCGGAGGTTAACCTGATGTTGGCGGCGCTTGTAAATTTTCATAATGAAGGCGTCGTCGAGTTTTGGGTTAATCACTGCAGGGAAATCGAGGTCCGCCTGCATCAATTGGAGTTTATACGCCCTGCCCCCGAGACCTTAGCTGCAAGCACTCAACGAGCAGCATGGATCGAGCAAATCGCTTCTTACTTCCGCCACTTGGAACAAGAAGCGGCTTTAAGGCTGTGGGAATGCCAAGAGACCTCAAACGAGACGGCTCGTCTGCGTGTTGAGGTTGAGGCGAACGCTGCCCAGGTGAAGGCTATCTTCGAGGGCCTTCTGGAAAGTATCTCTAATGGGCTAACACTGAAGCAGAAGCTCAATACCGCCGAGCGTGATGCCCAAGGTCGCGAAGCAGCTCAGCAGGCAGTTGAGGAGCAACTTTCATCCTTCTTGCAGCAGCGGGCTCAAGTGGAAGCAGAATTGGCGGTGGCGGCCGATCAGGAGAAGGCATGGAAGGAAGTGCGCGAACAATTGATAGGGCTATTTAAGATGCTTCATTCCCAGTAGCTGCCCTTGTATCGATCATATACTTGTAATTAATTTTTTTTCGAATAAGATGTATCCATTCTTTATTCTTTTATACGATTCACCTTGTACTTGATTGAATTAATGAATAAAGATACACATTTTCTTTGCAATGTCTTGTGTCATCTCTGTGCTTTCTCCTTCTTTTATTATCTGCATGTTACCTTAGTAAACATGGTTGACAGATAATAGAGCGAGCATCCTGTCTTGGTTTCTTCAAGAGGTAATGATGGCTTAGGACGCAGGTTCAGATCTGTTGCCTAAGACTTTTCAACTCTATGAGCCGTGAGGGTCTCATAGAGACTTTTCTCCCTACGGATCGAGAGGATCTCGTAGGTGTATTTTCTCCTTAGGAGTCATGAGGATTCCTAAGTGCGTTTTCTCTTATAAGTCGTAAGGATCTTATAAAAGAAATTTCCCTCTTACGAGTCGAGAGAACTCGTAAGCGGTTGTTCCCCTCTTTGTCGAGATTCGACTTTGGAGAGTGAGACCCGTGAATAGTATGTAAGAGACCGTTTTAGACCTACTTGCAGGGTCCCAGTGCTTAGGAAACAAGTTTTTTAATCCCTGCTGCCTAAGGCTTTATCTTGCAAGTCGAGACGAATCGGAAAGTCCTCGCGAAGACACTAATTTCCTCACGAGTCGAGGCGAATCGAGCAGCTCTCGTCAAGGACACTAATTTCCCTGAGTTGAAGTATTTTGCCGAGGACACTGGTTTCCTCGAGGTTGAAACGAATCGAAGTGCTCCTGCAAAGACACCGGTTTCTCTGCGGGTCGACGCGAATCAAGAAGCTCTCATCAAGAACGCTAGTTTCCCTGAGTTGAGGAGGCTGCCAAGGACACTGATTTCCCTGGAGTTGAAACGAATCGAAGTATTCCTGCAAAGACACTGATTTCTCTGCGGGTCGACGCGAATCAAGATGTTCTCGTCAAGGACACTGGTTTCCCTAAGTCGAAGTATTTTGTCGAGGACACTGGTTTCCTCGAGGTTGAAACGAATCGGAGTATTCCGGCAAAGACACTGGTTTCTCTACGGGCCGACGTGAATCAAGATGCTCTCATCAAGGACACTGGTTTCCCTGAGTCGAAGTATTTTGCCGAGGACACTGATTTCCTCAAGGTTGAAACGAATCGGAGTATTCCTGCAAAGACACTGGTACGAATCGGAGTATTCCTGCAAAGACACTGGTTTCTCTGCGGGCCGACGCGAATCAAGATGTTCTCGTCAAGGACACTGGTTTCCCTGAGTCGAAGTATTTTGCCGAGGACACTGGTTTCCTCGAGGTTGAAACGAATCGGAGTATTCCTGCAAAGACACTGGTTTCTCTGCGGGTCGACGCGAATCAAGAAGCTCTCATCAAGGACGCTAGTTTCCCTGAGTTGAGCAGGTTGCCAAGGACACTGATTTCCCTGGAATTGAAACGAATTGAAGTATTCCTGCAAAGAAACTGGTTTCTCTGCGGGTCTACGCAAATCGAGGTGCTCTCGTCAAGGACACTGGTTTCCCTGAGTCGAAGAGGTTGCCAAGGACACTGATTTCCCTAGGGTTGAAACGAATCGGGGTACTCCTGCAAAGACGCTAGTTTCTCTGCGGGCCGACGCGAATCGAGGTGGTCTCGTCAAGGACACTGGTTTCCCTGAATCGAGGATGCTGCCAAGGACACTGATTTCCCTGGGGTTGAGACGAGTCGAGGTATTCCTGCAAAGACACCGGTTTCTCTGCAGGTCGACGCGAATCGAGGTAATGTGTCTTTCGGGTTTTATATGAGTTACCGTCAAGACTTGGCTCCGTTTTCTGACGGAGCATGGGGAGGAAAGATGCGTTTCTTTCTTTGTTTGCGCCCCTTGATTGTATACAGGGATTACTGTGATATCGCCTGTAGAGCAGAAGTTTCATTCATTTTTTTTTATATTATTGTTTTATTTCCGCGATTCTCTATCATTTCAGCTTTATATCGCGAAAGTCGCGATTGCCCAATCATTTCGGCTATCTTTCGCGGTGCCCAATCATTTCGGCTATTTATTTTATTTTTACTCGCTGCTTTTTATTGCGAGTTGCCCAATCATTTCGGCTATTTATTTTATTTTTACTCGCTGCTTTTTATTGCGAGCTGCCCAATCATTTCGGCTATTTTGCATGCATACATTTTTACTTGCTGATTTTGTTGCAAGTTACCCTATCATTTCGGCTATTTCATATGCATATGTGGCTTGCTGGCTTTTCGCTGTAAACCTGGAATTGGACACCGATTTCGGCATCAGCACCGCTACAACTGGGATATTGCCAGGAGCGAATCATCATTTGCCTCTGTCGATGTCGAACAAAGGTGGCTTAGCGAACAGGGTTAGGGTCCTGTCAACTAAGGCTTTTGACTTCATGAGCCGTAAGGGTCTCTTGAAGGTATTTCTCCCTACAAGTCGTGAGGATCTCGTAGGCGTGTTTTCTCCTTAGGAATCGTGAGGATTGCTAAGTGCATGTTCCTCTGTAAGTCGTAAGGATCCTACAAGAGGGTTTTCTCCTTGTAAGTCAAGAGGACTTACAAGGGTTGTTCACCATATGGACATATCCCTAGTCACGGGTGGGACTTTGTTAGGGAAATGTTTATTCGTGCCCTTGGATTGTATACAAGGGTCAGTATTGAACCACTTGTAGGGCAATATTGAAGGTTGTAGGGGTTGCTTAAGCACAGGTTTAGGTCTCTGTAACTTAAGACTTTCAAATCTTATAAGCCGTGAGGGTCCCATAAGAGAGTTCTCCTTACGAGTCGTGAGCATCTCGCAAGTGTATTTTCTCCTTAGGAATCGTGGGGATCCCTAAGTGTGTTGCTCCCTTGTGAGTCGTAAGGATCTCACGCGGGTGGTTTCTCCTTACAAGGTCGAGAGGACCCTGTAAGTGTCCTTTAACGAGGTTGCGCCCTTTCGGGTTTTCACAAACACTCGCCGGTAGTCCTGCTGTTTTTACTCACGGAGCCCTTTCGGGTTTTCACCCGTGCCCATTTTGCTTATGGACATAACGTTTTTTTTATTCTTTTTATTCTTTTTTTTTTACGAGGTCGCGCCCTTTCGGGTTTTCACGAACACTCGCCGGTAGCCCTGCTGTTTTTACTCACGGAGCCCTTTCGGGTTTTCATCCGTGCCCATTTTGTTCACGATGTCCCCTGGACGATGCTAGTTCGATAGGGCCGACTATGTCAGTTCCCCATATTTCGAACGGCCAGCTAGCCACTGTTGGGTGTAGAGGATTTGGGTGTTGATGGATGAAGTCCCCATGGATTTGGCATGAGTGGAATTTCTTCGCATATTCGAGGCAGTCCTGAATCATCGTGGGCCAATAATAGCTCATCCGTTTAATCTTCAACTTCATCTTCGGGCCTGCTTGGTGAGAACCGCAGAATCCGTCATGAACTTCCTGAACGATTCTTTTCGCCTCGTCAGGTCCCAGGCATCTCAACCACAGAGAATCAAACGACCTCTTGTACAGAGTATCATTGACAAAGGCAAAAGACAGAGCTCGTTTCATAAGCTGATGTCTTAAGGACGCATCTTCAGGCATTCGACGGTATTTGAAGTAGTCTATAAAGACTTCTCTCCAATCCTCAGCCTTTTCCGGGTCTTTTATTTGCAGGGTCGTCTGCTCAGTCGCTCCCTTTTCTTCCGGATGATTCCGGAGATATTTCTGCTGGGGAAAGCACCCGACGGCTTTGTACCACGATTCATACGTCATCGAGATTCTCGTCAGCCAGTTCTTTAGCGAGCTTGGCTAACGCGTCCGCTTTGCTGTTTTCTGCACGCGGTGTGTTTTCCAAAGTGTAGGAAGGAATTTGGGTCAACGGTTGTTGCACCTTTTCGCCGTACTTCACCAACTCTGGTTTGCACGTCTGGTAGTCGCCATTTACTTGACTAACGACCAGTTGGGAATCTCCGTATATGAGAAGGTTTTCAATTCCCATGTCGATGGCGATCTCGAGGCCTGCTATCAAAGCTTCATATTCGGCTTCATTGTTCGTCCTCGGCTCTGTTAAGGAGAAAGCAAAGCGCATTAGCCCTCCTTGTGGAGTTACGAAGATGAGGCCTACCCCCGATTTGATTATGGGCGTACTTTGTTTGCGCTTCTTCATGGAAGATGCTCCGTCGAAATAAAGCTCCCATCGGGATCCACTACCGTCGATCGCATCAAACGCATGTTCGTCTGGCAGCTCGCAATTCAGAGGAGAATCGGCAGGTATCGGATGCTCAGCGAGGAAGTCGGTGATGGCCTGGCCTTTCACTGCCTTGAGAGGTTGATATGTTATCGAGAACTCCATCAAGAGCAGGGCCCATTTAGCGAGTCTCCCTGTCAATATGGCCTTCGACATTAAATATTTAAGGGGGTCCACCTTCGAAATGAGACGGACTTCATGCGCCAACGCATAGTGTCTGAGTTTTGTTATCGCGAAGATCAATGCCAGACGGTGTTTTTCAATGGGGGAATAGTTGCTTTCTGCCCCCAGCAGAACTCGACTTAAGTAATAGAGAGCTCTATCTTTCCCTTGGTCGTTCTCTTGTGGCCATAATGCACCCAAAGAACCTTCGAGGGCGGTTGTATAAAGAATGAGGGGCTTTCCCTTGACCGGAGCAGCCAGCACTGGCGGGTTCTGCAAATACTGCTTGATTTCGTCTAGCGCGTCTTGGCATTTGTGATCCCAGACGAACGGGGTTCCCTTCTTCATCAGATGACTATAAGGACGGCACTTGCCTGAAAGGTTGGCTATAAATCGTCGTATGTACGCGAGCTTTCCTTGTAGAGACCGCAATTGCTTGAGAGTCCTTGGCGGAGGCATTTCCATGATCGCCTTGATCTTTGACGGATCTATCTCGATACCTCGGTGTCGAACGATGAATCCTAGGAATTTGCCCGAGGAAACTCCGAATGCGCACTTGAGAGGGTTCATCTTCAAGTTGTATTGTCGAAGGCGTTGAAATACAGTCTTCAGATGCTCTAAATGCTCCTCGTACGATTTGCTCTTAACCACGAGGTCGTCGATATAACATTCGACGATTTCATATATAAGGTCATCGAAGATCTTCGTCATGGCCCTCTGATAGGTGGCACCGGCGTTCTTTAGACCGAAGGGCATCACCTTGTAGTAGAATATACCCAAAGGGGTCCGAGAAACGGTGTGCTTCTGGTCTTCGGGATGCATCTTTATCTTATTATATCTTGATGAGCCGTCCATGAAGGAGAAGACTTCGTGAGTGGACGTGTTATCTATCATCAGTTCTGTGACTGGCACTGGGAAATCGTCCTTCGGGCAAGCTTTATTGAGATCCCGGAAGTCCACGCATATACGTACTGTCCCATTTTTCTTCATCACCGGGACGATGTTGGCGATCCAGTCAGGATACTGAACTTCTTGGATGAAACCAGAGTCGATTAACTTCTTGACCTCGGCATTGATACTCATCTCAAGTTCAAGCCTCATTCTTCTTGGCGCCTGTTTGACTGGCTTGACGTCCGGGGATATCGCCAATTTATGCACAGCAATTTCTGGATCTAGTCCCGGCATTTCGGAATAGTTCCATGCGAAGCAATCTCTATGCTGCATTAGAACGTCTTTTAACTCAGCCACCCTTTTTTCAGATTGCAGCTCGCTGACGAATGTCGGTCGCGGGTCGTTCGCCGTCCCCAACTCAATTTTCTTGAGGTTATCTGCAGTAGTATGTATTACATCCTCCAGCCCTTTCGGCGCTGGTAGGAATTCTGAGATCACCTCGTCGTTGCTGTTTTCGAAGCACCAGGGGAGGTCATCCATATTCTCGGGCTCTTCTTTTGATATTGTTATCATGTGACAAGTACGAGCTCGCTTCGAAGACCGATGTGGGTCTGGTTCTGCTTTCGTGGCTTTGGGTTCGTGCTTCTGTGGCGGCGTTACCCTCCAACTGTCAGATAAAGCGAACTTGCCGAGCTGATACTGATCTTCAACCCAGTTCTTGAAGGTGAAGCGGTATTCGAGAGGGTGCCCTATTACTCGGTGATAAGAGCAATAATTTGGGTGTGAAACTTCGCCTGCTTGTTCAGGGTGTTTAGACTCCGGCAATGTAAACATCTGATGTTTTAGAGCGAGGTCAAGTATCCTCTTTGTCTTGTCTCGAGGAAAAGAGTACACTCGACTCATCTTCTTCACAAGGGACAAATCCAGACCGCTCGATTCCCGACTGTGTGGCTTCTTAGTACCGCTTTATTGCTGTCGAGCACATTTTTCGCTTTTGGACTTGTTTCTGCCTCTGCGTCGAGCCTTTTTTATAACAGGTTGACAGAGAGCGGCACTTTCATCTTTCACGGCCTGTTGGAGGAGGCGTTGCGTTTTGGCTTTCTCGTAGATGGCCATTTCGCGGTTGTGGCCGCCTCGGACTTTCTGCCCAGCTTCCATTATAAGCCTGTTCATTTGTTCTTCGAATGACGGACTGGGCACTTTTGCATCAGGAACTTTTACTGGTTCAGGATTAGCGTCCTCCCATTGAGCATCCCCTTCTTCATTGAAGTCATGCACAACGTAGCAATTGCGGAGTAGCTCTTGTTTCTTGGACCGAATGTATCCAAGCCCGATTGTTTCCATCCTCCCATTAGGCAACTTGTGCTGAGTTCCGGGAACGTTCCAGACTCTGTCATAGAATTTAGCTTTTCGAGCGGTCTGTTTGAAGGATATCCCCTGGCGCTTCAATAGCCTTTTCAAGCCTTCTGTATAATATCTGGGCAGACGGATGGGTTGAAGCCTGTCAAGCGTAGGATCCGTACCGTGCCAGATTTCTTTCTCCACTTTGGTTTCTTCAGAGCGGTAGAATAGAATTGCCTTTTCACCTTCTCGCCTGGGAGGGACATAGAACGTCCGCAGCTCCTCTACACTGTAGGTATCGAGCGCATCCAGTTCTTTATGGTGTTTAAGTGGAACCATGGTGACTTGCAGACTTCGCTCTTCGTCAATGGATGTTTGTATTGAAGGCCGAGCAGAGAATATAGCATGGACCTCATCTTCCGAATCACTGCCAAAGATCAACGTAGGAGCAGATGGTCCCAGCTTGTTGTATTGGGGCGGACCCGAATAAACTATCTTCTCTTCCTCCTCGGTATCACTCCCGAAGACAGGGATGGTGGCGTTAGCTTTGTTCTCCGGCTTGTGACACCTCTCCGTGTCTTCGAAATCCGGTAAGAAGTATTTTGCATCTTCATATTTGCAGACTTCGTTCACGGAGAACGGGTTCAGTTCTCCTGTCACGGTATACTCGAGACCATCCTTAAAATATTTCATACACTGATGCTGTGTAGAAGGGATGATGTTGTACTCGTGTAACCATGGTCGGCCGAGCAGAGCATTATAGCACATCTTGGCATCTATGACGTGGAATTTAATGTCCGTGACGAGTAGCCCAAAGCGGAGCGTCAGTATTACAGATCCAAGAGTTTGTGATGATTGAGAGTCGAACCCGGAGATGGTGATCTTATCCCGAGCAAGGTGCTGGACGCTCATGCAGATTTCCTTTAACACCCGCACATTAAGGAGATTAACGGAAGACCCATTGTCAACTAAGATTTTGGCTATCTTTATATCATGGCAATACCCTGAGACATAGAGGGGGCGATTGTGTTCGCACGTCCCTAGGAGAAGCTCTTCATCACCGAAAGTGACATCGGCCGTGTGCACTTCCTCCAATTCATCCTTCATCTTTTCTTCGGCGAAGAAAGCTTGGAATTGCTCCGGCTCCTGTAGTGCCTTGATTAATGAATCACTTGCCTCTTTTGATAGTAAAAGGGCATCAAGAATGCTGAGCAGCGAGGGTAGCTTCCTCAGATGCGCTAGAACGTTGTAATCCACCTTATTTTTCTTCGGCGGGTCCTTGGCGGCTAGCTCTTCCATGACTTGGTCATCTAGGGCGATATCCTCAGAGACCTTTTCTTTCCCTTTATCTTTTTTATTTGAGGGTCCTAGATTCTTTTCAGGTAGCGTACGATTACGCAGCCGGATATTTTCCCAGACCTTCGGCTCTTCTTCTTTTCCCGAGGTGGACTCTTTAAAAAGGGGGCTAAGAGCCATTTCCTCGTCAGAGTCGCTCCCGAACGTGAGAAATTGTGATCCCCCGGCGTTAACCATGCGACAATCGTCGGTAGTTCTGTTAAGACCCTCGGTCGTACCTTTCTGCTCCCGACGAGTTTTGCGCTTCTCCGGCTTAAAATGTTGTCGGTGAGCAACATATCCCTGCCACCATCTATTGAAAGCTTTGCACTCTTCGGTGGGGTGCGAAATCTTCCGATGATACAGGCAGTAGGAAGGGTGCATTTCCGCTTCACCAGCAATGTTTCCTTCAGAGGGTGGTAGCTTCATACCCATTGATATGGCTTTAGCAAACCTTTTCCTCGTCTTGAATTTGCTTTTATCTGCGGTGGATGTACTTTGATCCGGCAGGAGTGCTTCAATTCTTCCGTTTAGTCGCTGACGTTTGGCCCTTTCAAATATGACCGTCTCGCGTTCCCGATCAGCTTTACTTTTCAACAGAGCTTCGTTGAGGAATGCGTCAATTGTTTCATCCGATGGCCCCAGAAGTTCCGGTTTAGGATCTGCCCCCAGCTTTTCAGTGCAAGGAGTTTCCTCATCGTCTGTAAACGAATGGGAGATCATATGACAACTCGCCACGTATTCTTCGGATTCATCCGACGAGCTCTCTCCCTCATCTTCCTCTTGAAAGACGAGCTCTCACCTCCAGCGCGTCAATCTGCTTTTGTAAGTCCGTGCGCTTGTCGCCAGGCTTCACGGGCTTCTTGGATTTCTTCTTCTTCTTCTTTGAAGATTTTGACAGCTGGTTATGAGTGCTCGGGCCATCACCACCGACCTTTGGAGTTGGGCGCGGCTTTAGCATCCCTTCAATGATCTGAGGTTCCAACGGGTTCTTCCACCTGTTCGCCGGGCACGTCTGGAGATAATTCAGCATCCTCTTTGTTTTGGCTGATAGCACAACTTCCCATGGAGCTACTTCAACGAGAGAGCACGTTGCCCCCGGCGTGTTCACCTTTTTAGGGGTGTGAGGCTGCGGCGGGTTCACCTTCCATCTTTCGGACAACGCGAACTTGCCATGTTAGTACTGGTCTTCAATTCAATTTTTGAAGACGTAGCAATCCTCTATCGGATGACCCAGTACTCGGTGATAGGGACAGTAATTGGGATCATTGACATCGTTTGGCTGCGACGGACGTCTTGGATGCGGCAGATTTATGAGTCGGTTGCGCAATGCCAGCTCAAACAGTCTTCTCGTTTTATCTTGAGGAAACGAGTAAGGACGTCCTAGCCTCTCCTCAAGGGGTACGCGTGGACGCATATTATTTTGACGGACAACCGACTTCAAGTTACTCGGCTGTTGTTGAGCATTGGCGACGACGATCACTTTTCACTTCCCCTTCTCATTTCGAGAATCCGGCTTTGGAGGAGACGGTCTATGGCCCATCTGATCCATTTGGGCTAGCTTGTCGATCAGGGCCTGGAAGGTAGTCGGCTTGAAGAACATCATGAATTGGGATATGGTCGCCTGCGGATCGAGGGTTCCCACAAACATGCCTACTGCAGGAGCCTCTTCTATGCGTTGTTCGCACTTTGACCATAGGTTCCTCCACCGTATCGCGTATTGGACCCACGTCTCGCCCGGCTTCATCCTGGCATTAATCAATGTTGTTATTAGGGTGCGTTCGCTGGCGCTTGCGAATCGTTGTGTAAACAGCAGCTCCATCTCCGCAAATGTTTTGACGGAGTCGTTCGGAAGTTCAGAGTACCATTCGAACGCCGTCTCCGACAAGCTGCCGACGAACTGACGAAGTAGTAGTTTGTCGTCGCCTCCAGTGTTGCCACAAAGCGCCCTGAACTGGGCAACATGCTGGTGGGGATTGCCCGTCCCCTTATAGACGTGGAACTTTGGGATTGTATAGCCCGGCGGGTACTTGACCTGATCATACCAGCTCGGATATGGTCGCCCTGTTCTGACAACTTGACTGGCTGCCTCAGTCGCCTGATGAACCCGTATCTGCTGAGTGATTAGTGTAGGATTTTAACGATCAAAGATATTTTACCGCAATAAAAAAAAAACGGCGTCGCTTTGCAGCTAGCTGGTGAATACGGATCGGTCCACAGGGATGGTGTTAATTTCCTAAGTGTTCTTACGAGCTAATTCCAATGGTTGTTTGGTTTTTTAACTAAATCTAAAAAATAAGTTGTACGAGAGTTAAGAAACTTGCTAGGATTAGGTCTAAGGTGGAGTTTGGTAAGATTAACTTTCCGACCTCTTTCAATGCCCTAAATTAAATCTTTTAGGAGTTATAGCAATTATTAGTAAAGGGGATTAGGATGATTGGGAAGAAACGAAGTTTTTTCCTCTAGATCCTTATCCGTCCTTTCCTAATACTTGCTCTAACCTTCATGGAAGTCATGTATGTCCGGTCCTTTATACTACGGTTTCACCGTTATCTCGTGGGTAGGATGCCGTAGGGAGCGGATCATGCATGTATGCATGAAGTTCTAGTTATTACAAATGATTGGGCACGAAAGAGATGAAAGATCTTCATCTCTCAAACTCCTCCCTATTCCTAACCCTAACAAGCGAGGAAATTACTCGCACATTAGGTGATCTGTTAAAAACATCGTTTTTATTGTATGTATTTCTTTGGATCTAATAGATTAGTTACCTACTGCAGGTTAAAAGATTTTACACTAGATTAAACTAGGGCAAAAATTTAATTAGAAAACTAAGGCAGAAAATAAAAATGAACTTACAAGAATGATGCTCTTCTCAACTTCAATTGAATCTGAATTTTTATTTATCAAAAAGAGGCATCCCTCATACAATATTTTGAATACATATTTATAAGGAATAGGAAAATTAGGGTTACAATTGCTCGCACATGTGATATTACAGATATACCCCCTAAAAATCCCAACAAAAGCACCGACGCACCGCCAGAAGAATTCTGCACCGACGCGTGCAGCATATGGCCGCGGAACCGCGGCATGGGTGGGGGTAGGGCCGCGGTTCCGCGGCCCCTTGGTGAGTTCATCTACTAAAAATTTGTGGTAAGCTTTTGGGTCTCTTTGGGCTTCTGATTCTTTCGTTCTTTTCTCTATTTGGCTTCTGGGTCTTCTCCAGATCTCTCAGTGAAAATTTATAATGGTCTTTTAACTGTTCACTTTGACATTTTGGACATTGCGTTGCCTTGTATAATTGTGATCAGTTCTTCGTCTAGGCTTGACTAGGATCCTTCTACTTGTTGGTCAAAAGTCCCACTTTTGCATCGTCTTTTGTTGTTTTCACTGTTTTCGCTCCAAGAACCTGTATCCTGTAATATGTAGCAAACATGCGTCAAAAGCACCTGTTTATTTATAAAACGAATAAGAATGGGGAATATAATAATGCAATATTATGGTATAAACAAATACCCCGAAACTTATCTTTTTACTCGTCCTCGAGCAAACTTATTTTTTTTTTTTATTCTCGACAAAAAGAACTTAACCGCACTTTCGCATGGAAACGCGATTGCACTGAGCACGTGCAACAAGCCGTTAAACCTCTAGGTGTCCTTAGTAGGAGGAGTGTTGTCTCCTGAGGGTTTTCAGCGGATACTACCCACAAAATCCTATCAAATTGGCTCATTAACTTTAATTCTCCAATTAGGTTTTCTAACAAGGAACTCTATTATCTTCGACTTGCAAATTATCCGCCCATATTCTTCACACTTCCTCATCATCTAACTTAAGATTATATATGTTCTATAGACTTACTTAGCTTTCGGTATTTCTTAAGTTTTCCTTCTAGGGTTTCATCTCCACTTAGGAATTTTATCAATTCTACTAAAGATACAAGTTCTATTCTTCATTCCTTTCTCTTATCTAAACTCTAATCGCATATCCCCACGTGTGTGTATAAATCACCCCTACATTTGGAAATTCAAATCAAGCAATCATACTCTTGTCCTTTTCGTCCAAAGCACTTATTAATTGGTGAATATTTAAATGAATTTTGCTTACACATCCTTCATGCGACCGTTAATACTTCATGAGGTACCAACAACCGATTACAAGATGTGTTTGCACATTAAAACATACTTTCTAGTCTTGCAACACCCAAGGCTTTAGCAGTGACTCCCAAACCAGTTGGTCTAAGGCACTAGATGATGGAGCACCCTCGCTAAATATTTTTCTATTTTTGTAGTCTCGAGTAATCACAAAAACCAGTGTCCATTTTTTTTTTCTTTATTCACCTTTTTCTTTTATTTTCTTCGTACTAAAAACTTTAGACAAAAACATTTCAAGGTCTCATCTACTATTCCAAGTTTCAAGGTGTGTGTTAGTGCAATTTGTAGGGTATACATTTTCAGAATTCATACTTAAGCTAGGAATTAGTTTTCAAACTTATGCTCTAATAAAAATCAATACATTTCCTTTATTTCGACTTAGCCCAGAAAGTGAACCCAAAATTTGCCTATTTCTAAATAAACTACGAGGACATAATTTCAAGGTTTCCTTCTTGTAATTTCGGGTTGATATAATTTTTAAAAATCATAAAATATAAAAAGTACAAAAAAATTTATCATTTTTTGAAAGGTTTATCGTTTGAATTTTGCAGAAACAGCGAAGAATCTCGGATCTGGAAAATTCCAGAGGGCGAAACAGAAATTGGTACATTAGAACAGAAGAGGATTGGAGAATAAAAGCTACAGAAGTTTTTACAGAAGCCGATCCCGCCACCAGACTGCGAAACCGCGGCCGAACAACGCCCCAAACCGCGGTTCCGCGGCGGCCACGTGGCTTCTTTGCGCGAAATCTGCTCGGTTTGTTTTATTTTCTCCTCCTCTGCCAACCTACATATATCTTTTGCGAAATTTTCTGCAGGATTTCTTTGCGCTAAAAATCTTCTTCCCCCTTCTAAATAACAGATTTTCTGCAGATTTCTTTGCGCCGCGCTTAAAAATAATTAATTTCAAGTGAATTTACTGTTTTGCATTATTTAATCGGACTTTAAGGGGCTATTGACCAACTCAGATTGGGTGGGGATTTCATCATCCTTCCCAGGACCCCAGAAATCGCTTAAAGCATTTGCATTGACCACTCTTAATTAAAAAAATACTAGACTCAGCCCTAAGGACTTTGAGCTCAATAGGAAATATGACTAGTCATAGGCATCGACCGTTTATCCTAACCTGACATTGCGGTGTCTAGACAAGTGTGTCTAAGGCAAGAGGTTATTTAATTAGGACCGCTACTTGTAGCGGGGAGCCTCCCACTTACCTGACCGTAATTGGCGGTGAAGAGGCGGTTTGAGGTCCTATTTCTAACCCTAGTTAGGAGCTGTCTAGCTGATCTAGGTGACCCTACATCTAGGCCTGATTGTGCATGTGCGGTTGATCGCATTTGTATCACAAGTCTCTTTTCAAAAATCTTCTGCAAAAATTTCACATAAAAAGAAAAAAAACTTTTCAAAACTTGCAACTTGTCGCTAAAGAAATCTTGCAACTCACTTACACCGCTTCCTCTCATTGACGTTATCTTACCTCCACATTCTGTCTTTCATTTTTCTGACTACACTACCCCTTTAGTGTATGTCACTTTGGACTAGGGACACTAACGCCCGATTAGTCCGTGTTTCGTTGGTGCCGACCGACAGACCTTTCGACGCCGAAGTCGAAATTCCGTCCACTTCCTTACCTCCTCCTTCAAATTCTTCTTCCGAAGGCATGTCGGGATACAATCCTAACAATACCTTACCGACGGGAATGATTCCACCTCCGTTATGTGCGAATAACCCGAATCAACCGTCTGTTGAAGCGCCCACACGAGTTGCGCTGCAGGATCTCTTCTATCCTGTCCGCACTTCTTTACCTGCCTGTCTTTCATCCCTACCGGCAAATGGGGACAATTTTGAAATAAAACCCCACTTCATCAATATGCTGCCAAAATTTAATGGATTGGAATCTGAAGATGCTTATATCTTTATCAATAAATTCCAAAACGTTTGTGCTATGATGAAAACGATCCAATTAAGTGATGACGCTATAAGGCTAAGGGTCATTCCTTTCACCTTATGTGACTTAGCCAAGAAATGGCTATATAGCACAGCATCACATTCAATTAGAAATTGGGATGAGTTTGTGAAAGCTTTTCTTAAAAAGTTCTATCCTCACCACAAAACTGCTAGAATCCGTAATGAGATTATACAATTTTCTCAGCTTCCTCACGAACCATTTTGAAAGTGTTTTGAAAGATTTAAAGACCTACTCGTTCAATGCCCTCATCATGGGATCGAAAGTTGGCAACTCTGCCAAACATTATACGAGAGATTGAACCCGGCAACGAAGCAGTTGCTAGAAACCATTTGTCAAGGTCACTTTCTAACCAAATCTAGTGAGGAAGCGTGGCAGTTTCTTGAGGACCTTAGTGAACAAACAATTCAGTAGGAGAGCACCAAGACCACATCATCTTCTTCTAGTGGTCAATCTAGGGCAGGCATACATCAATTAGATATGTCGATTGCTATGAAGGCCGAGATGGCCGCTCTTACGAAAAAGCTAGAAGCGATTGAGACCAAAATCTCATCGTCTTCTCCTGCCCCAGTTGTGCCTCCACGAACTGTTTGTGCTTGTTGTTCGGATCCATCACATCTCACCGAAGAGTGTCCTTACAATGCATCTACTCAAGGACATGATCAAGTCAATGCTGTCTACCACCAACGACAGAGAAACGATCCATACTTTTCGACATACAATCCGGATTGGAGGAGTCACCCAAATTTCGCTTGGAACCAAAATCAACAATTCCAAGAAAATAACAATTTTCAAAGGCCTCCTCCACAACAACAACAAGCACCTCCACAAACTCAATTTCAATAGCAACCTTTTCAACAGCAACCTTACCCTAATCAAGTGAACAATTTTGTGCCTAACAATTCTTACCCGCCAAACAATTTTGTTCAACCTAATAATGACAAGGTTACTTCGCTCGAAAGAAGTCTAGATGCGTTCCTAAAGCAATCTACAGCAAGATTAGAGACTTCTATTCAATCTTTGGTGCAGAATAGTGCCTCACACGATCAAAGTATCAAATCTATTGAGACACAAATTGCACGACTCAATGCAGCATTGAGCGAGCGAGAAAAAGGAAAGCTCCCATCTCAACCACCGCCCAATCCCGGTCACGCACATGCTGCATATCAACAGCAAAATCATAACGTAAATGCCGTGACCACGTTGAGATCTGGAAAAGTGTTGCAAACCAATGTGGGTATTAACCATGACACCCCTGCCGGTGGTTCTTCTTCATCGTCTTCTTCTTCGTTAGAGCATATTCTCCATCCTTCACACGGCTCTACTTCTTCTAGCTCGAACGGACCCACTTCTCACAACACGAACATATCTACACGGGGATCCGTTCCAACTCCACAATCTGATCCGCAAAAATTGGACTCGACAACTTTTCAAAATGTACCTTTTCTAAACCGGTTGAGATCCAATAAACCGACTCCACAGATGGAGAAGATTGTAGAGTTGTTCAAACAGGTTAGCATAAACATCCCTCTTTTGGATGCAATCCAACAAGTTCCTTCATATGCAAAAATCTTAAAGGACTTATGCACCAAAAAGAGGAAGTCACAAGTACCAAAGAAAGTTTTCGTGGCTAGTGCTGTTAGCGATGCTCTTGTCCAATCTTTACCCCAAAAGCACAAGGACCCCGGGTGTCCTACTAAAGTGGCAAATAGTAGGACACCCGGGGTCCTTGTGCTTTTGGGGTAAAGATTGGACAAGAGCATCGCTAACAGCACTAGCCACGAAAACTTTCTTTGGTACTTGTGACTTCCTCTTTTTGGTGCATAAGTCCTTTAAGATTTTTGCATATGAAGGAACTTGTTGGATTGCATCTAAAAGAGGGATGTTTATGCTAACCTGTTTGAACAACTCTACAATCTTCTCCATCTGTGGAGTCGGTTTATTGGATCTCAACCGGTTTAGAAAAGGTACATTTTGAAAAGTTGTCGAGTCCAATTTTTGCGGATCAGATTGTGGAGTTGGAACGGATCCCCGTGTAGATATGTTCGTGCTGTGAGAAGTGGGTCCGTTCGAGCTAGAAGAAGTAGAGCCGTGTGAAGGATGGAGAATAGGCTCTAACGAAGAAGAAGACGGTGTAGAAGATGAAGAAGAACCACCGGCAGGGGTGTCATGGTTAATACCCACATTGTTTTGCAACATTTTTCCGGATCTCAACGTGGTCACAGCATTTACGTTATGATTTTGCTGTTGATATGCAGCATGTGTGTGACCGGGATTGGGCAGTGGTTGAGATGGGAGCTTTCCTTTTTCTCGCTCGCTCAATGCTGCATTGAGTTGTGCAATTTGTGTCTCAATAGATTTGATGCTTTGATCGTGTGAGGCACTATTCTGCACCAAAGATTGAATAGAAATCTCTAATCTTGCTGTAGATTGTGTAGATTGCTTTAGGAACGCATCTAGACTTCTTTCGAGCGAAGTAACCTTGTCATTATTAGGTTGAACAAAATTGTTTGGCGGGTAAGAATTGTTAGGCACAAAATTGTTCACTTGATTAGGGTAAGGTTGCTGTTGAAAAGGTTGCTATTGAAATTGAGTTTGTGAAGGTGCTTGTTGTTGTTGTGGAGGAGGCCTTTGAAAATTGTTATTTTCTTGGAATTGTTGATTTTGGTTCCAAGCGAAATTTGGGTGACTCCTCCAATCCGGATTGTATGTCGAAGATTATGGATCGTTTCTCTGTCGTTGGTGGTAGGCAGCATTGACTTGATCATGTCCTTGAGTAGATGCATTGTAAGGACACTCTTCGGTGAGATGTGATGGATCCGAACAACAAGCACAAACAGTTCGTGGAGGCACAACTGGGGCAGGAGAAGACGATGAGATTTTGGTCTCAATCGCTTCTAGCTTTTTCGTAAGAGCGGCCATCTCGGCCTTCATAGCAATCGACATATCTAATTGATGTATGTCTGCCCTAGATTGACCACTAGAAGAAGATGATGTGGTCTTGGTGCTCTCCCACTGAATTGTTTGTTCACTAAGGTCCTCAAGAAACTGCCACGCTTCCTCACTAGATTTGGTTAGAAAGTGACCTTGACAAATGGTTTCTACCAACTGCTTCGTTGCCGGGTTCAATCTCTCGTATAATGTTTGGCAGAGTTGCCAACTTTCGATCCCATGATGAGGGCATTGAACGAGTAGGTCTTTAAATCTTTCAAAACACTTCCAAAATGGTTCGTGAGGAAGCTGGGAAAATTGTATAATCTCATTACGGATTCTAGCAGTTTTGTGGTGAGGATAGAACTTTTTAAGAAAAGCTTTCACAAACTCATCCCAATTTCTAATTGAATGTGATGCTGTGCTATATAGCCATTTCTCGGCTAAGTCACATAAGGTGAAAGGAATGACCCTTAGCCTTATAGCGTCATCACTTAATTGGATCGTTTTCATCATAGCACAAACGTTTTGGAATTTATTGATAAAGATATAAGCATCTTCAGATTCCAATCCATTAAATTTTGGCAGCATATTGATGAAGTGGGGTTTTATTTCAAAATTGTCCCCATTTGCCGGTAGGGATGAAAGACAGGCAGGTAAAGAAGTGCGGACAGGATAGAAGAGATCCTGGAGCGCAACTCGTGTGGGCGCTTCAACAGACGGTTGATTCGGGTTATTCGCACCTAACGGAGGTGGAATCATTCCCGTCGGTAAGGTATTGTTAGGATTGTATCCCGACATGCCTTCGGAAGAAGAATTTGAAGGAGGAGGTAAGGAAGTGGACGGAATTTCGACTTCGGTGTCGAAAGATCGTCGGTCGGCACCAACGAAACACGGACTAATCGGGCGTTAGTGTCCCTAGTCCAAAGTGACATACACTAAAGGGGTAGTGTAGTCAGAAAAATGAAAGACAGAATGTGGAGGTAAGATAACGTCAATGAGAGGAAGCGGTGTAAGTGGGTTGCAAGATTTCTTTAGCGACAAGTTGCAAGTTTTGAAAAGTTTTTTTTTTCTTTTTATGTGAAATTTTTGCAGAAGATTTTTGAAAAGAGACTTGTGATACAAATGCGATCAACCACACATGCACAATCAGGCCTAGATCTAGGGTCACCTAGGTCAGCTAGACAGCTCCTAACTAGGGTTAGAAATAGGACCTTAAACCGCCTCTTCACCGCCAATTACGGCCAGATAAGTGTCAGGTAAGTGGGAGGCTCCCCGCTACAAGTAGTGGTCCTAATTAAATAACCTCTTGCCTTAGACACACTTGCCTAGACACCGCAAAGTCAGGTTAGGATAAACGGTCGATGCCTATGACTAGTCATTTTTCCTATTGAGCTCGAAGTCCTTAGGGCTGAGTCTAGTATTTTTTTAATTAAGAGTGGTCAATACAAATGCTTTAAGCGATTTCTGGGGTCCTGGAAAGGGTGATGAAATCCCCACCCAATCTGAGTTGGTCAATAGCCCCTTAAAGTCCGATTAAATTATGCAAAACAGTAAATTCACTTGCAATTAATTATTTTTAAGCGCGGCGGAAAGAAATCTGCAGAAAATCTGTTATTTAGAAGGGGGAAGAAGATTTTTAGCGCAAAGAAATCCTGCAGAAAATTTCGCAAAAGATATATGTAGGTTGGCAGAGGAGGAGAAAATAAAACAAACCGAGCAGATTTCGCGCAAAGAAGCCACGTGGCCGCCGCGGAACCGCGGTTTGGGGCGCTGTTCGGCCGCGGTTTCGCGGTCTGGTGGCGGGATCGGCTTCTGTAAAAACTTCTGTAGCTCCTATTCTCCAATCCTCCTCTGTTCTAATGTACCAATTTCTGTTTCGCCCTCTGGAATTTTCCAGATCCGAGATTCTTCGCTGTTTCTGCAAAATTCAAACGATAAACCCTTCAAACAATAAAAAAAATGATAAAAAATTTTGTACTTTTTATATTTTCAGATTTTTATGATTTTTAAAAATTATATCAACCCGAAATTACAAAAAGGAAATTTACGCCATCTCCGGCAACGGCGCCATTTGATTAGTGTAGGATTTTAACGATCAAAGATATTTTACCGCAATAAAAAAAACGGCGTCACTTTGCAGCTAGCCGGTGAGTACGGGTCGGTCCACAGGGATGGTGTTAATTTCCTAAGTGTTCTTATGAGCTAATTCCAATGGTTGTTTGGTTTTTTAATTAAATCTAAAAACTAAGTTGTACGAGAGTTAAGAAACTTGCTAGGATTAAGTCTAAGGTGGAGTTTGGTAAGATTAACTTTCCCACCTCTTTCAATGCCCTAAATTAAATCTTTTAGAAGTTATAGCAATTATTAGTAAAGGGGATTAGGATGATTGGGAAGAAACGAAGTTTCTTCCTCTGGATCCTTGTCCGTCCTTTCCTAATACTTGCTCTAACCTTCATGGAAGTCATGTATGTCCGGTCCTTTATACTACGGTTTCACCGTTACCTCGTCGGTAGGATGCCGTAGGAAGCGGATCATGCATACATGCATGAAGTTCTAGTTATTACAAATAATTGGGCACGAAAGAGATGAGAGATCTTCATCTCTCAAACTCCTCCATATTCCTAACCCTAACAAGCGATGAAATTACTCGCTCATTAGGGGATCTGTTAAAAACATCGTTTTTATTGTATGTATTTCTTTGGATCTAATAGATTAGTTACCTACTGCAGGTTAAAAATTTTTACACTAGATTAAACTAGGGCAAAGGAAAGATTTATCTAGGGCAAGAATTTAATTAGAAAACTAAGGCAGAAAATAAGAATGAACTTACAAGAATGATGCTCTTCCCAACTTCAATTGAATCTGAATTTTTATTTATCAAAAAGAGGCATCCCTCATACAATATTTTGAATACATATTTATAAGGAATAGAAAAATTAGGGTTACAATTGCTCGCACATGTGATATTACAGATATACCCCCTAAAAATCCCAACAAAAGCACCGACGCACCGCCAGAAGAATTCTACACCGACACGTGCAGCATATGGCCGCGGAACCGCGGCATGGGTGGGGGTAGGGCCGCGGTTCCGCGGCCCCTTGGTGAGTTCATCTGCTAAAAATTTGTGGTAAGCTTTTGGGTCTCTTTGGGCTTCTGATTCTTTGGTTCTTTTCTCTATTTGCCTTCTGGGTCTTTTCCAGATCTCTCAGTGAAAACTTATAGTGGTCTTTTAACTGTTCACTTTGACATTTTGGACCTTGCGTTGCCTTGTATAATTGTGATCTGTTCTTCGTCTAGGCTTGACTAGGATCCTTCTACTTGTTGGTCAAAAGTCCCATTTTTGCATTGTTTTTTGTTGTTTTCACTGTTTTCGCTCCAAGAACCTGTATCTTGTAATATGTAGCAGACATGCGTCAAAAGCACCTGTTTATTTTTAAAACGAATAAGAATGGGGAATATAATAATGCAATATTATGGTATGAACACTGAGCTATATATTCGTCCAAGTCAGCTTTGGAGATTGTCTCCTCCTTGGCTGTTGACAGAGCCGGTAGAGGATTTGACGTTTCTCCCCTGTCATCTTCAAGGACGATCGGAGGATCTTCAGCAGGAGGATCTTGTTGGATCATCATACCCACCATGTCCTGAAACAGAAGGGTCATTCGCTTTATATTGGCTGCTTGTTCCGCGACCTCTTTATCCTTCTTTTCCAGTATCCTGCGAAGGAATTCAGTGTCAGTTTCTTGCTTCTGGCGTTGATCCGAGGACGCTTCAGGGCTTTCTTTTGGCCCAGTGAGTGCGGCCATCGCATTCATTATTTCTTGGAGCTTCTGCTGCTGCTCCTGAGCTTTAGTCACCGATCGCTTAAGCGGTCTATGACCTGTAGATGTACGGCTGTCCTCTTTCCCGGACGCCATGTAGACGGTATGGACCACAATGCCCCCGGACTTATGGCGTTTGGGCTCACCGCCTTTGACATTTGCCGCAGGCGTGGGGATTTTCTCCGGCCTTCTTCTTTTGTGGGCCGTCGAAGTTGAGGGGGCCGTTGCCGCGGGCACCCAAGTAGTTGTCGTCATTTGCTGTTTGACAGGACGGTTCTTTTCTTCCTGAGCCTTCACCCTCTTCTGTCGGCGAGAGTGATCTTGGTCGATTACTGAGTCCTGGACCCGTCGCCAGATCTTATAAATTTTGGAAGACAGCCGTTGAGGGGGCTGCTCCGGCTTTGTATCTGTAACACTCTCCGCAGGTGGAGGAGATCTTTTCAGCATGGCAGTCTGAGAGTTCTTGCGTTCCCTCCTTAGCGGTTCAAAGCTGTTCCCAGTCGGAACAGCAGCATTGATTTCCACCATTGAAGCCGGTGGAGTTAACCCTGAGGGGGAGTTGCCCCCGGCCTTTCTTACTCAGCTCCAGTGGCGACGTCGAGCGTGTCGAGCTGTTGGGGCTGGCTCGGCGATAGGGATAGTTTCGTTTTGCCCCCTGTCCGGATGAGGCGCCGCTGGTGCCAGCCTCTTAAAGACTGATGTTGTCTTTTCAATAGCGGTATCCAATCTGTCAAAGACAGACCTTCGAGCAGGAACGGGAGCCGGAATAGTCAGCCTTGAAAAGACCGACTCTTTAGCAGAAGAAGCCGTCTTGACAACTTCAGGAATGGAGATGGCTGTCTTCTTCGCGATGGCCACGTCAGGGGTCATGGGCTTCTTGGCAGGCCCATCAAAGTTCAGGTTCAGCCTGGTAAAGACCGAGGCTGCCGGCTTGGCATTGGACGACCCGTTGAGAGGGGTCGTGGTAGTAGTGAGCCGATCGAAGACCGACTTCTTTTGCGCTTCCGGTGCGGGCACTGGAATGGTGAAGCTTGCTGGCGGGAGCATGGACCCGAAAAACAGATCGGTGGTGGCCTGAGTCACTTGTTCCACCGGCATGGCAAGGATGGAGGCCGCTTGAGGCCCATAGGCTACACCTCCAGGTGAGGCGAAGCGTCGGTTGCATTTGCATTTGGAGCAGCTCGAGCAGTTGGACGCCATTGATGCTTGATTTCTGTGCCAGGCAAAAGACCAAATCTTAGTAACTTGAAACCCAAAGGCAATCATTAACAAACCGCGATTGGTTCACAAAAGACGACACACGAAGTGTGGAGTGGAAAGAGGAAAAGGTCCCACCGGGCGGATTGATAATACCCACGCTGACTTTCCATAGTCTCACTTGGCGTACAATCACTTGTCTCCTTCTTGTTGTCTGGCTTGTCCTTTTACGGTCAACTAGATTAGTAAACAAGTATTCGTTTCTCTATACAACTCGCATGATTCTTTCCGCCCTTATCGTGCCAGAATCGGTTCCCCTCCGAAAGACAGCCAAGACTGAACGTCTTGCCTGAGATTCGAGGCAGATGCTATTTGGTTTTATCCGTCCACCTCTCCGAAGATGCCAAGTTGATTTATGGCACCGTGTATCGGAGGTTTAGACGGATGCAGCCGATGTAACAGACTTCGTCAGATTCCCCCTCGCTTGAGGGGGTTTTGATTGTGGGGACGCTCTTCCCTGCAGGCGCAAGCCCCTGCAGTTAATTACGCTACCGCGTCGCGGTAACAACTTTCTCCTTCTCCAGAATTTCACTTCGTGTCGTGTGTGTTTGTTTTGTTTGTGGATGCCCGTGGATTGTATACGGAGACTAAGTTATGTCGTCGCCCGTAGGACGTGGATTAGTCCAAATCCGTATTTACTTAGATTTGGGTTTGGGGTTTTCGTTTAAGAATACGTTAGCCATATTGAGGCTAAGATCAACTTAAACGTTCGTTAAGGATACGTTAGTCCAATTTGAGACTAAGATCAACTTAACGGGATCATTTAGATCCGACAAAAGAGTATTTGGAGGCTCTATTGTTTCAGTTTAGGGACATAGTGGTCCATTTAATGTATGGCCGTCGGGACCCATCACCTCTCTGACGACGTTGAAGGATTACGACGACAGATGTCAGAGGAGTTCAGAGATGTACTCTTGAACCAAAGTTGATTGGGGGGGTCTATAGTACAATTTGGGACTAAAGTCTGTTTGAAGGTTTAAGAATACGTTAGCCATATTTAAGGCTAAGATCAACTTAAACGGGATCGTTTAGATCCGACAAAAGAGCATTTAGGGGGCTCTATTGTTCCAGTTTAGGAACACAGTGGTCCATTGCCAGTTTAGGGACATGGTGATCCATTTCCAGTTTAGGGACATGGTAGTCCATAGTTCCCGTTTTGGGGACGGATATTAGTTTAAGGACGCATTAGTCCATGAATTTAAGGACGCATTAGTCCATGGGTTTAAGGACCCCACAGTCCGTATTGTTGGTTTAAGGACGCATAAGTCCATGAGTTTAAGGACCCCACAGTCCGTATTTTGATTTAAGGACGCATGAGTCCATGAGTTTAAGGACCCCACAGTCCGTATCGATGTGTGGTTGTCGAGACCCGTCACCTCTCTGACGACGTTGAAGGATTACAACGACAAATGTCAGAGGAGTTCAGAGATGTACCCTTGAACCGGATGTAAATTGATTTAAGGGAGCAATCGTGCTCAGTCAATTTAATTTGAGGACTTACGGCCAAAATTGGGCTAAGTCCAGTGGAAGGTGTTCAACATTTTCATTTATAGTTGGCCTGTTAGGCCTTGGCTTGGGCTCTGCCCTTGGTTTAATAATGCATAGCATTAATCTTGGTCTCTGTTAGACCTTTATTTGGGCTCTGCCCCTTTTTAAATGATGCACAGCATCTGTTTTGGTCTGACAGACCTTTGTTTGGGCTCTGCCTTTTTTTTAAAATAATGCATGGCATTTTATTAGGCCTGTTAGACCTTTTTTAATTGGGCTCGGCCCCTCATTAATTATCTGACAGTGGCCATGTGGCCTGTCAGGCGCTTTGCGCCAATTAATGAGCGCAAGTGCATGTGGAGGTGACACGTGTCACGCTCTGGTGAGCGCAAGCGCAGTGCGCTGTTGCGCTGCTGACACGTGGCGCGCTCTGGTGAGTTGCGCCAATTTAAAAGAGCGGTGCTCTATTTTAAAAGCGCATAGCGCAAGTTGTTCTGGAACTGACACGTGGCACTCTGGTGGCTTGCGCCAACCCAAGAGCGCAACAGTGCAGATTTACAAGTCTAAGGCACTGTTTTAAAATTTGGATTAAAGAAAACAAGTTCTTGTTTCTTTTTCCAGAGAGGTTTTACCTCGAATTTTCAAGAACCATTGGTTCATAAAAAAGGCAATGCCTTTGTGTAGATCAAATGATCTAATAAAGAAGTATATTACTTCTTATTATTTTTTTTATTATTTGATCTTTTCTTTTTATTTTAAGATCTTGATCTTGTTCTTAGATCATTGATCTTTTCAGAAGAAATTCTTCTTTTCAAATGTTTACCTTCTTTTCTTTCTGATTTCTTCTCAAACTTTCTTTTTAGGAGTTCTGTGAATTCTCTCTGTGTTTCTGTGTGTTTTAGATTTGGGGTCTAGGGACCTTTATATAGTGCAAAATTAGTTTGTTAAATCGGTTAAAGAGATCTTTCTCTGAGTGATTTAGGGATTTTTCTCCACCGTTGGATCTTTGATCCAAGGACTTCTGTTTTACAGAAGACAATCTTCTTGTTTTCATAAGATCAGAAAGATCTTTCAGAATTTTTCTGTTTGGCGCAAACGCACATGCGCTTGACACGTGTCGCGCAGCGCAGAGCGCAGCGCAACTGCGCTGACACGTGTCACGCTGCGCAGAGCACTAGCGCAACTGCGCTGACACGTGTCGCGCAGCGCTGAGCGCAAATCATCTGAAGTGTTGCTTCTTTTATTTTTTACTTTAAATAGAGCCTTACTCTGATTGGATGCGCTGCCTTAGGCGCTGCGCTGGCGTATCAATTTTAACACGTGGCGCGTTGCGCGCAGCGTAAGGAATTTGAAGCGTTACTTCAATTTTTTTTGAATTTTTGAAATTCAAAATTGGGGGAAACAATGATATGTACTATTTACATACAAGTATGCCCCCCCTCTCTGTGTACTAACTGTGCAATTCATGATATATCAGCTAAATTTAAAATTGTTCTCTTTGAGACGGATTAAATCCTCAAAGAGAAAAAATTTGTATCACAAGATTGTACGCATTCTGTTATGAGATGTTTGATGTTGTTGAGTAATAATTTGAATTCTCACACACACAAAGCAAAAGGCCATACCTATATGTAAATAGTAATACCGTCAAGCTGGGTGCCATAGATTCCTCAAGGCCCTTGATGATATGTACTATTTACATATAAGTATGGTCTCCCATCTCTCTGTGTGTATGTTTGTAAATTCAAATTCTCGCTCTGAAACAACAAACCTCTCATTAATGACCGTGCAATTCATGATATATCGGCTACATTCAAAATTGTTCTCTTTGAGACGGATTAAATCCTCAAAATTTGCATCACAAGAATGCACACATTCAGTTATGAGATGTTTGTTTCTGTAGAGTAATATTTTGAATTCTCACACACACAAAGCAAGAGGCCATACCTGCATGTAAATAGTAATACCGTCAAGGTGGGTGCAGTAGATACCTCAAGGCCCCTGATGATATGTACCATTTACATATAAGTATGTCCCCCTCTCTCTGTGTATGTTTGTGTTTGTGAATTCAAGTCTTCATTCTGCAACAGCAAACCTCTCATTACTGACCGTGAAATTCGTGATGTATCGGCTAAATTTAAAATTGGTCCCTTTGAGACAGATTTAAAAATTTATGCATATATGTCATTTATTTTTATTTTTTGCTAGAAATGACAGAAGAAAGTTGTCTGAACCAAAGCTAGAGAAGTCTTCTGTTGGAAGAGTGAAGACCAAGTGTAAATAATATAACCATCCAGCAACGTACCAGTAAAAAAAATTAATGATGAGTACATGCTCGGGATGGAATCTGATTCATCCCATCCTGCGAATTTGCTGCAAGAAGGCATCCAGGCATCCAGGCATCCAAGTAGGTACAACGTTAAATTTTTTATATATAATGCTTGACTAAAATTAATATGTGAATAACAATTGTCTTAATATTCTACATGCAAAATAAGAAACAATCGTATCAACCTCCAATTCACACTCTGGTGATAAAATATTAGGATGGTGTCCAAAGTGTCATAAAGCGAGTGACCAATTAGAGAGAGCCACCCACAGGCATACTCATTAATCGAATAAAGTTGAAAATAATTTAAGGGGCAAAATGCATTTTCGCTATCATAAGGTCCATATAAAAGAAGTTACCTATTATTGTAATCCCTGGGCTAACCGTATTAAATGGTCTTAGATATGACTATTTGAGGTAGCCACGTATGGGTGTAGGAAAAACATATTTGCCCATTTGAGAAGAAATGGCTTGTTAATCTTAATACACCAAAAGCATGTGCTATCACTGCCAAGCAATTGACCAGATAATCAAGACCTCCGATACTTACGTGTAGAAATAATATAGCTAAATCAGATGTCTACGCAAGGATTTACCATATCTATTACTAAGAAATGAAAGTGATGTTAAATAACAACTAATTTCTATAACTAACAATGGTTATCTTGTAACTAAACAATATTGCATGATGGTTTCAAGAAGAAAAAAAATACGCGCAATATCACGTGGGCATTAAGAAAAACAACAGAAATTAAAAGTTCAAAGAAAAATATACCCTGCGTCTGAAGCGCTGTGGTGGCTCACGGTTCCTCCTGTTAGTGTGGGACCTGACCCTCACCACATGAAATGAATGGCACAGGAAACACAATATTGCATCTTAGCATACAGCTTAGGCAGAGTGTACCCTAGAAAATTCAGAAAATTCCCATCAAAAGAAATGCCATAAAAAGCTGATTCAAATAGAAAAGAAACAATAAGGAAATGTAGTTTACCATCATAGACACAGGCTTCTTGCACATCCCTTACAGCAGCCTGCTCTACAATGTTCCTCACAAGGAACCTCTTGATAGCCTTGTCCTACAAGAAGAAAATGTTCGGCATTAATATACATTTAATCAAGACACCTCATTTAGAATAAGATTCAACATAGATAATTAGAAGTTCATGACACACCTTAGCGCTACACTATGCATGAAGATCTTATGACCTAATGAAAAAAATTTAATGCTAGACTATTGATTATTAATTGCAAGGTGAAAAAGTAACATCTGAATGCATAGATTTTCATATAGAAGGTTCAAGATTCTTGCTTTCTAATTGCTTTGGAACCTAATGATTTCATGCCTATTGCATGGCTATTTTAAGGAATTAAGGACATACATGGTGAACAAGGACACTATAACATAGATAATGAGAACAAAGCTAAAAGAAAGAAAATAAATAGGCTTTGCAACTACCTAGAAATAAATGCAATTGGCACAAAACAATCAAAGAATGCCTCCATCATTCACGTTAGCATATTAAATAAGCTTCCAAATTCATAAGCAATCAAAACGGCATTAAGCCATAAAACCGAAAAAAAACATATTAAGGAAATTTCAACATAACATCAATTTCTAAGTATAATTTCTCAGAGCACTGGCTTATAGATCCTCACATTCACTAGAAGAAAATAAGATACTTAAAATTGTTTACTTCCATGGTTTTAAAAAGCCATCTAGTCAGCCGCCTAGGGGGAAGGTGCCTGTGTACCGCTCCACGAGGAGCTGGAATTAAGTGATTAAAGAGCCTAGCCTGAATTTCACGGAGATGGACCCGCCCTAGGCAGTAAATATAAGTCTTTTACACGTTTTATATATTGCTATCCGTTAATTTGATTACACTGGTTCTTGCAATTTTACATCTATAGGTTTCTAACAATCTTATCATATTCCCATATTTTTTTAGAATTCTAGTGAACTACTCATTACATTTTTCCAATTTCCTTCTCATATGCGTATATTATTACTTAAAGGGTTTACAAGAAGACTGCCAAAAGATTAAATTTTTCAACATTCTGCAATGAGCATGGCATCAGAATCAAACATTTGCTCATCTCTTATTGATTAAAATAAAAAATAATATATATATATATATATATATATAGAGAGAGAGAGAGAGAGAGAGAGAGAGAGAGAGATTAAACCTTAGGGCAGCATTTTCCGCAGTTGGAACAGCGAATGAAGTTGACGTGCCCACGGCCGTGCTTGTTACGGCCTCCATTCCTGCGCTTAAACGTCTGCAATTGAAAAATCACAGAGAAAAAAACAAGAGAAAACATTAAATCTGAAACGATATAAACAAAGAAAGGAGATCGTTGGGGAGAAGAAAGGCAAGGGTTTCGATCACTCGCCATGGCCGCGAGATCTGCTGACGCTTTGCCGCTGGTTTCTGAAATCTAGGGTTCTGAGTGGGGGTGATGATGCATCTTATAATTATTGATCGTAGGACGTATGTGTAATCTTGGCCGTCCAATTTAGAAATCGAGGAAATGGATTGATGAATGTTGGGCTGGGCTTAATAGCGAATCATTTTTTTAGATTTTTTTGGGATTTATAGCCCATAACTTTGATGCATGCAGGAATTAAACCCCACACACGTGTCATACCATCAGCATATGCCAACGTTGCCTTTAGGATATAGGAACACCGGCAGATGTCATATGTGTCAATACCGCTCCATATGAGACTACCGTACAACTATTGCATAATCACCTTTTGGTGTAGGCTGAGGAGACGAGTCCTCTATTTAGACCTTAGACCCTGTTTGGATATGGAGTTAGAATAACCGTGGTTTATTTTAATCGGAGGTAGAAATATTTTATTGTAAATAAACTCATGTTTGTTTATTGTATTCTAGTTAGACTCCATGTTTTCAGCGCTTAACTATTATTTTCAAGAAACATCATGTGCTTTTATACAATAAAATACCTTTAACTATAGTTTTCAAGAAATATTTTTCACTAAAATACCTTCAAATGAAGCACTTGATATTTTACTATAATATTTTTTTGGCATTTTAATGAGAATCCATGATAGTTAAGGGTATTTTAGTGTAATTTACCCTTTATATTTCATACATTCAAATCATACATCGTTCTTTTTCTTTCCCTGAAAATATTTTATAATTCAAGTACAGGTCATGAGGTACAACAAGGCACAAGTCCGAAGGCCAGAACGCCCTGAAAACAGCTAGTAACAAATTTATAGCATGTCCGGTTCTGAAATTTTTTTTTTGAAGTAAAAAAGTAGGGAATTCCCTGGTCAAAAAATAATATATATGAAAAGAAGTTGCAATTTACAAGAACAGAGAGAAACAGAACGGCAATTAAAAACAAATAGGATTGTAATGGACCATGACTTAGTCAAGTGATATAACATGGAGCGGACCATTGTTGTCCTCGTCGATACTAAAACTCTCCTAAAATTATGGTAAAATTCATTCCTAGTGTAAAACCAATCCTTTTCTCACAACATAAATTAGTCAACAATACATTGCCCAACAAAAACATGTGGCTATCCCCTAGGCCTGAGCAAAAAAAAAACCGCCCCGATTTAAAACAACCGACCCGACCTGAACCGACTGAATTCTGCCGATTTATGAGATAGGTCGGTTCGGGTCGGATCCAAAAAACCCAATAATCGGTTATTGGATCGGGTCGCGGGTTTGGAATTTCCAAACCCAACCCGACTAATATATATTACTATTACAAACCCTTAACCCTAACCTCATCTCATTTTCGTCTAATTTTCTCAGCGCACCGCCTCACTCCTCTCTCCCTCGCACCTCTCTGCCCTCAACCCTAATTTTCTCTCTCCAAGTTGCGCCGCCTCTCTCATGCGCCTCCTTTGAGTCTTCTTTATTCTCAGAACCCTAAAATTCTTCCTCGCTGGACCCTCGCCGCCCTCTAGCACCCCCGACGAGGCGGATCAAAGCCTTTCTAAGTGTAGTCGACCTCAGATCTGCAAGATGTGAGTTCGAAATGGCTATTGGGGATTCGATTTGATGTCTCGGCCTCGTGAATTGAGTCAATCTACTGATTCGAAGTTGTCAGTTGATGATGCTCAACAACGGTAATTCCTTATATCGTGACACGTGGCGGATGACGTGTCACATGCATAAGCCTGAGGGCCACGGAGGGGAACCAGTGTGCTGCAGTGGGGGCTTCCCTCAAACCCTGTCTCCGAGATTGCAGCCCACTCTTCGCCCCCGAGCACCTCAGCAATCAAGCCAAGTGTCCCTTTGCTCTACTCCGAGCTATCACAGGCCCGATCCTCCTCGGCCATCCCGGCTCGTCTCCGGGCTACCGCAGAACCAAGATACCTCGGCTCTCCCCCTCGTCCGTGAGCTCTCCCGTCGAGGTCATCTTCCTCGGTCTCATCGACCAACCGACGGCACCGCTCACAGGCGCAACCGCCATCCCGCGAATCTCGCCATGCGCGAGATATCCGCCGGCCACATCCCACGTTCCACGCCATCACGATCCCCACTAACGAGCCTGTCTCGCCATTAATGGGAGATCCCGCTCATCACGCGGGCGTGACGTCGCGAGCGTAACAGCCGGTGTGATTCTCGCGCCTGCCCTGCCTGCTGCCACCGCTATATAAACCCCTTCTTCAGACGGTTCAAGTAAGCCATTTTTACTCCACTAAGCCGTTACTCTGCTCGGATTTCCTCTCTAACTTGATCGTCAGAGGGTCCTCGGTGGTACGACCACCCCGGGGCTTCCTTGCAGGTAGCTCGGCCCAAACAACCTCAAACCCATTGAGATCCACACGCTTCAGGAGCCTGCCTCCAGATCCAATCTCAGCCGCCAATCGCCGCCATCAGCAGATTGACGGAAGGCAACATCTGAAGGAGATCTACGCCTCCATCAGCTGGCGCCGTCTGTGGGAAATCTTGATTCCACAAAAACAAAAGTTCGTCTTCCGATCTCAACCTAATGGCGAGCGATCATCGCGACGATCCAAGCACTAGCCGCTACGTCCCCCATAACGGGGACGCGGACAAATCTCCTCCTCCGAACACCATCAATGCCCTAGCCGCCCGGATAGATCGACTCGCGTCCATGGTGGATGCGCTCGTCCTTGTCCAAACGGCGGGACAAGCTCCCCAGGTCGCCGCTCCCCCGCCTCAGGACCGGGACCCCTACAGAGGAAAAGAAGACTCTGCTCGCATCGGCACTGCCGACCACCGCCTTGCTACCTCCCACGGCCGCAGATCTCCCAGGCCAACATATTCAATGACCCGGTGGGCACGGCATATCTTAACTCCGAGGTCTTACGCCAGAGAGCTTTGCCCCGAGTCTCGTCGCACCTATATCCCTCCTGAGGCGGTGGCAGTCAGCTTGCCTGCTTCCACGCATGACCGGCACCCCCTCCCTCGACGGAGTCGCGCACGCAAGACTTGCCACAGCAGCTTAAAAACGACCTCGCCAGGAGACCTAGGGATCTAAGCCCTCACCAAGAGGCAGCCCAGCAACTACCCTGCTCGGCTATCCCTGGCTGGAAGTTCACTACCCCACGACGCCAGGGATCTAAGCCCTCACCAAGAGGCAGCCCAGCAGCTACCCTGCTCGGCTATCCCTGGCCGGTAACTCCCTACCTCGCAACGCCAGGGATCAAAGCCCTCACCAAGAGGCAGCCGAGCGGCTCCCCCGCTCGGCTATCCCTGGCTAGTAGTTCCCTACTCACAACGCCAGGGATCAAAGCCCTCGCTAAGAGGCGACTGAGCAGCTTCACTGCTCGGTCCGTCCTTAGCTGGCCTTGTACGGCCCCTCCAGCGCTAAGGATCTAAGCCCTCACTAAGAGGCAGTGGAGCAGCTACCCTGCTCGGCTATCCCTGGCTGGTAGTTCCCTACCCACAACGTCGGGGATCAAATCCCTCACCAAGAGGCAGCCGAGCGGCTACCCTGGTCGGCTATCCCTGGCCAGTAGTTCCCTACCCACAACGTCAGGAATCAAAGCCCTCACCAAGAGGCAGCCGAGCGGCTATCCTGCTCGGCTATCCCTGGCCGGTAGCTCCCTACCTCGCAACGCTAGGGATCAAAGCCCTCACCAAGATGCAGCCGAGCGGCTACCCCGCTCGGCTATCCCTGGCTGGTAGCTCCCCTACCTCGCAGCGCCAGGGATCAAAGCCCTCAACAAGAGGCAGCCGAGCGGCTACCCTGCTCGGCTATCCCTGGCTGGTAGCTCCCCTACCTCGCAGCGCCAGGGATCAAAGCCCTCACCAAGAGGCAGCCGAGCGGCTATCCTGCTCGGTTATCCCTGGCCGGTAGCTCCCTACCCCAACAAACCAGGGATTAAAG
This sequence comes from Agapanthus africanus, assembly GCA_030015575.1. Taxonomy (NCBI): domain Eukaryota; kingdom Viridiplantae; phylum Streptophyta; class Magnoliopsida; order Asparagales; family Amaryllidaceae; genus Agapanthus; species Agapanthus africanus. Next base: position 163,063,100 of record JASDDO010000019.1, read on the forward strand.
CCCTCGCCAAGAAGCACCGATCAGCTACCCTGCTCGTTCATCCTTGGCAGGCCTCCCACGGCCCCTCCAGCGCCAAGGATCAAAGCCCTCACGAAGAGGCAACCCTGCAGCTACCCTGCTCAGCTATCCCTGGCCGGTATCATCCCCACCCCACAACGCCAGGGATCAAAGCCCTCGCCAAGAGGCACCGAGCAGCTACCCTGCTCGTTCATACTTGACAGGCCTCCCACGGCCCCTCCGGCGCTAAGGATCAAAGCCCTCACGAAGAGGCAGCCCTGCAGCTACCCTGCTCGGCTATCCCTGGCTGGTAGCTTCCCTACACCACAACGCCAGGGATCAAAGCCCTCGCCAAGAGGCACCTAGCAGCTGCCCTGCTCGTTCATCCTTGGCAGGCCTCCCACGGCCCCTCCAGCGTCAAGGATCAAAGCCCTCACGAAGAGGCAGCCCTACAGCTACCCTGCTCGGTTATCCCTGGCTGGTAGCTTCCCTACCCCACAACGCCAGGGATCAAAGCTTTCGCCAAAAGGCACCGAACAACTACTCTGCTCGTTCATCCTTGGCAGGCCTCCCACGTCCCCTCCGGCGCCAAGGATCAAAGCCCTCACGAAGAGGCAGCCCTGCAGCTAGCCTGCTCGGCTATCCCTGGCTGGTAGCTTCCCTACCCCCACAACGCCAGGGATCAAAGCCCTCGCCAAGAGGCACCGGGCAGCAACCCTGCCCAAACATCCTTAAGGACAAAAAGCCCTCGCCAAGAGGCACCGGGGCAGTAACCCCGCTCGGCCATCCTTAGTAGGCTACTTACGGCCCCTCCCGCGCTAAGGATGAAAAGCCCTCGAAAGAGGCAACCGGGCCCGCCCTTGCTCGGTTATCCCTGGCTGGTAGCTCCCTACCCCAACAAACCAGGGATCAAAACCCTCGCCAAGAGGCAACCGGGCCCGCCCTTGCTCAGTTATCCCTGGCTGGTAGCTCCCTATCAAACCAGGGATCAAAGCCTTCGCCAAGAGGCACCGGGCAGTAACCCTGCTCGGCCCATCCTTAAGGATCAAAGCCCTCGCCAAGAGGCACCGAGCAGCTACCCCACTCGTCCATCCTTAATAGGCCACTCACGACCCCTCCAGCGCTAAGGATCTAAGCCCTCACTAAGAGGCAACCCAGCGGCTACCGCGCTCGGCTATCCCAGGCGGGTAGTTCCCTACCCATAACGCCAGGGATCAAAGCCCTCGCCAAGAGGCAGCCGAGCGGCTCCCCCGCTCGGCTGTCCCTGGCCGGTAGCTCCTTACCTCGCAACGCCAGGGATCAAAGCCCTCACCAAGAGACAGCCGAGCAGCTACCCTGCTCGGCTATCCCTGGCCGGTAGCTCCCTAACTCGCAACGCCAGGGATCAAAGCCCTCACCAAGAGGCAGCCGATTGGCTCCCCTGCTCGGCTATCCCTGGCAGGTAGCTCCCTACCTCGCAACGCCAGGGATCAAAGCTCTCACCAAGAGACAGCCGAGCGGCTACCCTGCTCCTGGTTGGTAGCTCCCCTACCTCGCAATGCCGAGGATCAAAGCCCTCACCAAGAGGCAGTCGAGCGGCTACCCTGCTCAGCTATCCCTGGCTGGTAGCTCCCCTACCTCGCAACGCCGGGGATCAAAGCCCTCACCAAGAGGCAGCCGAGCGGCTATCCCTGGCCGGTACCTCCCTACCCCACAACGCCAGGGATCAAAGCCCTCGCCAAGAGGCCACCGAGCAGCTACCCTGCTCGACGCATCCTTAGTGGGTAACTCCTTACCCACCCGCGCTAAGGATCAAAGCCCTCGCCAAGAGGCACCGAGCAGCTACCCTGCTCGGCCATCCTTAGTAGTCCACTCACGGCTCCTCCCGCGCTAAAGATCAAAGCCCTCGCCAAGAGGCACCGAGCAGCTACCCTGCTCGTCCATCCTTAGTAGGCCACTCACGGCCCATCCTTAAGAATCAAAAGCCTTCGCAAGAGGCAACCGGGCCTGCCCTTGCTGGTTATCCCTGGCTGGTAGCTCCCTACCCCAACACACCAGGGATCAAAGCCCTCGCCAAGAGGCACCGAGCAGCTACCCTGCTCGGCCCCATCCTTAGTAGGCTTCCCACGGCCCCTCTAGCGTTAAGGACCTAAGCCCTCACTAAGAGGCAGCCGAGCAGCTACCCCGCTCGGCTATCCCTGGCTGGTAGCTTCCCTACCCCACAACGTCAGGGATCAAAGCCCTCACCAAGAGGCAGCTGAGCGGCTACCCTGCTCGGCTATCCCCAGCGGGCATCCTCCTGCCCATAAGACGCCGAGGATCTGAAGCCCTCATCGCGAGGCCGCCGAGTTCCTTCCTGCTCGGCGCATCCCCAGCGAGCATCCTCCTGCCCATCAGACGCTGAGGATCTGAAGCCCTCATCGTGATGCCGCCGAATTTCTTTCTGCTCAGCGCATCCCCAGCGGGCATCCTCCTGCCCATCGGACGCTGAGGATCTCAAGCCCTCATCGTGAGACCGCCGAGTTCCTTCTTGCTCAGCGCATCCCCAGCGGGCATCCTCCTGCCCATCAGACGCTGAGAATCTGAAGCCCTCATCGCGAGGCCGCCGAGTTTCTTCCTGCTCGGTGCATCCCCAGCGGGCAGCCTCCTGCCCATCGGACGCTGAGGACCTGAAGCCCTCTTCGCGAGGCCGCCGAGTTTCTTCCGGCTCGGCGCATCCCTAGCGGGCAGCCTCCTGCCCATCGGACGCTGAGGACCCGAAGCCCTCTTCGCGAGGCCGCCGAGTTTCTTCCGGCTCGGCGCATCCCCAGCGGGCAGCCTCCTGCCCATCGGACGCTGAGGACCCGAAGCCCTCTTCGCGAGGCCGCCGAGTTTCTTCCGGCTTGGCGCATCCCCAGCGGGCAGCCTCCTGCCCATCAGACGCTGAGGATCTGAAGCTCTCTTCGCGAGGCCACCGAGTCCCTTCCTTCTCGGCACATCCCAGCAGGTAACTTCCTACCCTACAAAGACACGGATCCAAGACCCGCCGAATAACTCATACTCAACGCGTGATCAGCGCCTCAACTCCGGCAAAGGGAGGATATCCCACACTTGTCCTTCGTTTGACTCATACTCGATGCGCGACAACATGTAACGCCTTAGATTTCGGTTAGTGTTAGTTTAGACGTTAATGCGGGTTTTCTGTAAAAAGTTTACCAATTCGGGTTCCTCGCATTTTTATAATATTTAATTAATAATTTATTATTATTTATTATGGCATGCACACACGTGTGCACATTAATGTGAGGGTTTGTTTGTGTAATCTTATTCTTAGCAACCATGACACTTAACCATTTATCTAAATCCTTGCTTTAATCCTTAATCTTAACTCCTAGATATTTTGAGTGAAAAGAGAAGATATTTCTTTGGAAGTGAGGAGGTGGCTTGATGAGGTAGTGTGAATGCATTGATGGTGCATTAATGCAAGGTTACACTCACCCTCACCCTTAACCTCACCTCTCTCTCTCATTCTCTCTCACTTATTGCTTTCTCATTTCTTTTCATCTCCTCTCATTCCCTAAACTGAACACTTTCTTTTCCATCACAAATCCATCTCAAAAACTTCACAAATCTCACCAAAATCACATCTTTTGCTTGGATTTGCCTCTTGGATGCCTTGGAGCTTGCAAGGCTTGGATCTTTGAGTTCTTTTGGTTAGGTAATGATTTCTATCTGATAGTTAAGTTGTTATTGTGTTGTGCAGTCATGTAGTATTAGTTTAAATTTTTAAAGTTAAGTTTTTGTGAAAATATCATACTTTTAGTGTCAATTTATGATATCTGTGATCTGATGTGACACGGAGAGTTTACTAGAAAACCAAACAATATAGTGGTGTTGTACCTGACACCATAGGACATCACCTGGAGCACGAACCCCTGGAGCTCAGACTCGGCCGACGACACGAAGGCGAATTCCGGCGACCTCGGCTTGGGGAAGGAGTTAGGGTTTGGGTTTTTCTGGGTAGGTGTCTGCAGTGGTTTAGGTGTGTTTGGTCTTATTTGATTGTTGAGTTTTCTCTGTATACAAAATCTGGGACCACATGGGTAGTTTCTTGTGTTGCGTTTACGCGCGATACGTTATACGACATGGATCGTGCACTTTGTGTGATTTTGCTCTTGGGTTGGTTTCGTCGTGTCGCTACGCACGTTAGCCACAATACGAACACTTGAGAGTATGTTTTGTGTTGTTGCGTTGGTCAAATGTAGTTTGTACGTGTTTTGGATCTATTACTAATATATACTTGCTTTGTTGTTTTATTGTTTTAGGTTCGTAGGCGGGGACGTCAGACGCTGCGAAGAAAGAAAAACAGGTGGTAGGCTTCACCTAACCATGAGCGTTGGTGAGTAGATTTAACATCTACAGGGGAATCGTCCGCATGGCGTTATGCGTCTGGGCTAGAGATGATTTGACTTGTCGCATATTCTATTTCATATATAGAGTTACGCATACACCTTATTGCTTAGTTACTAGTTGTGCTTGGACTTGTACCCTTAAGACACTGCACTATTATTGACGGTCAATGTTGCACGAGCACTGATTGTATGCCATACACACCGTCAATAATTTCCATGACACGCACAACACACATTTAGATATGATATTGTTTGGTTAGGGACATTGTGACATTGATTCATATTTCTTATTGCATATGACATATAGCATACCTGTATACCTACATGCTTACACATATGCCTTGATATACTTACATGCTAGTTACCTGTATACCTATAGGGTATTGTACCATTAGCGATAGGTACATACACACATAATGACATAGCTACATGTATACCTTGCATACATACTTCGCTTATACCTGGAGGGTATATCACACATAATGACATAGCTACATATATACCTTGCATACATATACCTTGCTATACCTTTATATTTACACATATATCTGGTTATAGCTACATGTTTACCTTTATTTGATATTATATAGACTTGGAGAAATTAGGAACCACATGATATTTATATTAACTTGTTGCAGTTAAATAGCGGTTTTTCCTTTATATGCTCCCATTTCAGTTTTATGTTGCGTATATATATTCATGGATTTTCGCATTGAGATATGGATTTTTCATGATGTTTTCTGGATTTGAGGACCGTGGCAGTTTCATGAAATTATGCATTATTTGAAAAACCCGGTTTCTCTTGATATGATATTTCAGCAGCCACCATGAGTTTTATCGGTTCTGATATATATACTCTATGCGAGGAGCGTCGTGGGCCGTATGAGGGTACATGGTGGGGCCCGGAGGTATCCCGGGTTAAGAAGGTCGATGTAACATGTCGTTGTGCCTGGCAGGGGAACCATACACTCCGATGACATTACCAATGACTCGGCGGTTATCGTGGGAATACCGACGGGAGTCATGTACGTATGGATACGTCGAGAGCGAGGGTCAGAGCTAGGCACTCGAGCTTTCGGTATAGCGTATGATACGTACCTATCAGGGTGCCAATCGTGGTGACAGCACCTGATAGATCAGCCTTTATGTGTCGATACTTGGCACAGGTTTTCATGATATTTTTACTCCTAAGTATATATAACAGTGGAATGGGACGTTGTTATATATATATATATTAGCGGAATGAGACGCTAATATATATTTATACATATAAATTCATATACATCATCTTAATTATTCATGCAATTATACTTAGGATATATAAGATTCACTTGATATTCGATTCAGGATATTTGAGATTCACTTGATATTGGATACATGATATATGAGATTCACTTGATTTTGTACATTCAGGATATATGAGATTTACTTGATATTGTATATTCAGGATTTGTGAGAGTTACATGATATGAGAGCCAATTTGGGGCTGATTTGAGGAAATTGGGATTTGGATTGTCTTGATGGATATTAGTCCCACCACGATGTCAGGATTCCGTGGAAATGACATGTTTCATCCTATACTTCACATTTATTATTTATGCACTGCTTCATGTATTAGTTGTACCTGTTAGTGTACCTTTCATGACCGTTGTATTTACATACTTCATTTTATATGCATTGCTTCATGTGTTAGTTGTACCTGTTAGAGTACCTTTCATGACTGTTGCATATATACATTGTCATATTATTACTTCATGTATTAGTAGTACCTGATTTAGTACTGTTTCCCCAATCAGAGCAAAGCTCTGTTCAAATTTCAATGAAGCGACGTTTCCTTTCCCCCAATCAGAGCAAGGCTCTGTATGGGAATTTAAGAGTCAAAAATTGAAGCAACGCTTAAGATCCCGCGCTCTGCACTGCGCGCCACGTGTCTAACACAGATGCGCTGGCGCAGTTGCGCTGTGCTCTACGCTACGCGCCATGTGTCAAAACACGAATGCGCTAGCGTAGTTGCACGGCGCTCCGCGCTGCGTGCCACGTGTCGAGCGTGAGTGCGCTAGCGCTACGCGCGCTGCGCGCCACATGTCAAAACACGAATGCGCTGGCGCTGGCGCAATTGCGCTGCGCACCCTAAATTAGAGCAAGGCTCTGTTTCCAAGATTGGAAAGCGAAGCAACACTTCATGAAAGGTACTAACAACAAATGCGCTTACAATAAGAGTCAAAGACTCTGAAACGGCGCCCACGTGCAAAGCACGAGAGCGCCAGAAGCGCTTCATCCTTACAAGAATTACTTGCACATGATTATAGCAAATTAAAGTATGTAGCACATAAACATCTTACAAAGGAATAACAAAGAATTAAAAAAAAACAAGGGAACACTTAACAAATAATAAAGTACTAAATTAAAACATCTTTTTATTATTATTATTGCTACATTTAAAAAAGAACACCAAATAAGGGATCAGTGGCACAAGGGTGAATAAAACAATAAACAAAGTTTTCTAGCTCCCTCGCCGCCGCCTCCAGCACATCAAAACAGCGATTTTCACGAGGAGTGGCTCCCCACCGATTGGCGCCGTGTTCATCCGCAAAAGCAGACAAATAGCCCGCCGGGCTCTTATCTGGCTCAACAAGTGAACCGAGCAGTCTTTCAGAGCCTGGGTGATCAGGCACGCCTCATGGAAACACTCGAGCTTGTCTTCAGCCGCATCGAGTATCGCCAGGGTCATCTCCGCTGGATGAGGGGGGATGTCATCAAGCACGGCAAGAAGAAACATCCGGAGCCAGACGGATCCCATTGGAAGAGGGGACCCCTTACGGATCACAAGTTCATACTTCACCACATCGCACTCGGCATCCGTGAGAGAAGGATCCACCAAGCGCGCAACAAACCGAGGAACAATGTCCTCAATGGGCACTTCCCACGGCTGTCTGCGAGCATGGGGGCCGTTACAAGCCATAGTTGAGAAAGTTCTTTGGAGATGAGAAAAGGAAGAAGCTTTGCTTCGAGTTATAAAGACGAAGCACAGAAAATTTTGTGCACAATGGAACTATTTCCAAGATTGGGAAATGAAAGATTCTCGGAAATATAAGTTTGACTTAGAAAGGAAGGTGAAAAGACACCTCTGTTGAAGCAACGCTTCAGATTCAGCGCTCTGCTGAAACAACACTTCAGATCCAGTACTCTGCGTGCCGCGCGCCACGTGTCAAGTACGAGTGCGCTAGCGCGGTTGCGCTGCGCTATGCGCTGCACGCCACATGTCGAACGTAGGTGCGTCAGCGCTGGAATTAAAATTCCCACCATTAGATCAAATGATCTAATAATAATGATAAATCATTAATTAACTAGAATTAAATTCTGTTAAGGAAAGATTTCTCAAAATCTTTCCAAACAACAAGATTGTGCTTTAAGCACCGCTGGATCAATGATCGAATGGTAAATAATGAATTACCAAAAACAGAACAAATTCTGCATGGAAAGATTTTTTCAATCTTATTAAAAACAAGAAAATTATTTTCTCTCAAACAGAAGCCTTAGGATCAAAGATCCAACGGTGGGAAATATTCCCAAATCAATCAGAGAAAGATCTCTTAAAACTGATTTAGCAAATCATTTGGCCCTATATAAAGGACCCTAAACTTCAAGTCAAAAAGAGAGAGAATATAGAGAAAAAAAAGAGAGAACCCTCTGCAAACTTTGAGAAAAAAACTCGAAGAGAAAGAAAGGCAGCCCTTTAGAGAAAAAGAAGATCATTTCTTCATCTTTAAAGGTAAAAGAATTATTTCTTGAACAACAGAGATGAAATCATCTCGTAAAAAGAAGAAACGTCTTCTAAAAAGATCTTAGATCTATAAAAAAAGGCCAAGGTCTTTGATTAAAAAGAAAAGATCAAAAGACCTAATCATAAAAATATAAAAAGAAGTATTTTTACATCACAGATCTTCTGACCTATAAAGGTAGAGCCTTTTAATAAAAATAAGAACTTTTGTTCTTAGATCTTGAGGCAAGGCCTCCTTTGGAGAACGTAAATTTGTTCTTTGATCTTAAAATTGATCAAAATGCGCTTTGCGCTATTGGAAAGTGCTTTGCACTCATGAACCGCGCCTTTGCGCTCTTTGGATCGGCGCTCGGCGCCAAAACATACCACGTGTCAATCATAGACACGATCTGCTCTTTGCGCTCTTGAAACAACGCACTGTGCTCTTGGGTTGGCGCTCAGCGCTAAGCGCACCACGTGTCACTCACTAGCGCACCCATAAACTAGTGCAGTACGCTCATAAATTAAAAGCGCAGCGCGCTAACAAACTGGCGCTTAGCGCTAAGCGCGACACGTGTCCCCCTCGTGTGCGCTAACCGACAGAAGCGCAATGCGCTCTTTGACTGGCGCAAAGCGCCTGGTGCGCCACGTGGCGCACTGTCAAAACACCACTTTGATAAATGCTATGCATTTAATTCCAGACAAAATGTCAGAGCCCAATACTTGGCATTATTAAAAAGGCAGAGCCCAAATAAAGGCCTAACAGGCAGAACAAAAATAAAATGTTAGACATTTTTAACTGGACTTGGCCCAATTCTGGCCATAAGTCCTCAATTTAAATTGAACTGAGCTCATCTGCTCTTCCAATCAATTTACACCCGGTTCGAGGATACATCTCTTTACCCCTCTGATATCTGTCGTTGTAATCCTTTAACGTCGTCAGAGAGGTGACGGGTCCCGACAACCACACATTACTACGGACTGTGGGGTCCTTAAACTCATGGACTATGATGTCCTTAACCTCGACCGTGATGTCTTGTAACATCCGGTTCTTTTATATACACTTATATCCGTATATCTCTTTAACATATAAAAGTTATTTATAATAATTAAATTATTTTCAAAATCCTATTGAACCCAAACCCTAATTCTAATTACTTTTTCCCAAACCAATCCCAAGCCCATCCTTTTTATAAACTTAATCCATCTTATTAAAACCCAAAACCCATTCTTCTTTTATATCTAAACCCAGCCCATCTCCTTATAAACAAAATTTTTCTTCCATATTAATCCAGCCCGGCCTCTCTCTCTCTCCTTCCCTTCCCGTTTCTCCCTCGAACCCACGTTCACGCCAGCGCGTCGCACTCGCCACCGTCCCCTCACGTCGCACGCCTCCACCTCGTCATCTCCTTCTCGTCTTCACCGTCGACACCCTCCCTGTCATCGCCGTGACACCATCCTTACACACCCATTCATCGGCCAACCCCCATCGAGCCCCTGCCTCCACCTCGAGAAACCGACCACCAACCTCTTTGCCTCTTTTCACGAGCACCCTCACCGCCTTCACCCTCGTCCTCAGCCCTCATCGACACCCGAGCCGACCCCCGCGTCACCGCCGTTCAACCACCGCCGTCACCCCAACATCATCATCATCACCGTCGCCATCATCACTCTAGCTCTCTCTTTCCACAACTCTCTCTCCAATCCCTCCTCCCTCTCTCTTTCCCAGTTATCTCTCTCTCTCTTTCTCTATTCTCACTCTGCTCTCTCTCTCTCTCCTCTCTAAACCCTCTCTCTCCGTTCTCTCTCTCTAACTAATCTCTCTCTTCCTCTACAACTCTCTCTCTCTCTGTGTCTTTCTCATTCTCTCAAATCTCTCTCTCTCTCTTTCTCACTCTCTCTCTTCCTCTACTCTCTCCTTCTCTCTCTCTCTCTCTGATCACTCCCCCTCCCTTTCTCTATTCTCTCTCTCGTGATCCTCCTCACTTCCCGAGCTTCACAGCCGAGCCCCAACCACCAATCCTGCGAGCCACTGCTGCCATCACCGGAGCGCCGTTCGTCGCGCGTTCGTGACGTTACCGTCACCGTACATCCCCGAGATGTGACCAGGCAAGTATTTTACTTGCTTACATGCTATATACTCAAGTTACAATCTTAGATTACTTATATCATAAAGTTACAATTTTAGATCAATTATGTGTCATACCTGTTCGATGTGTGTTCCTAATGAAAATACTTTTCTATATTGATGGAACTGGATTGTTTATATTGGCCCTTATGGTGATGAATATCTTGTATAAATTTCGTTGGAAAATATGATCGTTAATGACTAAAACGACTACCCCCAAGTTTACCTGTAAATCTGGAAACTTCTTGTACCTGAAAACCGTTAAAATCACCATAAATTATATACATGCTGAAATGCTGCGTTCGAGGGCTCAAATCGAAGCCGACTCGACGAACTATAACCCTATGCAAGTCTCTGATTGTTTCTATACATAAACTGTGACAATATTTGGATCGGAGTGCGACTCTGGACTGCAGTCCAGAGCGACTCTATTTACTGTGTGCTGTCTCGCAATGAGCACCACTCTGTTTCCCTAACTCGTAGGTTGCGGAACTCTGTCGTTTATTATAGGTGAATCTGTTAAATAGACAACACAAGTGGTTTCATCCTGTTTCGTTATCGTTTGTTATTTAATCTGTAATTTAATAGACGTGGACGTATAACAGTCCCAACAGAATCAGAATTTACATACTAGTATTGAACAGTGTATATCTCCTGACGTACAGAAGCGGTTGAAGATCCGTCTATTGCGTTGAAAACCTTACTGAAAGCCCTAGATTTCATTCAACTGTAGTGTCGCTAAAATCTGATCCCAACAGGGATAAAAATGCGTTGCGAAACGGACTTTCGATTCTGAAACCGGATTTCCAGCCGTGGACGCTTAAAATGAAATGGCCATAACTAATGATTCTGGAACCCGATTGGCATGAAACCAAATTCGCTGGATAGATAACTGAATATACTATTTATTCCCCATTCATCATTTCACTAATTGTAACCGTATGATTTATGATAAATTATGCAAGTGGTAGATTATTGATTCATGACACACTAATCATGCTTTACATACTGTTTACGCATCATATCATACACATGTCACTTCATTGATAACCTAGTGATAACGTGCATTACTCAGTGTTAGGTATTAGTGATGATTGTGGTAAGTACGTTAGTGTTCGTGTATAAGTGAATAAGTGAAAGTGACACGTACTTGTACACAATCAGTGAACCTTATTATTCTATTGCATTGTCGACGTCTGTGGGACGCGTGTACGTGTGACTATAAGTGGTATGGACACTTATGGAAGCTCTTGCACGGGTGTCACAGATAAGGCGCCAGACACTGCCATTTATCTTAGGTATTAGTCGGGACGTGCTTGATGGAGGCCATGCCTCCAGTTCTCGCGCAGACTTGTCACAGACCGATTGGTATTTAGGGTTATGGTTAGCGTTTGATGTAGACCACGGGGTGTGGGGTAGTTTGAGTGTGAGTTCAACAGAATCTCGGGAGTCCTATGCCGGCTTATATATTTAGGGAGATATATGGAGATTTACAGGGTACATGATTATTACCGTGAGTTACATGTTGGGCCCGTGGTCCCTTGCCCTTGGGTTCTACCCTTGGGTGGAGGACACTCGCGAGTGGTTGACTTTCACACTTGGACCGACGATAGGCTTAGTGACCTGCACAGTGAGACTTAGAGACTGATAGGGATATTGGCATCGAGATACATACTTACTGTGTTGACATACGTGGCATATCATTCTACTGCTTTTACTGTTCCGCTGCATTGATTACTGCATGTTCATACATATACCGTCATTGATCTACTGTTATATGTATCTATTATCACTGTTAGAATTGTCACATGATTTTATATATTGCTATTGTGTCGCTCTGACGACCTGAGTATGCATGCTCAGTGTGAGGAGAAGATTTAGCCTGGACCAGGACTAGACGTATATCACAGACACCTCGATTTGCTATCCAGGGTTATACCCTTCTGTTCTCCCTCAGGTCAGTTCTTTACATTGTTTCATTCAGTTACTGCATTTCTCATTACCTGCGTATCATTTATTGTTTACCATGAAAAACTAGAAGCCGAAGTGTGACTGCGGCAGGACATTTCCTTGACCGTAGGAGCATGGCTGGCCTTGTCAACCACTCGTATTCCGTATTTTGGGAAGCGGGGCATGATATGGTTTAGTTGGTATCAGAGACCAGGTTTTGCGTCGATCGGGATTGCAGTTTTCCGTGTATAGCTTGACAACCTAAGACATCCCTTGGTTTAGGTTGTAAACTTGTTATTCTTGATCTATATTCACATTGAGTATTCTGCTATCCATTCGTTAGGGTTTCGGGTGACTTGGCAAGGTTACGTGGTTGCAATTGCACTACCGTACTCTGTTTAAGTGACTTAGAATCCTACCGTTGATTTTCCACTTGTAATGAATTTCATCACATCTAATATTCTTGAATCTTTGTCCAGTCCATATTATATTTTGATTCTTATAGCTTGTGCCTTATATCATCCTCGAAATTATCGTTTCGGGATCATGTCTTCCAACAACTCTTCCTCTATCTCCACTCCCCAGAACCAGAACATTGAGATTCTGAGTGTGCTGCAAGGTCTGAAGGAAGCCCAGGAGCGAACAAACGACTTGTTAGCTGAAGGACTGAGAAGGCAGGTGAATCAGGCACCAGCAGGAGTCTCCAATCATAAAGGGATTCCTGTTAGACGAGAAAAAGAGAAGAAGATGAAGCGCCAATTTGTTTCCCCGCGACAGGAGCAGCAGAAGGCCCCATGTTGTGAGTACTGTAAGAGGCCAGGACACCTTCAGAGGGATTGTCGCCGCGCCCAAGGGAAATGTCTGATTTGCGGATCCAGCGAACATCTTATCAACGGTTACCCAAAAAGAAAGGAGCTGCAAGGAGGAGACTCGACCACACTCTCCACTTCTGCCAAGTGATGATTACTGCATAGTTCAAACTTCGAGGATAAAGCGGACCCAACACAGGATTCAACTCACGTGACGAGAATGCAGCGGTCTAACAATCAAAGAAGAATTTTCATGTTTTCTACTTTCAGTAATAATGTTGTCATCCTCTTATAAATATTCCTTTCTGTTTGAAATCTTGTATCCGTCGAACTTTTAGTTGAATGCAATAAAACTTGAATCGTAATATATGTATCATTCTCTTGTCCTTCCCCTTATTCATACTATTCATTATCACGGCATTTTAATCTTGATTTTTCAATTCCTGCCACCGCATATCTTTCCATGCTTCGTACACTTAACTATTCTTCTTGATGTATTCCACTGTCTGATCATGACTCTTTCTTGTCAGGCTATGGCCCATCCTGGAGCAGCGCCGCATCTAGGTGAGGATGCACAGTCGTGCGTTTCCTTAGACCGCAAACTGATGAGTTCTGATGATGAGATCAACGGTCCCCAGGTCAATTTCGGAAACAACAATTCAGAGGACGAAGGAGCAGCCGCCTCAGAGTTTGACATGATAGACGATTCCGACGAAGAGGAAGGAGACCCTGAAGAGAACCCGATAGAGGAAGATCCCGAGGAAGACCCGATATAAGAAAATCCAGTGGAGGAAAATCCCATGGAAAAGAACCCAGAAGAAGAGAATCACGTGGAATCAGACCTCGATGAAGAAGCTCCAGCCGAGGAAGAAGGACCAGAAGGACAAGACCCTGCTGTGGAAGAACTCCTAATGGCGGTCCCCGCGGGGCGCTATGGAAATGGACGCCCCCACCTGAGCGCGCGAGGCTACCGCAACCTGCTGAATCTCCACAACCGCGACTGACGGGATCCCTTTTTGATGTTGTCTTAACTGGCCAAATAAATCTGTGTATAGTTTAGGGCCACCTTTCGTCTTTGAGAATGCTTTGTTTAAAATTTTCTAGAATGAAATAAATTGCTGAGTTCGCTAATCTTTCGATCTTCTTAGTTCACTTACTACTTGATTATTTCTTCTATACAATTATTTTCCTACTGAGATCTGTCCACCCCTACTCCTTACATTGTCTAAACCCTCACTAAGATTAAGCAGTACCGCACCCGATCTTTTAGAGGTCCACCCTCCATCCTCCGTCTGTGCCTCGTTTGAGATCCTTCTGGGAGGAGAAAATTTTAGGGAAACTTCCGAGTTCGCTAACCTTTCAAATTTTGATTCGTGTGATGTACCGACTGTTGTTTCCCCCATATTTTTCCCCTTGTAGTCCTTGCTGCTCACCCTTACCCCAATCTTTTTGACCGTTAGCCTACAGCCGCCATACTCCAACTTTTGCATGATCCACACTTCCTTGTAATCCTTACCCTAGCTAGCGCTATGCTTTTCTGTGTGTTTTTCTATTACCCTATATATATTTAGGGACTTTATTATTGAAATTTGGTTTTCATTATCTTGTATTTGTCGAAGAGTGCGTGTTATTGACTACTTAGTTTTATGTATTTCAAAGCACACTACTATTATCCTCATTTTCGGTAGCCAACCTTACACCGCGCCTATTTCCGTTCCGTGTTTCTTATTTTCACTATATAAGTTTCCTACGTTATTTGACCGATACATTATCCTAAAAAGTTTTAACCTACCGACTAAGCTTTCACTACCTCATTGTCGTTACTTTATTTTCGGGTGTTGTGTCTATGGTTACTATTATAAGTGGTTGTACTTTATACTCATTATTTCTGCTGTGCTGCTTTTAATATACTTATACGTGCACATAGTTGAATTTCGATTTTATCGAGTACGGCTCGAATAATATTGTTCGTTATTGTCGTTATTTATATTTCCGTATATATGTAGTTACCCTTCTAGTTGTTCCTACTTTATACCTATTTAGATCTATATTTCGTATGTTATTCTTACGTATTTATACCTTCAAATTTCTTCGTCCACATATTTCTAATAAATCTTTATGTGTTATTTCGCGATATAATAGCTTTCGCCTATGTTTGTATAACTTATCGTTTATTTTAAATTTCGAGGACGAAATTTTTGTAAGGGTGGTATGATGTAACACCCGGTTCTTTTATATACACCTATATCCGTATATCTCTTTAACATATAAAAGTTATTTATAATTGTTAAATTATTTTCAAAATCCCATTGAACCCAAACCCTAATTCTAATTACTTTTTCCCAAACCAATCCCAAGCCCATCCTTTTTATAAACTTAATCCATCTTATTAAAACCCAAAACCCATTCTTCTTTTATATCTAAACCCAGCCCATCTCCTTATAAACAAAATTTTTCTTCCATATTAATCCAGCACGGCCTCTCTCTCTCTCCCCTTCCCTTCCCGTTTCTCCCTCGAACCCACGCTCACGCCAGCGCGTCGCACTCGCCACCGTCCCCTCACATCGCACGCCTCCACCTCGTCATCTCCTTCTCGTCTTCACCGTCGACACCCTCCCTGTCATCGCCGTGACACCATCCCTACACACCCATTCATCGGCCAATCCCCATCGAGCCCCTGCCTCCACCTCGAGAAACCGACCACCAACCTCTTCGCCTCTTTTCACGAGCACCCTCGCCGCCTTCACCCTCGTCCTCAGCCCTCATCGACACCCGAGCCGACCCCCGCCTCACCGCCGTTCAACCACCGCCGTCACCCCAGCATCATCATTGTCACCGTCGCCATCATCACTCTAGCTCTCTCTTTCCGCAACTCTCTCTCTCTCTCCAATCCCTCCTCCCCCTCTCTTTCCCAGTTATCTCTCTCTCACTTTCTCTATTCTCACTCTGCTCTCTCTCTCTCCTCTATAAACCCTCTCTCTCCGTTCTCTCTCTCTCTAACTAATCTCTCTCTTCCTCTACAACTCTCTCTATGTGTCTTTCTCATTCTCTCAAATCTCTCTCTCTCTCTCTCTCTCTCTTTCTCACTCTCTCTCTTCCTCTACTCTCTCCTTCTCTCTCTCTCTCTCTCTCTCTCTCTCTCTCTCTCTGATCACTCCCCCTCCCTTTCTCTATTCTCTCTCTCGTGATCCTCCTCACTTCCCGAGCTTCACAGCCGAGCCCCAACCACCAAGCCTGCGAGCCACTGCTGCCATCACCGGAGCGCCGTTCGTCGCGCGTTCGTGACGTTACCGTCACCGTACATCCCCGAGACGTGTACAGGCAAGTATTTTACTTGCTTACATGCTATATACTCAAGTTACAATCTTAGATTACTTATATCATAAAGTTACAATTTTAGATCAATTATGTGCCATACCTGTTCGATGTGTGTTCCCAATGAAAATACTTGTCTATATTGACGGAACTGGATTGTTTATATTGTCCCTTGTAGTGATGAATATCTTGTATAAATTTCGTTGGAAAATATGATCGTTAATGACTAAAACGACTACCCCCAAGTTTACCTGTAAATCTGGAAACTTCTTGTACCTGAAAACCGTTAAAATCACCATAAATTATATACATGCTGGAATGCTGCGTTCGAGAGCTCAAATCGAAACCGACTCGACGAACTATAACCCTATGCAAGTCTCTGATTGTTTCTGTACATAAACTATGGCAATATTTGGATCGGAGTGCGACTCTGGACTGCAGTCCAGAGCGACTCTATTTACTGTGTGCTGTCTCGCAATGAGCACCACTATGTTTCCCTAACTCGTAGGTTGCGGAACTCTGCCGTTTATTATAGGTGAATCTATTAGCTAGACAACACAAGTGGTTTCATCCTGTTTCGTTATCGTTTGTTATTTAATCTGTAATTTAATAGACGTGGACGTATAACAGTCCCAACAGAATCAGAATTTACATACTAGTATTGAACAGTATATATCTCCTGACGTACAGACGCGATTGAAGATCCGTCTGTTGCGTTGAAAACCTTACTGAAAACTCTAGATTTCATTCAACTGTAGTGTCGCTAAAATCTGATCCCAACAGGGATAAAAATGCGTTGCGAAACGGACTTTCGATTCTGAAACCGGATTTCCAGCCGTGGATGCTTAAAATGAAATGGCCATAACTAATGATTCTGGAACCCGATTAGCATGAAACCAAATTCGCTGGATAGATAACTGATTATACTATTTATTCCCCATTCATCGTTTCACTAAATTGTAACCGTATGATTTATGATAAATTATGCAAGTGGTAGATTATTGATTCATGACACACTAATCGTGCTTTACATACTGTTTACGCATCATATCATACACATGTCACTGCATTGATAACCTAGTGATAACGTGCATTACTCAGTGTTAGGTATTAATGATGATTGTGGCAAGTACGTTAGTGTTCGTGTATAAGTGAATAAGTGAAAGTGACACGTACTTGTACACAATCAGTGAACCTTATTATTCTATTGCATTGTCGACGTCTGTGGGACGCGTGTACGTGTGACTATAAGTGGTATGGGACACTTATGGAAGCTATTGCACGGGTGTCACAGATAAGGCACCAGACACTGCCATTTATCTTAGGCATTAGTCGGGACGTGCTTGATGGAGGCCCTGCCTCCAGTTCTCACGCAGACTTGTCACAGACCGATTGGTATTTAGGGTTATGGTTAGCGTTTGATGTAGACCACGGAGTGTGGGGTAGTTTGAGTGTGAGTTCAACAGAATCTCAGGAGTCCCATGCCGGCTTATATATTTAGGGAGATATATGGAGATTTACAGGGTACATTATTATTACCGTGAGTTACATGTTGGGCCCGTGGTCCCTTGCCCTTGGGTTCTACCCTTGGGTGGAGGACACTCGTGAGTGGTTGACTCTCACACTTGGACTGACGATAGGCTTAGTGACCTGCACAGTGAGACTTAGAGACTGATAGGGATATTGGCATCGAGATACATACTTACTGTGTTGACATACGTGGCATATCATTCTACTGCCTTTACTGTTCCGCTGCATTGATTACTGCATGTTCATACCTATACCGTCATTGATCTACTGTTATATGTATCTATTATCACTGTTAGAATTGTCACATGATTTTATATATTGCTATTGTGTCGCTCTGACGACCTGAGTATGCATGCTCAGTGTGAGGAGAAGATTTAGCCTGGACCAGGACTAGACGTATATCACAGACACCTCGATTTGCTATCCAGGGTTATACCCTTCTGTTCTCCCTCAGGTCAGTTCTTTACATTGTTTCATTTAGTTACTGCATTTCTCATTACTTGCGTATCATTTATTGTTTACCATGAAAAACTAGAAGCCGAAGTGTGACTATGGCAGGACATTTCCTTGACCGTAGGAGCATGGCCGGCCTTGTCAACCCCTCGTATTCCGTATTTTGGGAAGCGGGGCGTGACATGTCTTAAAACTAACTTCGGACTGTGAGGTCCTTAAACTCACGGACTATGATGTCCTTAACCTCGACCGTGATATCTTAAAACTAACATCGGACTGTGAGGTCCCTAAACTCATGGACTATGATGTCCTTAACCTCGACCGCGATGTCTTAAAACTATCATCGGACTGTGAGGCCCTTAAACTCACGGACTATGATGTCCTTCACCTCGACCGTAATGTCTTAAAACTAACATTGGACTGTGAGGTCCTTAAACTCACGGACTATGATGTCCTTAACCTCGACCGTGATGTCTTAAAACTAACACCGGACTGTGAGGTCCTTAAACTCACGGACTATGATGTCCTTAACCTCGACCGCGATGTCTTTAAACTAACAATGGACCGTAATGTCCTTAAACTAATTATCGACTGCAATATCATTAAACTAAACAATAGAGCCCAATTGCTCTTTTGTTGGATCTAAATGATCCCGTTAAGTTGATCTTAGTCTATAATTAGACTAATGTGTCCTTAACAAACGTTTAAGTTGATCTTAGCCTCAAATAAGGCTAACGTATCCTTAAACACAACCCCCCAAACCCAAATCTAAGAAAGATACGGATTTGGACTAATCCACGTCCTACGGGCGACAACATAAATTAGTCTCCGTATACAATCCACGGGCAACCCAAAACAAAAAAAACACACACGACACGAAGTGACCATCTGGAGAAGGAGAAAGTGGTTACCGCGATGCGGTAGCATAATTAACTGCAGGGGCTTACGCCTGCAGGGAAGAGCGTCCCCACAATCAAAAACCCCTCAAACGATGGGGAATCTGACGAAATCTGCTACATCGGCCGCATCCGTTTAAACCTTCGATACATGGTGTCATAAATCAACTTGGCATCTTCGGAGAGGTGGACGGATAGCACCAATTAGCATCTGCCCAGAAATTCAGGTAAGACGGACCTGCGCGGTCGCGTCTCTGTGTTCGGCGGGGAACAGATTCTGGCACGCCCGGTGGGACCTTTTCCTCTTTCCACTCCACACTTCGTGTGTCGTGTTCGCGAACCAATCGCGGTTTGCTAATGGTTGCTCTTGGGTTTTGAGGTACTAAGATTTGGCGTTTGCTTGGTGCAGAAAGCGAGACAGCAATGGCATCTACTTGCGTAAAGTGCTCCAACTGCAGCTGCAACTCGTGCTCCGCCTCATCTAGAGGCATAGCCTACGGGCCTCAGGCGGCGTCCCTGTTCACGATACCGGTGGAACAGGTCACCCAGGCTACTACTGGATTGTTTTTTGGGACTATGCTCCCCCCGACAAGCTTCAGCACTCCTCTACCAACACCGGAAGCTCCAAGAAGTCGGTCTTTGATCGGCTTACAGCTATTGCGGCCCCTCTCAACGGGTCGTCCAGTACCGGCGCCTCGGTCTTCTCCAGATTGGGCCAAAATTCCTGTGGACCCACAACAAAGCCTGCAATCCCAGAGAAGGTTATTCTGAAGAGAGTAACCAACCCTGCTCCGAAGTCGTCAAGGCGACTTCTCCTGCCAAGGGGTCAGATTTTACAAGACTGGCTGTCCCAACTCCCCCTCCCGCTCCTGCTACTTAAAGGACATCAGTCTTCAACAGGCTGATACCAGCAACAGCCCCTCACCTGAACAAGGGGTAAGACAAAGCCATCCCCATCACCGAGCCAACTCCATCAGCTCGACATGCTCGACGTCGCCATTAGCACCGGGTAAGGAAGGCCGGGGGCAACTCCCCCTCTGGGCTAACTCCACCAGCCCCGACGGCGGAAATTAATGCTGCTGTTCCAACCGGGAACAGCTTTGAACTGCTGAATAAGGTGCGTAGGAATTCTCCAACCGCTGTACTGAAAAGATCTCCTCCTCCGGTGGAGAATGTTGAAGAAACAAAACCAGAACAGTCCCCTCAGCGGCTGTCCTCCAAGATCTACAAAGTCTGGCGGCAGGTTCGGAACTCAGTAGTTGATCAAGATTACCCTCGCCGACAGAAAAAGGAGAAGATTCAACAAGAAGAAAACCATCCTATCAAAACACAACGGACAACAACCACCTGGGTGCCCACTGCGACGGCCCCCTCAACTTCGACTGCCCATAAGAGGAGAAGACCGGAGAAGATCCCCATACCTGCGATAAAGTCAAAGGCACTGAGCCCAAATGCCCTAAGTCTGGGGGCATGTTGGTGCATACCGTCTACATGGCATCCGGGAAGGAGGATAGCCGCGCTTCTACGGGCCACCGACCACTCACCCGATCCATCACAAAAGCTCAGGAATAGCAACAGCAACAGCAGAAGCTTCAGGAGATGCTGACTGCAATGGCCGCACTCACCGGACCAAAAGAAAGCTCGGAGGCGTCATCGGAGCAGCGTTATGAACAAGAAACCGATGCTGACTTCCTTCGCAGAGTTCTCGAAAAGAAGGACAAAGAAGCCGCGGAGCAAGCGGCTAACATAAAGCGAATGACACTTCTCTTCCAAGACATGGTCGGGATGATGATACAGCCGGATCCTCCAGCCGAATACCCTCCGATTGTTATTGAAGATGACAGAGGAGAAACATCGAATCCCCTGCCGGCTCTTTCAACAGCCAAGGAGGAAACCATTTCTAAGGCTGCCCTGGATGATTATATCGCTCAACAAATACGAGTTCACCAGGCAAATGAAGCGGCCGGTCAAGTTGTCAAAACTGGACGACCGTATCCAGGCTGGTATGATCAGATAAAGTACCCGCTGGGCTACATGATCCCCAAATTCCACGTATACAAGGGGACAGGCAATCCTCATCAACACGTCGCCCAGTTTAGAGCTCTGTGCGGCAACACCGGGGGCGATGATAAGCTTCTGCTCCGCCAATTCGTCGGTAGCTTGTCGGAGACGTCGTTTGAGTGGTACTCCGAACTTCCAAACGACTCCGTTAAAACTTTCGCAGAAATGGAGTTATTGTTCACCCAGCGATTCGCAAGCGCTAGTGAACGCACCTCAATAACCGCATTGATCAATGCCAGGGTGAAGCCGGGCGAGACGTGGGTTCAATACGCAATCCGATGGCGAAATCTGTGGTCAAAGTGCGAACAGCGCATCGAAGAAGCACCAGCGGTGGGCATGTTCGTGGGTACCCTAGACCCTCATGCAACTATTTCACAGTTCATGATGTTCTTCAAACCGACCACGTTCCAGGGTTTAATCGACAAGTTAGCCTAGATGGATCAGATGGGTCACAGATCGTCTCCTCCGAAACCGGAACCGCGGAACGAAAAGGGTAAAGGGAAGGCGACCTTCGTTGCGAACACCCAACAGCAGCCCAGTTCTCCAAGACTAACGGATCAATTGGAGGAGAGACGGCGCTATTATAATGAGAAAATGAAGCGCCCTTACTCATTCCCGCGGGATAAAACGGAAAGGTTGTTCGAGCTGGTAATGCGCAACAGGCTTATCAATTTGCCGAATCCAAGGCGACCACCGCAGTCCAGCAAAGTGAATAATCCCAATTATTGCCCTTACCACCAAACGGTAAGCCATCCGATCGAAGATTGCTTCGTCTTTAAGGGATGGATCGAGGATCAGTACCTACAAGGCAATTTTGCGCTGTCTAAAAAGTGGAAAGTGAGCCCACCACAACCGCACACTCCTAAGAAGACGGACACACCGGGGGCGACGTGCTCTTTTGTTGAAGAAGCTCTGTGGGAGGTTGTGCTTTCAGCCAAAACCAAAAGGATGCTGAATGATCTCCAGACATGCCCAACAATCAGGTGGGAGAATTCGCTGGAACCCCAGATCATCGAAGGGTTGCAGAAACCGTGCCCAACTTCAAAGATTGGTGGTGATAGCTAAAGTGTTTACACCCAGCCGTCGAAATCTTCGAAAAAGAAGAAGAAATCCAAGAAGCCCGTGAAGCATGGCGACAAGCGCACGGACATGCAGAAACAGATTGACGCGCTGGAAGAGTATAACCAGAAGGCGCGGACTCCAATCACGCTCCAGGAATTTCTCGATCACGTCCTTGAAGATGGAGATGATGGAGAAGACTCATCGGATGGATCTGAAGACTACGTAGTAAGTTGTCATGTGATCTCTCACTCATTGATAGACGATGAAGAAGCTCCTTACACCGAAAGACTGGGGGCAGAGCCTGAACTGGAACTTCTATGGCCATCAGACGAAATGATCGACGCCTTCGTGAACGAAGCTCTTCTGAAAAGCAAAGTTGATCGGGAGCGTGAAATGGCCATATTTGAAAAGGCCAAACGCCGGCGACTGGACGAAAGAGTCGAGACACTCCCACCGAGTCAAGGGACATCCGGCGTGGATAAAAACAAGCTCAATACGATGAAAAGGTTTGCTAAAGCCATATCAATGGGGATGAAGCTACCACCCTCTGAAGGAAACACTCCTGGTGAAGCAGAAACACATCCTAGCTACTTCTTCTATCATCGAAAGATTTCGCACCCTACCGAAGAGTGCGGCGCTTTTAAGAGATGGTTGCAGGGATATGTTGCTCACCGGCAACATTTTAAGCAGATGAAACGCAAAACTCGTCGGGAGCAAAGAAGTGCGACCGAGGAGCATAAAAGAACTACCGGTAGCTGTCGCATGGTCAACACCGGGGGATCGCGAGTTCTCACTTTCGGAAACGACTCTGACGAAGAAATGGCTCTTGGCCCTCTCTTTAAAGAATCTACCTTGGGGAAGGAGGAAGAACCGAAGGCCTGTGAAAACATTCAGCTGCACAATCGCACGCTTCCAGAAAAGAATCTCGGACCCACGAGTAGAAAAGATAAGGGAAAAGAAAAGGTCTCTGAGGATATCGCCCTGGATGACCAATTCATGAAAGAGCTGACTGCCAAGGACCCGCCAAAGAAGAACAAAGTAGACTACAACGTTCTGGCGTACTTGAGGAAGTTACCCTCGCAGCTCAGCATTCTCGACACCCTTTTACTATCCAAAGAAGCGAGAGATTCATTGATCGAGGCGCTATAAGAGACAGAGCAATTCCAAGCCTTTCTCGCCGAAGAAAAGATGATGGACGAGCTAGAGAAAGTACACGCAGCCGATATCACCTTCGGCGACGAAGACCTCCTCCTTGGGACGTGCGAACACAACCGTCCCCTCTATGTCAAAGGGTACTGCCATGATATAAAGATAGGCAAAATCTTGGTCGACAATGGGTCCTCCGTCAATCTCCTTAACGTACGGGTGTTGAAGGAAATCTGCATGAGAGTTCAACATCTCGCTCGCGATAAAATTACCATCTTCGGTTTTGACTCCCAGTCGTCACGGACTCTCGGATCTGTGATACTAATGCTGTGCTTCGGGCTGCTCGTCACAGACATTAAATTTCA
Organism: Agapanthus africanus; assembly: GCA_030015575.1. NCBI lineage: Eukaryota > Viridiplantae > Streptophyta > Magnoliopsida > Asparagales > Amaryllidaceae > Agapanthus > Agapanthus africanus. The sequence goes on from JASDDO010000019.1 coordinate 163,086,942, forward strand.
TGTCATTGACGCCTAGACATGCTATAATGCTTTGCTCGGTCGGCCTTGGTTACACGAGTACAACATCATCCCTTCTACGCAACATTAGTGTATGAAGTATTTCAAGGATGGTCTCGAGTATACCGTAACAGGAGAGCTGAACCCATTCTCCGTGAACGAAGTCCGCAAGTACGAAGACGCAAAATACTTCCTACCAGATTTTGAGGACACGGAGAGATGTCACAAACTGGAGAACAAAGCTATCACCACCATCCCGGTCTTCGGGAGTGATACTGAGGAAGAGGAAGAGATAGTTTATTCAGGCCCACCCCAGTACAACAAGCCAGGACCGTCCACTCCTATGTTGATCTTTGGCAGTGACTTGGAGGATGAGGTCCATACTATATTCTCCGCTCGGCCACCAATACAAGCACTCACTGGTGATAGTCAGAGTTTGCAAATTACCATGATTCCGCGGGAGCACTACAAAGATCTCGACGCACTTGAAGCTTATAGCGTGCAAGAGCTACGAACATTTTACGTCTCTCCTAAGCGAAAAGGTGAACAGGCAATCCTATTCTACCGATCCACGGAAACAAGAGTGGAGAAAGAAATCTGACACGGTGCGGATTCTACACTTGACAGCCTCCAGTCCATCCGTTTGCCTAGATACTACACAGAAGGCTTGAAAAGGCTATTGAAACGTCAAGGGATACCCTTCAAACAGACCGCTCGGAAAGCTAAGTTTTATGATAAGATCTGGAACGTTCCCGGAACTCAGCGCAATTTGCCCAACGGGAGAATGGAGGCGATCGGGCTTGGATATGTTCGGTCCAAGAAATGGGAGCTACTCCACGACTGCTACGTCGTACATGACTTTGATGAAGAAAGGGATGCTCAATGGGAGAATGCTAACCCTGAACCAGAAAGAGCCCCCGACGTGAAAATGCCCGGTCCGTCGTTCAAAGAACAAATGGACAAACTTATAAGGGAAGCAGGTCAAAAAGTTCGAGACGACCATAACCGTGAAATGGCCATTTATGAGAAAGCCAGGACGCAGCGCCTCCTTCAGCAGGTCACGAAGAATGACAATGCTCTTCCTTGTTAACCCGTCATACAAAAGGCCCGACGCAGAGGCAAAAACAAGTCAAAGAGCGGAAAAGGCGTTCGACAGCGACAAAGCGGGACCAAGAAGTCACGCGATCGGAAATCGAGCGGTCCGAATTTGTCCCTTATGAAGAAGATGAGTCGAACATACTCTTTTCCTTAAGACAAGGCAAAGAAGATACTTGATCTTGCCATAAGACATCAAATGCTTACACTTCCGGAGTCCGAGCACCCCGAGCAAGCTAACGAGGTCTCTCATCCAGACTATTGCTCTTATCACCGAGCAATAGGACACCCTCTCGAAGACTGCTTCACCTTCAAGAACTGGGTCGAAGATCAATATCAGCTCGGCAAGTTCGCTCTATCCGACAGTTGGAGGATAACTCCACCGCAGAAGCATGAACCCGAATCCGCGAAAGTAGAACCAGATCAACATCGGTCATGGAAGCGAGCTCGTACTTGTCATATGATAACACTATCAAAAGAAGAGCCTGAGAATATGGATGAACTCCCCTGGTGCTTCGAGAACAATGATGACGAGGTAATCTCAAAGTTTCCACCGGCGCCAAAAGAGCTGGAAGATGGAATACATACCACTGCAGATAACCTCAAGAAAATCGATTTGGGGACGACAAATGATCCGCGACCGACATTCGTCAGTGAGCTGCTATCTGAAGAAAGGGTGGCCGCGCTAAAAGACGTGCTTATGCAGCATAGAGATTGCTTCGCATGGAACTATTCTGAAATGCCAGGATTAGATCCAGAGATTGATGTCCACAAATTGGCAATATCCCCGGATGTCAAGCCAATCAAACAAGCACCGAGAAGAATGCGGCTCGAGCTTGAAATGAGCATCAACGCCGAGGTCAAGAAGCTAATCGACTCCGGACTCATCCAAGAAGTTCAGTACCCTGATTGGATCGCCAACATCGTCCCGGTGATGAAGAAAAATGGGACGGTGTGCATATGTGTAGACTTTTGGGATCTCAATAAAGCTTGCCCGAAGGACGACTTCCCAGTACCGGTCACCGAGCTGATGATACACAATACGTCCACTCACGAAGTCTTTCCCTTCATGGACTGATCATCAGGATACAATCAGATAAAGATGCATCCCGAGGACCAGAAGCATACCGCTTTCCGGACCCCCTTGGGCATATTCTGCTACAAGGTGATGCCTTTCGGTCTAAAGAATACCGGTGCCACCTATCAGAGGGCCATGACGAAGATCTTCGATGACCTTATACACGAAATCGTCTAATGCTATATCGACGACCTCGTGGTGAAAAGCAAATCATACGAGGAACATCTCGAGCATCTGAAGATCGTGTTTCAACGCTTTCAGCAATACAACTTGAAAATGAACCTTCTCAAATGCGCATTCGGGGTGTCCTCAGGCAAATTCCTAGGATTCATCGTCCGACACCGAGATATCGAGATAGACCCGTTGAAGATCAAGGCGATCATGGAGATGCCCCCGCCAAGGACTCTCAAGAAATTGCGATCTCTCCAAGGAAAGCTCGCGTATATCCGACGATTTATAGCCAATCTCTCTGGCAAGTGTCGTCCGTACAGTCACCTGATGAAGAAGGGAACCCCGTTCGTCTGGGATCACAAATGCCAAGGCACGCTGGACGAAATCAAGCAATACCTGCAGAATCCACCAGTGCTGGCCGCTCCGGTCAAGGGAAAGCCTCTCATCCTTTATACAACAGCCCTCGAAGGTTCGTTAGGCGCATTATGGGCACAAGAGAACGATCAAGGGAAAGAAAGAGCTCTCTATTACTTGAGTCGAGTTCTCCTGGGGGCAGAAAGCAATTATTCTCCCATCAAAAAACACTGCCTGGCGTCGATCTTCGCGATAACGAAACTCAGGCACTATGCATTGGCGCATGAAGTCCGTCTATATCGAAGGTGGACCCTCTCAAATATTTGATGTCAAAGGCCATACTGACGGGGCGACTCGCTAAATAGGCCCTGCTCTTGATTGAGTTCTCAATAACCTATCAGCCTCTTAAGGCAGTGAAAGGCCAGGCCATCGCTGACTTCCTCGCTGATCATCCGATACCTGCCGATTCTCCTCTGAATTGCGAACAGCCAGATGAACATGCGTTTGATACGATCGACGGTGGTGATACCCGATGGGAACTTTATTTTGATGGAGCGTCTTCCATGAAGAAGCGCAAACAAAACACACCCATAATCAAATCAGGGGTAGGCCTTATCTTCGTGATCCCACAAGGAGGGATAATGCGCTTCGCCTTCTCCTTGACGGAGCCGAGGACAAACAATGAAGCCGAATACGAAGCTTTGATAGCAGGTCTCGAGATCGCTATCGACATGGGAATTGAAAACCTCCTCATATACGAAGATTCCCAACTGATTGTTAGTCAAGTAAATAGCGACTATCAGACGTGCAAACCAGAGTTGGTGAAATACGGCGAAAGGGTACAACAACTGCTGACCCAAATACCTTCCTACATCTTGGAAAGCATACCGCGTGCAGAAAATAGCAAAGCGGATGCACTAGCTAAGCTCGCTAAAGAACTAGCCGACGAGAACCTCGATGACGTGAGGATCGTTATGCAAAGCCGTCGGGTTCTTGCACCGGCAGAAATATCTCCGGAGTCGTCCGAAGAAAAGGGAGCGACTGAGCAAATGGCCATGCAAATAAAAGACCAGGAAAATGCTGAGGATTGGAGAGAAGTCTTTATAGACTACTTCAAATCCCGTCGAACGCTTGAAAATGCGTCCTCAAAACATCAGCTCATGAAGCGAGCCATATCTTTCGCCTTCGTTAACGATACTCTGTACAAAAGGTCATTTGATTCTCTGTGGTTGAGATGCCTGGGACCTGAAGAGGCGAAAAGAGTCGTCCAAGAAGTTCACGACGGATTCTGCGGTTCTCACCAAGCAGGCCCGAAGATGAAGTTGAAGATTAAACAGATGGGCTACTATTGGCCCACGATGATTCAAGACTGCCTCGAATATGCGAAGCAATGCCACTCATGCCAGATCCATGGGGACTTTATCCATCAGCATCCAAATCCACTACATCCAACGGTGGCTAGCTGGCCGTTTGAAATGTGGGGAACTAACATAATCGGCCCCATCGAGCCAGCATCATCCAGAGGACATCGATTCATTTTGGCGACAACTGATTACTTCTCTAAATGAGAAGAAGCAGTACCGCTGAGGGAAGTGAAGACGGAGAATATCCTCCATTTCTTCAAGACACACGTCATTTATTGGTTTGGCACTCCTCGACGGATCATCTCCGATAACGGGTCAGCCTACAGAAGCCACAAGATCAGCCGCTTCGCACAACAACACAACATAGACTGGAGGTACTCCTCAGTTTATAATCCCCGAGCTAACGGTCTAGCTGAGGCTTTCAACAAGGCCTTGACGAAGATCGTGAAAAGGACGGTGTCTTGAAATAAAAAGGATTGGCACGAGAGACTACAAGAAGCTCTCTGGGCATATCGAACTACGTTCAAGACGGCCACGAACACAACGCCGTACGCGTTGGTATTCGGTACAGAAGCGGTACTTCCCCTCGAGATAGAGTTACCTTCTCTATGAGTGGCAGTTCATTATGAGCTAACGGACGAAGAGAATGCTTATCTTCGACTTGAGGAGCTCAATGCCCTTGATGAAACCCGGCTCATGGCGCAGCAAAATCTGGAAGCTTATAAAGTAAAGATGACGCGCTCATACGAAAAATTGACTAGGCCGAGGACATTCCGCCAAGGCAAACTCGTGCAAGTGGTCAGAAGACCTATGATCCCTAATCGCGCTAAGCGGGGAAAATTCGAGCCGAACTATGAAGGCCCATATATCATAGACAAGGTCTACCAGGGTGGAGCCTATCTACTCATGGACATGCATGGCGAAAGGCCCTTTAGGCCAATAAATGGTCGCTTCTTAAAAAAGTACTACGCCTGACGAGTCATGGCCTAGGTCAATGATAGATGACGACGACTATGTCCGCTCGCTATCTTCCTAAGCCCAAACTCTATAAGTAATAACCGGCTTACTTTGCAACGGACCGAAACGTCCTTAAACTACCAGCGGACCGAAACGTCCTTAAACTACCAGCGGACCGAAACGTTCTTAAACTAACGACGGACCACTATGTCCTAAAACTAGCTGTTGACCGAGATGTCGAGAAACTACGGTGGATTGCAGCATCCCAAAGCTGACACAAAAAAGAAGAATAAAAAAAGAGAAAAAAAGAGAAAAAAGAAAACGGTATGTCCATAAGCAAAATGGGCACGGATGAAAACCCGAAAGGGCTCCGTGAGTAAAAACAGCAGCGCTACCGGCGAGTCTTGTGAAAACCCGAAAGGACTCAACCTCGTTAGAATAAAAAAAAAGAATAAACAAAAAAAAAGAGAAAAGAAAAAGGAAACGCTATGTCCATAAGCAAAATGGGCACGGATGAAAACCCGAAAGGGCCCCGTGAGTAAAAACAGCAGGGCTACCGGCGAGTGTTTGCGAAAACCCGAAAGGACGCAACCTCGTTAAAAGTCACTTACAAGATCCTCTCGACCTTGTGAGGAGAAACCACCTGTGTGAGATCCTTACGACTCACAAGGGAGCAACACCCAGGATTCCTAAGGACAAATTACACTTGCGAGATTCTCACGACTCGTAAGGAGAGCCCTCTTATGGGACCCTCACGGCTCATAAGATTCAAAAGCCTTAAGCTACAGGGATCTGAACCTGTTCTTAAGCAGCCCCCACAACCTCCACTACTGCCCTACAAGCGGCTCAACGCTGACCCTTATATACAATCCACGGGCGCGAATAAACATTTCCCTAACAAAGTCCCATCTGTGACTAGGGATATGTTCGCATGGTGAACAACCCATGTAAGTCCTCTCGACTTATAAGGAGAAAACACTCTTGTAAGATCCTTACGACTTACAAGAGATCATACACTTGGGAGTCCTCACGACTCCTAGGGAGGAAACGCACCTACGAGATCCTCACGACTCGCAGGGAGAAATACCTTTATGAGACCCTTACGGCTCATGAAACCAAAAGCCTTAGTCGACAGGATCTTAACCCTGTTTGTTAAGCCACCTTTGTTCGACATCGACATAGGCAAATGATGATTCGCTCCTGGCAATATCCCAGTCGTAGCGGTGCTGATACCGAAATCGGTGTCTAATCCGAAGCTTGCAGCGAAAAGCCACGCATGCATACGAAATAGCCGAAATGATGAGGCAACTTGCAACAGAAGCAGCAAGTGCAAAATAGCCGAAATGATTGGGCAACTCACAATAAAAAGCAGCGAGTAAAAAATAAAACAAATAGCCGAAATGATTGGGCACCACGAAAAATAGCCGAAATGATTGGGCAATCGCGACCTTCGCGATATAAAAAGCTGAAATGATAGAGCATCGCGAAAAGAAATAAAATAAAAATAAAAATGAAATTTATGCCCTACAGGTGATATCACAGCAGTCCCTGTAAACAATCCAGGGACGCAAACAAAGAGGGAGTCACACTCCTCCTCCCCAGGTTTCATCATAAGAAGAAGCCGAATCTCGACGGTTCACAGATAGCCTAGAGATCATCTCGACGTTCGTCTCATTGCAGCAGACACAACATCAAGAAAAGCGGAACAACGGCAACTCCCAGTTCCATGACTCGGCGGCGTATAGATGACCGAGAGTCAAATTCCGACTCCATGAAATGCGGATAAAGTCAACCCTTCCTGGCTACGTGGAACGCGGATTATGTCACTTCTGACCCCGTGGAAAACGTCCAGAGCGGATCCTGGTCCTCGCAGAGCACAGCAGTGAACCCGTGTGAAGCATCCAGAGCGGAGCCTAGTCCTTGCCGAACACGGCAGTGAACCCGTGGAAGCATCTAGAGCGAAATTCCTGGCTACGTGGAACGCGGATTATGTCACTTCTGACCCCGTGGAAAACGTCCAGAGCGGATCCTGGTCCTCGCAGAGCACGGCAGTGAACCCGTGTGAAGCATCCAGAGCGGAGCCTGGTTCTCGTCGAACACGGCAGTGAACCCGTGGGAAGCATCTAGAGAAAAATTCCTGGCTACGTGGAACGCGGATTATGTCACTTCTGACCCCGTGGAAAACGTCCAGAACGGATCCTGGTCCTCGCAGAGCACGGCAGTGAACCCGTGTGAAGCATCCAGAGCGGAGCCTGATCCTCGCCGAACATGGCAGTGAACCCGTGGGAAGCATCCAGAGCAAAATTCCTGGCTACGTGGAACGCGGATTATGTCACTTCTGACCCCGTGGAAAACGTCCAGAGCGGATCCTGGTCCTCGCAGAGCACGGCAGTGAACCCGTGTAAAGCATCCAGAGCGGAGCCTGGTTCTCGCCGAACACGGCAGTGAACCCGTGGGAAGCATCCAGAGCAAAATTCCTGGTTACGTGGAACGCGGATTATGTCACTTCTGACCCCGTGGAAAACGTCCAGAGCGGATCCTGGTCCTCGCAGAGCACGGCAGTGAACCCGTGCGAAGCATCCAGAGCGGAGCCTGGTCCTCACCGAACACGGCAGTGAACCCGTGGGAAGCATCCAAAGCAAAATTCATGGCTACGTGGAACGCGGATTATGTCACTTCTGACCCCGTGGAAAACGTCCAGAGCGGATCCTGGTCCTCGCAGAGCACGGCAGTGAACCCGTGTGAAGCATCCAGAGCGGAGCCTGGTCCTCGCCAAATACGGCAGTGAACCCGTGGGAAGCATCCAGAGCAAACATTGGACCGTGGAGTCCTTAAATCCACGGACTATGATGTCCTTAACCTCGACCGTGATGTCTTAAAACTAACATTGGACCGTGGAGTCCTTAAATCCACGGACTATGACGTCCTTAATCTCGACCGTGATGTCTTAAAACTAACAATGGACCGTAATATCCTTAAACTAATCTTACCTTGGTTCAAGGGTACATCTCTTCACTCGTTTGATGTTTGTCGTTGTAATTCCTCAACGTATTCAAAGAGGTGACGGGTCCCGATGACCACACATAACATTGGACTGTGGAGTCCTTAAATCCACGGACTATGACGTCCTTAACCTCGACCGTGATGTCTTAAAACTAACATCGGACGGTGAGGTCCTTAAACTCACGGACTATGATGTCCTTAATCTCGACCGTGATATCTTAAAACTAACATTGGACTGTGAGGTCCTTAAACTCACGGACTATGATGTCCTTAACCTCGACCGTGATGTCTTAAAACTAACAACGGACTGTGGAGTCCTTAAATCCATGGACTACGATGTCCTTAACCTCGACCGCAACTACGGTACCCTAGAAAACGTCCAGAGCGGAGCCTGGTCCTCGCCAAACACGGCAGTGAACCCATGGGAAGCATCTAGAGCAACCCTTAACTCCGTGAAATGCGGATAAAGACAATTTTACCCATCACTTGTGGGTCCTCACGACTCGCAAGGAAGTAAATTCTCTTGTGAGATCCTTACAACTTTCAAGAGAAAACGCACTAAGGAATCCTCACGATTCCTAAGGAGAAATTACACCTACGGGATCCTCTTGATCGGCAGGGAGAAAATTCTTTATGAGACCCTCACGGCTCATAAAGTTGAAAAGTTTTAGGTGACAGATCCTAACCCTGTTTTCTAAGCCATCACTACTTTATAAAGAGCACAAGATTGACAGCTATATGCCACCTACAGATTGCACTTGCTAAAATCACATGGCAACAACACAGCAGAGAGAAGAAAACAACAGGGAGAACAGCTGATCTGCATTTAATTAAGCGTTTGAGGCACACCCATTCATGCATGTGCAAAAGATTCAGAACATGAAGTAAAACACGCTAAAATGAGAAATTTGCCATTCATATTGCAAAAGGTTCTTACAATTATAAAAACAACAAACAAAGACATTATCAAAATAATTACAACGGCAAAACCTTAGATCCAGGGCATGGATTGAGGAACTCAAAAGTGACCTTTTTCCAGAATTTTCCAGGCTTGGCGAACCATCCTAGTGTGCTTTCTTTCGCGATCGTAAGCGTCGGGATCTCCACGGATGTCCTCCACCCTCCGATAAGCACCAAGTATGGCAGACTGCTGAAAAGCCTGGTGCAGGAGGTCGACAAGATTGTCTCGCCGTCTCTTTGAGATTAGGTTCATTAGATACACCGAATGCACCTTATCCTCGGCGGCATCCAATGCTCTAAGCGGCACGCCGGTACAGAATAGAGGGAGCGCTTCCCAGATCGCTCCCACAATAAGCTTCAGAAGAGGGGAACGCCGAGGAAGCAGTTGACCATTATATGCGTCAAAGCGACTCATAATTTCGGCACACTCGGCGTTTGTGAATTCTCGATTCTGAGAACGGCCGAGTCGGCGGATGTCTCCGTAAGAGATAATCTCGTCGAGATCATACATGTGAGCGTCCATTACTCCTGTAAAAGAAAATCAGCAAAGATTAGCAGACAGACTGAATAAGCAATTTCTTATTCAAAATAGGCTCATGGAGTTAAACTCCTCGAGAGTAATGCTCTGCAGACAGGAGTGACACCTGTCAAAATCAGTTATGAAGGGAAGTTAAAGAAATCCCCCGAGAACATTGAGAGCTTTGCTCTAAGAAGATGATATAATTCATCAAAAATAAAATTTCAGCTTAAATCTTCAAGATCCATGAAAAACTCTCAAGAGTTCTTCTATATGATTTGAAAGGAGCAAAGCTCCATTAATGAATTAAGAAATCACAAGAAAAACCCCTTTAGAGAACAGAGCTCTATTAATGGAACCCTAATAGGGTTCTCTTTAGATCTTTTTAGACCTCTTTAGACCTATGGAGCAAAGCTCTGCTAGTGAAACCCTAAAAGGGTTTTATTTAGATCAAAGATCTATTAAGAGCAAGGCTCTGTTAATGGGTAAAAATCTTAATTTCTTAAAATTAATTTGATTTTACCTAAGTTTGGAAAGAGTTCTAACTCTTGAAAGTTCTTGAACGGAAGAGCAAAGCTCTGAATAAAAATTCTTATGAAGAAGATGGAAATCATCTGAGGACCAAAGGTCCTATTTATAGGCATTAAGAGCCGTTTCAACTCCCCAAAAGTTGATCCAACGTCTGAGATGCTACCACCACGGCACTCACGTTTGGGGCCACGTAAGCGCAACGGTAGGGGGGGCATTTGTTTCCCCAATCAGAGCAAAGCTCTGTTCAAATTTCAATGAAGCGACGCTTCCTTTTCCCCAATCAGAGCAAGGCTCTGTATGGGAATTTAAGAGTCAAAAATTGAAGCAACGCTTCAGATCCCGCGCTCTGCGCTGCGCGCCACGTGTTAAAACACGAATGCGCTGGCGCAGCTGCGCTGCATGCCACGTGTTAAAACACGAATGCGCTGGCGCAGTTGCGCGGCGCTCCGCGCTGCACGCCACGTGTCGAGCGCGAGTGCGCTAGCGCCAGGCGCGCCACATGTCAAAACACGAATGCGCTAGCGATAGCGCAATTATGCTGCGCATCCCAAATTAGAGCAAGGCTCTGTTTCCAAGATTGGAAAGCGAAGCAACACTTCATGAAAGGTACTAACAACAAATGCGCTTACAATAAGAGTCAAAGATTCTGAAACGGCGCACATGTGCAAAGCACGAGAGCGCTAGGCGCCAGAAGCGCTTCATCCTTACAAGAATTACTTGCATATGATTATAGCAAATTAAAGTATGCAGCGCATAAACATCTTACAGAAGAATAACAAAGAATTTAAAAAAAACAAGGGAACACTTAACAAATAATAAAGTACTAAATTAAAACATCTTACTATTATTATTATTATTGCTACATTTAAAAAACATCACCAAACAAGGGATCAGTGGCACAAGGGTGAATAAAATAATAAACAAAGTTTTCTAGCTCCCTCGCCGCCGCCTCCAGCACATCAAAACGGCGATTTTCATGAGGAGTGGCTCCCCACCGATTGGCACCGTGTTGATCCGCAAAAGCAGACATGATAGCCCGCCGGGCTCTTATCTGGCTCAACAAGTGAACCGAGCAGTCTTTCAGAGCCTGAGTGATCAGGCACGCCTCATGGAAACACTCGAGCTTGTCTTCAACCGCATCGAGTATCGCCAGGGTCATCTCAACTGGGTGAGGGGGGATGTCATCAAGCATGGTAAGAAGAATCATCCGGAGCCAGATGGATCCCATTGGAAGAGGGGACCCCTTACGGATCACAAGTTCATACTTCACCACATCGCACTCGGCATCCGTGAGAGAAGGATCCACCAAGCGCACAGCAAACCGAGGAACAATGTCCTCAATAGGCACTTCCCACGGCTGTCTACGAGCATGGGGACGGCTACAAGCCATAGTTGAGAAAGTTCTTTGGAGATGAGAAAAGGAAGAAGCTTTGCTTCGAGTTATAAAGACGAAGCACAGAAAATTTTGTACACAATGGAACTATTTCCAAGATTGGGAAATGAAAGATTCTCGGAAATATAAGTTTGACTTAAAAAGGAAGGTGAAAAGACACCTCTGTTGAAGCAACGTTTCAGATCCAGCCTCTGCTGAAACAACGCTTTAGATCCAGCGTTCTACGCGTCGCGCGCCACATGTCAAGCACGAGTGCGCTAGCCCAGTTGCGCTGCGCTCTGCGCTACACGCCACGTGTCGAACGTAGGTGCGCCAGCGCTGGAATTAAAATTCCCACCGTTAGATCAAAGGATCTAATAATAATGATAAATCGTTAATTAACTAGAATTAAATTATGTTAAGGAAAGATTTCTCAAAATCTTTCCAAACAACAAGATTGTGCTTTAAGCACAGCTGGATCAATGATCCAATGGTAAATAATGAATTACCAAAAACAGAACAAATTCTGTATGGAAAGATTTTTTCAATCTTATTAAAAACAAGAAGATTATCTTCTGTCAAACAGAAGCCTTAGGATCAAAGATCCAACGGTGGAAAATATTCCCAAATCAATCAGAGAAAGATCTCTTAAAACCGATTTAACAAATCATTTGGCCCTATATAAAGGACCCTAAACTTCAAGTCAAAAAGAGAGAGAATATAGAGAAAAAAAAGAGAGAACCCTCTGCAAACTTTGAGAAAAAACTCGAAGAGAAAGAAAGGCAACCCTTTAGAAAAAAAGAAGATCATTTCTTCATCTTTAAAGGTAAAAGAATTATTTCTTGAACAACAGAGATGAAATCATCTCGTAAAAAGAAGAAACGTCTTCTAAAAAGATCTTAGATCTATAAAAAAGGCCAAGGTCTTTGATTAAAAAGAAAAGATCAAAAGACCTAATCATAAAAATATAAAAAGAAGTATTTTTACTTCACAGATTTTCTGATCTATAAAGGCAGAGCTTTTTAATAAAAACAAGAACTTTTGTTCTTAGATCTTGAGGCAAAGCCTCCTTTGGAGAACGTAAATTTGTTCTTTGATCTTAAAATTGATCAAAATGCGCTTTGCGCTATTGGAAAGTACTTTGCACTCATGAACCGCGCCTTTGCGCTCTTTGGATCGGCGCTCGGTGCCAAAACATACCACGTGTCAATTATAGACACGATCTGCACTTTGCGCTCTTGAAACAACGCACTGTGCTCTTGGGTTGCGCTCAGCGCTAAGTACACCACGTGTCACTCACTAGCGCACCCATAAACTAGTGCAGTGCGCTCATAAATTAAAAGCACAGCGCGCTAACAAACTAGCGCTTAGCGCTAAGCGCGACACGTGTCCCCTCGTGTGCGCTAACCGACAGAAGCGCATTACGCTCTTTGACTGGCGCAAAGCGCCTGGTGCGCCACGTGGCGCACTGTCAGAACACCACTTTGATAAATGCTATGCATTTAATTCCAGACAAAATGTCAGAGCCCAATGCTTGGCATTATTAAAAGGGCAGAGACCAAATAAAGGCCTAACAGGCAGAACAAAAATAAAATGTTAGACATTTTAAACTGGACTTAGCCCAATTCTAGCCATAAGTCCTCAATTTAAATTGAGCTGAGCTCATCTGCTCTTCCAATCAATTTACACCCGGTTCGAGAGTACATCTCTTTACTCCTCTGATATCTGTCGTTGTAATCCTTCAACGTCGTCAGAGAGGTGACGGGTCCCGACAACCACACATTACTACGGACTGTGGGGTCCTTAAACTCATGGACTATGATGTCCTTAACCTCGACCGCGATGTCTTAAAACTAACATCAGACCGTGAGGTCCTTAAACTCACGGACTATGATGTCCTTAACCTCGACCGTGATGTCTTAAAACTAATATCGGACTGTGATGCCCTAAACTCATGGACTATGATGTCCTTAACCTCGACCGCGATGTCTTAAAACTAACATCGGACTGTGAGGTCCTTAAACTCACGGACTATGATGTTCTTAACCTCGAACGTAATGTCTTAAAACTAATATCGGACTGTGAGGTCCTTAAACTCACGAACTATGATGTCCTTAAGCTCGACCGTGATGTAACACCGGACTGTGAGGTCTTTAAACTCACGGACTATGATGTCCTTAACCTCGACGTCTTTAAACTAACAATGGACAGTAATGTCTTTAAACTAATTATCGACCGCAATGTCATTAAACTAAACAATAGAGTCCAATTGCTCTTTTGTTGGATCTAAATGATCCCGTTAAGTTGATCATAGTCTATAATTAGACTAACGTGTCCTTAACAAACGTTTAAGTTGATCTTAGCCTCAAATAAGGCTAACGTATCCTTAAACACAACCCCCCAAACCCAAATCTAAGAAAGATACGGATTTGGACTAATCTACGTCCTACGGGCGACAACACAAATTAGTCTCCATATACAATCCACGGGCAACCCAAAACAAAACAAACACACACGACACGAAGTGACCATCTGGAAAAGAAGAAAGTGGTTACCACGATGCGGTAGCGTAATTAACTGCAGGGACTTGCGCCTGCAGGGAAGAGCGTCCCCACAATCAAAAACCCCTCAAACGAGGGGGAATCTGACGAAGTCAGCTACATCGACCGCATCCATTTAAACATTCGATACATGGTGCCATAAATCAACTTGGCATCTTCGGAGAGGTGGACGGATAGCACCAATTAGTATCTGTCCCGAATTTCAGGCAAGACGGACCTGCGCGGTCGCGTCTCTGTGTTCGGCGGGAACAAGTACCTTATATGATTATTGTATACAGATTGTCATATTATTGCTTCATGTATTTGTAGTAACCGTTAGTGTACCTTTCATGACTATTGCATTCATATGACTTTTTACTGCTATTAGCTTACATATGTTAAATTCGCGCTGTACGTGCATACTTGCGATTACCTGCATATGTTATTTACTATTCACGAGTTGGCAACCCACCCCCGTTGTGCCACAGTGTTTTGCAGGTTGATCCTCACAGTAGTCAGAGGTAGGGCTATTATCATCTATCATATTATCTTTTGCTGCGGATACCGCTTCGGCTCACAGTGTGCAGTTTTGCTTTAGGTGGATTTTGTGGTTATCCGTTCCTGTTGCTTATTGTATATTCGTTGTACCCTGTACTCTCCATCTACCATTATCTTGTATGACTTAGAGACTTGATGTGAGAATGATATTGTATATTATTTTGTGACTTGGTTATCTCTTATGCAGTTTTATTTATATCGTCTTTTATTTCTTCACTATGGCGTCGTATATCTGTTGTGGTGGTTGTTTTCCGTCTTTGGGCGTGTTTTTGCTCCCGTTTGGGGATGCTTTACTTTTATTTATATTGTACCCATTTTTGGGGTTGGTTTTTACAAAGGAGGTGCTGCCAAAATTTTAAAGGAAATAAAATTGGACTTTTAAAGAATTTGGGTTGAGATTTCAAAGGTTTTAAATTTGTTCTTATTTCTTACTACTTTTGATGGTTTAGATTGCTGGGTTTTCGGCTTACTTAAATTGTGTTACGCCTGTAGACGTTGCGTAGTTTAAGGGCCGTCACGTGCCAATTTCGGGTCGTGACACAACAAGAACGCCGTGTCATCTCCGGACAATCCACCACAAGGAATTGCCAGCGCCAAGCCGTACAGAGAGAACCAAGCAGTCCACTCTCGACCCGACCCACAAAATAGATCGGCACGAGAGTGGGGGGCTAATGTGTTGCTCAATAACGGTAATTCCTTAGATCATGACACGTGGCGGATGACGTCTCACATGCGTAATCCAGTTAGGCCCCTGAGGGCCACGGAGGGGAACCGGTGTGCTGCAGTGGGGGCTTCCCTCAAACCCTGTCTCCGAGGTTGCACCCCACTCCTCGCCCCTGAGCACCTCAGCATCTTAGTCAAGTGTCCCTTTGCTCTACTCCGAGCTATCACAGGCCCGAGCCTCCTCGGCCCTCCCGGCTCGTCTCCGGGCTACCGCAGAACCAAGATATGTCGGCTCCCCCGCTCGTCCGCGAGCTCTCCCGCCGAGGTCATCTTCCTTGGTCTCATCGACCGACCAACGGCACCGCTCACAGGCGCAACCGCCATCCCACGAATCTCGCCATGCGCGAGATATCCGCCGGCTACATCCCACGTTCCACGCTATCACGATCCCCATTAACGAGTCTGTCTCGCCATTAATGGGAGATCCCGCTCATCACGCGGGCGTGACGTCGGGAGCGTAACAGCCGGCGTGATTCTCGCGCCTGCCCTGCCTGCTGCCACCGCTATATAAACCCTTTCTTCAGACGGTTCAAGTAAGCCATTTTTACTCCACTAAGCCATTACTCTGCTCGGATTTCTTCTCTAACTTGATCGTCGGAGGGTTCTCGGTGGTACAACCACCCCGGGACTTGCAGGTAGCTCGGCCCAAACAACCGCAAACCCATTGAGATCCACACGCTTCAGGAGCCTGCCTCCAGATCCAATCTCAGCCGCCAATCGCCGCCATCAGCAGATCGACGGAAGGCAACATCTGAAGGAGATCTACGCCTCCATCACCGGTGGTAGTTCTTGGTGATTCAAGCATGAGTTCTTCGACTTGATCTCGTTTTTGGAGTTTTTGGTTGATTTGACCTCGATTTGAAGCGGTTTTTTGGCATCTCGATGATTTGAGATAGTTTTCTCGCTGATTTTAGAGATTCCTCACGGATTTGAAGGTTTCTTGCTTGATCGATCAGTTCTTTGTCGTTTTTCCCGTTGTTGGTGGCTGTTTGATGCTATTGGTGGCTGTTTGGAACCCAGAACCGACAATCGACCAGAGTGAGTCGGCTCGGTTTATTTCGGTTTGGATCCGGTCGGATCGGGTCGGTTGGCGGTTCTGGGTCTTGGTCGGGTCGGTTTGGGTTTTTTTATATATAAAACCAAACCGAACCAAACCAAACCGTGCTCAGGCCTAGCTATCCCTACTGAAACTGAACCTGAAAAATCCATGAATTCAAAAGTTCATAGACTAAACATAGTCCCAGCTTGAACCTTATTCGATCATAGCATCAGTTGTGGCTATCCCTTGCAACCTTGCTGGGAAGTCCTTCAAGAAGTTGGCACTTGGAATTTTCTCTGTTTCTTCGGTACTGCAGCATCTGTCCAGAAGTAAAACATGTTAATAATAGCACTAAAAATACCATCCTTGCCTCTGTAATTGCCTGAGAAGATGCGGCCATTTCTTTCAACCCATTATTGCCAATGACATGAAAAGATAAGGAAGGGACGGAAGATGGCCATTTATCAAAGAATCCTCAAGAGGATCTGAAGTGGAGCTCACGCCGTAAATACCCTTTATTTTCAGCCAAACTGAGGCAGCAATCGGGCATGTAAACAATATATGGTATGCCGATTCAGGCGTAAAGTCACAAGAAAAGCATTGGCTATCACAAGTACACCCTCTGCTCGATAAAACCTCTATAGTAAATAAGTTGTTGCCACAAAGGAGCCAAATGAACAATTTGGCCTTAATAGGAGAATCCAGGTAACTTTATGATATGGAAAACCAACTCCACCAAAAATCAAGAATTTGTACAAAGAATTCACCGAGTAAACCGCCCATTTATTAAGCTTCAACCTGATCTGAAAAGTTATAAGAGCAAAGAATATCCAGAAGTTCATTGTACCGGGATATTGCTAAATCAGAAATGAACCTTCGACAAGAAGGTCTCCAATGCCAATTGTCATCACACCAGAATCCCTGAGAAGCAACAACAGCCTTATCGTTACAGGCAAAAGCATATAAATCAGGAAACAAAGAAGAGACATATGAGCTATTTATCCATTTATCTTACCAGAATTGAATATGTTGCCCGTTTCCAGGAATCCAATGCACATGATGCATGAAAACATTCAAGCATGAATAAGCCCCTTTCCAACCAAAAAAACTATGAGGCATCTGTTGGGATGTAAAAAAGCCACTTTCATATAAACAGATCTCAAACATAGAGATGAAATTGAGGTGTGGCCAAATAGCATATGCCACAGCCATTTATACAGAAGAGACTGGTCGAGTTCCGTGATAGATAAAACCCCAAGGCCACCCTCAACTTTAGACTTGCAGACTCATTTCCAGTTGGCATTGTGGAAAGAATTTACTCCAAAATCTACCTTGCCTTTCCGTAAGAACCCAGATCAAAAGTAAAGTCCAAGCGGCTTCTGAAGAAATCTAGATAAAATAACCCACAAAACATACGATCGCTGCGTACAACGACACAGCAATCAGGCTATATAAGCATAAAGCCTTGGACTGCTCTATACCCCCGCATGTCGATCAGCCTGGATCAACCGCCCCTAGCCAGTCGAAAATCTTCGTCGCCTTCTTGGCTAGAACTCCTGCACCCAGTCCTGTCCAGTGTCCAGTGTCTAGTGTCTAATGGGATTATTATTTCTTCCA
The DNA here is from genome assembly GCA_030015575.1 of Agapanthus africanus. Taxonomy (NCBI): domain Eukaryota; kingdom Viridiplantae; phylum Streptophyta; class Magnoliopsida; order Asparagales; family Amaryllidaceae; genus Agapanthus; species Agapanthus africanus. The sequence continues at coordinate 163,104,818 of JASDDO010000019.1, forward strand.
GTACTTGTGATATAATTCTGGCATGAATTGTAAATTACACATCAGAGTTTGATGGATGAAGAAGGAAAACATCTAGGTTCGTTTCAGTACTAGTGTACATCAATATATATTGAGGATTTGAATTGATTTAGTTGGTATAAGTTTTTGCACTTTGCATACATATCTCATTCAAGTAGGTCGCAGTGATTGCAGATGATGCAAAACTTTATGTCTTTAATTTTTATCTTATTAATTATAACCTGCAAATACACTTTTTATCTCTGCATCTACATCTATAAATATTGTGCTGAACTAAAAATGGTACATTTCAACTTTGAAGTAGTGCTTGTACATAAATATTATAATAACCATCCTGTTTTCTCGCGACATGAAGACATTGGCTTGTTACTTTTCCGACAAATGCTCAAACTACTTCTCTGAACAAGAACTTCCGACTGCTGGCTCATTGTGCGAATGCTCAAATCATTTTCCCAATCAGATAAAAAGATGGTTCGAGGAAATATAGAGCTGAAGCACATAGAACTGATAGAAGACCTGCAGCAGGGAGCCAAAACTTACTGGAATAGTATCAAATCCATTAAGAAGGCCTATGAGCTCTCCATCCTCTGCGGTATTCCATTGAAGCTGATTTCCTTCGGGCCCCACATATTACCTGACGTGGACACCTGCCCCCATAAAACTGCACGTGTCATCCATGGCATCATCCGCAGGTATACCGAGCCCGATGCCAGGAATAAGATCAATGTATGCGACTTCATCAAGAAGAAGATAGAACTTAAATGCTATGACAATATATGTGACCCACATCTTGACGAGGCATCAGAAGAGTAGTTAATTGAGAGCTGATTGAATTCGTGGACTCCAAGTTAGAGAAGGCCAATGAGAAGAATCAGACCCTTTGCCAAAAAGAATATGAATCTTGAGTTTTATAGAGTTGCTGTAACAATGAAACAGACCCTCGCCTGTGAAGTTCAGCATGCGCAGGTTTTCAGTGGAAACAAAAGTCTCCTGCATAATCAAGTTTTAAGAACAAAACTAATCTTCCATCTCAAAATGATTATATATAGCTATAGATTTCCACAGACAGATGATGAATACTTCAAAAGTTCAAATATACCCAATGCACAACTAGTTTAGCAAGTTTAGTTGTGGCCTTGTTCGCCGCACACGGTAATGACTAGAAAGTCTAATAGAATTGTTGAAGGCTCTGAATCACATCATCGATATCAACAACGAACAAAAGGTTCAAACACGATAAAAAAAGATGGAAAATGATTGGATACTGGCAACGAATTATAAATAATAGTAAACGAGTCAATATAATATTTTAATCTATTCAATTAACAATTTCACTCAACATTTCACGCCGCTTTCATAAGCAGAAATTCACTTCTCAAAATAATGTTTATTATGTCCATTTTGAAATGACTGCATAATCCTAAAGCCAAAAATATACAAACGTAATTTTTTTGTCATTCGGTCATATTCATTTTCCAAGTTTGCAGTAAAGAAATATCTTTAAATTCATGACCCTAATCAGAATCCAAATTTTTGCATTTCAAAATATAATAATTTCCTACTAGAGTCTACAATTCCATGTGGTGATTTCATGGCACCGATCCCCCTTTTTTTTTCTGAATCAAACGTATCAAATTTTGCCATAAAACATTCTGAAGCTCGATATATCTATCTTCTCACATATGAAAAAGATCAGTAAACAAATGTAAACAAAATTGCTAAAGGGTCTGTATACTTTTTGTGCTTTAACAACACAGAGGACTCATGAGTTAGGAAAACCTCTAACTGAATAATCCATGAATAAATTACCAAGCATTTTATTATTATTGAATAATAGTACTGAACTCAGCCGTTAATATTAAGCAGTTAGACTATATTATGATATACAACTCAAGAACATAGCATATCCTATATCATCTCATCCTAAATAAAAACCGCATACATAGACTGACCGATCACACAAATTTAACTGTGATTACCAAGGTCCAAATGTTTCAAGGTTTTGTAACATGATATGTTGTTGGAGGACCATGCGCTTATCTATGAAAGTTTCTTACAAAGACAATAAACAGAATTGCAACTGAACACAAATAAACAATGAACATGACAACACTCAATTTATACAAAATGGTAACAACTAAGGAATATATAGTGAGATAATATGTGCATGCTCAAGTCGGTATACTAAACTTTTGTGCTTGTAAATGTATTCAGATAATAATACTAAACCTTTTGTCTACAAGACGTACAGTTAGTAGACCAAAGCAAAAATAAAAAATAAAAATTATCGCACGCAATAACATGTGCATGACACCATTATCAATGTATGGTAATGCTACCTAACAGAGGAAAATATTTTCCAAGAACAAAAGATATGTGTCCTAATTTTTAAATAGCATGCACCCATGTATATATTACATTAGCCTAGATGGCACATTTACCTTCTATAAAGCCATCAATTCCCTCAATTCTATTGTGTGTAATGGCTTGTGAAATTCATCTGAGTTGTCACTCTCCATGAGTTGAGAAACTTGTTGCATGGTAGGGCGAGACTTTGGGTTGGCGTTTAAGCACCTGAAAGCCACCATTCCCATTAATATCACTCTTTCAGTAACAGTGTTTTCTGTTGGAGGACTAATGCGTTTATCTAGCAGATCCTTTAACAATATCTGTTGTTCATGTAGTGAAGAAAATAAGGAGATGAGTTCGCCAGGATGCCTTCCCATTAGAACTTCAAGCGTTACTACACCAAAGCTATACACATCACATTTCTCGGTAACTACCATAGTTTGCGAAAGCTCTGCAAGAAATGAGATGAAGATGTAAAACTGAGAAGTGTCGACATTTTCAAATAAATACCTCAAACAATGCCTCATTTACTTACTCTCAGATTTGGCCATTCACTGAATAACGATTCAATCTATTCAGAGTTGTCATGATAAAATTGTAAAACTATAATTAATCTCTAGTGAATCTTTTGACAAAAGATGGCATGCGTTATAATCAATGTTAATCAACATAATGCAGATAATTGATAGGTCAACTTTCGCAATTCTACATCACCAAGTTATGGCTGAAAATGGTAAATTAAGGGGTACAAAAAGCAGTTCTCAGGTTTAAGCTATTTACAAATCATTTTAACTTCAAGAAAAAGTTCATTATTTTCAAATCTTCAACCGAAAAATGGTTTTCAAAACAATTGACATGTTAGTAATAAACATTGGCTGGAATCATCATATTTTATTGACCATATGTGCAAGAGATTCTATCAACTTCAAACATAATATAGTATCAAAATTTCCCCCCTCTACATTTTATGATTATCAACCATCATTATGATTTATGAGGCATGTAAATGGCATTCAATTAATTTGTGAAGTAACACATATCAAACTGGCTTTATGAAATGCATTTCACAATTAATAAGAATATACTATTCTCGATACTGACAGTCAAATATTGGTATCAACCGATATATCATATAGGGAACCCTCGTGATTGCGGGAGATATATCGGCCACATATGAGTATATGATGTACCAAACACCTATCTGATACGATTCCGATATCTCACGATATTCAAAACCTAGTAACTAATTTCTTAACCAGAATATATATATATATATATATACTGACCTGGGGCAATATAACCACAAGTGCCTGCAAGAGCGCTCCAATTTGATGAATCGGGCAATAAGATTCTGGCGGTGCCAAAATCTGAAATATATGCTTGAAATTCCGAATCCATTAGAATGTTATTGCACGTAATATCTCGATGTACTATTGGTAGACTGCAGTCGTGGTGCATATAAGACAGAGCTTGAGCAACTCCCTTGATAATATCAACTCTTCTGTTCCAATCTAAGTCCATCACTCTTTCTTGATCACACAGAATTGTAGTTAAATTTCCACTCTCGATATACTGATAAAATTGCACCGAGCATGGGAGCAGAATCCATATAGTTTCACTATGTTTCGATGACGAATTTCAGTCAGCATTTGTATTTCATTTCTGAAGCTTCTCTCATGTGTTATCCCTCCTTCAAATGAGTGGAGCTTTTTCACAGCAACCATTTGTTTTGTTGGCAGTTCTACCTTGTAAACAGAACCATATCCTCCCTTCCCGATGCAAATATTTTTCATCAAAATTTTCAGTAGCATCAATGACGTAATTATATGCAACACTGCCATCAAAGCTCAGTGCCGAGAATAAATCTCCAAGAATCACTTCATCTGCATTTTCTGTAGGAGACTTTTTACTGCAATGGTATAAAATAACATAAAGACTTGCAGCTAAAAAAAGTATGCCACATAAAAGAGGAACTACGATCGATAGTATATCGTGGATTTTTTTAGAACGATGACCACCACTTGAACGATGACCAATAGTACAGTGAAGCTTTGGAGTTTTCCTCCTTTACATACATCAGGTGGCAAATACCCAGTGAAATTGTTGTCATCCAAACCTAAATTCTCAATGTTAGTTTTATTTGTCAACTCTCGAGGCAATGAACCGAAAGAAGAAGGGAAGGTTCCGGAGATATTGTTGTCAAAAAGGTACAATGTTTGAATCTTCGTAAAGTTCCCAAATTCATAAGGGATGGTTCCACTGATGCTATTTTCAGCGAGATTTAAGATGTGTAGTTTTTTCAGGTTTCCTAAACCGGAAGGAAGATGGCCTGTTAGGAGACTGGTGGCGATCTCTAATACTCTAAGGTTCGCTTGCTTCCCAAGTTCATGAGGAACAGAGTGGGTGAACTGATTAAATGAAAGATACAAATGCCTCAACACACTCAAATTCGCTAAGCTCGAAGGAGAAATTTTGGAGAGATGGGCTAAAGACACTGGCAAATTTCCGATGAATCCATTTTGGGACAAATCAAGTAAGGTGAGATTGGAAAGCGCGCCAATGCTTGCCGGGATAGGCCCAAAGAGGTAATTGCGTGGGAGGTTGAGGTGAGTGAGAGATGGAAGTGAGTGAAAATCTATAGAATTGAGTTTACCTATCAAGCCGGCACGAGATGGGTTAATCCCTGTCACAATGTTTTTTTCTTCGCACACGATTCCGACCCACGTGCATGGATCAGAATTGGGAATCCAAGAACTGAGAATGCTATTGTTTCCAATTCGAAGAGCGGATTTCCAACGGAGAAGAGCTAGAGCTTCAGAAGCATTGGACGAGGCGAAAACGGAAGGAACAATAAATGAAACGAGGAACAGGAGAAAAATCCAATGCATTGATTGTAGTAAAAGAAAAATTGAACAAGGATGAGCCATAGAGTAACTAAAAGTTTAGCTGCAGAGTAAGTTTGTCGCTGGGATGAGATTTGAAGGTAGCATCTTCCGCTTTTATCCTTGGTGAGTCGAGCATGGCTGCTTACGGCTCTTCAATGCCTAATTTTGCAGCTCTACCAACTCCAGCAGAAGAAACGTGTGTGGATTTGCAACTCAGTGACACCTTGTCAAGTACAGCTGAAGTGCCCTTTAATTTATTTAATATTTTTTGCACAATTTTTCCTCTTAGATCCTCTTGAATCTCAAGCTGCTAGCAGTTCTAAAAATCAAAGTCTTTTGCATTTTTCACCTGCTACCAATTGTTTACTCTATGGGATTGCTGGAATCAATATCCCTGCTACTCAAGTTGGCAATATAAAACACTTAAACATTGGACCATGTGACGTAGACAAAACAAAAGTAGCATAGGATAAAAAAAAGTATCCGATCATACTCATAAGTGGGAATTCCCCAGATCATGACACGTGGTAGATAACGTGTCCCGGGGCTCACGGGACAGGAGCAAGCACGATACATTGAAGGCGTTCCCCAGGCCTCGCCCCGAGGACTGACCCGACCTTCGATGGCCTCCAGAACGCTTCCATGCTCGCCTTACGAATAACCATCGGCTCGCCTCCGATCCTCCTACACGCTGGGCTTCCTCAGCCCTCCCAGCTCGCCTCCGAGCTATCACAGAACCGAGCTTCCTCGGCCTCCTGCTTGCCTCCGAGCCTCCTGCCGAGCTAAGCCTCCCCGGTTCTACCGAGCAACCAAGGACGCAGAGCCCAAGCATCTCCGCCACGGCTCCGCGTATCTCGCCAGAAGCGAGACATCCGCCACCCAATATCCCGCGTTCCACGCCGCAGTATTCCCCATTAACGAGCGTATCTCGTCATTAATGGGAGGATCCCGTCATTCACGCAGACGTAACGTCAGAGGCGTAACCGACGGCGAAGACCTCGTGCCATCTCGCTCCAAGCGACCACTATAAAAACCCCTCTCTCAGACGACTCAGGTAAGTCAATTTCAATCCAACAAGCCGCTACTCTGCTCAAATTTCTCGGCTAACTTGATCGTCGGAGGGTCCACGGTGGTACAACCACCCCGGGACTTCATTGCAGGTAGCTCGGCTTCACCCTAAAATCAACCCATTGAGATCCACACGCTCAAGAAGACAATCATTAATGCTCGCAAGAGATCGACGGAGGACAACATCTGAAGGAGATCCAGGTCTCTATCAGTTGGCGCCGTTTGTGGGAATCGAATTTTTTTCCACCCATCGAAAGTTGATCTTCCGCTCTCAACTACATAGCGAGCGAAATCCATGATGATCCCAGCACAAGACATCGCTCTTCCCATAATGGAGGCACGGATGGATCTACACCCCTCCGAACGCTATCCATGCCCTCTCGGCAAGGATCGACAAGCTCGCGTCCATAGTCGGCGCCCTTGTCCGTGTCCAAACGGCGGGCCTAGCCCCCCAGGTCGCCGTTCCCCCTCCCAGGGATCACGACCTCTGCAGAGAGGCGGATGACACCGCCCACGCTGGCGCCACCGAACAACGTCGTGCTCGCTCCGGCAACCGCAACTCCCTCGCGGCGACCGATTCTATGGCTCGCTGGGCGCCACACGGCCCCACGCCACGGTCTCGCAAAAGAGCCTATCGTCCCGAGGCCCGCTGCGTTCCCGTCCCTCCCGAAGAGGTATCGGTTAGCTCGCCTGCTCCCAGGCATGACCGACACCCTTTCCCACGACGGGATCGCACGAACGGTACTCGCCGCGAAGACTCAAGAAAGACCTCGCTAGGGGACCTAAGGAATTTGATAGAACGGAATCGGAGTCGCAGCCTGGCGCAGACCACAAGCGGGAAGGGCCACCACTCTGACTGCGTCGAATCCTCGAGGTATCACGACCGCCTCGACGCTCTCGAAAAGAAAATCGAGGGTATACATCGGGAGGGTCATCCATCCGGTGAAGGGGCCGGGTATGCCGCCGACTCACTTATGAAGCCCTTCACCGAGGAGTTACTCGCCGTACATGTCTCGTCCAGGAACAAGCCTCCTAAGGTGGCCCTATTCGATGGGAAATCCAACCCAAAGGACCATCTGGACGCATTTACGGCAGGCATGAGCTTCCAAGATAACTCCGACGCTGCCCAATGCCAAGCATTTCCCGCCACCCTCATCCTGGCTGGATGGGACTGGTTCCGAGGACTCACGCCACACTCCATCTCTACCTTTGATGAGCTGGTCGCCCAGTTCCTCGGCCACTTCGTTGGAAACAGACGACAAAAGCGAACTGTTGATTACCTCTTCACCATAAAGAGCGGGGACAATGAATCCTTTAAAGGATACATCACTCGCTTCTACAACGCTCTTCTCGAGGTTCCCGAGCATCGGGACGAAACTGTCATCACCGCCCTAAGGTCGGGTCTTAGGCACAAAGAGTGGCTCCGCTCTTTTGCATTAGCGCAACCTAAGACCATGGCCGAGGTAAAAGCTTGGACCAAGCGAGAGATCCAACTCGAGTCTGAAGTGAACACCAATCTGCCCCGGGGTGACCAAGCCGACCAAAAGAAGAGGGGCAGAGAAGAGAAGAAGAAGGTCGACCGTACTCCCCAAAATTCCAGGAGTATACTCCTCTCAACATCTTCCAGACTGAGCTGTTAGAGGAAGCGAAGGGCGAGCGATTCTTCAAGCTCCCGCCGGTCACCCATAGAGCGGCTAAACGTATCCGTGGCCCGTACCGCGCCTTCCATAGGTCACAGGGCCACCCGACCGAGAACTGTAAACAACTCCGCGATTACATCGAGAAGTTGATCTGCTCTGGCCACCTGGCGAAGTACCTGCGGGACAAGCGGTAGGCAGACAGGGAGCACAAGAACCGGCCCCTCCCGGCGAATTAATGATCGGCCAAATCATGGTCATTTCCTCAGGGTCTACCCGTGGAGCCGGCGAGACTCACCGTCCCCTACCCGTCGAGGGAACAAGCGACCCGCCCAAGAAGAAGTGCAGAACTGCCGAGCCTATCATCTTCATTCATGAGGACCTCCACGGTATATCCGTGCCTCACAATGACCCTCTCGTGATTACGACACGAGTCCACCGTTGCGAGGTCCAGAGGATACTGGTAGATTCTGGGAGCTCGGCAGATATCCTCTTCTATGACTGCTTCCAGCGTATGGGGCTGGGGCAGTCCGACATACGGCCAACCTCCCATGTCCTATCGGGGTTCACCAACCACTCCATCCCGGCCGAGAGAGTGGTCACCCTCCTCCTTAACATTGGGGAAGCGGGCCATACGAGGACCGTACCAGTGGAATTCATCGTCGCTAGAATCCCTTCATCCTACAACATCTTCCTAGGACGCCCGACATTAAACGCCCTCCGAGCTCAGATCTCGACTTACCACCTCGCAATCAAATTTCCATTAGATCAAGGAAGGATAGGCCGGGCCTACGGGAACTAGCGAATCGCCAAGATTTGCTTCACCACGACATCAACTACTGGGGAACATAGCGACGACCTTGAAGACACAAATGTTTTCCAGGGGGTCCTTGGATGCCCGCGACGAACAGAAAGAAATCCGAGGAGCCCCGGTGGAGGCGGTAACAGAAATTCCCCTCGTCGAGGGGAATGAGGGACGAACCGTCCAGATCGGATCCCTTTTGACAGGAACCCGGCACGAAGACATGATCCACTTTCTCCGAGGGAACTCGGATGTGTTCGCATGGGCGCCTGCTGACATGCCCGGGATCGAACCCAAAGTAATCTTGCACAAGCTCGGGGCCGACCCTAAGGCCGGACCCATCAGACAAAAGAAGCGTTGTTTCACGCCGATCAAGCAAAAGGCGATTGAGGACAAGGTCGATAGATTGCTCGCAGCCAACTTCATTCGAAACGTTGACTACTCGGACTGGCTGGCGAATGTAGTCATTGTTAAAAGGACGGGTGGGAAGTGGTGCATGTGTGTCGACTTCACAGACCTGAACAAGGCCTGCCCGAAAGGCAACTATCCCCTCTCTCGGATAGACCAGCTGGTGGACAGCTCGGCAGGTCACGAATTGCTCAGCTTCATGGACGTTTTCTCCGGCTACAACCAGATTCGTATGAGCCAGGCAGATGAAGAACTTACCGCGTTCACTACGGATCGGGGGGTATACTGCTACAAAGTGATGCCCTTTGGCCTCAAAAATGCTGGGGCTACATACCAACGCTTAGTTAACAAAATGTTCAAACCGCAGATCGGAAAGAACATGGAGGTTTACGTCGACGACATGCTCATAAAATCAACCTCACCAGACGAGCACATCAAAGATCTCGATGAGACATTCGACATCCTCCACAAATACAAAATGAAGCTGAATCCGGCCAAGTGCGCATTCAGAGTCACTAGCGGGAAATTCCACGGGTTCATGGTTACCCATCGAGGAATCGAAGCCAACCCGGAAAAGATCAGCGCCATTCTCAACATGGACACACCCAAGAGCAACGTTGAGATCATGCGACTCACGGGGAGAATGGCTGCTCTGAGTCGCTTCATGTCGAGATCGGGAGAAAAGTGCCTCCCATTCTTCAAAGCCCTGAGAAAGATCCCTAAGTTCGAATGGTCGGAAGAATGTCAAAACGCTTTCGAGTAGCTTAAAGCGCACCTGGCAACCCCCCCTCGCTGCTCACCCAACCAATCGAAGGAGACGAGCTATCATTGTACCTTGCAGTCTCCGGTCATCCTGCTGGCTCGGTGCTCGTACGAGAAATCGAAGGAGTACAGAAGCCGGTCTACTACGTGAGCTATGTCTTCAAAGACGCGGAAACAAGCTACCCGACCATAGAAAAGATAGTCTTAGCTCTTGTCGTCACCTCAAGAAAACTCCGGTACTACTTCCAGGCGCACACCATCTTCGTCCTCACTGAGCTCCCTATAGGGACAATTCTCACCTCCCCCGAGTCATCAGGTCGTCTAGAAAAATAGAGGTGGGAATTATCCCAATTCGACATCAAATACCGCCCCCGGCAATCCATCAAAGCTCAGGTCCTAGCTAACTTCGTGGTCGAATGTACTATTCCTACTAAACAAGAAGCGGCAATACAGGACGATGGACCCCGATCCTCGGTCGAGGAAGTATCCAACTCCATCCCCGATTGGGTTCTCTATGTCGATGGGTCCTCTACTGAGGAAGGGAGTGGGCCTGGCCTTATTATTCGAGGCCCGAATGAGGCAGAGATGGGGTACTCTTTGAAGCTCAGGTTCAGAGCGTCGAACAACGCCGCGGAATACGAGGCCTTGCTAGCCGGATTACGAATCGCCTCCGGGGTGGGGCTGAAGACGATCCAGATTCACAGCGACTCCGCCCTAGTCGTCGGCCAAGTGACCAGGTGCTTCGAGGCCCGAGAGCCATTCATGGTGAAGTACTTGGCCGAGGTGAAAGACTAGGAAAAGGTTTTGACGAAGTCCAAGTGGAACAGATATCCCGGCACCTGAATGCCCAAGCCGATGCCCTGATCAAACTTGCCTCTTCCTATACTGCCAATAACAAGAGGAATATTCTCTTCGATGTCTTGCCATGGCCCAGCGTGGAAGACATATAGGTGACGCTCCATATATACATTGCTCAAGAAGAATGCCTGGATTGGAGGAAGCCCCTCATGGAGTTCATGAAGGATGGCATACTTCCGGAAGACCGAGGGGAAGTGCGCCGCCATTGAGCCAAAGCCCGCCACTTCATCTGGAGCAATAGAAACCTTTACAAAAAGTCATACACAGCCTCTGCTCCGGTGCGTCGACCCTCACGAAGCCGACTACGTCCTGCATGAGATACATGAAGGGGTCGGTGGAGCGCATCAAGGGGCCCATACCTTGGTCCAGAAGACGCCGCTCTAAAGATATTATTGGCCGACGATACACCTAGACGCTCAGAGGCTCGTCAGAAGATGCAAAAGCTGCCAACTCCACGGCAGCATACCCCGTCTTCCGGCCACCGAGCTAACGGCCCTCACCTCCCCTTCGTCATTTACCCAGTGGGGAATGGATATGGTGGGCCAACTCCCCACTGGTAAGGGAGGGCACAAGTACATCCTCATCGCGGTAGACTATTTCATGAAGTGGGTTGAGGCCGTCCCCATCAGAAAACCGGCCGCCGCCACTACCATAAATTTCCTGCAGAACAACGTAATCTCTCAATTCGGGATTCCAAGATGCATCATTATCGACCACGGGACGAATTTTGAAAACAAAAAACTCAAAGAGTTCTACAACGAATACTACATACTAATGAAGTTTGCCGCGGTCACGCATCCTCAATGCAACGGACATGCCGAGGTTGCTAACCGAGACGTCATCCGAGGTCTTCGAGCTCGTTTGGAAGGAAGGCAGGACAGCTAGGTCGAGAAACTACCAAGGGTACTGTGGGCCTTACGCACATCGAAGAAAACACCCAGGGGAGAGACCCCCTTTAGCCTCTGTTATGGTATCGAGGCAATGGTCCCAGCGGAGATTGGACTGCCCAGTTACAGAGTCGAACACTTCGATGACGAAGCCAACATCTCGGCGCTCCGGACCAATTTGGACATCTTGCTAGAGAAACGGGACCGAGCACAGATCAAAGCGTCCGCTTACCAACAACAAACTGCTCGCTACTACAACGCATGAGTTAAGCATTGTGCTTTCAAGATGGGAGATTTGGTCTTAAGGCGGAACGAATTCGTAGACCAAGGCAAACTGCATAAGTTCTTCCCGAAGTGGGACGGCTCTTTCCTCGTCTCCGAAGTATTGCCCGGTGGAGCCTATCGCTTACAAGACGCGGGAGGACATCAAGTTTCTTCGGCCCTACAACGCTGAAAAACTCAAACTATACAAATGAATGTATTTTCTTCTTTTCGAAGCGATGCAATTTTTTTTTATTATTAAGTCTCCCAAGTTATAAGAGACTTCTTCCATAAATTTCGTTCTCTTTCACGGTTCTGAGATCCCTAGATTCTTTTTTATGAAAATATGCAAAAGTACCAAGGAGACAAAAGCACATCGGAAAAGAAGAACTTTATTCATTAAGGGGTATTATGGGCTTCTCAGCCTTACACAAAAAAATTATTATTACAATAAAGGGGGCCGGGGATTAAGAAAGCACTGCTGATGGTACTCCAAGGAGATTTCCGCCAGCCGAGCCCTAGCTTCTTCAGCCCGCTCCTTATCATGGTTCTCGTAGACCCGAGATACCACGGAAGGGCCGGAGACCGCACCCGCCGGACAGGAGTCGGCGATCAACCTTTTAAGGGGTGAAAGAAATGCATTAAAATTTGCATTAAAATTGGATTAAATGGGCATTTTATTGCACTCTGGATAAATTCAGAGTTATCAAGCAATATAGGGTTAGTGGGGTAGGCCAAGGGTCTTTACCAGTGAGCTACAAGCTCTTTCTTACTGTTCAAAAGCAAATAAAACTTATAACTTGTGCTCAGGCTCAGGTGTTCCTTTTTTTATTTTGGAAAAAAAAAATCGTACAGAAAGTTAGGGTTGTTACATTCTATCCTTTTTTACCGCCGAAAACGGGAGACGGAACCGCGTAGGTCGTCTTGCCTGAATTTAGGGACAGATTCTATTTGGGTTTATCCGTCCACCTCTCCGAAGATGCCTAATTGATTTATGGCACCATGTATCGTAGGTTTAGACGGATGCGGCCGCTGTAGCAGACTTCGTCAGATTGCCCCTCGTTTGCTAGGGGTTTTTGATTGTGGGGACGATCTTCCCTGCAGGCGCAAGCCCCTGCAGTTAATTACGTTACCGCGTAGCGATAAGCACTTTCTTCGGCTCCAGAAGATCACTTCGTATCGTGTGTGTTTGTTTTATTTTTGGTTGCCCGTGGATTATATACGGAGACTAATTTATGTTGTCGCCCGTAGGGCGTGGATTAGTCCAAATCCGTATGTTCTTAGATTTGGGTTTGGTTTGATTTAAGAATCGTTAATCTCGTTTAAGATTAAGATCAACTTAAATATTTGTTGATGATACGTTAGTCTAATTTTAGACTAAGATCTACTCAACAGGATTTTGGGATCATTCAGACCCAACAAAAGAGCATTTGGGCTCTATTGCTTTAGTTTAAAGATGTTTCGGTCCGTTGTTAGTTTAAAGACGTTTCGGTCCATAGCTAGTTTAAGGACGTTGCGGTCCATATTGGGATGCGCCCATCAATTTGGGAGTGCACCAAATAGTTGTTGGTTATCGGGACTCACCACCTCTCTGAAGACGCTGAAGAATAACAACGACATGTATCAGAGGTGTAAGGAGATGTACCCTTGAACCAATGTCCGTTGGAAGATCAGTAGTCGTGTTTGGGACTAAGACCAATTTGGAAAATGATGAGCACATGGGCTCGGTTGATCTGAATTATGGATTCTTGGTCAACTTGGACTCAGCCCATTCAGTCTTTGAATAAAGTGTTAAACACTTGCTTGGGCTCGGTCCTTTTTCTGTGTAAACAATGCCGGGCATTGATATGGGTTCTGACGCTCACCCTTTACTTTACTTTATTTTCCCTCTTTTTTTTGTTTTTTATGGAGTGTTAAACACTCTTTGTGGCGCCCACGTGCGGAACACATGAGGTGCTTGGCGCTGAGCGCCAACCACTGAGTGCTAAGCACTCTTTATTGAGCAGTGCCCACGTGAGGAGCACGTGAGGCGTTTGGCGCTGAGCGCCAACCACTGAGTGCTAAGCACTCTTTATTGAGCAACGTCCACGTGAGGCATTTGGCGCTGAGCGCCTACCATTGAGTGCTAAGCACTCTTTATTGAGCGACGCCCACGTGAGGAGCACGTGAGGCGCTGAGCACTGAGCGCCCATCATTAAGTGCTAAGAACTCTTTATTGAGCAGCGCCCACGTGAGGGGCACATGAGGTGCTTGGCGCTGGTTTTTCTTCGTGTATTATGTTCTGAAGAGTTCAATTCTCTGTTCTTTTCTGGATCTTTGATCCCCAAGAGCAAGTTCATCCCCATAAGAATTAAATTCTCATTTATGGGAGATTTGTCTCATGGATCTCAGATCCAGGGAAAGAACTAAGTTCTTTAATAAAGGTTAAACCCTTGGCTATGCAGATGAGATGCTCTGATCTCTATTATTATTTTTTACCTCGAAGAAAGTTCTTCTTCTTTCTTCCCTTTTAAAGCTTTCTTTTTGCTTGATCTTTTTTTTGAGCTTGAAGTTTATGGGGAGGTTCCTCTGTACAAGACTTGAAGTCTTGGGTCCTTTATATAGTAGATGCAAGTCTGTTGATTTAGTTGAAGAAATCTCTCATTAAGAGATCCTTAATTGATTTGGGGATTTTATCCACCGTTGGATTTTTGATCCAAAGACTTCTGTTTTACAGAAGATATTTTTCTTGTTTTTAACAAGATTGGGAAAATATTTTCCCATACAGAGCTTATTCTGTACCTTGGTGATTTTTAATCACCATTGGATTTTTAATCCAACGACACTATGTTTTACAGAGAATAATTTTTCTCGTTTAGAAAGATTTGAGGAATATTTCCTCAACAGAATTTAATTCTGTATTTTGATGATTTGTCATCCCCGTTGGATCTTTGATCCAATAGCAGAGAACTTTTAGTTCTGGCGTCGGCGCTCTCATGCGGGGCACGTGAGGCGCTGCCTTAGAGTTTTTAACTCTTGGTGCTGGCGCTTTCGTGCAAGGCACGTGAGGCGCTGCCTTAGAGTTTTTAACTCTTGGCGTGGGCGCCCTCGTGCAAGGCACCTGAGGCGCTACCTCATTTCAAATTTTGAACAGAGCCTTGCTCTCTTACTGGGAGGGAAACAACCCTCCTTATAAAAATTCCGTCCTCGAAATTTATAGAAGGAAAGTGTAACAGATTCAAGAAAAGCTTGGTGATAGAACTATTGGTAGTGCATAAAAATATTTGGAAGAACGAAAGAATGCAAAAGTTTTGGTAAGGTTGAAAAAGATGTGAGAGAATTACCAGGGTTACCTTGGTCTACAGTCTCGACTTCTATGGCTGCTAATGTGAAAGCCTGACGCCGGGGGACATTCCTCCTAGCTGGAGGTACATTCCTCCGTCCTTGGGGCATGTTTCTCTTCCCACAAGGTATGTTCCTCAGTGCCTGATGGAATTGGCGATTAGGCTGTGCAGGAGGTGGAGCTGGGAGTGCAAGACGAGGTGCAGGAGCCTGGATAGCTAGCCGCTGCGGGTAGTTGGTGGGTGTGTGAGCTGAGTTGCGTCTATAGGGACATGTTCTACTTCCGTGATTGGATGCGCCATGTTCCCTCATAAAAAAAATCAGGAAAAACCCCAATGGGGCATCACGTGCCCACACGTGACCATGGGTCGCGTGTAGACACGTGATTGGCTCTTAAGCCCTCTAAAGTAATAAGAATTAAATTCCAATCAACAGGAGTCACGTGCCCACACGTGATGGGCCTTTAAACCCACTGAAAAGGATTAAAAGATATAATAAAACAGCAAGGAATACCCCAATAGGGCATCACATGCCCACACGTGACCAGAGGTCACGTGCAGACACGTGATGAGTTCCCAAGCTCTCTGATTAATAGAATTAAATTCTAATTAAATAATTAATCAGTGGAGTCACGTGCCCACAAGTGATGGGCCTTTAAACCTACTGAAAGGGATTAAAAAATATAATAAAACAGTAAGGAATACCCCAATGGGGCATCACGTGCCCACACGTGACCAGAGGTCACGTGCAGACACGTGATGGGTTCCTAAGCTCTCTGAATTAATAGAATTAAATTCTAATTAAATAATCAAACAGTGGGGTCACGTGCCAACACGTGATAGGCTTTTAAACCTTCTGAACTAATAGAATTAAATTCTAATTGAGGGAAATCAAAACCCTAATATTTCCCTAGATCTTTCCAAACAAAAAGATTGCACTCTGTAAAGGGAGCGCCGTTGGATTAAAAATCCAATGGTGATTAAAAATCACCAATTTATAGAAAGATTCTATACATGGAAATATTTTCCTAAAAATTGTCAAGAGCAACAGAAAAATATCTTTTGGATTAAAATCCAATGGTGAATAAAATTCACCAAGTGATCTAAAAGATCATGTTGGTTACAAAATCAATCAAAATCTTTCAATGAAAGATTGACTAAACAAACTGATTCTTTTCTTTCTCCTATAAATAGGAGCCAAGAAGAGAAGAGGAGGAGGAGTTTTTTGGAGGGATACAACAACAGAGAGAGAACACAAAAAAAGAGAATTTAATTCTCCAGAGAGAAAAGAAAACCTCTTCAGAGAAAGAAAGAAACCCTAGGTAAGAAAAGGAAAAAGATCATTCTACAAGCTCCTACAAAACAAAAAGAGAATTTAATTCTCAAACTAAGAGTTTAACTCTTCTGAATAAGAACTTAGTTCTTCCTTTGGTTGAAGATCCGCAGAAGCAGATCTTCCCATAACTTGAGAATTTAATTCTCATCGGGGAAATTCTGCCATGAAGATCCAAAACTTAGAGGGATAATTGAATTTAAAGAATTTAATTCTTCCAAATACATAGGAATTTAATCCCTCTAAATGAAACTAGGGTTTAATCCTACAAAAGAATTTAATTCTTCCAAATACATAGGAATTTAATTCCTCCAAACAAAATTAGGGTTCAACACTACAGAAGAATTTAATTCTTAAACAAAGAACTTAAACTTTTCATGCACGTAAAAGAGATCAGTACCCAACCTGATCACGTGGTTACACGTGACCCTCCCTTCAATGGCCAGAAAAGAATGAATGAGACGGGGTCACGTGTTCCCACGTGACCCTTAGATAAATTCCTCAAAATAAAGAGAACAAAGCCAAGGCAGAACAGACTTTGGGCGCACTAACGTGTCCCCACGTGACCCCTGACAAACACCTCTTTAAAAGAAGATGGAAAGAACTGAAGGATTAAAATCCAATGCATGGGCGCCCTCACGTATCCCCATGTGACCCCTAGCAAATCCTGTTAATATCCAGTGTATGGGTGCCCATCACGTGCCCATACGTGATGGCATGAAGACTAAAAGTGTTTAACACTTATTCAGAGAATAAAATAAGGGAAGCTTGACCCAATCCTAGGGTGCCTCACGTGAGCGCTTCATTCTTTTAGTGTTTAACACTATTTTAAGCACTGCATCCTTAGTTTTTAACACTATTTTATATGCATCACGTGGGAACACGTGATCGCCAGATATGTACTCTAGTGTTTAACACTATATTCAAACCAGTCTTAGCCCAAATTGGCCAAGTCTTTCAAAGGCAGGATTCCCCCTTTGACTGAGCCTCAAATACATTCTTATCTTCCAAGATTGATCATCTCATATGGCATACGAGTGCTCAGCACTCAATAAAAGACAAAAAATATTGTCAGAACCCAGACCTATGCTTAGCATTGCTAAATAAAGAGGGGCCAAGCCCAAATAAATGTTCAGCAGCCCAAACAAATGTTCAACATTTTAAACCTAAGTGGACTTAGCCCAAGTTGGCCATAAGTCCTTAATTCAGATTAATTGAGCCCATATGCTCATAAATTTTTCGATCTTAGTCCCAAATTAGACTACAGATCTCTCAACCTACATTGGTTCATGGGTACATCTCTTCACTCCTCTGATATATGTCGTTGTAATCCTTCAACGTCTTCAGAGAGGTGACGGGTCCCGACAACTAGATTTTACATGGACTATGATGTCCTTAACCTCGGACTGTGGGGTTCTTTAAACCCATGGACTATGATGTCCTTAACCTCGGACTGTGGGGTCCTTTAAACCCATGGACTATGATGTCCTTAACCTTTGACCGTAATTTCCTTAAACTAATTGACCGCAATGTCCATAAACTAAATAATAGAGTCCAAATGCTCTTTTACTAGATCTAAACGATCCTGTTAAGTAGATCTTAGTCTGAAATTAGACTAACGAATCCTTAACAAACGTTTAAGTTGATCTTAGTCTCAAATGAGATTAACGATCCTTAAACCCAACCCAAAACCCAAATCTAAGAAAATACGGATTTGGACTAATCCACGCCCTACGGGCGACAAGATAAATTAGTCTCCGTATACAATCCACGGGCAACCAAAAACAAAACAAACACCCACGACACGAAGTGACCATCTGGAGAAGGAGAAAGTTGTTACCGCGATGCGGTAGCGTAATTAACTGCAGGGGCTTGCGCCTGTAGGGAAAAGCATCCCTATAATCAAAAACCCCTCAACGAGGGGGAATCTGACGAAGTCTGCTACATCGGCCGCATCCATTTAAACCTTCGATACATGGTGCCATAAATCAACTTGGCATCTTTGGAGAGGTGGACGGATAGCACCAAATAGCATCTGCCCCTAGAATTCAAGCCCCGACGTCCCAACGTCCCGGTCGCGTCTTCCGGCGGAGAACAAATTCTGGCATGCCCGATGGGAAATTTTCCTCTTTCCACTCCACACTTCGTGTATCGTGTTTCGCGAACAAATCACGGTTTGACATGCTTTCCTTTGGATATGAAGTACTAAGATTTGGTGTCTTGCTCCGTGCTGAAAAACAGAAGATCAATGACTTCAAACTGCACTAACTGCAACTGCAACTCTCACTCCGTTCCTGCTGGAGGAGTGATCTACGGGCCTCAGGTGGCCTCCATTTTTACAATGCCGGTGGACCAGGTGACGCAAGCCACCACTGGGTTATCCTTCGGGACCATGATCCCGCCAGCGAGCTTCGGCGCTCCTGTACCATTACAAGAAGCTCAGAAAAAGCCGGTCTTTGATCGGCTCACGACAACTGAGGCCCCTTTCAACGGGTCGTCTAGCTCCAACGCCTCAGTCTTTGACAGACTGGGCCAAAGCTCATTTGGGCCCATGAAGAAGCCCGCAATACCAGAAGGTGCTATTCCTAAGCGGATAGCCATTCCTGCTCATAAATTCGTCAAGGCGGCTTCTCCTGCCAAAGGGCCGGTCTTCACAAGACTGACTGTTTCAGCTCTTATTCCAGGTGAAATCATCAAGGCTGCTTCCCCTGCTCGGAAGTCTGCCTTCGATAGGTTGGCTATCCCCACTCAGCGGACATCAGTCTTCAATAGGCTGACAACGACAACTTCTGACCAACACAGGGGGCATGAGGAAGTCACTCCTACAGCTGAGATAATCCCAACGGCTCGACGTCGCCACTGACGCCGAGTAAGGAAGGCCGGGGGCAATGCTCCTTCTAGACTGACTCCGCCGGCGCCAACGGTGGAAATCGATGCTGCTGTTCCAACTGGAAACATCGTTGAACCGCTAAGGAGAGTGCGCAAAAACTCACCGACTGCCGTGCTGAAGAGATCTCCTCTACCCATAGAGAACGCTACTAAGGTGAAGCTAGAGCAGCCCTCTCAGCGGCTGTCCTCTAAAATTTATAAAGTTTGGCGACAGGTCCAGAACTCCGTGATAGATCAAGACTATCTCCGCTGACAGAAAAAGATGAAGGTTCGGCAAGAGAAGGACCACTCTGTCGTACCTCGAAAGGTGACAGCTACTTGGGTGCCCACTGCAACGGCCCCCTCAACTTCGACCGCCCACAAGAGGAGAAGGCCGGAGAAAATCCCTGAGTCTGTGACGAATCGCAAGACCACTGACCTAAACGCCCCAAGTCTGGGGGCATGGTAGTGCACACCATCTATATGGCATCCGGAAAAGAGGATAGCCGTATCTCCATAGGTCATCGACCGCTTACACGATCAGTGACTAAGGCTCAGGAGCAATAACAACAAAAGCTCTAAGAGATGCTAACAGCTATGGTCGCACTCACGGGACCGAAAGCAAGCCCGGAGACATCCTTGGAGCAGCGCCGTGAGCAGGAAACTGATGCCGAATTCTTTTGGAGAATGCTTGAGAAGAAGGACAAAGTGGCCGCGGAACAAGCGGCCAATATAAAACAAATGGCCATTCTATTCCAAGATATGGTGGGCATGATGATCCAGCCGGATCCTCCAGCTGAAGATCCTCCGATTATCCTCGAAGATGACCGAGGAGAGACGTCAAACCCTCTTCCGGCTTATTCAGCAGCCAAAGAGGAGACCATCTCAAGAGCCGCCCTAGATGATTACATCGCTCAGCAGATTCGAGTTCATCAGGCAAATGAAGCGGCTGGGCAAATTGTTAAGACTGGACGACCCTCTCCGGATTGATATGACCAAATAAAATACCCGTCGGGATATACGATCCCCAAATTCCACGTATACAAGGGGATGGGAAATCCACACTAGCACGTCGCTCAATTTAGGGATCTGTGCGGAAACACTGGAGGGGATGACAAACTATTGCTTTGCTAGTTTGTTAGCAGTTTGTCGGAGACAGCGTTTGAATGGTACTCCGAGCTCCCGAATGACTCCGTTAAAACATTTGCGGAAATGGAGTTGCTGTTTACGCAAAGGTTCGCAAGCGCTAGTGAGCGCACCCCGATCACTGCATTAATTAACGCCAGGGTGAAGCCAGGCGAAACATGGGTGCAATACGCGATACGGTGGCGGAACCTGTGGTCGAAGTGCGAGCAGCGCATCAAAGAAGCACCTGCGGTAGGCATGTTCGTAGGGACTCTCGACCCTCAAGCGACCATTTCCCAATTCATGATGTTTTTCAAGCCAACTACCTTCTAGGCCTTGATTGACAAATTGGCCCAGATGGATCAGATGGGTCATAGACCATCTCCTTTGAAGTTGGAGCCTCGGAACGAAAAGGGAAAAGGGAAAATGACCTTCGTTGCTAATACTCAACAGCAGCCTACTGGTCTAAGGCTAACTGATCGCCAAGACGAGAAACAACGGTTCTTCGATGAGAAACTGAAGCGCCCTTATTCGTTTCCCCGGGACAAAACGAAGAGATTGTTCGAACTGGCGGTGCGCAACAGGCTCATCAACTTTCCGGATTCAAAATGCCCATTACAACCCGGTGAGGCTAATAATCCTAATTATTGCCCCTATCACCAAGAGATATGCCATCCAATCGAAAATTGCTTCGTCTTCAAAGGGTGGATTGAGAACCAATACCAACAGGGCAAATTCGCACTGTCCGAAAATTGGAAAGTAAACCCGCCCCAACTGCACGCTCTTAAAAAGGCAGACGCACCGAGGGCATCGTGCTCTTTGGTAGAAGAAGCTCCATGGGAGATCGTTCTTTCAGCCAAGACGAAAAGGATGCTAAAGGATCTCCAAATATGCCCGGCGGTCAGGTGGAAAAATCTACTGGAACCCGAGGTCATTGAGGGAATGCTGAAGCCGCACCTGATTCCGAAAGTTGCCAGTGATAATCAAAGCGCTCAGACCCAGCCGTCAAAGTCTTCGAAGAAGAAGAAGAAGACAAAAAAGCCCGTGAAGCCTAACGACAAGCGCACAGACCTACAAAAACATATTGACGCGTTGGAGGAATATAACCAGAAAGCGCGGACCCCAGTCACACTCCAAGAATTTCTCATCCACGTCCTTGAGGACGGAGATGACGACAATGGAGAAGACTTGTCGGATGAACCTGAGGAATATATGGCAAGCCGCCATGTGATCTCTCACTCGTCGATAGACGGTGAAGAAGCTCCTGATGCAGAGAAACTGGAGGGAAATCTCGAACCAGAACTCCTAGAACCGTCAGATGAGATGATTGACAGGTTGCTGAACGAAGCTCTTCTGAAAAGCAAGGCTGATCGAGAGCGCGAAACGGCCATATTTGAAAAAGCCAAACGTCGGCGACTAGATGAAAAGGTTGACACTCCAAACAAATCAAAGCACGTCCGCGGTGGACAAGAGCAGGTTCAAGATGAGGAAAAGGTTCGCCAAAACCATATCAATAGGAATGAAGCTGCCACCCTCCGAAGGAAACACTCCTGATAGGATGCACCTTGATGAAGCGGATGTACATCCTAGCTACTGCTTGTATCATTGAAGGATTGCGCACCCTACCGAAGAGTGCAATACCTTTAAAAACTGGTGGCAGGGATATGTTGCTCACCGGTAGCACGTTCAGCGATTGAAACGCAAAGCTCATCGGGAACGGAGAAACACGACAGAGGAGCACAAAAGAACTGCTGGCAACTGTCATATGGTTGACGCTGGGGGATCGCAAGTTCTCACCTTTGGGAGCGATTCTGATAAAGAAATAGCACTCGGCCCTCTCTTCAAAGAACCCACCTCCGAGACGGAAGAAATGAAGACCTGTGAGAACATTCAGCTGCGCAATCGTATGCTGCCGGAAAAGAATCTTGGACCTGCTAACAGTGGATCGAATAGAAAAGATAAAGGGAAAGAAAAGTCCCTGAAGATATCACCCTAGATGATCAAGTCGTCAAAGAGCTAACAACTAAGGACCCGCCAAAGAAAAACAAGGTGGATTACAACGTTCTGGTACACCTGAGGAAGCTACCCTCGCAGTTGAGCATTCTCGATGCCCTCTTGCTATCAAAAGAGGTGAGAGATTCTCTAATCAAGGCACTACAAGTGCCTGACCAGTTTCAAGCTTTCCTCGCCGAAGAAAAGATGAAGGACGAACTGGAAGAAGTGCATACTGCTGACATCACTTTCGGTGATGAAGATCTCCTCGTCGGGACGTGCGAGCATAACCGCCCCCTTTATGTCTCGGGATACTGTCATGATATCAAGATAGGCAAAATCCTGGTTGACAATGGGTCCTCCGTCAATCTCCTCAATGTAAGAGTGTTGAAGGAAATCTGCATGAGCATTCTGCACCTCGCTCGTGATAAAATCACCATCTCCAGGTTTGACTCCCGGTCATCATGGACGCTCGGGTCTGTGATACCGACGTTACGATTTTTGCTGCTCGTCACTGATATCAAGTTCCACGCCATTGACGCCAGGACTTGCTACAACGCCTTGCTCGGCAGGCCTTGGTTATATGAGTACAACATTATCCTTTCTATACAATATCAGTGTATGAAGTACTTCAATGATGAGCTGGAATACACTGTGACAGGGGAGTTGAACCCATTCTCCGTGAATGAAGTACGAAAGTACGAAGATGCAAAATACTTCTTACCGGACTTCGAGGACACGGAGAGGTGCCATAAACCGGAGGACAAGCAAAAAGCTATCACCACCATTCCGGTCTTCGGGAGCGATACCGAGGAGGAAGAAGAGATAGTCTATGCGGGACAACCCCAATACAACAAATCCGGACTATCTGTCCCTATGTTGATCTTTGGCAGTGACTCTGAAGACGAAGTCAACGTAATATTCTCGGCTCGTCCACCAGTGCAAGCCTTCAGTGAAAATGATCAGAGTTTGCAAATCGCTATGGTTCCGCAGCAGCACTACAAAGAGCTCGACGCACTTGATAACTATAGTGTGCAAGAACTACAGACTTTTATGTTCCTCCCAGGCTTAAGAGATGAAAAAACGATCCTCTTTTATCGATCCACGGAAACTAAAGTGGAGAAAGAAATCTGGCACGGCGCCGATTCTGCACTTGACAGGCTCCAGCCCATCCATCTGCCCAGATACTACACAGAAGGATTAAAAAGGCTGTTGAAGCGTCAAGGTATACCCTTCAAACAGACTGCTCGATAAGCTCAGTTCTACAACAGGATCTGGAACGTCCCTGGAACTCAACGGAAATTGCCCACCGGGAGAATGGAAACGATCGGGCTTGGATATATTCGATCCAAGAAACGGGAGCGAGTCCATGGCAGCTACGTCATACATGACTTCGATGAAGAAGAAGATGTTCTGTTAAAAGACGCTAACCCTGAACCAAAACGAGGTCCCGCCATGAAAATGCCAAGTCCGTCATTTGAAGAACAGATGGACAAGTTAATAAGGGAAGCGGGTCAAAAGGTCCGGGATGATCATAACTGCGAAATGGCCATTTACGAGAAAGCCAGGACGCAGTGCCTCCTTCAGCGGTCTACGGAGAATGACAATGCCCTTCATTTCCAGCCCGTCATACGAAAGATTCGTCGCGGAAGCAAGAACAAACTGAAGAACGGAAAGAACGTTTGGCAGCGACAAAGCGGGTCCAGGAAGACACGCAATCAAGAATTGAGCAGCCGGGATTCGTCTCTTATAAAAAAGATGGGTCGAGTATATTCTTTTCCCTGAAACAAGACAAGGAAGATATTCGACCTCGTCGTGAAACATCATATGATTACACTCCCGGAGTCCAAACACCCCGAGCAAGCAGACAACGTCTCTCACCTGGATTATTTCTCTTATCATCGAGCGATCGGACATCCTCTTGAAGACTGCTTCACCTTCAAGAACTGGGTCGAAGACCAATATCAACTCGGCAGGTTCGCTCTATCCAACAGTTGGAGGGTAGCCCCACCACAGAGACATGTGCCAAAGGCGGCGGTAGAACCATATCAACACCAATATTGGAGACGATCTCGGACCTGTCATATGATAATATTCTCAAAAGAAGGAGAGCATGAGAATATGGACGACCTCTCCCAATGCTTCACAAATCAAGATGGGAATGAGCTGATTTCATAATTTCCATCGGCGCCAAAAGAGGTGGAAGACAGAATACATACTACTGCAGATAACTTACGGAAAATCAACTTGGGAACGACAAACGACCCACGGCCGACTTTCGTTAGTGAGCTGTTGTCTGAAGAAAAGGTGGCTACGCTCAAGGACGTGCTCATGCAGTATAAAGACTATTTCGCATGGAGCTATTCCGAGATGTCGGGATTAGATCCAGAAATAGCCGTCCATAAGTTGGCGATATCTCCGGACGTCAAGCCAATCAAACAGGCATCAAGAAGAATGCGGCTCAAACTTGAAATAAGCATCAACACCGAGGTCAATAAGCTAATCGACTCCGGTTTCATCCAAGAAGTTCAGTACCCTGACTGGATTGCCAACATCGTCCCAGTGGTGAAGAAAAATGGGACAGTGTGCATCTGCGTGGACTTTCGGGATCTTAACAAAGCTTGCCCGAAGGACGATTTTCCCGTATCGGTCACTGAGCTAATGATCGACAATACGTCCACCCACGAAGTCTTCTCTTTCATGGATGGCTCATCAGGGTACAATCAAATAAAGATGCATCCAGAGGACCAGAAGCATACCACTTTCCGGACTCCCTTGGGCATATTCTGCTACAAAGTGATGCCTTTCGGTCTGAAGAACGCCGGTGCCACCTATTAAAGGGCCATGACGAAGATTTTCGATGACCTCATACATGAAATCGTCGAATGTTATATCGACGACCTCGTGGTTAAAAGCAAATCATACGAGGAACATCTAGAGCATCTGAAGATCGTGTTTCAGTGCATTCGGAAATACAACTTAAAGATGAACCCTCTTAAATGCGTGTTCGGAGTTTCCTTGGGCAAGTTCCTAGGATTCGTCGTCCGACATCGAGACATCGAGATAGACCCGTCGAAGATCAAGGCGATCACGGAAATGCCTCCACCAAGGACTCTCAAGCAACTGCGGTCTCTCCAAGGGAAGCTCGCATATATCCGACGGTTCATAGCTAACCTCTCCGGCAAGTGTCGTCCTTACAGTCACCTGATGAAAAAGGGGACCCCGTTCGTCTGGGATCGCAAATGCCAAAGCGCACTGGACGAGATCAAGCAATACTTGCAGAATCCGCCAGTACTGACCGCTCCGGTCAAGGGAAAGCCTCTCATCCTATACACAACTGCCCTTGAAGGTTCTTTAGGCGCGCTATGGGCACAGAAGAATGACCAAGGGAAGGAGAAAGCCCTCTACTATTTGAGTCGAGTTCTCCTGGGGGCAGAAAACAACTACCCCCCATCGAAAAACACTGCTTGGCGTTAATCTTCACGATAACGAAACTCAGATACTATGCTTTGGCACATGAGGTCCACCTCATATCAAAAGTGGATCCTCTCAAATATTTGATGTCAAAAACCATACTAACGGGACGGCTCGCTAAATGGGCCCTACTCTTAATGGAATTCTCGGTGACATACCGACCCCTCAAGGCAGTGAAAGGCCAAGCCATCGCCGACTTCCTCGCTGAGCATCCGATACCTGCCGACTCTCCTTTGAATTGCGAACTGCCAGACGAGCACGCGTTTGACACGATCGACAGGAAAAAAGGAGAGAGTGATACCCGATGGGAATTCTACTTCGATGGAGCATCTTCCATGAAGAAGCGCAAACAAAATACCCCCATAATCAAATCCAGGGTGGGCCTCATCTTCGTGACTCCACAAGGAGGGATAATGCGCTTTTCCTTCTCCTTAACAGAGCCGAGGACGAACAATGAAGCCGAATACGAAGCTTTGATAGCAGGTCTTGAGATCGCTGTCGGCATGGGAATCGAAAACCTCCTCATATACGGAGACTCCCAACTGGTCGTTAGTTAAGTGAACGGCGACTATCAAATGTGCAAGCCAGAGTTGGTGAAGTACGGCGAGAGAGTACAGCAACTGCTGACTCAAATTCCTTCCTACATGCTGGAAAGTATACCGCGTGCGGAAAAAAGCAAAGCGGATGCATTAACCAAGCTCCCTAAAGAACTGGCTGATGAAAACCTCGATAACGTGAGGATCGTCGTGCAAATCCGTCAGGTTCTTGCACCGGCAGAAATATCTCCGAAGTATTCCAAAGAAAAGGGAGCGACCTAGCAAACGGCTTTACAAATAAAAGACCAGGAAAAGGCTAAGAATTGGAGAGAAGTCTTTATAGACTACTTCAAATCCCGTCGAACACCTGAAGATGCGTCCTCAAGACATCAGCTCATGAAACGAGCTCTATCCTTCGCCTTCGTCAATGATACGCTGTACAAGAGATCGTTCGACTCTCTATGGCTAAGATGCCTGGGGCCGAAAGAAGCAAAGAAAGTCGTCCAAGAAACTCACGACGGACTCTGCGGATCTTATCAAGCTGGGCCAAAGATGAAACTGAAGATCAAAAGGAAGGGCTATTATTGGCCTATGATGATCCAAGACTGTCTCGAATATGCGAAGCAGTGCCACTCGTGCCAGATTCACGGAGACTTTATCCACCAGCATCCAAATCCGCTACACCCAACGGTGGCTAGCTGGCCATTCGAAATGTGGGGAACTGACATAATCGGGCCCATTGAACCAGCATGGACATCGGTTCGTATTGGCGATGACCGATTACTTTTCTAAGTGGGCAGAAGCAGTACCACTAAGAGAAGTGAAGACAGAGAATATCCTCCATTTCTTCAGGACACACATCATCTATCAGTTCGGCACTCCGCGATGGATTATCTCCGATAACGGGCCAGCCTACAGAAGCCACAAGATCAGCCGCTTCGCACAACCGCATAATATAGACTGGAGATACTCTTCGGTCTATAATACCCGAGCTAACAGTCTAGCTGAAGCTTTCAACAAGACCTTGACGAAGATCGTGAAAAAGACGGTGTCCAGGAATAAAAAGGACTGGCATGAGAGACTGCATGAAGCTCTCTGGGCGTATCGAACTACGTTCAAAACAGCCACAAACACAACGCTGCATGCATTAGTATTCGGCACAGAAGCAGTACTCCCCCTCAAGATAGAGCTACCCTCTCTACGAGTGGCCGTTCATTACAAGTTAACAGACGAAGAAAATGCTCACCTTTGGCTTGAGGAGCTCGACGCCCTTGATGAAACCCGGCTCATGGCACAACAAAACTTGGAGGCTTATAAAGCAAAGATGACGCGCTCATATGAGAGACTGACTAGGCCGAGGACATTCCGCCAAGGCGAACTCGTGCTAGTGTTCAAAAGACCTATGATCCCCAATCGTGCCAAGCGGGGGAAATTTGAGCCGAACTATGAAGACCCGTATATCATAGACAAAGTCTACCAGGGTGGAGCCTATCTACTCATGGACATGCATGGTGAAAGACCTTTTAGGCCAATAAATGGTCGCTTTTTGAAAAAATATTACGCCTGACGAGTCACGGCCTAGGTCAACGATAGATGACGACGCCTTTGTCCGCTCGCTATCTTTCTAAGCCCAAACTCTATAAGTAGTAGCCGGCCAACGGACCGAAACATCCTTAAACTAACGATGGACCACTATGTCCTAAAACTGGATACTGACCGAGACGTCTATAAACTACTATGGATCGCAACATCCCACAGCTGTCACAAAAAAAAATAAAAAAGGAAAGAAATAAAAAAAGGTATGTCCATAAGCGAAATGGGCACGGATGAAAACCCGAAAGGGCCCCGTGAGTAAAAACAGCAGGGCTACCGGCGAGTTTGTGAAAACCCGAAAGGGCGCAATCTCGTTAAAAGACACTTGCGAGGTCCTCTCGACCTTGTAAGGAGAAAACACCTGCGCGAGATCCTTACGACTCGCAAAGGAGCAATACACTTAGAAATCCTCACGATTCCTAAGGAGAAGTACACTTACGAGATCCTCATGACTCGTAAGGAGAATTCCCCTTTGAGACCGTCACGGCTCATAGGGTTCAAAAGCCTTAAAATACAGGGATCTGAACCTGTTCTTAAGCCATCACAATCTCCAATGCTGCCCTACAAGCGGTTCAATATTGACCCTTGTATACAATCCATGGGCACGAATAAACATTTCCCTAACAAAGTCCCACCAGAGACTGAGGATATGCTCATATGGCAAAAGACACCTGTGAGCCCTCTCGACTTATAAGGAGGAAACACTCTTGTAAGATCTTTACGACTTATAAGAGACCATACACTTAAGAATCCTCATGATTATTAAGGAAAAAACGCACCTACGAGATCCTCATGACTCGTAGGGAAAAATACCTTTATAAGACCCTTACGGCTCATGAAGTCAAAAGCCTTAGTCAACAGGATCCTAACCCTGTTTGCTAAGGCACCTTTGTTCGAACCGACAAAGGCAAATGATGATTCTCTCCTAGCAATATCCCAGTTGTAGCGATGCTGATGCCTAAATCGGTATCAGATCTCAAGACCCTTACTCAAGGCAAAAAGTCAGCGAGCCACAAATGCATATGAAATAGCCGAAATGATGGGGTAACTTGCAACAAAATCAGCAGGTAAAATATATCCATACAAAATAGCCGAAATGATTGGGCAACTCGCAATAAAAAGCAGGGAGTAAATAAAACAAATAGCCGAAATGATTGGGCACCACGAAAAATAGCCGAAATGATTGGGCAATCGTGACTTTCGCGATATAAAAGCTGAAATGATAGAGCATCGTGGAAAGAAAAATATATAAAATGAAACATTTTGCCCTACAGGTGAGATCATATCGATCCCTGTAGACAATCCAGGGGCACAAACGAAGAGGGAACCATACCTTCCCACCAGGCTCTATCAGAAAAAGAAGCCAAGTCTTGACGGCCACATCTACAGCCTAGAGACCCACAACAGCGTTCCTCCTCATTCCAGTAGGATTCAGACGCGACAATCAACCTTGGAGCCATGGAAAAGTCCCTGTTCCAAATCTCGACTGTTCACAGACAACCAAGAGAGCAAATCCTGGCCCCGTAAAACACGGCTAATGTCAATCCTGACCCCGTGGGAAATACCCAGAGCAAATCCTGGCCCTATAGAACACGGCTAATGTTAATCCTGACCCCATCGGAAACGTCCAGAGCAACTCCTGACTCCGTGAAATGCGGATAAAGTCAACTCCTGACTCCGTGAAATACGGATAAAGTCAACTCTTGACTCCATGAAATGCGGATAAAGTCAACCCCTGACACCCTGAAATGCGGATAGTCAACCCCTGACGCCGTGAAATGCGGATAGTCAACCCTTGACACCGTGTAATGCAGATTGTCAGCTCCTGACTCCGTGAAATGCGGATAAAGTCAACTCCTGACTCCGTGAAATGCGGATAGTCAACCCCTGACTCCGTGAAATGCGGATAGTCAACCCTGATACCGTGAAATGTGGATAGTCAACCCCTGACTCCGTGAAATGCGGATAGTCAACCCCTGACGCCGTGAAATGCGGATAAAGTCAACTCCTGACGCCGTGAAATGCGGATAAAGTCAACTCCTGACGCCGTGAAATGCGGATAAAGTCAACCCCCGACTCCGTAAAATGCGGATAATGTCAACCTCATCAATCACTTACGAGTCCTCTCGACTTGTAAGGAGAAAATTCTCTTGTGAGATCCTTACGACTCTCAAGAGAAAACGCACTTAGGAATCCTCATGATTCCTAAGGAGAAACCACACCTACGAGAT
Organism: Agapanthus africanus; assembly: GCA_030015575.1. Lineage (NCBI taxonomy): Eukaryota > Viridiplantae > Streptophyta > Magnoliopsida > Asparagales > Amaryllidaceae > Agapanthus > Agapanthus africanus. The sequence goes on from JASDDO010000019.1 coordinate 163,135,225, forward strand.
CCTCTCGACTCGTAGGGAGAAAAGTCTTTGTGAAACCCTCACGGCTCATAAAGTTGAAAAGTCTTACGCGGCAGATCTTAACCCTGTCTCCTAAGCCATCGCCGCCCTATAAGGAGGTCAAGATGGATTACCCACGGGCCACACTCTCCGACAAGAAAGCAAACAACCACTTACGAGTCCTCTCGACTCGTAAGTAAGAAAAACTCTCTTGTGAGATTCTTACAGCTCTCAAGAGAAAATACACTTAGGAATCATCACGATTCCTAAGAAGAAATTACACTTACGAGATGCTCACGACTCGTAAGGAGAAATACCTTTATGAGACCCTCACGGATCATAAAGTTGGAAAGCCTTAGGAGCTAGATTTGAATCTGACTCCTAAGCCATCGCTGTCCTACAAGGAGATCAAAATCGATTATCCACAAAATGCATTTACTAAAAGGGACACACCACCATGAAGCAAAATATGTCTTTTATTCATGAATCAAAATGAATACAAGGTACAATTTATGAAAGAATAAAAAATACTCTCATTCAGGAGTATGTACAAAAGAAGAGTAAAAAAAACAAAAAACATATACATTCTTTTTAAGCCGGCGGACGATTTAGTAGATTCGTCAGTTCATCCTTTTTCCGCTGAGCCTCGGCTTCATAATTCATTATCGCTACAAGACGGGCCTCCGCTTGAGTCTGTTGGGCTTGATACGAGGCAAGCCGACTGTCAAGCTCCTTTTCGGTAACTTTATGAGCTTCGACCATTTCGCGAGTAAAAATGACAGCTTTATCAATGGCTACCACCTCCCTGATAGCTTCTTGAAGCACCCGCCAAAGTTAGTACGCCCGAGTGGTCTTGGCCGTAAGATTAGCTTGAAGTTCCCCCAGCGCAGTTGAAGCCAGCTTCCTCTCTGAAAATTTTCAACTGAGCCTCTTCTCGCATGATAGCATATTTGCGGTGCACCGTTCGATCAGCCCCCGCAAGCTCGCCTTTGCAGCCACAACCTCTGAAGGAAGGCGCGTACATTCAAGACTATGCAAGCAAGTCTCCACCCGACGACAAAACTCAACCCAGACTTGCACCAATATTTCGCTATGGTAAGCAGCAAGAAAGGGGAGAGAACTGTTGACTTCGGCGGCAAATTCTTCGGCCGTGATCAAACTACCAGCACGAAGGTCTTCGATCAGAGCTGACAAAGAGTGAAGACTTAGTTTTGCCATCCGTTCCGAGGCACGTAGAGCATAAGGGCCGGGTGGCATAGCGATGCGAGATTCCAGCATGGTAAGAACTGGAAAAACTGTTAAGATTTATAAACAATCAGCGAGACTCGCAAGCAAAGAGCAGATGGAACAACGTCGAAACTTTACTTACCCACAGTAATGCAAGAAGGGTCCAAAAGATCCCCAGGCCCGTCAAGAATCTCAACTTCGTCATCGGCTTCCAGAACTGCAGAAGACATCAGTATCGTTATATGAAATAATAATAATGCCGTGAGAAGAAGGCAAATAACACTAACCTTGCCCGGAAGATAGGACGATGCATTGAGGGGATATCGCCTGCGGAGCGGCCATTTCTAGCAAACGCTGAAAGGATTTTCTGGGAGATAGACCAGCAATAGACGCCGCCAACCCGTGCAATTCTGAAAAGACAAAAAGGTTCAGATAATGGAGAGATTATTAAAATAAAATATAGAAGGATACCTTCGATGCTCCTCCCGCTCTGAACTGGAGGGATAGCAGCTTCGGCGGTCTCCTCCATGCCCATAGGCACATCATCGGGGATATAGGCCGGTATAACAACTTCCAATTGAGGAGCAGTGGCCACCACTGCAGGCTCCAATAAAAGGACGGTGGCCTCGACTACCTGTCCCATAGTCTCCGGGCCGTCCCCAGAAAGATCCATTGAATCCGCGACCAATGAAGATGCCTCCTCCGGGAGAGCAAGCACCGGGGGAACGGAAATCACCAGTGGGAGCTCCGTGGCAGGAAGAACAGCTGTATCGACCCCCTCCACACTTACTAGCGTCTCATTGGGGATATTTACAAAGTCCATAGTCAAGGCGCGATTCGAACTCAGATCCTCTGCCATTGCCGAAGTCCCTGCAAAGTTTTCACGAAGATAAGGAGATATATATATATATATATATATATATATATATATATATATATATATAAGCAGTGCAAAATACTACAAAAAGACATATGAGTATACCAATGCGCAAAGGAGCTTCTAGTATGGCTTTTTCAAGCCGGCGTTCCTTCTCAAGAATTCATGCTCACCGGGATGCGAGGGTAGACCCGTGGCCACCAGTCCACAACGACAACGCATCTTCGGCATCGGCCGAGATAGGCTGCTTAAGGGCTATCTCGCCTCCCTCTTCCAAAAGACCTATAAATATCCGCCGTATCGATGGAGGATCTTTGTAGAACATGACAGTGGGATAAGGCCTCTTCAGGACCCTTACATTTTCAGTCTCATCCTGGGAGCGTATTATAGCCTCAGCCAATTGCGCGGCTTCCTCGGCAGATGAACCTGGAATAAGAAGATCACCATCCGGCTCTTGCATAGCTAGTGGTTCATCTTGAAAGATAGGCTCTGATTCCACTAAAAAGTCGAGCAGATTGGTGACCGTCTTCTTTCGCCTCTTGGACCCAGAACTAACACCATAAGACGATCGCTTCTTTCCCCTAGGTGCTTTGGTGCGACGTTGACCCACTTCGCCTTCAATATCCTCTCTCGGCGGTGCTACCGATGACGACACTGCCATTGCTGACGCCGCAGCTGATGATACTGCTACTGGCGCCTTATTGGCCCTTACTTGAGCTCTAGTGCGCAGCGGTATACCAGGTGGGAGTTAGATCCACTCCCGCCGGTTCAGAAATAAGTACAGCACCAGTATCTCTCAAAGGAGGGCAAACCATTTCCCGCGGTCGCGGCGGGACTCCCGTAGCCTGGATCGGAGTGGGAGCCCTATATCCAAGGAGCATCCTCCTCTCCTCAACAATAATGGGACCAACTCGGTGGCGGTACCAGCCCGTAAAAGCCCCCACACATCAAGGAATGGAGTCGGCCTCAGGAATCACGAAGCAAGAGCCGGTGTTCAGCCACATGAAGTGATGAGCGGCGTCATGAACAACTTCTAACGACGGGCTGGGCTCCACTGTGAATGCCTCAAAAGGGACACCCTGGTCATATCCCAGTTGCCGAGCAAAGTGGTGTGGGTTGTACCGCATAAAAAGGGCCGCACTATTTTGACGAAACACCAGATAACCCGGTCTAATCGAATATAAGTTCATGGGTTCCTTGGGCTTCAGGGAGGGTGCTCCCTCTTTTGACGGGTCAAAAAGCTGCCGAATCGGTTCTGAAGGAGCAGAGAGGACTCGATCGTTAAATACCATCCCACCCTCATTGGCATAGGGATTAAGCAACACGTGAATAGCTCCGGACTGAGTCGGGTCAGGAGAAGAAGCGTCCACCAACCTCATGAGCCGCGGAAAAGTGTAAGCATCATAAAAGCTGGGTCTCTGGTGCGAAACAAATGCCCCTAGCACGTGCATCTTAATCTATGATGTAAAATATTGAAAAGAGAAATTTACCACATTCATGCCTGGGGTTGAGGTATTGGTTGCAATGCTTAGCCCATGATACAGATGCGCTAGCCCTGCAATGCCCATGGCTAGTCGCGTCCCTTCGGCAATGCGATGGGCAGGGTAAATGACCGAGGCTCTCATGAATCGACGGTGCGTGGGAATGACGAACCAGCTGAGCCAAACACTGATAAAACCCACGAAGAAAGTCTCTTCATCCATGCCAGGAGCTGCGATCGACTCAAAAGGTACAGCCGACAGGATTGGAATATAGAACGACGGCAAATCCTCTTCCCTAGCCGGTAGCTTATTTAAACTGAACCCGAAAGGGTCGTTGATATTCGCGAACTTTGGAGCCGCCTTTGATAAAACGTCTCCGCGAAGGAAGCAGGCGATAAAGCTTTTGAAAGTGATGCCCTGTTCCTCTGACTCTGTGAACAGCTTCTCAAAAATGCCCAGAGCCTTGATTAGACTTGGGTGCTTGTGGCGGACGGCATTTTCAGTCGACAAGCTTTCAAGCATAGCAGGCTCAGCTTCGAAAACATACTCATTAGAAGGCAGCAGTTCTTCATAGAGTGTTCCCCTGATCGGCAACCCTGAGATCTCGCGAAACTCTTCCAGAGAAATTGAAACTTCACGATCCCCTAGCAATAAGGTGTTGGTGGGAAGATTCCATTGATTTAGGAAAGCCTTAACCCACTAGACATGGGGGGACTGATAGTGGAAGAGAGACGCGTACACCACCTGGTAGAGCCCGACCTTCTGCAGTCGCGCACGATGGGCAGATAGGATATAACGAGCCCAGAGAAGATAACCCGTAGGATGGCGAGGAGTAAGCCCTATTTTGTAAACCTGTCCCCAGGGCTGGGATTCACCTTGGCAGATACGACACCCTAAGATGTCTATAGCTGGCACAGGGTGGTTTGGAATTCCAGTTGTCGACGGCTCAAGCCATCCCGTAAGGGTCCAATTCAATATCTCCGGTCCGTAGACGCTCCATCGGCAAAAATGGATAGGTAGGCTCTGTTGGTACCTCGCAAAGAAAGCTGCGGCGGACCCGAATGATATGCCCGTACCAGGTCCCCCATAAAAGCAAATTGGAACAATCTGGGTCATGATCCCTAATCATCGACATCACCTCTTCGTCAGACGGTGACTGAGGAAAGGCAGCCTCTAAGCGGGTAAAAGGATAGTACGGAAGAGAAGTCATTGTTTCTGAAACAAAGGAAAGGAAACTGTTAATGAAATCCACACGTGTGTATATATTTATAAATATATATATAAAAAGACAGTGAAAGAAGGCGACAAGCCGCTTATTTCATGGGACCATGCGCTACAAAACACATGGGCCCTACAAAATCAATGTGGCGGATCAATGATGATGAAGCAATGTAGTCATCATGAGAACAGAAGGAAGATTCTCAATAAATTCAAACAACTATGCACATTCCCCAAGGAGAAAACCCACTGCAGAACCCTATGCAAATCATGAAGTATCTCTCCGGAAACATTTTTGCAAAGAACAACTCAGGATAAGAAAATCCCAAGGAGTTCTCTATGAAGAACTAAGTTCTTTAGGAGAATTAAATTCCCAGAAAATTGGCAGAGCTAGGCTCTTGGAAATGGAATTAAATTCCAGAAGGAAACAAGACCATCATCAATCCCCTAAGATCAGCGAAACCCTAGCAAAAGGGGTTTATTATTTAAAGATTGGACATTTTTTAAAGAACTTAGAAAGATGGGTTTTTTTTAGAGGGAAAAACCCTTGGCGTGGATTTAAAATCCAAAGAAAATTTCTACAAGAAGTTCCTCGGCCGTCCAAGATCCGTACCTGAAAAGGGAAATCTTTTGTTGACAGAGTTAAACTCTGAAATTTTTTGAAACAGAGAACTGAGCTCTAAGAAAGAGAATTAAATTCTCAAAGCAAGAACAAGGAAGAAAGAAGATGAAGGAGTGGAGGCACTGCTGAAGAGACCCTTGCATTTATAGGATGTGATGGGAAACGGTTCATCTACCCCCTTCCCAAGGCAGATCCAATGGCCATAAAAGTTACAGCGTTGCACTCAAGTGCAAACACATGAGAACAACGCTGTGGGGGCATTTGTTCCCTCATAAAAAAAATCAGGAAAAACCCCATGGGCATCACGTGCCCACACATGATCATAGGTCACGTGCAGACACGTAATGGGCTCTTAAGCCTTCTAAAGTAATAAGAATTAAATTCTAATCAACAGGAGTCACGTGCCCACACGTGATGGGCCTTTAAACCCACTGAAAGGGATTAAAAGATATAATAAAACAGCAAGGAATACCCCAATAGCGCATCATGTGCCCACACATGACCAGAGGTCACGTGCAGACACGTGATGGGTTTCTAAGCTCTCTGATTAATAGAATTAAATTCTAATTAAATAATCAATCAGTGGAGTCACGTGCCCACACATGATGGGCCTTTAAACCCACCGAAAGGGATTAAAAGATATAATAAAACAACAAGGAATACCCCAATGGGGCATCACGTGCCCACACGTGACCAGAGGTCACGTGCAGACACGTGATGGGTTCCTAAGCTCTCTGAATTAATAGAATTAAATTCTAATTAAATAATCAAACAGTGGGGTCACGTGCCAACACGTGATAGGATTTTAAACCTTCTTAACTAATAGAATTAAATTCTAATTGAAGGAAATCAAGAACCCTAATATTTCCCTAGATCTTTCCAAACAAAAAGATTGCACTCTGTAAAGGGAGCACCGTTGGATTAAAAATCCAATAGTGATTAAAAATCACCAATTTATAGAAAGATTCTATACATGGAAATATTTTCCTAAAAATTGTCAAGAGCAACAGAAAAAATATCTTTTGGATTAAAATCCAATGGTGAATAAAATTCACCAAGTGATCTAAAAGATCATGTTGGTTACAAAATCAATCAAAATCTTTCAATGAAAAATTGACTAAACAAACTGATTCTTTTCTTTCTCCTATAAATAGGAGCCAAGAAAAGAAGAGGAGGGGGATTTTTTTGGAGGGATACAACAACAGAGAGAGAATACAAAAAAAAAAGAATTTAATTCTCCAGAGAGAAAAGAAAACCTCTTCAGAAAAAGAAAGAAACCCTAGGAAAGAAAGGGAAAAAGATCATTCTACAAGCTCCCACAAAACAAAAAGAGAATTTAATTCTCAAACTAAGAGTTTAACTCTTCTGAATAAGAACTTAGTTCTTCTTTTGGTTGAAGATCTACAGAAGCAGATCTCCCCATAAGTTGAGAATTTAATTCTCATCAGGGAGATTCTACCATGCAGATCCAAAACTTAGAGGGAGAATTGAGTTTAAAGAATTTAATTCTTCCAAATATATAGGAATTTAATTCCTCTAAATGAAAATAGGGTTTAACCCTACAAAAGAATTTAATTCTTTCAAATACATAGGAATTTAATTTTTCCAAACAAAATTAGGGTTCAACACTACAGAAGAATTTAATTCTTAAACAAAGGACTTGAACTTTTCATGCACGTAAAAGAGATCAGTACCCAACCTGATCACGCGGCAACACGTGACCCTCCCTTCAATGGCCAATAAAGAATGAATGAGATGGGGTCACGTGTTCCCACGCAACCCTTGGATAAATTCCTTAAAATAAAGAGAACAAAGCTAAAGCAGAACATACTTTGGGCTTCTTCACGTGTCCCCATGTGACCCCTGACAAACACCTCTTTAAAAGAAGATGGAAAGAACTGAAAGATTAAAATCCAATGCATAGGCTCCCTCACGTGTCCCCACGTGACCTCTAGAAAATCCTGTTAATATCCAGTGTATGGGTGCCCATCACGTGCCCACACGTGATGGCCATGAATACTAAAAGTGTTTAACACTTATTCTGAGAATAAAATAAGGGAAGCTTGACCCAATCCTAGGGTGCCTCACGTGTCCTCACGTGAGCGCTTCATTCTTTTAGTGTTTAACACTATTTTAAGCACTGCATCCTTAGTGTTTAACACTATTTTATATGGATCACGTGGGAACACGTGATCGCCAGATATGTACTCTAGTATTTAACACTATATTCAAACCAGTCTTAGCCCAAATTGGCTAAGTCTTCCAAAGGCAAGATTCCCCCTTTGACTGAGCCTCAAATACATTCTTGTCTTCCAAGATTGATCATCTCATATGGCATACGAGTGCTCAGCACTCAATAAAAGACAAAAAATATTGTCAGAACCCAGACCCATGCTTAGCGTTGCTAAATAAAGAGGGGCCAAGCCCAAATAAATGTTCAGCAGCCCAAACAAATGTTCAACATTTTAAACCTGAGTGGACTTAGCCCAAGTTGGCCATAAGTCCTTAATTCAGATTAATTGAGCCTATATGCTCATAAATCTTTCGATCTTAGTCCCAAATTGGACTACAGATCTCTCAACTTACATTGGTTCAAGGATACATCTCTTCACTCCTTTGATATATGTCGTTGTAATCCTTCAACGTCTTCAGAGAGGTGACGGGTCCCGACAACTAGATTTTACATGGACTATGATGTCCTTAACTTCGGACTGTGGGGTTCTTTAAACCCATGGACTATGATGTCCTAAACCTCGGACTGTGGGGTCCTTTAAACCCATGGACTATGATATCCTTAATCCCGGACTACGGGGTCCTTTAAACCTGTTGGGGTAAAAATTTACACCCCGGTTGACCGAGTCAAAGTCAAGGTCAACCCCCAAGCTAGGTGGGCCCAAGCCCAGGTCAAGCGGGCACATGCCTAAGTCGAGCCCGCGGCCAGCCTTCCCATGCCAACAACGAAATCATGTCATAAATAATTTTTATGTAATTTTTTATGCATGAATGTAAACAAAATGGGCATAAAGCCAATATTTTGTAAGCCCATGGCTTATGTGAAAAAATGAAATGGCACATGAGCCATGGGATGGCTAAAATGCCATTTTTGTAAAGCCCAAGGGGCTATATGTAAATGTGTAAGCCTATATAAGGCAACATGATGATGAATAAAATAAAACAACAACTTTCATTCTCTCCAAAAAAAAAAATTAGATCTGAGATCTTTTCTCCTTCCTCAAGGTTCCAAAACCTTCTTCTTTCTCTTGAATTAAATCAAGAGTTTTACTCTTCCTTTTCAAAAACAAAATAGTTTTTCACCACCAAACCCACAAAGGGAAACTTGGATCTGTCTTTAGATCTCAAAAAGGAGAGATTTTGAGATCTCACATCTCTTGATCTTCAAGATCCAGCTAACAGAGGAGGAAGAAGAAGAACCCTTTCCATTAACCCCAAAAACACATTTAGGAGTCCAACTCCACTCTGATTTCTCTTCCGAGAATCTTTTTTTGGCTAAAAGCCTATTTTCCTCGCCGACGCTCAAGCGCAGAGCGTCCACGTGCCGATACGTGGCGCTCTTGCGCTCAAGCGCCCCGCGCTCAAGCGCAAAGCGCCCACGTGCCGACACGTGGCGCGCTTGCACAACAGCGCCCTGCGCTCGAGCGCAAAGCGCCCATGTGCCGACACGTGGCGTGATTGCGCTCAAGCGCAAGCGCTCGAGTGCAAGCGCTCGAGCGCAAGTCGCCCCAGTGCCGACATGTGGCGCGCTTGCGCTCAAGCGCACAGCGCTCTGGCGCAAGTCACCCCCGTGCCGACACGTGGCACACTTGTGCTCAAGCGCCCAGCGCTCAAGCGCAAGTCGCCCTCGTGCCGACACGTGGCGCACTTGCGCTCGAGCGTCAGGCGCTGAAGCGCAAAGCGCCCACGTGCCGACACGTGGCGCGCTTGCGCTACAGCGCTCTGCGCTCAAGCGCAGAGCGCCCACGTGCCGACACGTGGCACGCTAGCGCCTGAGCGCACAGCACCTGGGCGCACAGCGCCCAAGGCGCTGGCCCCACGCATCCTTTGGATGCCTTTTCCCCCTCTTTCTTTTATATATATATATACATATATGCATATATATATATATACACATATGCATACATATGTGCACACACACATACACCACGACACTGTCCCTATTAGAAAAAAAATTCTAACGGGGCGCTGCCCCGCACCCCGCAAGGGGGCTGCTAGCCCCCTTGACCCTCAGCCCGCTATCCGGGTAGCGGGACCCCCGTAAAAACTTTGCGTGGCTCCCGATATATTTAAACCCCCCCTCCAAAACAAAACACACGTACACTGCACATTGAGTTCGCATGACCAGTTTAACCCGGAGGTTCCCCGCTCCAAAGGCGAGAGATAATTAACGGCAGCTTAGTCCGCGGCTGCCGGAGATTCGGATCCCCACAATCATTAAACCCCAGCCTACCCTAGGCAGGGGGAATTTGTAGTACGCCTGACAAGCGCACGCGTATTCCCATCTCAATGGGGTGACGAAAAACACCCTACAAAACCCATGGACTATGACGTCCTTAACCTCGGACTGTGGGGTCCTTTAAACCCATGGACTATGATGTCCTTAACATTTGACCGTAATGTCCTTAAACTAATTGACCGCAATATCCATAAACTAAACAATAGAGCCCAAATGCTCTTTTGTTGGATCTAAACGATCCTGTTAAGTAGATCTTAGTCTGAAATTAGACTAACGAGTCCTTAACAAACGTTTAAGTTGATCTTAGTCTCAAATGAGATTAACGATCTTTAAACCCAACCCAAAACCCAAATCTAAGAAAATACAGATTTGGACTAATCCACGCCCTACGGGCGATAAGATAAATTAGTCTCCGTATACAATCCACGGGCAACCAAAAACAAAACAAACACCCACGACACAAAGTGACCATCTGGAGAAGGAGAAAGTTGTTACCGCGATGCGGTAGTGTAATTAACTGCATGGGCTTGCGCATGCAGGGAAAAGCGTCCCCACAATTAAAAACCCCTCAATGAGGGGGAATCTGACGAAGTCTGCTACATCGGCCCCATCCGTTTAAACCTTCGATACATGGTGCCATAAATCAACTTGGTATCTTTGGAGAGATGGACGGATAACACCAAATAGCATCTGGCCCCAAAATTATGGCCCCGACGTCCCAACGTCCCGGTCGCGTCTTCCGGCGGAGAACAGGCCACAAACTAAGCACATGCCTTTTGCACGCCTACAGTCCTTCCACAAGTGTCCATCCCTCTTGCAATAGAAGCAAAAATCTGGACTTGGCTGGTTATTGATTTCTTTTGGTCTCCTAGGTTCAACAGTTGGCCTTGAAGAGGCTCCTCCTGCTATCTGAGTGGCAGGGCGCTTCACTCCGCCAAATTGAGGTTTGCCATTCCTCTTCACTACTCCCTCGTATCTTCGGGCAGCCTTCAAAGCTAGGTCGTGGGTTGGGAAATCCCCTGTAGCTAAGGCAGCTTGGATATCCGGATCTAACCCTTGCTGAAATCTTCTAGATCTGATCTCAGCAGTTGGTATCAAGTGTGCCGCGAACCTGTTGCGGTCTTGCGTTAGCTGTGTAGTATGTGATATTAGAAATCGAATATTGAGACATATCTTACCTACTGACCATGGTAAACTCAGCATCATACTCATCTATAGATTTGGTCCACATAGAACCCTGTTGTAGATGGATGAATTGTTGTTCCATGTCGAATCTGGCAGTCTCAGGGAAGTACTTCGCGTCAAACATATCGCAAAAGGTCATCTATTCAATCGGCTGGGTGAGACGGCTTTCTTCCGCCTTCCACCAGACTCGTGCATTGTCAATGAGTTGCAGCTTCGCAACTCGAACCCAAGCGACCTCTGGCACTTGTGCTGCTGCCAGGTCATCTTCAATACTCTGAGCCCATTCCTCAGCTTCCAAAGGGCTCTCTTTTCCTGAAAATTGCTTTGGGTGTAATGCCCGGAATTGCTTTACTCCGGGCGCTTCCGCTTCTAGTCGGTTCATTAATATAGCAGTCTGTTGTTGCTGTCCTTCCAAGAGACTGCGGATCGCCTCAAGCAGTACCGTCTGCTCATTGATCGGAGAAGCTACGGCAGGTGTAAGCTATAGAGGTGGAAGTTGGTGCTAGTGTTATTTGGGGAATCCATAACCTTAAAAGAAAAGGTTGGGTTAGGACAGATTCAAAATATATGAAATTGGAAGATTCAAGGAATATGAATTGTAAAGAATATTTTTAGTTGCTGGTTCTTGTGTTATATTGCTTAGGTTGTCCACGTAGAATTGACCTGCATGTCCATACAGAGCTGAACTGCATGGGCAGCCAACAAAACCCGTCACGCCCCGCTTCCCAGTGTACGGGCAGAGGACGTGACGAGGCCGCTACGTATTTACTCAGAAGTAAACACGCTAAGCGTATCTAAGCAATATAAAATGAAATGTACGCGAGAGACAAGATGTAAATGAACATCAACTTTATTTATTTAACATTCTTTTTACAATACAATTGAAATGTAAATACATGGAATAAAAACAATGCCTAAACAATGGCATAACAGAAATGGAAATAGTATGTACAAGTATTTAAAGCTCCGGGTCGAATGCTAACTGCTCCGAATCCTTGGTGCTGGGCTCGATCTCCAATGAGTCTGATCCACCTGACAACATTCCAAAGAAAGAAGAATGGGAATGTCGTCAGCGAACAATTGCTCGGGAAGTTCCAAAGGTGAGTAGAGATAGAATAGACAGAAGGAGAATATAAGTTTTAATGTTTTATTATTTTGTTAACGCTGTTGTTTGTAGTTTGGTACAGAAAATGCCGGTGTATACGAGAGAAGTCCAACTTACACCGTGGACTTTGGTAACCCGTAGTACAAGGCTCCATCGAAAATACCATGGAAAAACGACATGGATGTAATTATGTCTTAAGTGACCACCTCATGCCACCTTTAACATATTCCGTACCAGTCTACCCCTTTATAAACCCCGTAGTGTATTAATGTATTGATTGTATTAATTGTATTGTCTGTAGTAAATGGAAGACTTGCCGAAACCATGATATCAGTAAATGGAATGGATGTAAATGGAGAGTCATGTAGACGGAGTATATCCATGGTTCGGTTCGGTCAATATAGATTGATATAGATTGAATAGACAGATTCATGGATTCATGTTGTATTGTAATTTATACTTGAATCACATTCAAGTCAGGTTGATTAGATTGAGACCCGGTCTGAGCCAGACACTTCGAAAAGAACTTGAAATCCTGAATTGGTTTTGATGTTATCGGTAACTGCTGCACATGGACGGCAGGATTTGTGTCTTTTTCCAAGACAATTACCGCGTTGATAACACCGTTTGTTAGATTTTCTACCTTAAATAGGCAGGCACCCATATCTCCGGCTCCCTGAGACTCAAGAGACTGGTCCCACTTAAACCTATGTTTACTAGGGTCCTTATTGTAATTTAACATAACTTGAGGGTTTTTTTAATGTAAAAATAGTTTGATATAATTTTCAAAATATACCTCAAGTATTTAATTACCGTCTTTAGGGTTTTCATAGATGTATATTTTATAGATGTGAAATTTCTAGTGAGTAGAACCTAATTTTCAAAGTATATGGTATTTTATTGAAATATTGTAATTGTGTTGTATTTGGATGATATTTTCATGTAATAGTGATTCCTTTAATTTAGAAAACTTGGAATATTTATATAATTAAAATAGACATTTTGATAATATATATATATATATATATTTAATGAAAATAATTTATTTATTTTCTTGTAGAAATCTCATTTTCTAAAGAAAAAATGCATAAAAATTCCATCGAGATCGAATGCTCCTTTCGAAGGTCTACATCTCGCTCTACTAGGCCCGAAGATGTGCGATAATCCGCACCATCCTGAACGGGGTCCCCAAAAGTGGGTTGTGGAGGCACAATTGCATGGAAATGTTTGATACATCTTTTTATAGAAATGGTTTTATAAGTTAAAGGTATTTATTTGAAAGTCGTTTTATCCCAAGAATAAATTCCCAAAACTTCATCGTGCTATGATAGAGATGTGTGTTGTGATGAGGTAGGTCATTACTTCGTGAACTATCTAAAGGTAATATGTTGTTTATGTCGGAAACTAAAGTATGTGGTATTTTACTGTAAAACTGCGATAAAAATTGCAATATGAATTATTTTGATGTGAAACTTGTTTAATATATTTGTTAATATTTATTGAACATTATATTAAAGTTTGGTATTTTCTTGTTTATGAAAAATAGTATTTTTAAAGAAAAACCGAATCGGAAGTCGGATTAACTCCGCTTCCGTCGGGTTTTAGTATTTAAGATTTTTAGCATAGAGAAAGAGAGGGGAAGAGGGGACTTACTGGCTTGGGATCAAGAGAAGAGAGAAAGGAAGCTACAGAATGCTTCGGGGCGTTGTTTAGTCGCCGGAATCTCCTTGTATCGTTGCCGGAACTTCACCCTTTCGCTAACTCCACTTGTACACAAAAGAGACTTGAAAGTTTTTGAGAGTTTTGGCAGGGAATTCCGAGTGAGGATGTGAGAAATGGGGTATGGTATTTATAAAAGAATTAAAGTTTAGGGGGTGAAAGAAATGCATTAAAATTTGCATTAAAATTGGATTAAATGGGCATTTTATTGCACTCTGGATAAATTCAGAGTAAACAAGCAATAGGGGCTTAGTGGGGTAGGCCAAGGGTTGCAGGGATTTAAATATGGGGGCATTACCGTCGGTTTAGACCGGCGGTGCCGGGGATTTTGTGGGTTTCGCCGGGCTTTTGCTGACGGGTGGGGTTGGGGTTTAGGCCACGTGTTGGTGTCGCTTGGTTTACTCTCGTGCACATGTTTGATTAATCAGTGTCTTTTCAGTTTATATGTAGTGCACATGTAGACTCTTGGGCTCCTAAAAAGATTAAAAGAAAATGCAATAATAACATGTGGCTGATGGGATTTGAACTCAGGTGCCATGTCTCAGCAGTGCAAGGTCTTTACTAGTGAGCTATAAGCTCTTTCTTACCTTTCAAAAGCAAATTAAACCTATAACTTGTGCTCAGACTCAAGTGTTCCTTTCTGTATTTTGGAAAAAAAATCATACAGAAAGTTATGGTTGTTACACAAGGGAATGTAAAGTTGTTGAATCTTATATTTCTTGTTATATATTACTTATGACACTATGTAGAACTGACCTGTATGGACCGCCACAAAACCTGTCATGCCCCGCTTCCTAGTAGACGGAAATTGTGACGTGGCAAGCCTGCGACGTATTTATTTCGAGAAGGTCATTTCCCGAAATAAATACACTAAGCGTAATATAAGCAATATATAAAGACAAGATAATAAACATGAGAGTAAAACTTCAACAACTTTATTTACATTCAACTTGACTCATTTACAATACATGATCTTTAACTGAAAGAAAAATACAAGAATTGAAACGCATAAACAAGTGGCATACATGAACAGAGAAAAGTTAACTGGTCTAGGCCTGGGTCTCGGTCTGTTGGTGCTCCTCCTCTGGGATTTCTACTTCTTCAGTCTCCATTGTATCTGAAGAACATTCCAAGAAAAACAGAGAAGGGTGGAATGCCCGTCAGCGAACTTTCGCTCGGTAAGTCCCAAAGGAAAGAAGTAAAGTAAAAAGTGAAATGAAAAGGTAAAAGTATATTATGAATTATTGAGTATGAGGAATGTTGCGTCAGCATGTTATTTAATATCAACTTGGCAAGTTTGTTTAGCATGCGGTTTTATTGTAATACATGTGAACAAGTATAGTAATGTATGACGAGTAGATAAACATGATAGCATGAGCATGTCAATATAAAAGTAACATGGCCATGTAGTGTAAGTATAGCGAACATGCAGTGAAGGTAAGTGTCTTAATAGGTCTTTACTTGGGTATACTAATTTAACGTAAGTTTAAGGGTGAATGTCAACCAATTTCAAGAGTGTTATCGAACCCAACATGCTGTAATCCAGGGGTAGGGAACCACGGGCCCGCATCAAGTGTTAGTAATGGGACTTCAACCTAGAGTTGAAGTATTTCAAACTCAACAGGCTATAATCCAGGAATAAGAAAACACAGGCCCTCATGATAGCTTGCTTGTGTTAGTAAACATGGATTCATGATTTAATGGGACTCATGAGATTTCATTGGATTCACGAATGAACTACCCCAGCACCCTGTTGTTTCCCCCAATCAGAGCAAAGATCTGTTTTGAAATTCAAAATTCAAAAATTGAAGCAACGCTTCAGATCCAGCGCTAAGCGCGCTGCGCACCACGTGTCAAACACGGATGCGCTAGCGCCAGGTGCGTTGCGCCCTAGGCAGCGCATCATGAGTGCGCTAGCGCTGGGCGCGCCATGTGTCAAACACGGGTGCGCTAGCGCAGGCTGCACTGCGCTCTGAGCAGCACACCACGTGTCAAACGTAGGTGCGCTAGCGCAGGCTGCGCTGCGCTCTGAGCAGCGCACCACGTGCAATGCACGGGTGCGCCAGCGCTGGAATTATAAAATTCCCCACCGTTAGATCAAAAGATCTAATAAATAATGATAAATCATTAATCAGAATTAAAATTCTGTTATGGAAAGATTTTCTTTCAATCTTATTAAAAACAAGAAGACTGCCTTCTATAAAACAGAAGCCCTAGGATCAAAGATCCAACGGTGAGAAATATCCCCAAATCAATCAGAGAAAGATCTTTTTAACTGATTTAACAAATCAACTTGTCCTATATAAAGGCCCCAAGACTTCAAGTCTGAGAGAGAGAAACCCCCCTATAAACTTTGAGAAATTCAAAGAAAGAAGAGTAAGCTCTCAGCAAAAGAAGATTATTTCTTCAAGATAAAGATCATGAACGATGAACACAAAGATGAAATCATCTCATAAAAAGAAGAATTATCTTCTAAACAGATCATAGATTTACAAAGACCAAGGTCTTTCATAAAAAAGATTAAAAGATCTCATTATAAAAACAAAGAAGTACTTACTTCATTCACAGATCATAGATCTACAAAGACCAAGGTCTTTCATAAAAAAGATCAAAAGATCTCATCACATAATAAAAGAAGAACATATTCTTCACACAGATCATTGATCTATAAAGGCAAGCCTTTCGAAAATAAGAACCGTTGTTCTTGAATCTTGAGACAAAGTCTCTTCTAAAAAGAACATAAATTTGTTCACAGATCATAAAAATTGATCAAATGCGCTTTGCGCTATTGAAATGCGCCTTGCGCTATTGAAATGCACCTTGCGCTCTTGAACAACGCTTCTGCGCTCTCTGGACCGGTGCTCACCACCAAAATGCGCCACGTGTCAACCACGTATGCAACTTGCGCTTTGCGCTTCTGAAATAGCGACCGTGCTCATGGGCTGGCGCTCAGCGCCAAACGCGCCACGTGTCACTCACGGGTGCGCCACTAAATTGATAGTGCTCAGCGCTCATAAATTAGCGCTCAGCGCTCATAAACTGGCGCATAGCGCAGAACATGACACGTGTCCCTTACATGCGCGCCACGTGGCAGAAGCGCACTGCACTTTTGATCGGCGCAAAGCGCCTAGCGCACCATAGGTTGCGCTGACAGAACATAAATTGTTCTGATGAATGCTCTGCATTCAATACAAGACAATAAAAGTGTCAAGATCTAATGCTCAGCATTATTAAAAGGGCCAAGCCCAAATAAAGGCTCAATAGTCAGAATAAACAAATTGTTTATTGGACTTAGCCTAATATTGGCCATAAGTCCTCAACTTATATTTAATTGAGCCCATCTGCTCATGAATATTTAACAGATCGTAGTCCCAAATTGGACTATAGATCTTTTAACCAATTCACACCGGTTTGAGGGTACATCTCTTTGCTCCTCTGATATCTGTCGTTGTAATCCTTCAACGTTTTCAGAGAGGTGATGGGTCCCGACAACCATACATTTCACGGACTACGATATCCTTAACATGGACTGTGGGGTCCTTAAGCCCATGGACAATGATGTCCTTAACCTCGGACTGTGGGGTCCCTTTAAACCCATGGACTATGATGTCCTTAAACTTTATGGACTATGATGTCCTTAACCTCAGACTGTGGGGTCCCTTTAAACCCATAGACTATGATGTCCTTAAACTTTATAGACTATGACGTCTTTAAACTACGGACTGTGGGGTCCTTAAACTCATGGACTACGATGTCCTTAACCTGGACCGAGATGTCCTTAAACTAACATTGGACCACCATGTCCTTAAACTGGTAATCGACCGCAATGTCCTTAAACTAGACAACAGAGGCCAAATGCTTTCTTGTTGGATCTAAATGATCCTGTTAAGTTGATCTTAGTCTAGAAATTAGACTAACGTATCCTTAACATACGTTTAAGTTGATCTTAGTCTCAAATGAGGCTAACGTATTCTTAAACCCAACCCCCAAACCCAAATCTAAGAAGATACGGATCTGGACTAATCCACGTCCTACGGGCGACAACATAAATTAGTCTCCGTATACAATCCACAGGCAACCACAAACAAAACAAACACCCACGATACGAAGTGACCATCTGGAGAAGGAGAAAGTGGTTACCGCGATGCGGTAGCGTAATTAACTGCAGGGGCTTGCGCCTGCAGGGAAGAGCGTCCCCACAATCAAAAACCCCTCAAACGAGAGGGAATCTGACGAAGTTTGCTATATCGGCCGCATCCGTTTAAACCTTCGATACACGGTGCCATAAATCAACTTGGCATCTTCGGAGAAGCGGACGGATAGCACCAATTAGCATCTGCCCCGAAATTCAGGCAAGACGGACCTGCGCGGTCGCGTCTCCGTGTTCGGAGGGGAACACCTGTGTATGCTAAGTTACAAGTATTATTTACAGGCCTTGCTCGAATCTATTAATACATCAAGTGTCCAAATATAGTTCATGTAGATATCGAGTATTCATGTCAAGTATTCTTGTATTCATGTCAAGTTGTATTCATGATTCGAATCAAGTCGAGTCATGTTTGCATGGTGATATTGTTCTGATATTCATGTTCAAGTTCCAGTATATATGGATTCATGTTGTATTGGAGTTATATTTGAAATGTATTCATGTATTGAAATGTATACAGATTGACTGAGACTCGGATTGAGTCAGCCACTTAAACAGAATTGAATTCCTGAGTTAGGTTTTGGAGTTATCGGTAACTGCTGCACATGGACGACAAGATTTGTGTCTTTTTCCAAGACGATTACCATATTGATAACACCGTTTTTAGTTTGTCTATCTTAAATAGGCAAGCACTCACATTCTCCGGCTCCCTGAGGCTCAAGCGAACGGATTCCGTTCAAACCTATATTTACTAGGGTCCTTATTATAAATTAATATAACTTGAGGGGGTTTTATGAAAAATATTTTTAGTAAACTTTCAAAATAATTCTCAAGTGTTTATTTATCGTCTTTATGAGTTTCATGGATGTAAATTTTAGAAATGAGGTATTCTAATGAATAAATACCTGGCTTGAATAATAGATGGTATTTTTGTGTAAATTCGATTTGAATGGATTCTTAATGGTATTTTCATGTAATTTGCAATTCTTTTTTTTTTGTTTAGAAAAAAATATGGAATTTATCATATATGTAAAATAGATGGTTTAATAATGTTTATATATAATTATTGAAAATAAAATTTATTTATTAAATAGAAAATCACATATTTCTTAGAAACCACATTAAAAATTTCATCGAGATCGGATGCTCCGTGAGGATGTCTGCATCTCGCTCTACTAGTCCTAAGGATGTACGATAACCCGCACCATCCCTATCGGGTTTCCCAAAATGGGTTGTAGAGACTTAATTGTAAGGAATTTAATCAACACAACTTTAAAGAATACGGTTTTATTGGTTTAAGATATTTTATTGTAAAATTATATTTATCCCACAAAGTATTGTTCCAAAAACCATCGTGCTATGTCATGATAAGTGTTGTGATGGGGTAGGTCATTACCTCGTGAGTTTTCTAAAGTAATATGAGTAAATATGATGAAAGATGTCAAATAGAAAGTTTGTGGTATTTAACCGTAAAATTGAAATAAAAGTTGTATAACATTGTATTTGAATTGAAACTTTTTCTAAATGTTTGTTTATGATTATTAAACAAGATGTAACAATATGGATGTTTGGTTATTAAGAAAAGTTGTGTTTTTAACAAAATTAGAACTGGAAATCGGAATAACTCCACTTCCGACGAGTTTTGAAAAGAGATCTTTTTAGAATAGGAAAAGAGGAGAGGAGAGGGGACTTACAAGATGAAATGAGAGAGGGGAGGTTGAGGAAGGATTTGAAAGCTTTGTGGAGTCGCGGGATCACCGGAATTGTCTCGAATTGTCACCAGAACTTGACCTCGGGCTAACTCCACTTGTACTCTTCTTTGACTTGGTAAATTTTGAGCATTTTGAACAATAGATTTCAGAATGAAGAGGGTTAGAGCATGATGCTGTATTTATAGAGTAAAATTAAGGTTTTGAGAATTGAAAAGAGAAATTAAAATGCATTAAAATGGATTTAAAGAGTGAAATTAATCTCTCTGTTAATTTACAGAGAGATCAAACAGCTGAGGAGTAGTGGGGATAGGCTAAGAGGTGTTGTGGGGAAAATTGGGGACCATCCCTTATGGGGAGCCCGGCGGTGCCGGCCGTGGGCACGATCTCGCTGGCCAAGTGAAGGCTTTGGGCGCTACGATTCTTGCTACGTGTCCATGGCTGTTCATATATCATTGTGCACATGTTTATTTTTTCTGTCTTTTCATTTTTATGTGTATTGCACATGGGCTACGTCACCGCAGTGTAAGGCTTTACTAATGAGGTACAAGTGTTTTCTTGTTGTTCTTAAGTAAATTAAATTTATAATTTGTGCTCAGGCTAAGATACCACTTTCTGTACATTGAAAAGAAAAATTTTATACAGAAAATTAGAGTTGTTACATAAAAAACGCTTCTTTTTCAACCCATCTTAACAATAATAATAAATCTACATCTCGAAAAAAGAGATGAAGGCCTATAACCTCAATCACATCCTTCAAAAGTATAAAATTTAAAATTTTGTTAAAATAATTGAAGAACAGATTATACATTTCCTAGAAACGGAGTAGATTGGGTAGTTGAATCTAAACTCGCCTCTTCTCTCGAAATCCCCCACTTGAAATTTGTCAGATTTTAATTAATAAATGTTGTATGCGTCTTAATTTATTAGACATGCCATGCGCAACACAAATACAACAACCAATCTAACAAATTTTATTTTTCATTAAACCACCCTATTTAATATTGTCCGTTTTATTAGAGTTTTCGTTTTCTTTGTGAAATTGGCACACGTCCCAGACGCTCCCACCGGAACAACTACCCATCAAATCTTCGAGATTTTATGTGAGAATTTTTTTTGAAAGTTTGGATGAGTAAACAAAATTTTCAAAAAAAATATAACTCACAAGGTTAATAGTAAAAACCCACAACTAACTCAAAACTTGAGTGGGAAATCCCCCCAAAAAAACTCATGAAATAATTTTTCTTAATTTTCTGTACTTTTTAAAATATTTTTTTCCGCAGGCCGACCCAGCAAGGCCCTGTTGCAGGCCCGGCCTGCTTGGCTGTAGGAAAAAAATTAAATAAAAAATTGTTTTTCTTGTGGATTTTCTGAAAATCCGAAAAACCCAATTTCTTCTTTAAATCAGAAATATATTTTTTTTGTTAAAAAAATATTTGTTCCTTGCCAAATAAATTTTTTTTCAGTAAACCCAGAAAGATCTTATCAATTTACTTTTCTTTCAAAAAATATTTGGGCTTGCCAAATGAAAAAATAATTCCGAGAAGATTTCCTTTCGTCTTGAAATTTTTTGTTTTTTTGTTAAAAAAATATTTGGTCCTTGCCAAATCAAAAAATCCCGCAAGTTTATCCAAAAATAGTGTTAGGGTTTTGAAAATTTTGCTACCTAACCGACATAAAATCTCACCAAAAAGAAAAATTAATTTTTTACACAAAATGATCCAATCTTTTTTTTTTTTAAAAAAAATTACTCTCCCTTTGTTCTGCCTTTGTTTCCTGGCCAATCTCACATCAAGAAAAAAAATCTATACATCAAGGCGTCATTAAAAAAATAGATCTAATCAATCATGACATATGATGCAAAAATTGATAGATCTTTGAAGATCCATAAAAAACGATAACCCTAAAAAATCATAAATCTGTCGAAAACAATTAAAAAAAATCTCGATCTGCTTTTAGATAACAAAAGCCCGCAACTTTTGAGTTACAATTATTTAAAAACGACAGATCTATTAATTTACAAACGTGGGCATGCAAGCTCCGATACCAATGTAGCATAAAAGTGCGTAGATACAATACATACAATCAAAGCAGCGAAAATAAATGTGTATCTACGCTATGTGATCGTTATTCTCGTCCACGTCACGTTTTAGATCTCTTACGCCTTCACGCAATGACCGGAAGGGAACCACACTTGAAGAAGCGAGAATCCCCCACACGATCATCCCACAAACCGGCCGTAGTAGAATGGGATTGAGGAAGGAGATACCGGCTCGATGTTTGTCTCTTTATTTTTTCTCCAAAAAACTCTCTATATGTTATGTTATATATATAAAAGCCTAGTCCTCTATATATGAGTATATATAATACCCACTCATAATGGCGGAATTGGGTAAGGACGGGGCCCAATGGCTAACAAGTTTGATCAGGGGTAGTTTATATAGAGTGGCAATGTTACTTAATTTGGGCTCAAATCCTAATTAATATCAGAATGGAAGATTATTGCATTTTTAATTAGGTAATAGAGTGTGGATATCGTTACCTTATTTAGCCTAAATTCCTGATTAAAATCAGAATACAAGATTACTATATATTATTAGTAATGTGTTTAATATAAAAAAGGTTTCCTATAGTTTTATATTTACTAATTAAATTAGTTTTATTATTTCAACCCTTTTAACCTTTACATTTTGTATACGCAATATATGAATTAGAAAGACTAAATGTAACTAAATGCAATGACATTTAAGCATATATTTAGATAAAATATCATATACTTTACACTGCAAATAAGTACCATTAACCAAGCATTTTCTACATAAATAACGCGAGCCTCTGATATTTCTCAAGTTAAAAATAAAAAAGATGCCTAAAAATATAGCAATCCTTTTATGGGAAACTGATGACACTCAATATTGACGACCTCCAAGATCAGGACACGTGGCAGATGACGTGTCCCAAGACTGAGAAAAAAGGGCCCGCAGATGCCGACCAGGCCGCCCCACACCCGACCTGCAAGCACAAGCCGGCCCTCCACGAGGCCCCCTGCAAATCAGCCTCCTCGGCCATTCAGCTCGTCCCGAGCCACCATAGGACCAAGACTCCTCGGCCTCCCCGCTCATCCCGAGCTCCCTGCCGAGGTCGTCTTCCTCGCCCTCCGACCAACTCCACCGCTCACAGGCGTAACCGCCGCTCCGCGAATCTCGCCATGCACGGATTCTCCGCCAGTAACATCCCACGTTCCACGCCATCACGATCCCCATTAATGGGCGATTCGCTCTCTACGCGGACGTGACGTCGGGAGCGTAACCGCCGGCGAGATTCTCGCGCCTGCAGCTGCGTGCCGCCACCGCTATATAAACCCCCGTCACAGAGCGGTCAAGTAAGCCATCCATTACACTTTACGCCGTTACTCTGCTCGGATCTCATCACTAACTTGAGCGTCGGAGGGTCCTCAGTGGTACCAAACCACCCCGGGACTTCTCTGCAGGTACTCGGCGACAGCCTCCTCACCCCACCTTCTCCTCTCAAAACCCATTAAGACCCACACGCAACGAAGGACAATCAACCCAGTTCACCTCGAGATCAACGGAAGACAACATCTGACGGAGGCCCGAAAAGGAGCTCCATCAGTTGGCGCCGTTTGTGGGAAAGTTAAAATTCCACAAAATACAAAGTTGACCTTCCTATCTCCTCTCTCATGGCAGACGACCATCCTGGGGATCTCAGTACCAGCCACCGCCTTCCGCTCACCGAAGGCGGGGATGAACCTCCCCCCATGACTGTCATCAATGCCTTCGCAGGCCGGATAGATCACCTGCAATCTCTCATGGAGGCCCTCGTCCGCGTCCAAACGACCGCACCCAGGCCCCAGATCGCTGCTCCTCCGCCTCCAGAAGACTCTGTCCCTGTCTGGACGGCCAACCACCAGCAGGCTGCATCCCCTCGCCACCGGTCCCTCGAACCGGTGCTCCCTGAGGCCCGCTGGGCGCCCCAGGGCTCCACGCCGAGATCCGCCGCCAGGGAGCCTCGCCCCGAGCCTCCTCGCGACCCTTACCCCCCTGAGGAAATGTCGGTCACCTCTCCTATCCACGAACGTGGCCGACCCCACCATGGTCGACGGGAACGCACAGAAGGGGTCCGCCCTGGCGACTCGAGAGCTACCCTATCCCGGGACCTGAGGCACCTTATCGAGAGAAACCGGGGCCGCTCCCAGATGCAGTCCACCCGCAGCGGGGCCCGGGAATCCCAAGACGCCGATTTCTCAAGGTACCACGGTCGGCTCGACGCCCTCGAGAAAAAGATCGAGGGCATGCGCCGAGAAGCTCACCTCTCGAGCGACGGGGTTAAGTACACCTCCGACTCGCTCATGAAGCCATTCACCGAGGAACTGCTCGCCGTGCGCGTCTCCTCGCGTAATAAGCCCCCGAAGGTCTCTCTGTTCGATGGGAAAACCGACCCGAAGGACCACTTGGACGCTTTCACCGCGGGAATGAGCTTCCAAGATCACTCCGACGCCGCCCAGTGCAGGGCCTTCCCGGCCATCCTCATCCGCGCGGGTCGGGACTGGTTCCGGGGGCTCGAGCCCCACTGAATTTCAACCTTCGACGAGCTGGCCACCCAGTTCCTCGGCCATTTCGTGGGGAACCGTTGACAGAAGCGCACGGTCGACTACCTCTTCACGGTTACAAGCGGGGACAAGGAAACGTTCAAGGCCTATATTACCTGCTTCTACAACGCCCTCCTCGAGGTGCTTGAACACCGGGACGAGACAGTCATAACGGCACTCAGATCTGGTCTGAGGCACAAAGAATGGTTGCTCTCCTTCGCGCTGGCTCAACCTAAGACCATGGCCGAAGTCAAGGCGTGGACCGAGCGCGAGGTCCAGCTGGAATCCGAAGTGAATGCCAACCTTCCCCGGGCGGATCGGCCCGACCAGAAGAAAAGGACTCAGGAGGACATGCCGGAGCGTCAGCAGCCCTACCACCCGAAGTTCCAAGAGTATACCCCCCTCAACGTCTCCCTCACGGTGTTGCTGGAGGAGGCCCAGAATGAGGGGTTCTTCAAGTTTCCTCCGGTCCCACGTCAGGCCGCTAAACGAACCCGGGGCCCCTACTGCGCTTTCTACCGGGTACTAGGCCACGCCACGGAGGACTGCAAACAATTGAGGGACTACGTCGAGGAGCTCATCCCGTCTGGGCACCTCGCCACCTACCTAAGGGACAAACGGCAGGCCGACCGCAAGCAAGAGCAGCCTCGCCCTCCCACCGACTTGACCATCGGCCAGATCATGCTTGTTTCAGCAGACTGCCAGCCCGGGGCTCAGGGAGCTCCATGCCCTATGCCAACCACGGGGGCCGACAACCCTTCAGGGAGCTCGGCCCAAGCCGACCAAGTCATCCTTTAACCTATACCTGTTCTTTTTCTTTCTTTTTTCTAAAAGAAATGTAAATTCTTCCTAGGATCTACTGTTGACTAAATAAAGATCAATGGAACATTGCGAAAAAGAAAGGAAATCTTTGTTCATTCAAAGGGTATTACGGGCTCCTCAGCCATACATGCATAAAAAAAGGTTACAATAGCGGGGTTAAGGGGTGCAGCGAGCAACCGGGGCTGCGCGAGTTCCAGCCTCTGTTCCCGGTTCCCCCCCGCGGGCGTCGACCCCGAGCCTTAGCTCGTAGCATTCCCGGACGAGCGCCTCCGAGCGCGCTAGCCAGTTTGCGGAGATCAAGCCGAAGCGCCTCCAGGACCGCAGCTTGCCCACGGCCTCGTCGAAGAGCTGCTCCGACAGGGGGTTGTAAAGCCCCGGCGATGCCCTCCAGATGGAGTACATCAGTAGCTGCAGCAGGGAGGAGCGCCTAGGGAGCAGCCGACCGAAGTGCTCTTCAATGCGAGCAACCACCAACTGCACCGTGTCCTCGGTGCGGTCGCGGTCATAAAGGTACACATCTGCAGAACTGATGATTTCGGGGATAGTGCATGGGAAATCCTCCATTTTCGATGGCCTATCTGCGAAGAGGAAAGAACCAGTACTCCTTTTATATCCCGCTGTGCAGCTCAACGGCCGCCACGCGGCGTCCATCGAACGTCGCCTGGTCGAAACGAAGCGACGCGCCACGTGGCGTCCATCGAACGTTACTCGGCGGAAACGAAACGACGCGCCCCTGTCACTTCGTCTCCCCCGGCATTCAATGCACTAGATGCACACGCCGTTGCCCCGACCATTCCCATTCCCCGTGCCTACAGCTGAACGACCGGGCTGCGCCTCGTCAAAGATTCAACTCAGCAGCCGCCCTGCTCAAACATCCCCGGCCGGCAGCTCCCCTGCCACAACGCCGGGGATCAAAAATACTTCCCAGAGGCATCCCAGAATCAGTCGAGGCCCGAGATTCCCTCGCTCGGCTATCCCCCGCGGGCAGCTTCCCTGCCACAACGCCGGGGATCAAAAAAAGCCCTCCCAGAGGCAGTCGAGACCCGAGGTTCCCTCACTCGGCTATCCCCCGCGGGCAGCTTCCCTGCCATAACGCCGGGGATCAAAAAAGCCCTTCCAGAGGCAGTCGAGGCCCGAGGTTCCCTCGCTCGGCTATCCCCCACGGGCAGCTTCCTTGCCACAACGCCGGGATCAAAAAAGCCCTCCCAGAGGTAGTCGAGGCCCGAGGTTTCCTCGCTCGGCTATCCCCCGCGAGCAGCTTCCCTGCCACAACACCGGGGATCAAAAAGCCCTCCCAGAGGCAGTCGAGGCCAGAGGTTCCCTCACTCGGCTATCTTTCAGGACAAAAGCCCTCGCCACGAGGCACCGGGCAGTAACCCTGCCCGGCCAAGGGTCCTTGATGGGCTTCCTACAGCCTTATAGCTTTCCTCGCGCCAAGGGCCAAAGTCCTCCCAGAGGCAGTCGAGTCCTTGCCCAGCTATCCCCGGCTGGTAGCTTCCTACCACAACCGACAGGGATCAAAGTCCTCGCCAAGAGGCACTGGGCAGTAACCCTGCTCGGTCCTAGTCCTGAAGGATCTAAAAGCCCTCCCAGAGGCAGCCGAGCCCGAGGTCCCCTCGTTCGGTTATCCCCCGTGGGCAGCTTCCCTACCACAACGCCGGGGATCAAAAAAGCCCTCCCAGAGGTAGTCGAGGCCTGAGATTCCCTCGCTCGGCTATCCCCCGCGGGCAGCTTCCCTGCCACAACGCCGGGGATCAAAAAAGCCCTCCTAGAGGCAGTCGAGGCACGAGGTTCCCTCGCTCGGCTATCCCCCGCGGGCAGCTTCCCTGCCACACGCCGGGGATCAAAAATTCCTCCCCAAGGCTGGTAGTCGCCTAACCACAACTCTAAAGAGCCAAGCCCTCCAAAAAGACGACCGAGCAGCTACCCTCACCCTCAGATGACGGCAGATACTCTAAATCAGAAACAGATGCCAGGTCTGACCAAGCCTAAACGATCTCCCCCTCGACCTCGGGGTATAAGGAGATACCTCCTCGGAGACGCTCGTCGGCAAACAACTGCAGTCAGCTCGACGGACGACGTTAGACAGAGGGCCAACCTGACATGAAAGCACAACGACGCTAGTAAAAATATCCCAAGCGAGTATTCTTCACAAACAGATGGTAGAAAGGAAAAATTTATCACAGCTGAAGAAGGAAAACTTTATTACTACTGCCAAAGATAAGTTTTTACAGAAGGTATTTTCTGGCTCCTCAGCCTTACAAAATTCAAAAGAAAAAAAATGAAGATAGGAGAGCGGGGGCTCTACACCTCGGGCCCGGGCACGACCTCGAGGTCCTCAACCTCCACCACTGGGGGCGCTGGGTCCTCGGCCCCCACCTTGCCGGGAGCCTCTCCCCCTTGCTCGTCGGCGCCCATGAGGGGGAACTCTGCCCGGAGATCCGTGTCGTCGAATTCCGGCATCTTAGACTTCACGGCATCAAGGGCGTCATGCCAGATGCGGGTCGTGGCCACGGCCAGGTCGTCATAAAAATCCCTCGACTTTTATAGCTCGCCACGGCCTTCGACCTAGCCGACTTGAAGGCCTCGGCCGACGCCCCCAGCTCCTTCCGGAGGGTCTTCATCGTCTTCTTCAGGTTGCCGGCGAGCACCTGAGAGTCACCGAGCTTGCCCTCGGCGATCGCGGCAGCATCGCGATGCCGGGCGACCTCCCTTTTCTCGGCTGCCACCTCGCCCTCCAGGGCGGAGATCCTCGCCGACATCGCCTCCTGCTCTCGCCTGGAGCTTTCTTGCAACGCGGCGAGCTGGCTCGCGGCCTCCACCGCCAGGGCTACCACCTCGTTCTCCATGTGGAGGGCGAGGGCCACGTGCTGGAGAGTCTGGGAAGGCGCAAGAAGAAGAAGGATCAGAAACATGAAGGAAAATACTAAATCTCACTATGCAATGAGGGCCTTACCTGCACGGCTTCCTGGGCGATCGACGCCAACTGAGCTTTGAGGGTCCCCCCAGGAACCCGACCCCCGGCCGAGATCTCTATCTCGTGGCGGAGGCTGTCCGCGAATGACAGCCCGGACGGCACCGCGAACCGGAGCCCCCCTTCCTCCACCACGGTCGGCGAGGACCGGCCCCGGGAAGGTCTCCGGGAACTCCTCTTGAGCGCCTCCGAGGGGGAGCCGATCTCCTCTTTCGAGGCTGTGTCCTCCACAATCAGGGCCCGCTTCCGATCCGACGCTCTGCTGGGGCCCTGGGCGGGATCCACCGCTGAACGTCCCCGGGGAACCGTCACCGGGGCAGTGGGAGCGGGGGAAGGCTGCGCCTGGGAAGAGCTGGCACCCCCGGCCCTGGCAGGCTGCCTCGGTTGACGCATAGCATCTCGGAGAGTGCCGAAGTCCATAGATCCTGCACAAAACAAACACCCAACTCATCAGCAACACGAGTAAAGCATAAACCCAGAAAAGCAAGCCTAACTTACCGACGAACTCGGCGGGGCTAAGCCCGGCCCAGCTCAAGACCCTCTCGGACAACAGCACGTCATGTTTGGCGATGGGCGCCCACGACGCCACTCTCACCGCGGCGGGGTCGTTGGACAGGTTCCCCGGCAAACACTTCTCCCTCGACCATTTGGTTGGCACCGGCCAATCCTCGCCCTCGGGAGGGGAAACGAAGAAAAATTTCTTTTTCCAATCATGGATGGAGGAGGGCAAGGACACGATCCCGGTCCTGGCAGTGACCCCGGGCCGCTTCCTAAAAGTAAAGTAAACCCATCTTGGGTCGCCCGCTCGACTGCCGGAGTGACTCTTGAAAACAAGGGAGGAATCGAGAAGGGAAAGACTGAAAGGAACCGCCTGCAGCCTCAGGCGGATCAGGAACCCAAGGAGAAGCCTCCACGCGTTCGGCGCCAGCTGGCCAGGGGCCAAACCGAAGAAATTCAGAGCGGCGATGACCTCAGGAGAGAAGGGCAGGCGCATTCCGCCCCAAAAAGCTTCCAAATACAGGGCAATCTCCCTGCCCCGTACCTGGTCTGCCCTCTCTCCCTCCTCGGCCAGACGGAGCGTGTAGCTCGGGGGAATGTGGAAGCGAGCTCGAGCGTTGGCGAGCTCGTCCTCATGCCTCACCCAGCACGAGGTGCTGGGGGCTACATCTACCGCCTCCTCCCTGGAGGCGGCCCCCGCCTCACGGCCCCGGGGAGAGGGCCTAGCCCCTGCTCCCCGAGGGGACTCGGACACGTCTAAAGGAACCCTAATATCTACTCCTACAACGTATACTGATTCTATAGGGGAAGACATCTAACCTGGGAAAGAAATTCTTCAAAAGTTGGGAACAAGGGAGGGGAGACGAGCACCGAACAACTGGGGCTTGAGAATGAGAAAATATGAGAGAGTAAGGGCCCTAGGGCGGGCCCCACCCGTATTTATTACCGCACATGGCCTCATCCAACGGCGCCCACCGTCTCCTGCCGAAACGGCTCCTTGCGTCCAGCGGCTCAGATCGTTCCACGTGGCAGCCCAGCGATTGACCGCGTCCAATCAGACGCTGCAGGCTTGCGCGCGTCACATCAGCCAGCTGGCGCTCGACATGTGGACCGTCGCTTCGACTGCAGAGTGCACGAACCGGTGCACCCTCCTTAAATGCAAAGATCTCGTCTCGATTCGCTAGTGGAGAAGACAACCGACGACTCGAGGACTCATCCCGGCACAACCCTGAAGAGGAGCTCACCTCGGGGGGGAGGCAGTCCACTCCTGACCCGACCCGCTAGATGGTCGGGGCAAGAGTGGGGGGCTAATGATGACACTCAATATTGACGACCTCCAAGATCAGGACACGTGGCAGATGACGTGTCCTAATACTGAGAAGAAAGGGCCCGCAGAGGCCGACCAGGCCGCCCCACACCCGACCTGCAAGCACAAGCGGGCCCTCCACGAGGCCCCCTGCAAATCAGCCTCCTCGGCCATTCAGCTCGCCCTGAGCCACCATAGGACCAAGACTCCTCGGCCTCCTCGCTCATCCCGAGCTCCCTGCCGAGGCCGTCTTCCTCGGCCCTCCGACTAACTCCACCGCTCACAGGTGTAACCGCCGCTCCGCGAATCTCGCCATGCGCGGATTCTCCGCCAGTAACATCCCACGTTCCACGCCATCACAATCCCTATTAATGGGCAATACGCTCTCTACGCGGGCGTGACGTCGGGAGCGTAACCGCTGGCGAGATTCTCGCGCCTGCTGATGCGTGCCGCCACCGCTGTATAAATCCCCATCACAGAGGGGTCAAGTAAGCCATCCATTACACTTTACGCCGTTACTCTGCTCGGATCTCATCACTAACTTGAGCGTCGGAGGGTCCTCGGTGGTACCAAACCATCCCGGGACTTCTTTGCAGGTACTCGGCGACAGCCTCCTCACCCCACCTTCTCCTCTCAAAATCCATTGAGACCCACACGCAACGAAGGACAATCAACCCAGTTCACCTCGAGATCAACGGAAGACAACATCTGACGGAGGCCCGAAAAGGAGCTCGAGCTCCATCAGTTGGCGCCATATGTAATTAACCAAAAGATGCCAATGGCTCATGGTAATTAGTAATTACTCCTGCTCCTTAAAACGAAACAAATTTATGGTATTTATTTGCAATTTACAAAATATATAGCGTTTTATTTGGAACAAGCTGAAAAGTCCTGGTAGTTTGCTGAATTATAGACAATACGAAGTAGTTGGGGGGCTGTCTACAAAATATCCCTTGCTAGTTTTATTCGTTGGGATCCTTCATTTCCTCTCCGCTCTCTCAATTTCTCCCCCTTTTCCTCAAACGGGTTCGGGTTCGATCTTAATGGCTAATCCGCAAGAATCGAGCCCGCTCCTAAAGCACCCCGACATCGGCGACGAAGCTCCGATCCACGAACCCAAACCCTCACCCGTTAAGACCCCGCGGCCGCCTCCTCCTCCTCCGTCGTCAGCCGCCGTTACGAAGCCTGTCGACGATTGGACGGCGGAGGGCCTGCCGTTATCGAACTGTACCGTGATCAGCGAGCCCCTGCCACGCCAGCAGTGGGACTCGAGCCTCTTTGATTGCCTCGGCCGCAACGATGAGTTCTGCAGCAGCGATCTCGAAGTCTGTGAGTTCCTTTAATTAATCCCTTGATCTTATGATTTGCTAATTTGTTTTTAAAAGCAAATTTTGTTATTAGATCGCTCAATTTCATTTTGCTTGATATCAAGAGGGTATCATATCAAGCACTTGTACATCCTCTGATTGAAAATCGTTTTCCTAATTCCCATTCTAACCCTTTCCTCTTCTTCTCAACTCAGAACCCTAATAACTTGATGAAAAGAATCGGCAAAATCAAATAATAATAACAATATAGAAAAATAGTCATCTTGTATCTCCTTTGTTTCCCCTTGAAATTAATGGAGAGAAGATGTTAAACATGTTTTGAGAATTAAAGGAATCCAAAAGTATCTTCGGGATAATGAAAAATTAATTTGGAGTTGTAGTGTAAGATAAGACAACATCAGACATTTAGATCAGGGCTAAAAGATTGGTTTCTTTAGAGTTGAAGGGGAAGGAGTTGGAGTAAAATGGGTATTATGAAAAATATTTATCAACCGTAGGATGTATTAGTGCTTATTATAATAGTCAAGGGGTATAAATGCTCAACCCCTATAGTTTAGGGGGTCTATGTCCAAATAACCCTTTTTATAAAAAAATCATATGAACTGCACCTTTCCTCGGTGGTTTGTTAATATATATCACAATGACTATGAGGTTGGCTATCAATCTTAATAAAAAGGAAAGAACCATTATTTCTCATGACTAATGTAGGTAGAAGCTATTCATTGTCATGCTTCATCTTATCCAGCATACCATCAAAATTTGTTTTCTACTAGCCTAATAGTTGATGTTGATCAATATTTTTATGCTTATTTACCAAAATCTCTGTGTGGGTTCATGTTGCTTAGTGATAGACCCAACATGTACAGGCTAATGATGACTCTCTATAATCATCATGTCGTGTCCAAGCTATTTGGTCTAGCATTTGAATTACATGTTGCAAGTTCATAAATTTTAACAATATTATCTATGTTTTTCTCTTCTATTGAACATTCAGTACAAATCTATGTACGCAGTTCTAATGTGATCTAATCTGTCAAGTATATTGTTATTAGCTTATGCCATTGTATTTAAGTAGTTCAACAGTTCATTTCTGCTTCTTCTCCTCATATCCTTATGTATTATAGCATAGCACTTTTTGTTTGATACAACTACTGTTGTGCACTTGTGATGCATGACTGATTATATGAGATATTATATGGATTTATTTTCTTAGAGTTTATTATCTCAAAATATTTTCTTAGAGAGTGTATACATGGGGCTTAACTTGATACCAGTCAATATGAAGATATAATACTACATAATATTAATTTTTAGTTGTAATACAAAATATGGTCTTCTATTCATAATAGAGTACGTATAACAAAAACAATGTTTTGATTGAGCTCCTTGTATAATTAAAAGTCGTCTATTTTTATAAAGTTGGTATGCATTTATTCATCTGTAGAGTGATCTTTTAGTACTGTATAGACCTTTAAAATTCTACAACATGATTTTTGTGTGTGTGTGTGTGTGTGTGTGTGTGTGTGAGAGAGAGAGAGAGAGAGAGAGAGAGAGAGAGTCATAAGATAATTCAATGGTAGAGACCGCCTACATCTACACAAAAGGACAAAATTAATCTGGGGGCTCATAGATGTTTGCATTATAAGAGTATAAACTAAACTTGATCCATGACTTTTGTCCTGAAATGTTATTTGATTTAACAAACTTAAAATATTGTCTGAAATGTTCATTTGACAACACATCATAGACGGGCTGCTAAATGTTTTTCAGTTCCCTCATCACTATGTATTCTATATCGACAAATCTAGTCAATCCGAGCTTGCGAAATAAGCGAGTATATGCAGCCGCTTTCATTTAATTTACGTCTAACCCTCTAATTTTTATAACCTTTGTACCTTCTCTACCCCTGACCACTTCATAGTCTGGATGAAGTCGCAATAATATTTTCGAAATTGCTTTCTTTGAAAAAGCAGTGAAGGTCCATAGGGTGCTCGGATCCTTTCTCTGTTTTTAATATGTTTAACTTTTTGCACCTTTGCTATTCGTTTTTTATTTACTTTATTGGCCAGAGTTAAATTATAAGTGCCTTATAGGTGATCCATAGTGTCACGTACAGTGTTCCTTAAATGCTTATTTCTGATCTCCTAAAAGCTTCAGAGGGATGAGATTTACATTACCCAATTTCCTTAGATCAAGAACTTAATTGCAAAGTCTCCACCATTAATGAGCTGTTGCTCTCTGCGTCAGATCCATTTTTTGTCGCTTTTCTATATTCACATTTCTCAATATATACGTTGCTTGACCATGAATGTTATTTGTCTTAATATTAGCAGTCTAAGAATTGTTCAGCTTTATTATTTGACTTTTCCTATATTATTGATCATAACATCAAGAGCTTACTGCTGGAATGTTTAGGTCTTCTTGGAAGTTTTGCTCCTTGTGTGCTTTATGGCAGCAATGTGGAGAGGCTTGGATCAGGCCCTGGCTCCTTTGCAAACAGCTGCTTGCCTTATGCTGGTCTGTATATGCTCGGAAATTCTCTTGTTGGTGGGAACTGCATAGCACCATGGCTCTCACATCCAAGCCGCACAGCTATTCGCCGTAAATTCAATCTGGAGGTAAAAACCTTTTACAACTTATGTATATCGTGCATGCCGCTCTTATTAATCATTATAACAGGTGGTCTCTTTAGAAGCTCCCACATGATATAACCAATTGCTGTCTCTTCATTCTGTGTAAACAACCGTTCTTCGATCATCTCATCAGCCTATTGTGAGTTTGCAATTCTATGCATATGCTTCTCTTTAACCTTGTTTTGAAACTAATGCCAAGAACATTATGTGAGAGATCCTCGAACGGACATTTGCATTGCAACAAAATGAAATAGAGGACAGTTTTCCTGCCTATTGAGCTTCTTCACAGAGGAGGGAACTCATTCAATATTTATCAGCGGTTCAGCATCATCTTCATCTAAGTGTTTTCCCATCAAGATGGTGTTGGTTATGTAGAGTCTCTAGGAGAAGAGCGGCCTCAAGCCTATAAATTAGCATTAGAGTCCTGGAACCAGAAAAGTATGGACAAAGACAAGGGCTTGACATAAATCCTAATGGGTCCATTGGCATGCACAATTACATATTCAGTCTTTTGGTAATTGTCCAGGAGAAGAAGATGATGTAAATTTCTATGCAGAAAGGTTTTCGAGTAACTCTAAGAAACATATAATAATTTCCTGTCTGAGAATGATTAAACTTGGCATCTTGGTTTTATGAATTTAGTTTGGCAAACATCAAGCATATGGTCCAAAATTCTAGTTGGAACAAAAACCCTTACAGGAAATCATTTAATGTTGATGTTGAATAATAGTAGACTAGGACGTGTACTATAGGATGAAATTAAGATGGTCTAATAGGCAGATCCAATTGTAACTGCTCGTGGATGTGAAGAAGTCAGCTAATGATTTTCTAATTTATTGAGTTCAAATGTCTTTTGGCTGCTTCCTTGATTTATACAGCTACTATTAATCCACTTCCTGTTACTTGTTTTAATGATGCATATTTTGATGTGTGCACTCATTGAAGGACCTTGATTTGTTAGATATTGTGTTTGCTGGCAGGATTTTGAGCCAATGCTAGCCTTTCGTTGGGCAATTACATCTTCTGTAATGGGAAGTGGATTAATAGTAGCTATATAGCTTAATAGTAGCTATATGGGTCAAAGTATATGCATTACTGTACGTAATTCTTTATGCAATATTTTTCTTTTTCTTTGTGTGTGTGTGTGTGTGTGTGTGTTGGGGGGGGGGGGTTGGTGTGTGTGTGTGTGTGTGTGTGTGTGTGTTAAGGGACAGTAGAGATATCATGAAGAGTCCTAATTATGATTTAGCCAGTGATGAGGTGAAATGTATTATGAAGAGAGGATCATGCTTAACAACTGAAAAGAGTTCTTCATTTCGGTCTGTTCTCATTGTAATAATAGATGAACTCACCAATCTATGTTATTGGACTAACAAATTCTTGGACAGAAGTTTCTCTTCTTAAGTAGAGATCCTAACACCAAAATTTCAAATGATTAATATCATACATGATGAGCATGTATTTGTGTAGACGTGTAGATGATTTCCATTCCGGCCATTGGTTCAGGAGTGAATGACACGTAAATTGTAGGTTCATGGATGAAAGTCTTTATCCAGGTGCATCAGGTTCCGAGTACTTTCTGAAATTGCTAGAAAGCTGCAGAACTAAAACCTTGTTTTTTTTATGACGCAGGACCTGCTGCTCCATCAGTTATTTATCCGATACCATGATTCATGCCTTAACATTTTACAGTGCTGCTATATTGTAGTCAATAACCTTTATTATTACCATCTAGCAATTAGAGTAAAATTAGGTGCAATAATCAATTTGAAGTTGTATTTGATGCTTCAGTACTTTCACAAGAGCTGCCGAGGATCGTATCGCATCCTTGTGAGGATGGCTCCTTATTTTCTAATTTTCAATTTGAAATATCCATGCAAAGTAGTTTTCCACCTTAATTTCTCAGTTTCAGTAGTGTGCTGAACCTCGGTGTAACTTTAAAGGAAACCTTTAGCCGAATTCTGTTATTAACAAAACTCACCATGTCATTGCGATGAACATAACTGTAAGATTCATATAATGGGTTTTGGATGGTCCATTTGGCAAGTTCTGCAAGGAATTACATAATTAGATTTCATTTTTTTAGTTGTAGGATATTGTTGTACGAATCTATCATTACAGACAGGTTCTATATATTTGTTTTATGAGTTTGCAATCATTTTATGCTTCATTATTTTGATTTATGGCACTAAAGCCTTGACCATCAACCAAATCAAATACCGTTAAAAATGTATAAAAATTTCCCATGAAGCGTCAGACGCAAAACATGTTTGCTTTACCATGTCATGATTTGGATAAAGACAATATTTAACCGAGTTGTTGATATTCTTTCTTTTTATGTAAAATTTATTTCAGGGAAGTTGTGAGACATTTGTGAGATCGTTTGGGTGCTGCTCTAGCATCATAGAGGACGAAGCAAAGCGCGAACAGATGGAACTAACTTGTGATCTTGCGACGCATTATACATGCCACCCGTGCTCGCTCTGCCAAGAAGGGCGAGAGCTGCGCCGAAGGCTGCCTCACCCTGGCTTCAACGCCCGATCTCTCATGGTTATGATGCCGCCCATGGAGCAGATCATGGGTCGTGATCGTGTGTGATTCAATTTTATGGACTCTTTGCTGAGCTGGACATTGTAAACTGCTATATATAACACTATATTTGTTGAGAGGTTTGTACATGATATTGCTGTTTGTAATCACTGTATGTGCATGATATTGTTGTTTGAATTTGAATTCTTGTTTGTTTTATGAAAATTGGAATGGATTTTTCAAAATGTCATCATTCATTTTTTAATTTTTTTAAACCCCAGAATATCCAATTTAAAAATATATATTTTCCTATGCCATTCCATTGGAATCGCTTATGCTTAGAAGTTAATATGGCAAGCATGCTCAACTGTATTTATTTTTGATAAATTTTATCCATATCATATTCGGCTGTGGGGCTTAATCAAAGTCGTGTAATATTTGAGCACTTAGCCAATCCTGCCTCCACAACAAAATGAAAAATAAGTAGCAAAAACTGATTAAAGCACATGATAGTTCGAAATATGAACAGAAAATATATTTATCTATAATTTATAACACTTCTGAACTTGAATTGTATTTTTTTCTTCGGTTATATTTAGGGATGTAAATGAATACCGGATCCGAATGGGATCCGTTTTGTATCCGATTTATATCAAATACGGATAATGGTTTTTATGTTTGATGACTACCCGTATTCGTATCCGTATCCACAAACGATAAGCAGATACAAATATGGGAAGACATATATTTTTCAGTATCTGTATCCGATTTAATGCGACTTTTTATACTATTCATGAATATAATTTTTACTCTGCATCCGTATTTGAATGTTTTCAAATATGGACAACAGTTTTCATTATCCATATCCATATTCGTATTCGACAACGACTACCGGATACAGATATGGTTACACGTATATGATCCGTTTACATCACTGGTAATATTATTCTAACTAATTTTGTTTCAATCCTAGCTGTTCAATATTATAGGTATTCAATTTAAATTTGTATTAGAATCTAATCTTTATTGTTCAATATAATCGCATTAGCATTGGGATTTTGTTCTTCTCTATATAAATTTATTATTTATTGATAGCTTTTTGCAGGTGTTTAATACAACAACAAACCATCAAAATTAATTTTGATGTTGAGGCTGTCTGAGGTATATATATGTGATCCTTCCTCTAATTCTTGTATTGAAATCTTATTTCGTTTGATGATACTATAATTTTGTATTTTTGATGTTATAGAATTAGTCATATCTGTTTCTTTTTATAATCTATAGTCCTTCTTTTAATTACAATAATCTCTCATGCATAATAAATAAGATCGTAATTTATTTCTTTTTTTGTAATCATGAGTAAATCTATAATTTATTTCTTTTCAATCATCAAAATTATTTTGGTTTTGAAACTGTCTCAGGTATATATATTTGTGACCCTTTTTCGTATATTGAAATCTTGCTTGTTTGATGATACTAATTATATATTTCGATATTATAGAATAATAAAAATCTATTTTTTATTATCCATATCCCATCTTTAAATTATGATAATATCTAGTGCGATAATAATTTATTCCTTGTTATAATCATAAGTAAATTTATGATTTTTGACATTTTCTTGTCTCAATTCTATCATCTGTTCCATAGAATTCAACCATCAAAACTTATGCCGATGTTGCAATTGTCTCATGTATGTAAATTTGTGACCATTAATTCATATATTGAAATCCTGCTTAACATCATATGATTCTAATACTAAAATTTGATACTAAGAGCTGTAAAAAATCCTTTTCATTTTTATTATCTATATCTTCTCCTTAAATTATTATATACTCTCATGCATAATAAATAAGACGTTAATTAATTTCTTTTTTATAATCCGGTTTTACAAAGGTAGATTTATATTTTTGACATTTTTTGTCTCAGTTTTATCATCTCTCCATAAAATTCAACCAACAAGATTTTTTTTGATTTTTGAACCGTTTCAGGTATGCATATTTGTGACCCGTAGCCAAAAATTTTGTCGGGTTATTTTTTTGCCGTGTCAATTTTTTTTTCAAGGACCATATGCTGAAAACGATTACTTATTTCTAAAAAATTCTTTTCAGATCATTGCAAATCTCTTAGCATTTTTATTTTTGGATTTATTTTAAGATAAATCTTTTTCAACAGTTGGCATTTTAGATTTATATTTCTGGAATTATTTAATTTTTTCTTTCTGAATTAAAAAATATACTTTGAAATTGTTATATGAAATAGATTCCACATGCAAAAAACTAATACATCCAACATATATCTTAATTGTACATTAGATTCTATCAAAGAATCAAATTTTGGATTTATTTTAAGATAAATCTTTTTCAACACTTAGCATTTTAGATTTTTATTTTTGGATTTCTTTAAAAAAAAATTCTGAATTAAAACATATACTTTAAAATTATTCTATGAAATGGATTTTATCGATTTTCCACATGTAAAAAACTATTACATCCAACATATATCTAAATCATGCTTTAGATTTTATCAACAACAAAAAAAAATTCATTCCCTCAGAGCATTAGAGGTGTCAAACGGGCAAGTGGGCCATCCATGGGTAGGTCGTTGTGGGTAGTGGGTAAAATATGTACGGGTAAAAATACCTGGAATTAAACAGGTGCTAGTTTTCGTGTCTATGACCCGACCCATCATGGACGGGCGGGTGTGCGGGTAAGTGGATAAGCCCATGAATGGATAAACGGACCATTCAGGAATGGGTTAGCGGGTAAGTTAAGACTATTTGTATGTTTAACTATGCAACCTATGTATATTTTTTTCTCGCAAAGAAAAAAAAAGAAATCCAAGATATACCTTTCTTTGATGGCCAATACCCACAAGTTACTTGGACATATCTAAATATCTAAATAGAGTGAGGGAAGTGATGATGCTCGATATCGGTGATCTCCCAGATCATGACACGTGGCAGATGACGTGTCCCAGAGCTCATAAGAAAGGACCTACGGTGGCCGACTAGACTATTGCTATGTCCGTCCTACAAACAAACGCTGGCTCACCTTCGAGCCTCCTGCACCATTGGCCTATTCGGCCTCCAAGCTCGTCTCCGAGCTACCACAGAACCAAGATATCTCGACTCTCCCGCTCATCCATGAGCTCTCCCGCTGAGGTCATCTTCCTCGGTCTCATCGACCGACCAACGGCACCGCTCACAGGCGCAACCTCCATCCCGCGAATTTCGCTATGCGCGAGATATTCGCCGGCCACATCCTACGTTCCACGCCATCATGATCCCCCATTAACGAGCATGTCTCGCCATTAATGGGAGATCCCGTTCATCAAGCGGGCGTGACATCGGGAGCGTAACCGCCGGCGTGATTCTCGCGCCTTCCCTGCCTGCTGCCACCGCTATATAAACCACTTCTTCAGACGGTTCAAGTAAGCCATTTTTACTCCACTAAGCCGTCACTCTGCTCGGATTACCTCTTTAATTTGACCGTCGGAGGGTCCTCGGTGGTACAACCACCCCGAGACTTCCTTGCAGGTAGCTCAGCGCAAACAACCTCAAACCCATTGAGATCCACACGCTTCAGGATCGACAGCCTCCAGATCCAATCTCAGCCGCCTATCGCCGCCATCAGCAGATTAACGGAAGGTAACATCTTAGCGCGATCCAGGTCGCG
The DNA here is from genome assembly GCA_030015575.1 of Agapanthus africanus. NCBI lineage: Eukaryota > Viridiplantae > Streptophyta > Magnoliopsida > Asparagales > Amaryllidaceae > Agapanthus > Agapanthus africanus. The sequence goes on from JASDDO010000019.1 coordinate 163,175,359, forward strand.
TCAGCTGGCTCCATCTGTGGAAAAACTTGATTCCACAAAAACAAAAGTTCATCTTCTGATCTCAATCTAATGGCAAGCAATTATCACGACGATCCAAGCACTAGCTGCCGCCTCCCCCTCAACGGAGGTGTGGATGAACCTCTTCCACCGAATGCCATCAACGTCCTTGCCGGCCGGATAGACCGAATTGCGTCCGTCGTGGAGGCGCTCATTCGCGTTCAAACAGCAGGGCAAGATCCCCAGGTCGCCGCTCCCCCGCCTCGGGACTTGGACCCCTACAGAAGGAGAGAAGGCTCCGCTCATGCAGGCGCGACCGATCATCGCCTCGCTGTTTCCAACGGCCGCAGGCCCCATGGGCCAACATATTCAATGACCCAGTGGGCACCGCTTCGCTTGGCTCCGAGGTCTTACGCCAGAGAGCTTCGCCCCGAATCTCGTCGCACCCCTGTCCCTCCCGAGGCAGTGGCGGTCAGCTCGCCTGTTCGCAGGCATGATCGGTACCCCCCTCCTTCGACGGGGTCGTGCACGCGAGACTCGCCACGGCAGCTCAAAAATGACCTTGCCGGGAGGCATAAGGAACCTCATCGAAAGGAACCGAGGCTCATCGAAAATCATGGTCATGACGGCGGGGGGTACGTCGAGTACCTGCGAGACTTAGCACCCTACGCCAGTCGTGGAGGCCGACAGCCGTCCGAGGAAGAAGGCCAGGGAGACCGAGCCGATCATCTTTGATGACAGGGAATTTCACGGCATATCCTTGTCCCACAGCGACCCCCTGGTGATTACAGCTCGGGACTATCAATACGAGATGCACAGGATCCTGGTCGACTCGGGAAGCTCGGCAGACATTCTGTTCTACGACTGCTTTCTGCGTGTAACAACCGAGTTCTGTTATACAATTTCTGTTGCCATATGTGTTGTGTGTGGTGTTTATCTCATTTACCATGCTTGGTTGCGAATGGGAGTCTACTTTTTATTCGACCCGCTTACTTGAGCTTGTTGTTTTATAAGTTATAGAATACCCTAACATTACACATTTTGCATGTAACAATTTAGGTCACTTAAAATAATTTAAAAATACATGTCATGGCTTGCTTGATACCCCTAACCCTGTGGTAGCGTCCTTACATCGTGTTCTAGTCCCGTTCAGTGAAACGAACGTGTTTGGACGGCTACGCGTACGTACGTGCGTCCGTTCTTGGGGGTATGCTTTTCTGTTATAAAATCCTTCATTTCAATTTTTGGAACTTGCTGATAATTTTCATATTTCAAATTCGAAATTTTGGACCCGACCCGGGCGCAATTCTGAAATATTTTGCATCCTGCCAAATCCTAATTATTCTAAATCTTTTAAATCAGCCTAAAATATTTTTTTACAACTTATCAGATTTTCCTAAGCTAGCGAAATTACTTTTACTTAAACCAGAAAATCTTTTGTATACTTTTTCCTAATCTAATATCACCCCTCAACCAATCAGCATATCCCTCTTACTGTTACGGGCCCCACCAATTCTTTATCTCTCTCTCCCTTTTCTCCTTCTCTCTCTTACTTTTTCTCTCTCACCCCCGCTACCAAACGAATTTATCTCTCTCCTCTTTCTCTCTCCTCTCGTTTCTCTCTATCTCTCTCTTCTCACGCCCGCTTCTCTCTTTTCTCACGGTGCGCGAGAATCCCGTCACCTCCCTCGCTTTATCCTCACCTCCCTTTTGCATCTCGTTCTTCTTATTCTTCTGTTTTCTTTCACAGCCATGCATCCTCGCTACGAAACCCACCAAAGTTAAACCCTAACTCTTTTTCCCCCGCTCCTCAGCCTCGTCGACATCCCTCTCGCCTCCTCATCGCCCATCTCCTCCTCCTCTCCATTTTCTCCTTCTCCCCGAGGCCGTTTCACCCTGCACATAACCCACAGCACCCTTGAGCCCAACGTCTCCGATCGTCGCCGACGACCCTAGCCTCACACCCACCATCATCACCACCCCATTTCCTTCATCTCCTCGACATCAACCCCTCACCAATACCCCCGACACCTAGCCCTGCACCCAAAACCGACCCAAACCCTAAACCTAACCCTTACACCAAACCCCTTCGCCGGCGCCCTCACCGCCGTTGGTCTCACCGCCAACACACCCTCTGCGGCCAGTAAGCAATCCTACACTCATTCCTCCTCCAATCTCCTTTCTTGCTTTCTTTTCTTTCTTTCTTTAAGTCATCGCTTTCTTGTTCACTGCCGTTGTCTAGATCGCCGGAGTTGGCCGCGACGTCGACGATCCCGACGACCAAGCGAGGACCTCTGACCCGTGTGATTCCACTGTTCGTTGTTTGGACCCATTCCGTGTACCATGCGCGCGTCGCGACTTTTCTCGCCGACGTGAGACGTTCCGTATACCGCTTCGCGACCCGTCGAGGCAAGTAAAACTTGCTACATGCTACTTAATTATTATATACTCATTTGATTGCACATTAAACCTGTAGTTTAAATTTAATACCATGATTCCCATTTTACAGTTCGATGTCACGTTATATCATTTTAGATTCAAACTTGAAACATACCCGTTGCATTTACTTTACTAAACCTAATAACCACATTTATACATTTTAATCACATTTTAACTATTGACATAGCCTATGGTACTCTTTCTATAGTTCTAATCTATCGGACACCCGTGTGCATTTTAACCTTTTTTAGTTATGATTGTGTCCATTGAACATACTATATATATCATTGCATACCTAAATTACTTAATACTTTTTAACATAATTTTAACATCCATAATTGTCATACTGTATGCATGTAATGTTGAAACTATCTCTTAAACTCAAACTTATAACAGTACATCTAATAATTTAACTTGTACCTATTTGCATGTCATATTACATGTGCCAGTTTATTGTTCTGATAGTATCCATGCTTGTTTATTTATAACCATGATTATTCTAGTTGATTATGAGCACCCACATGATATCTTGTATACCCTGACATGACTTGCTACACATATTACCTGACCCGACATGGTACCGTACGACTCTTGATGTGACATGACACTTATATACACTACCCGGCTTGACCTGACGTACCATGACTCTACCTGTTACCTGATCTTGCATCTAATGCCAACAAACCTGTCCTGTAGTCCTCACGGACCGTTCCTGTTGTCTATACAGACAAACCTGTACCTGCCTGCTCATGTGTTGGCATTAGTGCTAGATTATTTAATACTTGACTGGAACGTATATAACTTGGGGGTATGGGGAAATTAGTATTGTAACCGAACGTAACTCAAAGGTCCATCCTATTGTTTGCCGTTTTTTCGGGCGTTACGTTATACCCATTGTTTGCCGTTTTTCCGGGCGTTACGGAATACCCATTGTTTGCCGTTTTTCCGGGCATTACGGAATACCTATTGTTTGCCGTCTTTCCGGGCGTTACGGAATAATCACCGACGAGTTACGATGAGGATTACATTACTTGATTTCGAAGACTTTAGAATAGATAACCCCGTAGCGCAGTTTAGATATCTCTGCACGTCACTTATACTGACACATTTACTGTTATATATTCTCATTATATTCTTGCTCATACTCATACTTGCATGTATTGCTATCCCTGTTTATATTATCGCTTGTCATGACGCGCTGAGGTCTGGGTTTTGCATGGCCCAGTTTCCTTACCTGTGCTGCTGCCCGAGTAGGAGTACTTCACCCAGCAGGCTGAGCAGTGAGGACGCAGAAGTAGTAGTTCCTTTACTTTTCAGTATTTTATTTCTGATGTGAGCCCGCATTATGGGACATACATTCCAGTTATTATTGTATTGGATCTCTTGCTTCCGCATTATTTATTCTTGACTCATTTTGTTTTGGCTTATGGACATGTACTAGATAGTTTTATTATTGTTCTGGATATCTCTACAGCCGTAATGTGACTGTGGATGGATACTTCCTACCCACTGGTAGCATGGTTGGCTATGTCACGTGCCCATCTTAACGTACTTGTTCATATCATAATATTGCATTTTATATTCCCCATTTTTATGCAATAACAGGTGCTTTTGACGCATATCTGCTACATATTACAGGTTACAGGTTCTTGGAGCGAAAACAGTGAAAAAGACAAAAGATGATACAAAAGAGGGACTTTTGACCAACAAGTAAAAGGATCCTAGTCGAGCCTAAATGAAGAACAGTTCACAATTGTACAAGGCAACGCAAGATCCAAAAATGTCAAAGTGAACAGTTAAAAGACCATGACAAGTTTCACTGAAAGATCTGGAGAAGATCCAGAAGCTAAACGGAGAAAAGAGCTATAGAAATAAAAAGCCCAAAGCATCAAGAATTATCCCAGAAAAATTGATCAAATGACCTCACCAAAGGGCCGCGGAACCGCGGCCCTACCCCCACCCATGCCGCGGTTCCGCGGTCATCTGCTGCACGTGTCGGTGCAGAATTCTCCTGGCGGTGCGTCGGTGCTTTTGTTGGGATTTTTCGGGGGTATATCTGTAATAGCACATATGCGAGCAATTGTAACCCTAATTTTCCTATTTCCTATAAGTATGTATTCTAAACATTGTATTAGGAATGCCTCTTTTCAATAAATAAAAATTCAGATTCCTTGGAAGATTGAAGAGCATCTTTCTTGTAAGTTCATCTTTTAATTTCTGCCTTAGTTTATAATTAAATTCTTGCCTTAGATTAATTAATCTTTTGCCTTAGTTAATTCTAGTGTAGAATCTCTTAAACTGCAGTAGGTAAATTAATCCAGTAGATCTAAAAATGCACAATCTTAAAATGATGTTTTTAATAAACCCCCTAATGAGCGAGTAATTTCCTCGCTTGTTAGGGTTAGGAATAAGGGAGGGATTGAGAGATGAAGATCTCTCATCTCTTTCGTGCCCAATTATTTTTAATAACTAGAACTTCATGCATGCATGCATGATCCGCTCCCTACGGCACCCTACCCACGAGGTAACGGTGAAACCGTAGTATAAAGGACTGGACATGCATGTCTTTCATGAAGGTTAGAGCAATTATTAGGAAAGGACGGACAAGGATCTAGAGGAAGAAACTTCGTTTCTTCCCAATCATCTTAATCCCCTTTACTAATAATTGTTATAACTTCTAAAAGATTTAATTTAGGGCATTGAAAGAGGTGTGACATTCAATCTTATCAAACTCTACCTTAGACCTAATCCTAACAAGTTTCTAATCATCGTACAACTTAGTTTTTAGATTCAATTAAAAGACCAAACAACCATTGGAATTAGCTCGTAAGAACACTTAGGAAAATTACACATCCCTGTGGACCGACCCGTACTCACCGGCTAGCTGCAAAGCGACGCCGTTCTTGATTGCGGTAAATTATCTTTGATCGTTAAAAACCTACACTAATCAAATGGCGCCGTTGCCGGGGATGACGTAAAATTTCCTTTTTGGTAATTTCCGGTTGATATAAATCTGATAAATCATAAAAATCTGAAAATATAAAAAGTACAAAATTTTTTTATCATTTTTTTATTGTTTGAAGGGTTATCGTTTGAATCCTGCAGGAACAGCGAAGAATCTCAGATCTGGAAATTTACAGAGTGAGAAACAGAAAAAGTCACATCAGAACAGAGGGGAAATTCCACAACAGGACCGTACAAATTTTCCGGAGCTTCGATCCCTCCTCCAGACCGCGTTTCCGTGGCCGATAAGTGCCAAAAACCGCGGTTCCGCGGTGAGCCTGCCACGTCAGCTTCTCAGTTTTTCTCGGTTTGTTTCTTCTTCTCCCCTCTGCAACCTCCATATATCCTTTTGCGAAATTTTCTGCAGGAGTTCTTTGCGCTAAAATAACTTCTTCCCCCTTCTAAATAACAGATTTTCTGCAGGTTTCTTTGCGCCGCGCTAAAAATAATTAATTGCAAGTGAATTTACTGTTTTGCATATTTTAATTGGACTTTAAGGGGCTATTGACCAAACTCAGATTGGGTGGGGATTTCATTACCCTTTCCAGGACCCCAGAAATCACTTAAAGTATTTGCATTGACCACTTTTAATTAAAAAATATTAGACTCAGCCCTAAGGACGTCGCGCTCATTAGGACAGAGGACTAGTATAGGCATCGGCCGTTTATCCTAACCTGACTTTGCGGTGCCTAGGCAAGTGTGTCAAAGGCTAGTGGTTTTTAATTAGGCCCACTACTGTGGTTCCTTTCCACTTACCTGGCACTTACCTGGCCGCAATTGGCGGTGAAGAGGCGGTTTGAGATCCTATCTCTAGCCCTTTGGAACAGTTAGGAGCTGTCTAGCTGACCTAGGTGACTCTAGATCTAGGCCTGATTGTGCATTTGTGGTTGAGTGCAGTTGTGTCAAAAGTCTCTTTTCAAAAATCTTTTTGCAAAAATCTCACATAGAAAAAAAAATAAAAAAATCTTTTCAAAGCTTGCAACTTGTCGCTAAAGAAATCTTGCACCTCACTTACACCACTTCCTTTCATTGACGTTTTCTTACCTCCACATTCTATGTTTCATTTTTCTGACTACACTACCCCTTTAGTGTATGTCACTTTGGACTAGGGACACTAACGCCCGATTAGTCCGTGTTTCGTTGGTACCGACCGACGAACCTTTCGACACCGAAGTCGAAATTCCGTCCACTTTCTTACCTCCACCTTCAAATTCTTCTTCCGAAGGCATGTCGGGATACAATCCTAACAATACCTTACCGACGGGAATGATTCCACCTCCGATAGGTGCGAATAACCCGAATCAACCGCCTGTTGAAGCGCCCGCACGAGTCGCGCTCCAGGATCTCTTCTACCCCGTCCGCACCTCTTTACCTATCTGTTTTTCACCCCCACCGGCAAATGGGGACAATTTTGAAATAAAACCCCACTTCATCAATATGCTGCCAAAGTTTCACGGATTGGAAACCGAAGATGCCTATATCTTTATTAATAAATTCCAAAACGTTTGCGCTATGATGAAAACGACCCAATTAAGTGATGACGCTATAAGGCTAAGGGTCATTCCTTTCACCTTATGTGACCTAACCGAGAAGTGGCTATACAGCACCGCATCACATTCAATTAGAAATTGGGACGAGTTTGTGAAAGCTTTTCTTAAAAAGTTCTATCCTCATCACAAAACTGCCAGAATCCGTAATGAGATTATACAATTTTCACAGCATCCTTCCGAACCATTTTGGAAGTGTTTTGAGAGATTTAAAGACGTACTCGTTCAATGCCCTCATCATGGGATCGAAAGTTGGCAACTTTGCCAAATATTATACGAGGGATTGAACTCGGCAACGAAGCAGTTGCTAGAAACCATCTGTCAAGGTCACTTTCTCTCCAAATCTAGTGAGGAAGCGTGGCAGTTTCTTGAGGATCTTAGTGAACAAACAATTCAGTGGGAGAGCATCAAGACCACATCATCTTTTTCTAGTGGTCAATCTAGGGCAGGCATGCATCAAGTAGAGATGTCGATTGCTATGAAGGCCGAAATGGCCGCTCTTACGAAAAAGCTAGAAGCGATTGAGACCAAAATCTCATCGCTTTCTCCTGCCCCTGTTATGCCTCCACGAACTGTTTGTGCTTGTTGTGCGGATCCATCACATCTCACCGAAGAGTGTCCTTACAATGCATCTACTCAAGGACAGGATCAAGTCAATGCTGCTTTTCAGCAACGACAAAGAAACGATCCATACTCTTCGACATAAAATCCGGGTTGGAGGAGTCACCCAAATTTCGTTTGGAACCAAAATCAACAATTCAAAGGAAATAACAATTTTCAAAGACCTCCTCCTCCACAACAACAAGCACCTCCATAAACTCAATTTCAACAACCTTTCCAACAGCAACCTTACCCTAATCAAGTGAACAATTTTGTGCCTAACACTTCTTACCCGCCAAACAATTTTGTTCAACCTAATAATGACAAGGTTAGCTCGCTCGAAAGAAGTCTAGATGCGTTCCTAAAGCAATCTACACAATCTACAGCAAGATTAGAGACTTCTATTCAATCTTTGGTGCAAAACAGTGCCTCACACGATCAAAGCATCAAATCTATTGAGGCACAAATTGCACAACTCAACGCAACATTGAGTGAGCGAGAAAAAGGAAAGCTCCCATCTCAACCACTGCTAAATCCTGGTCACGCACATGCTGCATATCAACAGCAAAATCATAACGTAAATGCTGTGACCACGTTGAGATCGGGAAAAGTGTTGCAAAACAATGTGGGTATTCACAATGACACCCCTGCCGGTGGCCCTTCTTCATCTTCTTCACTTTCTTCTTCTTTAGAGCTTATTCTCCATCCTTCACACGGCTCTACTTCTTCTAGCTCGAATGGACCCACTTCTCACAATACGAACACATCTACACGGGGTTCTGTTCCAACTCAACAATCTGATCCGTAAAAATTGGACTCAATAACTTTTCAAAACGTTCCTTTTCCAAACCGGTTGAGATCCAATAAACCAACTCCACAAATGGAGAAGATTGTTGAGTTATTCAAACAGGTTAGCATAAATATCCCTCTTTTGGATGCAATCCAACAAGTTCCTTCATATGCAAAAATCTTAAAGGACTTATGTACCAAAAAGAGAAAGTCACAAGTACCAAAGAAAGTTTTCGTGGCTAGTGCTATTAGTGATGCTCTTGTCAATTCTTTACCCCTAAAGCAAAAGGACCCCGGTTGTCCTACTATTTCGATAACAATTGGGGACAAGAACATCAATAGAGCACTATTAGATCTTGGTTCTAGTGTCAATTTGCTACCTTATTCTGTGTACGAGCAATTAGGCGTTGGAGAGCTTAAGCCCACTTACTGTACTCTCCAAATGGCCGACCGATCAATCACCCATCCTAGAGGAGAGTTGGAGGATATGTTAATTAGAGTTGGGGATTTCATTTTCCCCGTAAACTTTATTGTTATGGATACACAACCTGTCGCTAACTCCCGGAATCAAATTCCGGTGATACTTGGTCGACCATTCCTTGCGACCTCCAACGCGGTGATCAATTGTCGTAATGGTTCAATGAATCTATCTTTTAGCAATATGACAATTGAACTCAATATTTTTAAGTTGGGGAGTCAACCTGCTGAGCCTAATGCTAGCGTACTTGATGTTTGCTCGATCAATGAGATCGCGGAGGAGGACTGTGAGTTCGAAATTTTTTTGTTCGATCACAGCAATGTTAACGCCACTAGCGCGTTCCTCCTAAAATCCGACACAGCTTTCACGGCGGACAACGATTATGAGTGTTTTACCTTTGTAGACGATTTTGAAGACTCACCACCCGAGCTTGAGTCTTTTGCTTTTTCGGATGAGTTAGTTGAACCATCCGACTTGGTTGCGTACACTCGATTTGAACCTTTGATGGAATCCTTCGAGTTTGAAACAGTTACTCCATTGTTACCATCTATTGTTTCACCTCCTAAACTCGAACTAAAGCTTTTGCTGTCGCACCTAAAATATGCTTATCTAGGTAATAATGAGACTCTACCCGTTATCATATCGGCCTCTCTAGCTCTTGAGCAAGAGAAGGCCCTTTTAATGGTCTTACACAATAATCGGCAAGCTTTTGGCTGGTCTATGGCGGACATCAAGGGGATTAGTCCCCTAATAGTTGAACATCATATACACTTGATGGATGATGCCAAGCCGGTAAGGGATCCACAAAGACGCCTCAACCCCATTATGAAAGAGGATGTCAAGAAGGAGATTGTTAAGTGTCTTGATAGTGGTATTATTTACCCTATCTCGGATAGCCAATGGGTTAGCCCTATTCATGTTGTGCCAAAAAAATCGGGCATCACGGTCATTACCAATGAGGCAAATGAGTTAATTCCCATTCGCACCCAAACTGGGTGGCGAGTTTGCATAGACTATAGAAAACTCAATGCCGCGACAAGGAAAGACCACTTTCCTTTACCCTTCATTGACCAAATGCTAGAATGATTGTCTGGGCACAAGTTCTATTGTTTTCTGGATGGCTATTCCGGCTATAACCAAGTCCCCATCGCCAAAGAGGATCAAGACAAGACCACATTTACTTGTCCCTTTGGCACTTTTTCTTATCGTCGCATGTCCTTTGGGTTATGCAATGCACCCGTGACATTTCAGCGGTGTATGATGGGGATCTTTTCAGACATGGTTGAAAAGTTTCTGGAGATCTTTATGGATGATTTCTCCATTTTTGGTGACTCCTTCGACGAGTGTTTATGACATCTTGACGCAGTTCTTACCCGCTGTAGGGATAAGAACCTAACTTTGAATTGGGAGAAGTGCCATTTTATGGTGCGAGAAGGTATTGTCTTAGGACATGTCATCTCGCAAAACGGCATAGAGGTTGATAGAGCCAAAATTGAAGTAATTTCTAATCTTCCTCCTCCTAAATGCGTCAAAGACATCCGAGCTTTCCTTGGCCACGCCGGTTTTTATAGATGGTTCATCAAAGATTTTAGCAAGATTGCTAGACCTTTGACTCTCTTATTGGCCAAGGACACAACATTTGATTTTGACTCAACTTGCATGGAAGCGTTCGAGTCATTGAAACGCTCTCTCATTTCTGCGCCCATTCTTTCATCTCCAGACTGGACTCACCCCTTCGAAATCATGTGCGATGCATCAGACTTTGCCATTGGTGCTGTTCTTGGACAACACATTAACAAGATGCCGCACGTAGCCGTACATTAAATGAGGCCCAACTAAACTACACAACAACAGAAAAATAGTTTTTAGCGGTTGTGTTTGCACTTGAAAAATTTCGGCCTTATTTAATCGGCTCTCCAGTCATTGTGTATACGGATCATTCAGCTCTTCGCCACCTTTTTGCGAAGAAGGATGCTAAATCGAGGCTAATACGTTGGATTCTCCTGCTACAAGAGTTTGACCTTGTCATAAGGGACAAAAAAGGATGTGAAAACGTAGTAGCCGATCACCTGTCATGACTTCCTTCTTCGCCTACACTTGAACTTTCTATCACTGATGCTTTTCCCGATGAGCAACTCTTGACCGTTTCTTGCGAACCATGGTTCGCTGATATAGTAAACTACTTAGCCACCGGCTTGATACCTAAAGATTGGTCGAAACAGGATAAACTTCGATTCTTGTCCCAAGTAAAGCATTTTTACTGGGATGAACCTTATCTTTTTAAATACTGTTCCGACCAAATCATTCGTCGGTGTGTACCGGAAAATGAGGTTAAGAGTGTGCTGTCTTTTTACCACGATCAAGCATGTGGCGGGCACTTTGGCCCAAAGAAGACAGCCGAGAAAGTTTTGCAGTGTGGTTTCTATTGGCCACGACTCTTCAAGGATGCATATGAATACTGCAAGACTTGCTCCCGGTGCCAACACTTGGGCCGGATATCGCGGAGAAACGAAATGCCGCTCCAACCAATTTTGGTTGTGGATATTTTTGATGTTTGTGGTATAGACTTTATGGGACCGTTTCCAAATTCTTTTGGAAATGTCTATATTCTCTTGGCTGTTGACTACGTTTCCAAGTGGGTCGAGGCTGTGTCTAACCGAACGAATGACAATAAGGTTGTCGTTCGATTTCTTAAAGAACACATCTTTTCTCGATTTGGGCACCCTCGAGCGATAATAAGTGATAATGGTTCTCACTTTTGCAATAGGACTTTTGAGTCCTTAATGCGCAAATATTCTATCACCCACAAGCTGTCAACGCCATACCATCCCCAAACATGTGGGCAAGCCGAAGTTTCAAATCGGCAAATCAAGCAAATCTTGGAGAAAACGGTTTCTAAAAACCGTAAAGATTGGTCACTCAAACTGATCGATGCACTATGGGCTTTCCGTACTGCATACAAGACCGATCTTGGTATGTCTCCATACCGGCTGGTTTACGGGAAGGCTTGCCACCTCCCAGTAGAGATTGAGCACAAGGCATTTTGGGCTATCAAAGAGTTGAATTTATTTTTAGGAGATGCGGGTAGCAATCGAAAGCTGCAGTTGAATGAACTAGAAGAGCTGCGGGATGAGGCATATGATAATGCCGTAATTGTTAAAAACCGAACAAAGGTGTTCCACGATAAACACCTTTTGCATAAGACATTTAAACCTGGTCAACAGGTTTTACTCTATGATACTCGGTTACATTATCACCCCGGCAAGTTCCGTTCTAGGTGGAAATGTCCATTTGTAGTTCTCACCGTTTATCCGCACGGTGCAGTCGATCTTGAAAATTCTGAGGACGGTACTTTATTCAAAGTTAATGGACATCGATTGAAACCGTTCCTCACAGCGGACCATTCGGAGGAGCTCCTGTTGTTGCAGGAGCCGATTTACACTGATTGATTTTCCTCCACTTTTACCCTCGAATTTCCAATCAATTTTTCCACAACTTTATTTCAAATAAGTTTGGGGGTGTGTATCATTTGTAAATATGTTAATAAGCAGGACATTGCCGACATTATTGACCCTCTTGGTGCAGCATGACAGTGAGGACACTGTCCAGTTTAAGTTTGGGGGTATGCTCGGCACGTCTTCTTCCTTCGCATTCATGTGTATATTTTTGCATTTGCATATTTATTTGAAAACTCATAAAAATTGAAAAAAATTCAAATATTATAAAAATTACTGTATTCAATTTTGGCCATATTTAACTTGAGTTTGAAAAATAGGTTAACTGGCTACGAACAACTAGATCTTAGACTTAGTAAATTAAAAACACTAAAAATAACCTTCTTTAAAGATTAACGGTAGAAAGTATATGTCTTCGTAGTTTATTTAGAAATAGGCAAATTTTGGGTTCACTTCTTGGGCTAAGTTGAAATTAGAGTATAAGTTTGAAAAATAATTCCTAACTTAAGTATAGATTCTGAAAATGTATACCCTACAAAATTGCACAATCACGCACCTTGAAACTTGGAATAGTAGAGGAGACCTTGAAATGCTCTTGTCTTAAGTCCTTGGTACGAAGAAAATGAAAATTTATACAAGTGTGAAAAAAAATGAACACTGGTTTTTGTGATTACTTAAGGCTTACAAAAATAGAAAAATATTTAGCAAGGGTGCTTCATCACCTAGTGCCTTAGACCAACTGGTTTGGGAGTCACTGCTAAAAGCCTTGGGTGTTGCAAGACTAGGAAGCGCGCTTTAAAGTGCAAACGCATTTTGTAATCGGTCGTTGGTACCTCAAGAAGTATTAACGGTTGCATGAAGGATGTGTAAGCAAAATTCAATTAAAAATTCACCAATTAATAAGTGATTTGGACAACGGACAAGGGTATGATTGCTTGATTTGAATTTCCAAGTGTAGGGGTGATCTATACACACACGTGGGGATATGTGATTAGAGTTTAGATAAGAGAAATGAATAAAGAATAGAACTTATATCTTTAGTAGAGTTGATAAAAATTCTTAAGTAGAGATGGAACCCTAAAAGGAAAACTTAAGAAATGCCGAAAGCTGAGTGATTCTATAGAACATATATAATCTTAAGTTAAATAATGAGGAAGTGTGAAGAATATGGGTGGATAAATTACGAGTCGATGATAATATTCCTTGTTAGAAAACCTAATTGGAGAATAAAAGTCAATGGACCAAATTGATTGGATTTTGTGGGTAGTATCCGCTGAAAACCCTCAGGAGACAACACTCCTCTTACTAGGGACACCTAGAGGTTTAACGGCTTGTTGCACGAGCTCAGTGCAATCGCGTGTCCCTGCGAAAGTGCGGTTAGGTTTTTTGTAGAGAATAAAAAAATAAGTTTGCTCGAGGAAGAGCAAAAGATAAGTTTTGGGGTATTTGTTCACATCATAATATTGCATTTTATATTCCCCATTTTTATGCAATAAACAGGTGCTTTTGACGCATATCTGCTACATATTACAGGTTACAGGTTCTTGGAGCGAAAACAGTGAAAAAGATAAAAGATGATACAAAAGATGGATTTTTGACCAACAAGTAGAACGATCCTAGTCGAGCCTAAATGAAGAACAGTTCACAATTGTACAAGGCAACGCAAGATCCAAAAATGTCAAAGTGAACAGTTAAAAGACCACGACAAGTTTCATTGAAAGATCTGGAGAAGACCCAGAAGCCAAACGGAGAAAAGAACTATAGAAATAAAAAGCCCAAAGCATCAAGAATTATCCCAGAAAAATTGATCAAATGACCTCACCAAAGGGCCGCGGAACCGCGGCCCTACCCCCACCCATGCCGTGGTTCCGCGGCCATCTGTTGCACGTATCGGTGCAGAATTCTTCTGGCGGTGCGTCGGTGCTTTTGTTGGGATTTTTCGGGGGTATATCTGTAATAGCACATATGCGAGCAATTGTAACCCTAATTTTCCTATTTCCTATAAGTATGTATTCTAAACATTGTATTAGGGATGCCTCTTTTCAATAAATAAAAATTCAGATTCCTTGGAAGATTGAAGAGCATCTTTCTTGTAAGTTCATCTTTTAATTTCTGCCTTAGTTTATAATTAAATTCTTGCCTTAGATTAATTAATCTTTTGCCTTAGTTAATTCTAGTGTAGAATCTCTTAAACTGCAGTAGGTAAATTAATCCAGTAGATCTAAAAATGCACAATCTTAAAATGATGTTTTTAATAAACCCCCTAATGAGCGAGTAATTTCCTCGCTTGTTAGGGTTAGGAATAGGAGAGGGATTTAGAGATGAAGATCTCTCATCTCTTTCGTGCCCAATTATTTTTAATAACTAGAACTTCATGCATGCATGCATGATCCGCTCCCTACGGCACCCTACCCACGAGGTAACGGTGAAACCGTAGTATAAAGGACCGGACATGCATGTCTTCCATGAAGGTTATGTTGGGGTCAAAATTTGCACCCCCGGTTGACCGAGTCAAAGTCAAGGTCAACCCCCAAGCTAGGTAGGTCCAAGCCCAGGTCAAGCGGGCGCATGCCCAAGTCGAGCCCGCGGCCAGCCTCCTCCATGCTAAAATATAGATCATGTAATAAATAATTTTCATGTAATTTTTTATACATGAATGTATACAAAATGGGCATAACGCCAAATTTTTGTAAGCCCATGGCTTATGTGCAAAAATGAAACGGCACATGAGCCATAAGATAGGCAAAAATGCCATTTTTGTAAAGCCCAAGGGGCTATATGTAAATATGTAAGCCTATATAAGGCAAAATGATGATGAATAAAACAACTTTTCATTCCCCCAAAAATTAGGGTTCTTTGTGCCTCCTGCTCCTTCTCCAAGGTTCTAAACCTTCTAATTTCTTTTGAATTAAATCAAGAGTTTTACTCTTTCTTTTCAAAAACTAAGAAGTCTTTCACCACAAAACCCACAAAGGGGAACTTGGATCTACCATTAGATCTCAGAAAGGAGAGATTTTTAGATCTCACATCTCTTGATCATCAAGATCCAGCCAACAGAGGAGGAAGAAGAAGAACATCTTTCACTAAACCCCCCTTTCAAAACACAACACACGTACACTGCACATTGAGTTCGCATGACCAGTTTAACCCGTTAATCGGAGGTTCCCTCGCCCCAAAGGCGAGGGGTAATTAACGGCAGCTTAGTCCGCGGCTGCCGGAGATTCGGATCCCCACAATCAATAAACCCCGGCCTACCCTAGGCCGGGAGAATCTGTAGTGCGCCTGACAAGCGCGCGCGTATTCCCATCTCAATGGGGTGACGAAAAACACCCTACAGATTCTGGCACGCCCGGTGGGACCAATCTTTCCTCCCATATTTCGGGTTAAGCGTTCATGCGAACTCAATAAATATACATACCTGTATTTATACTAAAAATAATGCTTTTTCATGCAGATTTTCAAGCAATCACCTTCCGACGATGTCTTCGATGATGAACTCATCTCCCGTCTCCTACACGATGAGGATAGACTCTAGGACGGTCCTTCCGGCCAGTCTCGGGCGACAATGGGAGGAGCCGCTGCTACCATTCGGCTCTATTGTGTTCATGCCGATTGGCGCCATCCCAGCTCCTCAAGCCCCGGTGGCAGACAAACCGGTCTCGAAAGGCAGGAGACCAAATGTGGTGATCTCAAGGGTGCCCCAACCCAAACGCAAGTCGGTGTCTGAACGAATTTCCTTGGCCCTAGCTGGGGGCAAGGCCATCAACACCAACAAAGCTACAATGCGTCCCGAGCATGCTCCAGCGGTGCCCCTGACCACTGCTCGATCGGGTGTCTTCTCTAAGCTCCCCTCTGATCAACTCACAATGGCTTCCCGGGTAGCGGATGCCCGCCAAGCCTTCAAAATCGAGAAGCTGAGGG
This sequence comes from Agapanthus africanus, assembly GCA_030015575.1. Classification (NCBI taxonomy): domain Eukaryota; kingdom Viridiplantae; phylum Streptophyta; class Magnoliopsida; order Asparagales; family Amaryllidaceae; genus Agapanthus; species Agapanthus africanus. The sequence continues at coordinate 163,191,588 of JASDDO010000019.1, forward strand.
AGAAAAGGCTCAGATATAGAGCCAACAAAAGGGCTAGGGCTCCGGCCAGGCTAAACCTCATGAGGTTCGAAGAACAGGGTTACCCCGCTGAAGATGAGGAAATGGCTGGGTATGTGATCCACACTGTCTACACGGTGGGCACGCGCAGCAAAAGTAAGGATGGGGCTACCACATCTCAAACCCGATCTGGCTTGAATGTGGTGGCCGCTTCCCAAGAACAGCCGCCTCTGCTGGGTGATGAAAACCCTCTCGATGAGGATGATAGGCAGAAAGACCCTTCGGTCCATGAGGAGTCGGGCTCGGAAAGCGAAGAAGAGCCGACTTTCCGCCCCAGGACCGCGGAGCAAGAGCTGCTTCAAGAGCTCCGAAAGCAGCTCAGAAACAAAGACAAGGAGATGGCCAGACTCTACTCCAAAATCGATGACTTGACGAATGTCGTGATGCAGCTCACGGCCCGACTTGCCTCTCAGCCGCCCAATCAAGCGCAGGGCTCTCATGAACCAGGAAACGGTGTCTCGAAACAGCCGACGCCCGTTCCCCCAAATCCAAAAGTGGGCGGACCGCATGAAAATCAGTTGCATCCTATCTCGGGAAATGTCTTGGCTACCGATGACAGTAGCCCGCTAACTCAAGATCAAATCATGGATTTGGTTGCCAGCAAAGTCAAAACATTGGTGGCCGAAGCCGAAGCGCAAAAAGATATCAGCAGTAGTGGGAGACCATATCCTGCTCAGTATGATCTGGTAGAGTTTCCTAGCGGCTATGTCATCCCTAAATTCGGAAGATTCGATGGGACGGGAAATGCGAATCAACACATCGCCCACTTCAAAGCCTCATGCGGGAATACTGGGGGCAATGATGCGCTTCTCCTCCGCCAGTTCGTTAATAGCTTGACCGATGTTGCTTTCGACTGGTACGCGAGCATACCGGATGGCTCCGTTACTACTTTCGTCCAAATGGAGTCTTTGTTTCGACAAAGATTCATGAGCGTCAGCGATAAGATCACCATTGCCGAGCTCGTAAGGACCAAGCCCAAGAACAATGAAAGCAACACGGATTTTATAACCCGATGGCGCAATCTCTCCGTCAAATGTGAACCACCGATAGAGCAGGACCAATCTGTCAGTCTCCTTGTCGGAAATCTCAACAATTGGATGGCCCCGTTTCTATGCACCGCGGGTCTCAAAACATTCCAAGAACTGACCAGAAAAGTTCAAATGCTGGAGCGCTCAAAGCAGGAGTCCTCCTCGGATTCCCAAAATAACAATAGGTCCTGGAGAAACCGAAAGGACGATAATCGCAAAGGCGGAAATTCCGACGATTCTGAATCTTTCAATGCCTTGGCCAACCGAAATAAGCAAGGGTTGAGCGGGCCTAGCGCCAACCAGCCTCGGAAGCCAATGTTCGGAGAGGGAGGAGAATCTCCACTGAAAGAGAAGCTGGATAAGGTCTATTCCTTCAGAAGGGACAAAATCCGTAAAATATTCAAAGATGCCCTGAAGAACGGTCTACAACTGCCAGAGTCAAAAAGACCGCAGGAAGCGAATAGGACCGACGACCCCAAATACTGCCCCTATCACAGAGTGATAGGTCATGCCATTGAGGACTGCTTCGTCTTCAAAGATTGGGTCGAAAAGCAATACAAGGCAGGAGAGATAGAACTGTCCAAAGGCGTGTTAGTAAACAGTCAAGATGCGACCGCCAATTTCATACAAACGGAGACCGAAGTTCTTCGTGAAACCGATTCTCTCAGGCATCTGCCTTTCTCTGAAAACAATCGACCACCACGTCATTAAACTGGGAACAGTCGACCTCTAAGTCGTTAAACTGGGAATGTAAAAAAAAATGTAAATAAAAAAAATGTGTAAATAAAAGAAAAATAAAGAAAAGCCGAAATGATGGGGCAACTCGCAATAAAAATCAGCGAGTAAAAATGAAAATGAAAATAAAGCCGAAATGATGGGGCAACTCGCAATAAAAATCAGCGAGTAAAAATGAAAATGAAAATAAAGCCGAAATGATGGGGCAACCGCGAATAAATAGCCGAAATGATAGGGCAATCGCGACCTTCGCGATAAGAAAAGCTGAAATGATAGAGCAATCGCGGTAATAAAAAAAAAAAAAAAAGGCGAATGATGAGTCGCTCCTGGTACCATATTCCAGTGCAGCGATGCAGACGCCAACAAAAATTCAAATTTCCAAAATTCTCCCTGCCCTACGGCCAGTCCCCAAATTGACTACCGTATACAATCCACGGGCTCAAATAATTCTCAGCATACCCATGCCCCACCGCAACCACCAGTTACACGGCTGGTCTCCGCCTTTGGAATTATGCTTCATTGGAAAGACCCACTCATATGTCCTCACGATGCAGGAGGAGAACAAACCTTTGTGGGATCCTTACGACTCACCAAGGAAAAACACACTTAGGAGTCCTCACGACTCTTAAGGAGAAAACACACTTGCAGGATCCTTACGACTCGCAGGGAGAAAATACCTTTATGGGACCCTCACGGCCCATAAAATTGAAAAGTCTTAGGTGATAGGGATCCAAACCTGTCTCCTAAGCAATCGCTCCCCAATCCCCAAGTGGCGAATGATGAGTCGCTCCTGGTACCATATTCCAGTGCAGCGATGCAGACGCCAACCAAATTCCAAATTCCAATCCCCAAGCGGCGAATGATGAGTCGCTCCTGGTACCATATTCCAGTGCAGCGATGCAGACGCCAACAAAGTCCTGAAATGTTTCTGGCCCTACGGTCTGGATCATACATCCTGCAAAACCGTATACAATCCACGGGCGTAAAACAATCCCAATCTCTCCCAAGTCCACCCGGGGCAAATGATGAGTTGCTCCTGGCATCATTCCAGTGCAGCAATGCAGATGCCAAAACAAAAAAAAATCCCAAATCCTCCCGGGGCAAATGATGAGTTGCTCCTGGCATTATTCCAGTGCAGCAATGCAGATGCCAAAACAAAACCAATTCCCAAGTCCCCCTGGGGCAAATGATGAGTTGCTCCTGGCATCATTCCAGTGCAGCAATGCAGATGCCAAACCAAAACCGAAATCCTCAAATCCACTCATTGCAAATGATGATTCGCTCCTGGTACCATATTTCAGTGTAGCGATGCTGATGCCAAACAAAAACCAATTCTCAAATCCTCTCGGGGCAAATGATGAGTTGCTCCTGACATTATTCCAGTGCAGCAATGCAGATGCCAACCAAAACCAATCCCAAAATCCTCTCAAAGGCAAATGATGATTCGCTCCTGGTACCATAATTCCAGTGTAGCGATGCTGATGTCAACCCAAATCAAATCAAACCAACAACCTCTGCGGCGGAATCATGCTTCGTCCCAGAATTTACCCCGTGTTGAAATCATGCTTCGCCTCGGGATAACGACCTCCTCGTCGGAATTATGCTCCACCTCGGAATCAAGTCAACCAGCAAGCTCTGCGTCGGAATTATGCTTCGTCTCAGAATATGCACCCCGTTTCGAAATGATGCTTCGCCTCGGTGTATCTGCCTTCCCTGTCGGAATTATGCTTCGGCTCGGAATCAACCAACGACCTCCTCCTCGGAATGATGCTCCGAACCCTGGAATCATGCTCCGCCCATCGGAATGATGCTCCGATCCCCTGGAATGATGCTCCGCCCATCGGAATGATACTCCGATCCCTGGAATCATGCTCCGCCCATCGGAATGATGCTCCGATCCCCTGGAATCATGCTCCGCCCATCGGAACGATGCTCCGATCCTTGGAACGATGCTCCGCCCTTCGGAACGATGCTCCGATCCTTGGAACCATGCTCCGCCCATCGGAATGATGCTCCGATCCCTGGAATCATGCTCCGCCCATCGGAATGATGCTCCGATCCTTGGAATCATGCTCCGCCCATCGGAATGATGCTCCGAACCCTGGAATGATGCTCCGCCCTTCGAAATGATGCTCCGAATCCTGGAATTATGCTCCGCTCTTCGGAATGATGCTCCGAATCCTGGAATTATGCTCCGCTCTTCGGAATGATGCTCCGAACCCTGGAATGATGCTCCGCCCTTCGGAACGATGCTCCGATCCCTGGAATCATGCTCCGCCCTTCGGAACGATGCTCCGATCCCTGGAATCATGCTCCGATCCTTCGGAATAATGCTCCGCGCTTCGGAATAATGCTCCGATCTTCTCCGATCCTTGGAATTATGCTCCGCGAATCAGAATGATACTCCGATCCCCGGGAATCATGCTCCCCGGGATGATGCTCCGCCCCCGGAATGATGTTCCACCTCGAAGTTCAGCTTCAAGATCCATCAATTTCATGCACACAACTCAAATGTGCGGTGTGCATTTATTGATGGGGGGCACTTTGTTGGGGTCAAAATTTGCACCCCCGGTTGACCGAGTCAAAGTCAAGGTCAACCCCCAAGCTAGGTAGGTCCAAGCCCAGGTCAAGCGGGCGCATGCCCAAGTCGAGCCCGCGGCCAGCCTCCTCCATGCTAAAATATAGATCATGTAATAAATAATTTTCATGTAATTTTTTATACATGAATGTATACAAAATGGGCATAACGCCAAATTTTTGTAAGCCCATGGCTTATGTGCAAAAATGAAACGGCACATGAGCCATAAGATAGGCAAAAATGCCATTTTTGTAAAGCCCAAGGGGCTATATGTAAATATGTAAGCCTATATAAGGCAAAATGATGATGAATAAAACAACTTTTCATTCCCCCAAAAATTAGGGTTCTTTGTGCCTCCTGCTCCTTCTCCAAGGTTCTAAACCTTCTAATTTCTTTTGAATTAAATCAAGAGTTTTACTCTTTCTTTTCAAAAACTAAGAAGTCTTTCACCACAAAACCCACAAAGGGGAACTTGGATCTACCATTAGATCTCAGAAAGGAGAGATTTTTAGATCTCACATCTCTTGATCATCAAGATCCAGCCAACAGAGGAGGAAGAAGAAGAAGAACATCTTTCACTAAACCCCCCTTTCAAAACACAACACACGTACACTGCACATTGAGTTCGCATGACCAGTTTAACCCGTTAATCGGAGGTTCCCTCGCCCCAAAGGCGAGGGGTAATTAACGGCAGCTTAGTCTGCGGCTGCCGGAGATTCGGATCCCCACAATCAATAAACCCCGGCCTACCCTAGGCCGGGAGAATCTGTAGTGCGCCTGACAAGCGCGCGCGTATTCCCATCTCAATGGGGTGACGAAAAACACCCTACAGGTTAGAGCAATTATTAGGAAAGGACGGACAATGATCTAGAGGAAGAAACTTCGTTTCTTCCCAATCATCCTAATCCCCTTTACTAATAATTGCTATAACTTCTAAAAGATTTAATTTAGGGCATTGAAAGAGGTGTGACATTCAATCTTATCAAACTCCACCTTAGACCTAATCCTAGCAAGTTTCTAATCATCGTACAACTTAGTTTTTAGATTCAATTAAAAGACCAAACAACCATTGGAATTAGCTCGTAAGAACACTTAGGAAAATTACACATCCCTGTGGACCGACCCGTACTCACCGGCTAGCAGCAAAGCGACGCCGTTCTTGATTGCGGTAAATTATCTTTGATCGTTAAAAACCTACACTAATCAGTACTCTGGGAAGCGGGGCGTGACACTGCGCATGGGGCTCACCACGGCAGACCTGAGGCCGACCTCCCGTCCTTTCAGGATTCTCCAACCACTCCATCCCGGCGGAAGGAGTAATCACTTTGCTGTTCAACGTCGGGGAGGCTGGCCGGACGCGGACCGTGCCGGTGGAATTCATCATAGCGAGAATTCCTTCGGCCTACAACATTCTCCTCGGCCGCCCCACGCTGAACTCCCTCCGGGCCTAGATATTGATCTACCACCTGGCGATGAAGTTCCCTCTCGACCAGGGTGGGATAGGTCGGGTCCATGGAGACCAGCGAATTGCAAAGCTTTGCTTCACCGCAACATCTTCATCGGATAGGCCGACCAATGATGTCGAAAGTGAAGGTGACATCAAGGGTTCTCTAGACACTCGAGATGAGCAAAAAGAGGTTCGAGGGACCCCTGTGGAGCCTCTGACAGAGGTCCCCCTCGTGGAAGGGGACGACGAAAAACTCGTTCAGATCAGGTCGCTTCTGATAGGAACTCAGCGAGATGACCTGGTTCATTTCCTTAGAAACAACTCCGACGTGTTTGCCTGGGCACCTGCTGACATGCCTGGGATCGACCCTAAAGTTATATTTCACAAGCTCGGGGTAGATCCTATGGCCCGACCCGTCAGACAGAAAAAGCGAAGCTTCGCCCCGGTCAAACAGAATGCTATCGAGGACGAGGTAGATCGGCTCCTCGCCGCCAACTTCATTCGGAATGTGCTCTATTCGGAGTGGCTAGCGAACGTAGTCCTAGTCAAAAAGTCAAGCGGGAAGTGGCGCATGTGCGTCGACTTAACCGACCTCAACAAGGCTTTCCCCAAGGACAACTATCCCCTACCTCGGATAGATCACCTCGTCGACAGCTCGGCAGGCCACGAGCTATTGAGCTTCATGGATGCCTTCTCTGGCTACAATCAGATCCGTATGAATCCGGCAGACGAAGACCTTACCGCATTCACAATGGACCGGGGGGTATATTGCTACAAGGTGATGCCCTTCGGCCTTAAGAACGCCGGAGCTACGTACCAATGGTTGGTCAACCGCATGTTCAAGCCACAGATCGGCAGGAACATGGAAGTTTACGTCGATGATATGCTCGTCAAATCGGTCTCGTCGATCGACCACTCCAAGGACCTGGGCGAGGCCTTCGAGGTACTCCGCAAGTTCAAGATGAAGCTGAACCCCGCTAAATGCGCATTCGGGGTCACCGGGGGAAAGTTCCTCGGTTTCATGGTCACCCACCGTGGGATCGAGGCTAACCCGGAAAAAATCGACGCTATCCTCAACATGACTGCGTCCAAGACCAACGTCGAGATCATGCGACTAACAGGGCGGGTAGCCGCTCTGAGTCGTTTCATGTCGAGATCTGGGGAAAAGTGCCTCCCATTCTTCAAAGCTCTAAGGAAAATCCCGAGGTTCGAGTGGTCAAAAGAGTGCCAGACCGCCTTTGACCAATTAAAAAGGTACCTTGCGATGCCACTGCTGCTCACCCGACCAGTTGAAAGAGACGAGCTATCACTGTATCTGGCGGTATCCGACCAAGCAGCGGGCTCAGTGCTCGTTCGAGAGGTCGACGGAGCGCAAAAGCCGATGTACTACGTGAGCCACGTCTTCAAAGACACAGAAACGAGGTACCCAGCCATATAGAAGATTGTCTTGGCACTCATTATGGCCTTAAGGAAGTTACGACACTACTTCCAGGCGCACACTATCCTTATGCTCACCGAGCGCCCGCTGGGGGCTATCCTCGCCTCACCCGAATCCTCGGTCCGCTTAGAGAAGTGGAGGTGAGAGCTGTCCCAGTTTGACATAAATACCGCCCGAGGCAGGCCATCAAAGCACAAGCCCTGGTCGACTTTATCGTCGAGTGCACCATCCCCAGCAAGGAACCGGAGCCCACGTCGACCCTTGCGGATCAACACCCGATCGTGGGAAGACCTGACTCGGTCCCCACCATCCCTAGAAAGGAACCGGAGCCCACGTCGACCCTTGTGGATCAACACCCGATCGTGGGAAGACCTGACTCGGTCCCCGAGTGGGTCATCTACGTCGACGGGTCCTCAACCGAAGAAGGCTGTGGCGCCGACCTCATCATTCGGGACCCAAACGAGGCAGAAATGGAGTATTCTCTAAAGCTCGGATTCAAGGCTTCAAACAACGCGGCAGAGTACGAGGCCCTGCTGGCGGGACTGCGTATGGCCTCCGGGTTGGGGCTGAAAACAATCCGAATTCGTAGTGACTCAGCCCTAGTCGTTGGCCAAGTAACCGGCCACTTCGAGGCTCGGGAACCTCTAATGGTAAAGTATCTGGCCGAGGTAAGAAAACTTCAGAAAAACTTTGACGAAGTCCAGGTGGAGCAGATACCCAGGCAGCTCAATGCCCAAGCCGACGCCCTGAGCAAGCTGACTTCATCCTACTCGGCCAACAACAAGCGATCTATCCTCTTCGAGACCTTGCCACGGCCCAGCGTGGAAGATGGGGAGACCATACTTCATGTATATACGGCGCAGGAAGATGACCAAGACTGGAGGAAGCCCCTCGTGGAATTTCTGAGGGATGGTACGCTCCCAGAAGATCGGGGAGCAGCCTGCCGTCTCCGAGCCAAAGCCCGTCACTTCGTCTGGAGCAATGGGAACCTTTACAAGAAGTCCTTCGCTTAGCCCCTGCTCCGGTGCGTTAACCCCCACGAAGCTGACTACGTCCTCCGTGAAATCCATGAAGGGGTCGGCAGCGTACACCAAGGAGCCCGCACCTTGATCCAGAAGGCCTTGCTCCAGGGGTAGTACTGGCCAACTATTCACGAAAACGCCCATAAGCTCGTCAGGAGATGCAAAAGTTGCCAGCTCCACGGAAGCATACCTCGCCTTCCGGCTACCGAGCTGACCGGTTTAACCTCCCCATGGCCGTTCGCCCAGTGGGGATTGGACATGATAGGCCAGTTCCCTACCGGTACGGGCGGGCACAAATATGTCCTTGTCGCAGTAGATTACTTCATGAAGTGGATCGAGGTAGTCCCCATCAGGAAACCGGACGCCGCCACGACCATCAAGTTCCTGCAGAACAACCTGATACTCTAGTTCGGCATCCCGAGGTGTATCATCACCGACCACGGGACGAACTTCGAAAACGAGAAAGTGAAGGAACTCTGCAACGAGTACTATATCATCATGAAGTTTGCCGTGGTCGCACATCCCCAATGCAACGGGCAGGCCGAAGTTGCTAACCGGGACGTCCTCTGAGGTCTCCGGACCCGCCTAGAAGGACGCTAAGGCAGTTGGGTCGAGGAATTGCCCCGGGTCTTATGGGCCCTGCGCACGTCAAAGAAGACCCCCACCGGGGAAACCCCTTTCAGCCTCTGCTACGGGACCGAGGCGATGGCCCCGGCGGAGATCGGGCTACCCAGTCACCGGGTCGAACACTTTGACAACGAAGCAAACACCACGGCACTGCGGACCAACCTGGACATCTTGCTGGAGAAACGAGACCGGGCTCAAATTAGGGCTGCCGCCTATCAGCAGCAAACTACCCGATACTACAACGCGCATGTCAAGCATCGCTCCTTCAAGACCGGAGATCTGGTCCTACGGTGAAACGAGTTCGTTGATCAAGGAAGTCTACATAAGTTCTCCCCGAAATGGGACGGTCCTTTCCTCGTCTCCTAGGTACTTTCCGGCGGAGCCTACCACTTACAGGACGCGGACGGACGCAAGTTTCCACGCCCTTACAACGCTGAGAAGATCAAGATGTACCAGTGAAATGGATACCTACGAGTGTGTACTTCTCCTTTATCAAAGGCAATGTAAATTTTTCTAAAAAGTTCTTTCTACTTAAATAATAAGAAGGGAACGCTAGAGCTTTGCAAAAAGAGGAATCTTATTCATTCAAAAAGGTACTATGGGCTCCTCAGCCTTACAGGAAAAGAAAATGTTACAATAGAGGTGGAACGGGATCGAGGAAGTACTCCTGGTGATACTTAGTGTAGATCTTCGTCAACCAGGCCTTAGCCGCTACAACCCGCTCTTGCCGATGCTGCATGCGGACCCAAGACGCCACGGAAGCACCGACGCACTGCCCTCTGAGCCTTGGCCCATGATGTACCTCATCTTGAAACACTCAAGAATCAGGAGCAAGGATCGGTTGTGCCTGGCTTTCGAGATGAGACCGAACAGGAAGATCGAATGCACCTTGTCGAGCGCCTCGTCCAGAAGCTCCTCAGTAAAGGGGTTGTCCAACCCCGGGGACCTCCTCCAGATCGCGTACATCAGGAGCTGGAACAGGGACGACTGCCGAGGGAGGAGACGGCCGAAGTGATCCTCGAGGCGCTGAACCACTCCCCGGTACCCCTCCTCGGCCAGAGATTGGTTGTACAAGGAGACATCACCAAGGGTGATAATCTCTTCGATCAAATACACGCTCCCAGTCATCTTGAAAGTAAGCGGTGCCGAAGGAACGGTCATCTCCTTCCCTATTTATAGCTTCAAGCAGAATCTTCAAGGACCCGGATTCTCGGGCATGCCAGCGCGAATCTTGGGAATTACAGCAACTACTCCAATGCCACGCCGCCATGTGGCGAAGCTGATGCGGCATTCCGAAACGTTCTGCCTTCCCTCGTACGTTCATGGCACGCGTCACCCGCGTCAGTCCCTCTTCCCAAAGCCCTCGCCAAGAGGCAGCCAAGCGGCTACCCTGCTTGGCTATCCCTGGCTGGTAGCTCCCTACCCCACGATGCCAGAGATCAAAGCCCTCGCCAAGAGGCGGTCGAGCAGCTTCATTGCTCGGTCCATCCTTAGTAGGCCACTTACGGCCCTTTCCCTGCTAAGGATTTAAGCCCTCACTAAGAGGCAGCTAAGCAGCTACCCCGCTCGGCTATCCTTGGCTGGTAGCTCCTCTACCCCACAACGCCAGGGATCAAAGCCCTCACCAAGAGGCAGCCGAGCGGCTACCCTGCTCGGCTATCCCTGGCTGGTAGTTCCCTACCCTACAACGCCAGGGATCAAAAGCCCTCGCCAAGAGGCACCGGGAAGCAACCCTGCTCGGCCATCCTTAAGGATCAAAGCCCTTGCCAAGAGGCACCGGGCAGTAACCCTGCTCGGCCCGTCCCTAGTAGGCCACTTACGGCCTCTCCCGTGCTAAGGATCAATAGCCCTCGCAAGAGGCAACCGGGCCCGCCCTTGCTCGGTTATCCCTGGCTGGTAGCTTCCTACCCCAACACACCAGGGATCAAAGCCCTCGCCAAGAGGGACCGGGCAGCAACCCTGTACGGCTCGTCCTTAAGGATCAAAAGCCCTCGAAAGAGGCAACTGGGCCCTCCCTTGCCCGCTTATCCCTGGATGGTATCCCTGTACCCCAACACACCAGGGATCAAAGCCCTTGCCAAGAGGCACCGGGCAGCAACCCTGCTCGGCCCGTCCTTAGTAGGCCACTCACGGCCCCTCTCACGCTAAGGATCAGAAGCCCTCGCCAAGAGGCAACCGGGCCCGCCCTTGCTCGGTTATCCCTGGCTGGTAGTTCACTACCGCAACACACCAGGGATCTAAGCCCTCGTCATGAGGCACTGGGAAGCTACCCTGCTCGGCCTATCCTTAGTAGGCCACTCATGGCCCCTCCCGCGCTAAGGATCAGAAGCCCTCGCCAAGAGGCAACCGGCCCTCCCTCTCTCGGTTATCCCTGGCTGGTAGCTTCCTACTCCAACACAACAGGGATCAAAGACCTCATCGCGAGGCGCCGAGCCCCTTCCTGCTTGGCGCATCCCCAGCGGGCACCCTACTGCCCACCTGACGCCGAGGATCTGAAGCCGTCCGCAGGCTCCACGGGCCAACATATTCAATGACCTGGTGGGCACCGCTTCGCTTGGCTCCGAGGTCTTACGCCAGAGAGCTTCGTCCTGAATCTCGTCGCACCCTTGTCCCTCTCGAGGCGGTGGCAGTCAGCTCGCCTGTTCGCAGGCATGACCGACACCCCCTCTCTCGACGGGGTCGCGCACGCGATACTCGCCACGGCAGATCAAAAACGCCCTCGCCAGGACGCATCTGGTCTATTTACGTCTGAGCGATCTCCACCTCGACTTCGGGGCCATGGAGACACTGGCTCTCCACTAGTCTTTGCACACTCGGCAAACGAACAGGTTCAACCCGACGTATGATCGCTAGATAAAGAACCGACATAAAATGAAGGCAGTACTGTGCAAATACAAGTGTTTACCGACAAAGGAAAATACGAGCACAAACACTACAAAAGGTTTTTATTCCCAAAAATAAAAAGTCTTTACAAGGGTATTGGGGGCTCCCTAGATTTACAAAATGCTTGGAGGCCTACAAAATTCCCGATACAACAAAAGAAATGAAACAAAAGGTGAGGGGCTTCAGGCCTCAGGGCCAGGCGCAACCTCGGGAAGCTCAGCGCCCATCACAGGAGCCTCAGCGTCGCCCTCGTCGGGAATCTCTTCCCCGGCCTCGCCTCCGGGGCAGTCCCCCTGCTCGTCATCCCCGTGAGGATATTCAGCTCGGAGCTCGTCGTCAACGAACTCCGGCATCCGAGCCTTGACGGCATCGAGGGCCTCGTGCCGGATGGCGGTAGTGGCCGAGGCTAGGACGGTGTAAAAATGTTCCGACTTCTGGAAGTTTTCCACTGCCTTCGCCGCCCTGAGGTCGGCTCGCTTTGTCCCGTCTACCGCCGCCTCCAGCTCCTTCCAGAGGGTGCTCGCCGACTTCTTCATGGTGCCGACGAGCACCTTGGAGTCCTGAAGCTTGGCCTCGGCGACTTGGGCTGCTTCGCGATACCTGGCAGCCTCCTGCTTCGCAGCCGCCACCTCCTTCTTCCCGGCCGCCACCTCGCCCTCCAGAGCAGCGACCCTCGCCATCGCCGCCTCAAGCTCCTGCTTTGAGCTCTCCTCCAGCGAGGAGAGCTCGCCCGCGACTCGTATCGCCGGGGCAATTTCTTTTTCCTCCATGTGGACGATGAGGGCGACGTGCTGGAGGACCTGAAGAAATCAGAAGGGGGTCAAAAAGGAAAGGGGGGCACTAAATCTCGTGAATGATGAGACGCAGAGCGAAAAATTGAGCAAGATGCGAGCACTAACCTGCACGACCTCTTGGGCGATGGCCGCCATTTGCGCCTTGAGGGTCTCCCGAGGGACCTTGCCTCCGGCCGACCTCTCCATGTCGGATAGTAAGCTGTCAGCGACGGAGAGCTCCGAGGGCACCTCAAAGCGTAGGTCCCCCTCGTCCACCAAGATCGGAGAGGCCGGGGTCCGTGGAACCGCTCGGGGGAACCTCTTGAGAGACGACGGCGGAGAGCCGGTCTCTGCCTCCGAAGCCGGGGCCTCTTGTCCCCGCACCCGCTTTCGGCTCGGTGTCTGGTTGGGCTCCGGGGCACGGCCCGCACTCGAACGCTGGGGTGGGGCGGCTGCCGGGGGAACTGGGACCGACGCCGGACGAGAAGAGCTGGCACCTCCAGCCTTCGATCACTTCTTCGGCTTACGCATGGCCGCTCGGAGGTGACCCAAGTCCATGGGTTCTTCACGAGACAAGATACAACGGAGTTAGCAACATAGATAGAGATAAAAACAAATGCAAGCTCCTAACTTACCGACGAACTGGGCGGGGCTGAGTCCAGCCCAACTAAGGGCTCGCTCAGAAAGCAGCATGTCGGCCCGGGGAATGGGCTCCCACTCCACCGCGTCAGGATCGTTGGACGGACTTCCCCGCCAGCACCTATCCCTAGACCACTGGGTGGGCACGGGCCAGTCCTCACCCTCTGGCGGCCCAACAAAGAAAAACTTCTTCTTCCAATCGTGGATGGAAGAAGGCAAGACGACGACTCCCGACCCAGATGCACTCCCTCTTCATTTTCTACAGGAGAAGTAAACCCACCTCGGGTCGCCCGCGCGAGTACCGGGGTGACCTTTGTAAATAAGAGAGGAAGCAAAGATGGACAGACCGAAGGGGATCATCTGCAACTTCAAACGGACCAGGAACCCGAGGAGAATCCTCCAGGAGTTCGGCACTAGCTGGCCCGGGTCTAACCCGAAGTAATTCAGCGCTCTAAGAAGGGCAGGCGCATTCCGGCCCAAAAGGCTTCCAAGTACAGGGCGATCTCCTTGTCCCGTACCTGATCTGCCCTCTCCCCCTCCCCGGCCAAACGCAACGTGTAGCCGGGAAGAATATGGAAACGAGTCCGAGCGTTGGCAAGGTCTTCCTCGTGCCTCACCGTAGACGGCACGCCAGGCGCATCCGCGACCTCCGCTCGGGGAGCCGCCCCCGTCACGCGACCGTGGGAAGAAGACCTAACCCTAACTCCCTGGGAGGACTCCGATCCAGAAGAGGAAGAAGAGGAAGACTCTACAGAGGGCTCCCAGACTCTACACCAACTACATCTACAGACTCCTCAAAGGAAGACATCTAACCTGATGAAGAGGAGTCCTCAGAAAAGCAAACGCGGAAATCCCGACCTAAAGAGGAGAACGCCGAGCTAACAAGACCAAAGACGAGGAGATTATGAAGAGGAATGGGCCCTCACGTGGACCCCACCTCTACTTATTGCCACCGGCGTCCTCATCCAACGGCGATAGTCATCTCCCGCCGAAACGGTTCAGTACACTCGACAGCCACGATCGCTCCACCTGTCGCACGCACATTGGCATATCCCATCAGACGCCAGAGGTCTGCGGCCCGTCGCATCAGCTAACCCGTGCCCGACACGTGGGCTGTCACTTCAGCAACTGTACGCACGATCCGGCGCACCCACTTTAATGCAAAGATCACTCCCTTGATTCGCTGGCGTCATTTAGAAAATACAGCATACTGCCCGGGAACACGCCCCGATGATATCTTCGGAAAGGGGCTCACCTCGGGTGACCCGGCAAACCACTCTCGACCCGACCCGTCAGCTGGTCAGGACGAGAGTGGGGGGCTAATGATGATACTCGATATCGGTGATCTCCCAGATCATGACATGTGGCAGATGAAGTGTCCCAGAGCTCACAAGAAAGGACCTACGGTGGCCGACTAGACCACTCCTATGCCCGTCCTACAAAAAAACGCTGGCTCACCTCCGAGCCCCCTGCACCATTGGCCTCCTCGGCCTCCAAGCTCGTCTCCGAGCTACCACAGAACCAAGATATCTCGGCTCTCCCGCTCATCCACGAGCTCTCCCGCCGAGATCATCTTTCTCGGTCTCATCGACCGACCAACGACACCGTTCACAGGCGCAACCGCCATCCCGCGAATCTCTCCATGCGCGAGATATCCGCCGACCACATCTGACGTTCCACGCCATCACGATCCTCCATTAACGAGCCTGTCTCGCCATTAATGGGAGATCCCGCTCATCACGTGCGCGTGACGTCGGGAGCGTAACTGCCGGCGTGATTCTCGCGCCTGCCCTGCCTGCTGCCACTGCTATATAATCCCCTTCTTCAGACGGTTCAAGTAAGCCATTTTACTCCACTAAGCCGTTACTCTGCTCGGATTACCTCTCTAATTTGACCGTCGGAGGGTCCTCAGTGGTACAACCACCCCGGGACTTCCTTGCAGGTAGCTCGGCGCAAACAACCTCAAATCTATTGAGATTCACACGCTTCAGGAGCGACAACCTCCAGATCCAATCTCAGCCGCCTATCGCCGCCATCAGCAGATCAACGGAAGGTAACATTTTGGCGCGATCCAAGTCGCGTCAGGAAGGAAGGGAGAGAGCTTAATTTCTGATTTTTTTAATTAATTTATTTTTTATCTTTTTTTATTGTCACCAACATGAATGTAATGATGTAATTGCAATTTAAAGAGAAATGATTGTGTTTGTAGGCTATTTGTATCTCATTAATTATTTTAATTAAAGTAAATAATTCCATACAAAAATATTTTATAATCAACTCTTGCTATTTATAATATAAATATAATACCAAACATTTAATGTCAATTGGAATGAGTAATCATTTGAATTTTTTAACACGGGCTGGATAGAACCAATAAACCTGTAGATCGGGTCGATCCAATGACAGGCCGGGTGAAACCCACAAACCCGCGGACCGGGTCGATCCGGTGATACTTTTAAACGAACTGGCCGGATACAGGTAATATTTTAATGGGTAGTAAAATCTTAACCTGTGATCGGTATTTTACGAGTTGACCTAATGGCCAAATGAATCAAGGGCTATTATTGACATCTCTAAACTAATCCCAGGGAGACAAAAATTTTGAAAAGAAGACGACAGGGAAAAGGAAAATTTTTGGGAAGAAAAAAACTAAGTAGTAAAAGGCCCGATTGCAAGTGTACTGCAATTTTGATCTTAAATGAGGGGTCTCGAAGGCAATTTTAAATTGAAGTTCCGGAAGGCAATTTTAATAAGGCAACTGCGAAATTTTCTTTCCTTCCTTTAATCAAAAAAAGAAAAGAAAAAAATACTGGGATGAATATTCCAAAATGTTTAAGAAGATTATTTATTTTCCTATGTCATAATATTGGAATCTCTTATGCTTAGAAGTTAATATGGCAAGCATACTTATCTCTTTTTCCTTTTCTTTGACCTTTTTGATAAATTATCTCCTAATCGTATACGGCTGTGGGCTTAAACTGTGAAATCAAAAAATTTGTATATTATATTTTGATGAATTTTTTTGTCGAATTATATTTTATTTTATTAAACAACTAATTTGATCTGGGTTAATTCCTTAAGGCCTATATCCTTTTTTATTTTTTTAGGACCAAATATTTAGACTTAATCAAACTAGGGTCAGATTTTTAGTACTTAATTTGCCAATTCTGCCTTCCACAATAAAATGAAAAATATGTTAAAATAGCTGATTAAGCACATGATAGTTCGAAATACAGACGGTAAATATGTTTATCTATAATCTATAACACTTCTAAACTAGAATTTCATTTTTCTTCCGTTATATTATTCTCCTCTGGCCAAAACTAATTTTGCTTTAATTCCAGCCATTCAATATTATAGGTATTTAATTTAAAGTTTGAAATTAGAATCTTACTTTTTAAAGAGAAAACGGAATCTCAGGTGCGACAAAAGAAATTTCTCTTATGGGATTGAAAAAATTCAAGCCTTCATCAATTTTTTCAACGATTGGCATTCACCACTATCATCTTTATTGTGCAGGATACGGATAGACCAAATCTGATGAGAATCCAACAATCCAACAGCTTTTCACCATTGATGTAGTGGGTTCAAAATTAACGGTTTTTGTATTGTATAACATTTTTTGTATTTTTACATTACAAAATCAACAGTGAAAGGGTATTTGATGATGGTGTATCCACGTCTTGCACACAATGAAGATGATGATGGTGGTAGTCGATCATGCTTGGATGCAGGTGTTCGATACAACAACAGACCATCAAAATTAATTGTGATGTTGAATCGTCTCAGGTATAAAACTGGTCTTCGCCTGAGGTTGTTGCTTATTCTAAGCTCGTATATTTGTGATCTTTTAATTCTTATATTGAAGTCTTGTTTTCATTTGATGATGCTAATTTTGAATTTCGTTATCATAGAATTATTATGATTTGTTTTTCCCCCTTTATAATCCATATTCATTCTTTAAATTATAATAATCTCTCATGTATAATAAATATAAATAGCACACTAATATGTTTCTTTATAATCATAGTAAATTGATAATATTTGACATTTTTTGTCTTAATTTTATTATCTGTCCATAAAATTTAATGAATCAAAATTATTTTGATATATGTTGAAAGCGTCTCAGATATATATTGGTGGCCCTTCAATTTTTATATCGAAGTCTTGCTTTCGTTTGATAATACTAATTTTATATTTCAATAATATAATTTTATTATAATTTATGTTTTTATAATCTATATTCATTCTTTAAATTATAATAATCTCTCATGCAACAAAAATTTATTCCTTTGTTATAGACATAGGTAAATTTATGATTTATTGACATTCTTATCTCACTTTTATAATCCGTCCAAAAAATTCAACCATCAAACTTATGCGAATGTTGCAATCGTCTTGGCTTTGTGATAAGGCTCATAAACGGGAATTTCCCAGATTACGACATGAAGCAGATGACGTGTCGTCCACGTAATCCCATTAGATTCCTGAGGACACGGAGGTAGAATTAGTTTGATGCATGGGGGACTTTCCTCGGCATCTCGTCTTCGAGGTTGCATCCGACCTTTCGGAGACCTCCCCGAAGTACCTTCCCTATGCGTCTAGCAACCAGCCAACAACTCGCCCCCGAGCAATCCTGCAGTCGAGCTTTCATGGCCTCCCCGTTCGTCTCCGAGCTATCCACCGAGCTGAGCTTCCTCGGTTTCCCTGTTCAACTGAGAGCAAGGAGTCCAAACTCCCCGTAACGACTCCGTATATCTCGCCAAAACAAGATCTCCGCCGCTCCACATCCCGCGTCTCACGCTGGTGCGTCTTTCCATTAACGAGTGTATCCCGCTATTAATGGACGCACCCCGCCATCAATGCGAACGTGATGCAGGGGCGTAACGGATGGCGAGAATCTCGTGCCGGTTCGCTCCATGCGACCGCTATATAAACTATCTCTTCCAGACGACTCGGGTAATTCGAACTCATTCCAATATGCCGCCACCCTGCCATTATTCCTCGGTACTTACTTGATCGTCGGAGGGTATTACGGTGGTTATCCATCCCGGGACTTCCCTTATAGGTAGCTCGGTGTCAATGACAACCCATTGAAATCAACACATTCAACCCTCACACCAAATCTCAACCGTTCAGAACCGCTTGTAGCAAGATCGACAGAGGACAACATCTGAGGGAGATTCGGAGCTTCATCAGTTGGCGCCGTTTGTGGGAACGTGAGAAGATTTTCCACCCAAAAAGTTGATCCTCCGCCTCCGATTCGATGGCAAGCAACAACCGCGACGATCCCGGCACGAGCCGTCCCGTCCTCCATAACGGAGGCGGGAGCGGTCCTACTCCCCCTCCTAACATCATCAACGCCTTATCCGCTCGGATCGATAAGCTCACGGTGATGGTGTATGCGCTCGCCCGCGTCCAAACGGCCGACTATACCCGCCAAACCGCAGTTTCCTTTCCCCGGATTGATGACGTACGCAGGAAGACGGAAGGGCACGCTCAAGCCCTTGACCTCACTCATGCTCATCTTGATGCAACCGAACACCGGTGTGCCGATTCCGGCAGTCATGACCCGTATGCGGGGAATGATTCCATGACCTGTTGGGCGCCGGACAGCTCGACACCCCGATTTCATGGGAGACCGCGCTATCACTTCAACGCCCGCCGTGCTCTCTCACCCCCTGAAGAGGTGTCGGTCAGATCGCCTGATTCCAGGCAAGACCCACGTCGCCATTTCCGTCGAGGCCACGCATACGGCGAACGTTGGGACTATCCACGAAGGGTCCGCCCCGATGATTTAAGGAACGTGATAGAGTGAAGCCGAAACCGCTCCATCGCGCAAGCCCGGAGCAGAGATAGCAGGCGCTCCGACCATGAAGAATTCTCGAGGTAACAACAACGAATTGATGCCCTCGAAAAGAAAATTGAAGACATACGACAGGATGACTGTACGGTCGGTGAAGGGGCAAAGTACTCCGCCGATTCGCTCACAAGGCCCTTTACAGAACAGCTCCTGGCTGAGCGTGTCTCGTCCCAGAACAAACCGCCCAAAGTGGTCCTCTTCGACGGGAAGTCCGACCCGAAAGACCACTTGGACGCGTTCACAGCGGGCATGAGCTTTCAAGACAACTCAGATATGGCTCAATGCCGAGCTTTCCCCACCACCCTCATCCGGGGACTGGTTCCGAAGGCTTGCGCTACGCTCGATCTCGACTTTTGATGAGCTGGCGACCTAATTCCTCAGTCATTTTGTCGGTAACCGACGACAGAGAAAGATGGTCGACTACCTGTTCACCATCAAGAGCGGAGATAGGGAATCCTTTAAGGGACACGTCACCCGCTTCTACAATGCCCTTCTAGAAGTTTTCGAGCACCATGACGAAACGATTATCACTGCCTTGAGGTCGGGTCTTAGGTATAGAGAATGGCTCCGCTCTTTTGCATTAGCGCAACCTAAGACCATGGCCGAAGTTACAGCATGGACCGAGCGAGAAATCCAACTCGAGACGGAGGTGAACGCCAACCTACCTCGGGGCAACCAAGCAGACCGAAAAAGACGAGACCGAGAGGAGAAAAAGAAAGCTGACCGTCCAAAACCCTATTCTCCGAGGTTTCATGAATACACTCATCTGAACGTCTCCCAGGCCGAGATGCTAGAGGAGGCTAAGGGCGAGAGGTTTTTTAAACTCCCGCCGGCTACTCAGAGAACGGGCAAGCAACTCTACGGCCCGTACTGTGCCTGCCATAGGTCGCAGGGGAACCCGACCAAGAGTTGAAAACAACTCTGTGACTATATTGAGGAAATGATCCGCTCTGGTCACCTGGCGAAGTACCTACGAGACAAGCGGCAGGCGGAGCAGGAGAAAAAGGACCAACCCCATTCCGGGGAGTTAACGATCGGTCAGATCATGGTCATTTCGATGGGTTCGGCTCTGGACAGCGGGGGGACCGCCTCCTCCTACGGTCATAGCCCCACAAGAAGTGCAGAAAGTATGACCCGACCACCTTCACCAACGAATACCTTCATGGAATATCACTCCCACACAATGACCCCTTATGATAACAGCCTGGGTTCACCGTTATGGGGTCCAGAGAATATTGGTCGACTTAGGAAGCTCAGCAGATATCCTGTTCTACGGCTGTTTCCAGCGTATGGGATTAAATCCGTCTGACTTCCAACCGACTTCTCACGTCCTCTCCGGGTTCATTAACCATTCCGTCCTGGCCGAAGGATCGGTCACCCTCCTTCTCAACATTGGAGAAGCCGGCAGAACGCGAACCGTACCGGTGAACTTCCTCGTTGCCAAAATCCCGTCGTCTTATAACATCCTCCTGGGACGCCCCACCCTAAACGCCCTCCGAGCTCAGATCTCAACCTTCCACCTTGTACTCAAGTTCCCTTTAGATAACGGAGGGATATGCCGGGCCTATGGAGACCAGCAAACTGCCAAGATCTGTCTCACTTCAACATCTTCCGCCGTGGAGCAGGGCGACGATTTTAGAGACACACATGGCCCTCAGGGATCCCTGGACACACGCGATGACCGAAAGGAAACTCGAGGCGCCCTGGTGGAAGTTTAGCAGAAGTTCCCCTCATAGAAAGAGTTGACGGCCGGATTGTCTAGATCGGATCTCTCTTGACAGGAGGCATTCGCGAAGACCTGATCCGGTTCCTCCGGAACAACTCGGATGTGTTTGCTTGACACCAGCAGATATGCCCGGGATAGACCCCAAGGTGATCTCCCACAAGCTCGAGGTCAACCCAAAAGCCAAGCCAATCCGACAAAAGAAAAGAAGTTTCGCACCAATGAAACAAAAGGCGATAGAGGAGGAGATAGACCGGCTGCTCACAGCCGACTTCATTAGGAACCTGGACTACTCAGATTGGCTGGCAAACGTGGTCATGGTCAAGAAAGCGAACGGGAAATAGCGCATGAGCATTGATTTCACTGACCTGAACAAGGCTTTCCCCAAAGACAACTACCCACTTTCTCGAATAGATTAGCTAGTAGACAGCTCGGCCGGTCACGAATTACTAAGCTTCATGGACGCTTTCTCTGGTTATAATCAGATCCGGATGAACCCGGCATACGAAGAGCTGACCGCCTTCACCATTGATCGAGGAGTCTACTGTTACAGGATAATTCCCTTCGGACTCAAGAACGTCGGAGCCACGTACCAGCGACTGGCCAACAAACTGTTCAAACCACAAATTGGGAAAAATATGGAAGTTTACATCGACGACATGCTCGTGAAATCCGCCTCATCAGCCGGACACACTACAGACCTCGGCGAAACATTCGACGTCCTGCGAAAGTATAAGATGAAACTGAATCCAGCTAAATGTGCATTCGGCGTCACAAGCGGGAAATTCCTTTGATTTATGGTTACCCACCGAGGAATCGAAGCGAACCCAGAGAAAATCAGCGCCATCATCAACATGACGACGTCCAAGAGCAATATCGATATCATACGACTCACCGGGAGGGTGGCCGCGTTGAGTCGTTTTATGTCCAGATCGGGAGAAAAGTACCTCCCTTTCTTCAGAGCCCTAAGGAAAATCCCCAGGTTCGAATGGTCCGAGAAGTGCCAAAACACTTTCGAACAACTCAAGGCACGCTTGGCGACCCCACCACTTCTCACCCGACCGGTCGAGGGCGACGAGCTAATACTATATCTAGCCATCTCCAACCAAGCCCCTGACTCAGTGCTCGTCAGAGAATTCGAAGGTATACAGAGACCGGTCTACTACGTGAGCCATGCTTTTAAGGACGCAGAGACCAGATACCCGGCCATAGAAAAAATAGTCCTTGAGCTTGTCGTCGCCTCCAGGAAACTACGACACTATTTCCTGTCACACACGATCCTTGTCCTCACCGAACGACCTTTAGGGAATATCCTCACCTCCCCCGAATCGTCGGGCCGCTTAGAGAAATGGAGGTGGGAGTTGTCCTAATTTGACATCAAATACAGACCTAGAAAGGCTATCAAAGCACATGCCTCCATTCACACTAAGGAAGGAACGGCAGCACAGGGCCCCGACCCATGACCCTTAGTCAAGGAGGTGCCCAGCCCAATCCCGGACTGGGAACTCTACATGGACGGATTCTCCACAGAAAAAAGGAGTGGGGCCTTATTGGCCGGGCTACGAACAGCCTAATCATCTGCGGCCCGAATGAGGCGGAAATGGAGTACTCCCTGAGGCTTGGTTTTAAGGTGTCAAACAACGCCGCAGAGTACGAGGCCTTATTGGCCGGGCTACGAATCGCCTCCAGAGTGGGGCTAAAGACCATCAGGATATGCAGTGACTCCGCGCTAGTCGTCGGCCAAGTAACCGGGCGTTTCGAAGACCGGGAACCACTAATGATAAAGTACTTGGCGGAGGTAAGAAGGCTTCAGAGAAATTTCGACGAGGTCCATATGGAGCAGATTCCCAGAAACTTGAACACCGAGACTGATGCCTTAAGCAAACTCGCCTCTTCCTATTCGGCCAATCACAAAAAAAATATCCTTTTCGAAGTCCTACCGTGACCCAGCATGGAAGATGAAGAGGCAACACTCCAACTCTACACGACTTGAGGAGATGTCCCGGATTGGAGAAAACCCATTTTAGATTTTCTGAAAGACAGGGTGCTTCCGAAAGACCAGGCCGAGGCTCGCCGGCTTCGACCAAAAGCTCTCCATTTCGTATGGAGCAAAGGAAACTTGTACAAGAAGTCGTACACTCAACCTCTGCTCCGATGTGTCGATCCCCACGAAGCAGACTACTTCTTATGAGAAATACACGAAGGGGTCAGAGGGGCACATCAAGGGGCCCGCAGCCTGGTCCAAAAGACACTGCTCCAGGGGTACTATTGGCCGGGAATACACCAAGATGCCGGAAAACTGGTCAGAAGATGCAAGAACTACCAACTCTTTGGCAACATCTCTCGTCTTCCTGCCACCGAATTAACGCCATTGATCTCCCTTTGGCCATTTGCACAATGGGGGATGGATATGGTGGGCCAGCTCCTCACCGGCACGGGTGGACACAGGTACATTCTTGTCGCTGTAGACTACTTCACAAAGCGGATTGAAACCATGCCGATTAGGAAACCGAACGCCACCTTTACGATAAAATTCCTGTAAAAAAATATAATCTCCCGATTCGGAATCCCGAGGTGCATCGTCACCGACCATGGAACCAACTTCGGAAATGACAAAGTCAAAAATTTTTGCAACGACTATCATATATTGATGAAGTTCGTCGCGGTCGCACATCCTCAATACAACGGGAAAGCCGAAATAGCGAACCGAGACGTTATTCGCGGGTTCCAAGCCCGCCTGGAAGGAAGGCAAGGCGGCTGGGTCAAGGAACTGCCTCGGGTACTGTGTGCGCGACGGACATCAAGAAAGACACCTACGGGAGAAACCTCGTTCAGCCTATGCTACGGTACCGAGGCAATGGTCCTCACAGAAATTGAATTGCCCAGTTATCGGGTCAGGCACTTTGATGACGAGACTAACACCTTGGCGCTAAGAAGCAACTTGGACATCTTGTTGGAAAAAGGAGATCGGGCATAAATCAAAATGGCCGCCTATTAGCAGCAGACCGCCTGCTACTACAACTCCTGAGTTAAATATCGAGTCTTCAAGACAGGACACCTGGTCTTATGATGAAACAAATTTGTAGACCAAGAGAAGCTACATAAGTTCTCCCCAAAGTGGGATGGGCCATTCCTCGTGACAGAGGCATTGCCCGGTGGAGCCTACCGCCTCAAAGACTCCAGAGGGCGTAATTTTCCTTGGCCATATATCACCGAAAAGCTTAAATTGTACAGATAAACTTATACCCCTTTCCAAATAATACAATTCCCTTCCGCATCGACTAAAATTTCCAAGCTGAGCTCTCACGCAAATAGACTTCTGCACTGACCCAGGGCCCCAACTATTCCTTCCTTTCCTCGGCTTCGAGTTAGGGGGTAGGGAGAAGGCACAGGTCGGCCGATGCACAAAAATATATAAAAAGAAGGAGAGAGAGATAATACACCATAACCTTGTCCAAAAGAAAATTTATTCGGAAGTATTCTTGGCTCCACAGCCTTACAACTATTACAGCAAAGGAGGAAGTGGGTTAAGAAAACATTGATGATGATACTCGAAAGAGAGTTCCTCCAGCCGAGCCCAGGCAACCTTCGCCCGTTCCCTCTGTCGGTACCCATGGACCATGACCAAGCTCTGCTGAAAACATTCAAGAAGAATGTCCACCAAGCGATCCCGCCTGCTCTTCGAGATCAGACCAAGCTCGTGGGCCGTATGCATCTTATCAAATGCCTCATCCATCTCCCACGGGGACAGAGAATTATAAAGGCCCAGAGAAGACCTCCATATCGCGTAGACTAGCACTTGCAGGAGAGGAGATCAGCGGGGAAGTAGACGCCCGCAGTGGCCCTCCAGACGACTTATCATGGACTCATACGTCGCCTTGGAATGATCGAGATCATAGAAATACACGTTGTCCCGAGATACGATCTCCCGGATAGTGTATACATGGCCTGTCATCTGGAAGAAATGAAACGGCTAGAAGGAAGTTAATGTGGGTATCCGAAGGTGAGACCATACCTTCGATATTTATAGCCTCAACAAAAATCTTCCAATGGTCGAGATCTTCTTGCGTCACAATGCAAATCACGGAATATCGCACTTTCCTGATAAGGCGCGACCATGTGGCATCCGATTACTGGTCGCTCCCCTCATGCGGGTCACGGAAGGTTGAACGACTTCCCAGGAAATCCCTACAATCAAGAAGGCCAAAAATACGAAGGCAGCTTCCTGCCCGGCCGCTCTGCGGATCCAAGGCCCTCGTCAAGAGACGGCCGAGTAGTTTCCTGCTCGGCCCATCCGCTAAAGGCAGTTTCCTGCCCGGCCGCTCTGGGGATCCAAGGCCCTCGTCAAGAGGCGACCGAGTAGTTTGCTGCTCGGCCCATCCGCTGAAGGCAGCTTCCTTCCCGGACGCTCTGCAGATCCAAGGCCCTCGTCAAGAGGCGGCCGAGTAGTTTCCTGCTCGCCCCATCCGCTGAAAGCAGCTTCCTGCCCGGCCGCTCTGTGGATCCAAGGCCCTTGTCAAGAGGCGGCCGAGTAGTTCCCTGTTCGGCCCATCCGCTGAAGGCAACTGTAACATTTCAGAAATATAAAATATTATTTTGGAAATTTAATATTAAAATAATATATTTTGCGAAAACTATTCGATTTGCGAATAGGGGTTTTTCGTAAAATGGTATAAGTATATACCAATATTTGGAAAATAATCGGAGATTAAAATGATTTATTTATTATAATGATATTTATCGGATTTTGGCATTTTTATAATTAATGATATGCAAGTTTAAATTAAATTGATTAGTGCACTACTAATCGCGATTAAGCCAAATCCGTATTTTTACATTTTTCCATGGCTAGTGCACCATGTCATGTGCATTTTGTTGCATGTTGTGTTGTTTTGTTGTTTCATTTGGTTTTATTTAGAAAAGAAAAGAAAATAAAGGAGATGCCATGGTTAATGAGAGAGAGGCATAAAACAAAAGAGATATTTAGAAAGAGAGAGAGTGAGCTTAAGGGAAAGTGAGGTTAAGAGAGAGATAGACCTTTTGTAACATCCCTAGACTTTCTGTACAACTTTCTGTACAATTTTTTCAAAATTACAGAAAGGGGTATTTTTGCCTGAGCACAAGTTATAAGTTTTTTTTTGCTTTTTAATAGCAAGAAGGAGCTTGTAGCTCATTGGTAAGACCTTGCACTGCTGAACCAAAGCATCAGAGTTCAAATCCCAACCCCACATTATTTTTTAATATTGTTTTGTTTTGAATTTTTAGAAGTCCAAGGGTCTACACGTGCATAACTCGTAAAAACCCCACTACACATGTAAAACAAACTGACCCAGGGGCTACACCAAGCGACGAGAGACACGTGGCGGCGAGCCCCAGCCCGACTCGGCCAACTCGGGCCGGCGACTCGGCCGACTCGGCCCGCCGCCGCCGGCCTGACTCTGCCGGATCGCCGATTGTCCAATATGAAAGTTCTGCCTCTTGGTCTTCCCTAAACCCATGTATGGTTTAAATTTACTGCACAGTAACAGAGTCTTTTAAAACACCTATTTACTCCATTTTAAATACAATTTTTATTATATTTTCAATACAACTTTTCATCTACCCCAACCCTACGTTTACCCTATAAATATCAACCCTAAACACACACCCCTCACTCACAATTCTGTCCAAACTCTCAAGAAAACTCTATAGAATTTTTGTGTACAAGTGGAGTTAGCGAAGGACAAAACTCCGGCGATCTTCCGACGACGACCCTAGGAGCTCCTGGCGACGAAACGACGCACCGGCACCTCCTACGTCTTTCTCTCCCTTTTCTCTATACTACAAACCCGTAAGTCCCTTCTCTCTCTTCACCTTGCTATTCTAAAATCATGTATTTCTAAAACCCGACGGAATCAGAGTTAATCCGATTTCCGATTCGGTTCTTCCTAAAAATCCAACCTTTTCTTAAATACAAATATACCAAACCCTTACATGTTGACTATTAATCATTAACAAAATATGTTGAACAAGTTTCATAGCAAAATATTTCATTTTGTAACTTTTTGAAAGGTTCCTAGGCACCCTATAGTGGTCTCACAAGGCATCGAACATGCCAATTTAAAATTTTTGGTGCCGAGAAACCCTAGACTACGGATCTTAAACTAGATGTTTAGGCGAAAAGAAAACTTAGTTAACACTTAACTACTAGGATACGGAAATTACAACCTTTGTAGATCCGGATATCCACCTCCATGGCTCCGCAACGAAGTCTTCTCGCTGTATATCATGAATCCTAGACTCCTCCGTCGGCTTCATCGGGAAAACGTGCGGAATAGGTCGTCGGCTTCGTGTCAAAGACGATCTACGTCGAGGTTGCACAAGCTCAAGCTCCGACTTCACAAAGTTGTGAAACTTATGAAGAAAACACCCAAAACAACTTGGCAAGAGGTAGAGGGTGAAGAAATAGGAGGTGGGTTCACTTTAGAATTGGATTTCTCACTTTGGAACTCAAGATGCCATTGATGGACCTTGAGCTTTTCTTGAAGAAGAAGATGATCAAGAAGAAAAGAATATGATAAGTGTTATATTAAAAAAGAAACTAATATGAATACTTATCATATCTTGACCATGGTGAAGTGTAGAGATTAAACTAAGGTTAATAGGAATGGTTAGGGTTAAGGATAAGATAAGGATGGTGGACTTTGTCAAAGCTTCATGAAGCTTCAACATAGCTCCAAAATAAGCCACCATTCTTAACATAATCCTTTTCAAATAAATAAACAAATAAATAAATGAAAAACCAAAACCCTAATCATTACTTAACCATGGTTTAATCCTTTACACAAACCCAAGTGAACAAGTATCATCAAACACGATACAATCAAGTGCACAAAAAATATATCACATATACAATGTGCATCAAGTGAGAAAATCCATATAAAGTGAACCAATACTAGTTAATGCAAAGTAATATATCAAATATATAATTATACATTAAATCATTAAATCAACATTTGATTCAATGATCCGGTCATGTCGCACACAACCGACTAGTATTCAATGTATCGATTTATCGAATCAATGATTCGATAACTAGGTCATATCGAATATAACCAATCGAAACATTTATCGCGAGAATGAAATGCGGTATCACATACACGCATTATTCTCGGTCCCGCACATATCTCATATGCGCTCCTATTTCGTTTCGCTTGAACCAGGAAACCTCTGTGTAGGACTCTAAAGACTCGTCAATACGCCGGTAGCAGATGATGATCATATCAAGCACCCACAAGCCGCAAGCGGTCTGCTAAACGTAACGGCCACCCGGGTATTGAGCGATCAGAAGATCGACGAGCTAGCCCGCTCACACTCCTGCGAATCCGACCAGTAACACTTACCGTACAGTCCGGTCTCTTCGTCTGATATGTCGCATATCAAGTCTAGGGGTGGTAAACGTCAGACCCCAATAACCCGATAAGTCGTGCCGATGTGAGGCTCATAACGGGTCGAGAAACTACTGGTAACACTTACCAGCAAATCTCTGATCAGCCCTGGCCAGGGACTTCCCTGTTACGGCCAATCGAGCACTGCGCAACATCAACCCCCAATACCGGGAGAGACGAAACCCCTCCTATCGCTCATTGCCTCCATGTGACTCGGGACTGTACCCAAAGACCACCGTTTTGCACGCCCTCATGGACGTGGTAAGGTGGAGATCAAAGCACAGTGGGAATCACACAAGACTCCATGACGATCTCGGGTCTACAGACTAACCTGTACAAGTGTCACCTGAGAACTGCCATCTGACGTGAGGTATAATACCATCTGGGAGTTCTCGGCGAGTCCGTCCAGTGTACCCAGTCTCCACTGAGCACCCGTATACCATCTCTGATGTCAAACACCAATGGATATGGGATCATCCATCGCCCATCACATGGGTCGAGAAGCGTATACGCTAGTCTACTCTGGTATATCGATGCCCCGTCTCGATACACCCACGACTAGGGACCTTGAAGGATGTACTTATGGACTACCATGTCCCCACTAGTATGATCTTCATCATAGTCCAGGTAGTCAAGTACAAATCCTAAGGGCTTTACCAACATGTAACTATAAGACAGTATAAAAAGACTAGTGTACATGTTAAGATAAAGAGTAACCAGATAGCATACTATCATGTCGAGCAAGAAAGTCATCTCTATATATGTCCAAGCATCCAATATAATATACATAATCTGTACAATACTGGCCTCTAGGGCATACATACAACTAACAATCTCCCACTTGCACTAGGGCCAGCTGCTGTAGTATCTCATACCGAGCATCCCGAAGAGTCTCTCAAACTGTATCTGGGGAATGGCCTTCGTGAGTGGATCCGCCGTGTTGTTCTTCGTGTCAACTCTCCTGACCTCGATCTCCCGGCGATCAACTATCTCCCGGATCAGGTGATACCGCCTCAGAATATGCCTGGATCGCTGATGGGACCTGGGTTCCTTGGCCAAAGCCACCGCTCCATTGTTATCGCAATACAAAGGTATTGGATGCTCAATGGATGGAACCACTCCAAGTTCAGTAATGAACTTCTTGATCCAGACAGCCTCTTTGGCAGCATCGTTGGCAGCGATGTATTCAGCCTCCATCGTCGAGTCTGCCATGGTTTCCTGCTTGGAACTCTTCCAGCTAACCGCCCCTCCGTAAAGGGTAAAGACAAAGCCCGACTACGACTTAGAGTCTTCCTTATCACTCTGGAAGCTGGAATCGGTAAAGGACTCCACTTGGAGTTCTCCGTTACCATACACCAAGAACATATCTCTAGTCCTTCGCAAGTACTTGAGAATGCTCTTCACAGCTGTCCAGTGACTCTCTCCAGGATCAGCTTGATACCTACTCACTACACTTAGTGAGTATGCTACATCGGGTCTGGTACATAGCATCGCATACATGATAGAGCCTACTGCCGAAGCATAGGGTATCCCTTGCATGCGAGCTCTCTCCAAATCAGTCTTGGGAGACATCTCTTTGGAGAGAGTGACTCCAGAGATCGTGGGCAAGTTCCCACGCTTGGACTCTTCCATACTAAACCTCTTTAGTATGGTGTCAATGTACCTGGATTGGGACAATCCCAAAATCCGTTTGGATCTATCTCTATAGATCCTAATTCCCAATATGCAGGAGGCATCACCAAGATCTTTCATTGAGAATCTTTGTGATAAGAAGAGCTTGACCGATTGCAGCATAGGAATATCATTTCCTATCAAGAGTATGTCGTCCACGTACAATACGAGGAAGACAACCTTACTCTCTGCCACCTTCTTGTAGATACAAGGTTCATCTGGATTTTTGACGAAATCAAACTCTTTGATAACGACGTCAAAGCAGATGTTCCAACTCCGCGATACTTGCTTTAATCCATAAATGGATTTAAGCAGCTTGCACACCTTCCCGCTGCTCTCACTGTCTACGAAGCCCTCTGGCTGAGTCATGTACACGCACTCTTCTAAATCACCATTTAGAAAGGCGGTCTTAACATCCATTTGCCAGATTTCGTAGTCATGAAAGGCAGCAATGGCAAGCATGATTCGGATGGATTTAAGCATAGCCACTGGAGAAAAAGTTTCGTCATAGTCTACACCTGGTCTTTGACGAAAACCCTTTGCTACAAGTCTAGCTTTGAAAGTCTCCACTTTCCCATCTACACCAAGTTTCTTCTTAAAGATCCACTTGCTCCCAATGGGTTTTACCCCTTCAGGAGCAACTTCCAAAGTCCATACTTTGTTGGTGTACATGGAATCCATTTCGGACCGCATAGCATCCAGCCATTTCACTGAGTCCCCACTCGTGATGGCCTGCTCGAAGCTAGTTGGGTCATCATCCTCCATGATGCAATCCTCGCTTCCACCATCAATGAGAAAACCGTAGTATCTCTCAGGTGGACGAGAAACCCTACCAGATCGGCGGAGAGGCTGAGGTTCGTCGGAAGCTACTGAATGCTCTGGTTCCACTAAATCTTCTATTGTGTTTTGTTCAGCTGGAACCTCTTCCAGTTCTACCTCAGAGCCACTAATTTCTTTTGCAAGAAATTCCTTTTCTAAAAAGGTGGCATGTTGAGCAACAAATACTCTTTGTTCCTCACTGTGGTAGAAGATATACCCTCGCGAATGTTTAGGATATCCAACAAACTTACACAAAACAGATCTTGCCTCGAGTTTGTCCGGTTTTTTTCTTTTGACATAGGCCAGGCAACCCCATATCTTTATAAAATTAAGATATGGTCTCTTCCCTTCCCATATCTCATATGGTGTGGTAGGCACAGATTTGGTGGGAACCCTGTTCAGTAGGTATGCTGCTGTTTCCAGTGCATATCCCCAGAAGGAAATAGGCAACTCAGCTACACTCATCATAGAGCGCACCATATCTAATAGGGTGCGGTTTCTCCGCTCCGATACACCGTTGTGCTGTGGTGTATATGGAGGAGTTAGCTGAGAGAGAATCCCATTCTCTTTTAGGAAGTCCAGGAATTCAATGCTCAAGTATTCTCCTCCTCGATCAGATCGTAGGATTTTAATACTTTTTCCGGTTTGGTTCTCAACTTCTTGTTTATATTCCCTAAATTTCTCAAAAGCTTCTGATTTGTGTTTTATCAGGAACACATACCCGAACCTAGAGAGATCGTCAGTGAATGTAATGAAGTATGAAGAACCATCCCTGGCATGTGTAGACATGGGACCGCATACATCACTATGTATTAGTCCTAAGAGTTCGGTAACTCTTTCTCCGTGTCCCGTAAACGGAGTCTTGGTCATCTTGCCTTTGAGACATGACTGGCAAGTGTCATAAGATGAAAATTCAAACGGATTTAAATATCCATCCTTATGCAACTTAGCTAGTCGTGTCGCATTGATGTGACCCAGTCTACAATGCCACAAGAAGGATTCGTTCAATTCTGAACTCTTCCTCTTGTGTGTGTTTGTTATACTCAGAACTGTTGATTGGTTTAGAACATAAATGCCATTGCACAACGTGCCTGATCCAACCAACTTTTGGTTATGGAAAATGTTCATAACATTGTCCTGTAATACAAAATTATATCCCTCTTTACTTAATAAAGAAACCGATATAATGTTGCATATCAGGTTCGGCATGTAATAGCATTCGTTCAGAACCAATGTATTACCAGTTAGTAATACAAGGTGATATTCCCCGACAGTCTTAGCTGCAACAATTGCACCATTTTCAACTCTAATGTCTTTATCACCTTCCCCAAGTTCTCTACCTTTCCTTAGCCCATATAACTGATTACATATATGGGATCCCGACCCGGTATCCAATACCCAGGACGTAGAGCAAATGGAGAAACAGTTCTCAGTAACGAACACACCCGAAGAAAATGCATCAACATGTACTTTCTTCATTCGGGTGGCATGGGAATCCTGGCATTCCCCTATATCCTGTTCATTCTTATAACTCTTATAAGAAAGAACGGAACCAACGTTCCCCAGCACAGTATAACATGCGGGTTCGGTCAATACATCCATATTATTATTTTTATTAGGGCATGAAATGGTCGCTACCTGGAGAGAGAGAGAAGAAAACACTTTAGCGTATGCTCGTGCAAGATCAGATTGGTTTTTATCTTATCTAATCAGGATGGCTCCCACTGCTTTTTATCAAATCTTCCTCCAAACCCTAAAAGGAAAGACTAGCCGGGATTAATTACACACTACAAGTTCGCCAATCTTTCAGCCAGGCCAGTGTCGGTACTTTGAGGGAGGTCCCCCGTGCTTTCGCACGAACTTAATTAATGTAAACCTCGTTTTCCCAGAGGCGTAACCTCGTTAACACCTTTCTAGACACCTACTTGATCGGCTAATTGCACTGTGTAAAACTCTCCCAGGAGTAACTCTTACTCGCAGTGGGTATCGGGATCCAACTATCTCATAGAAGGTATGCAATCTCATTGCAAATTTCAACACTTGAAATTCCCGATAATATTTTGCCCCAAGCATCCTATGACCTTGACGGAGGTCAACAAACCATAGGGTGCAAGTCAAGTTCAACCCGTCATTTCTTGATTGAATCAAACCCACCCGCACGACCCTTGACGGAGGTCAACAAGGTCGTACGACTACCCTAATCCAATCTGCATCATATGCATAAGCAGACAAATACTAGTTAGCTACCGCACACTACGCCTTGACGGAGGTCAACAAACGTAGCACGAATACTAAGTAGGATTTATCTGAAATGACGGAGGGCTACGCAGGTTTTCATAAAACCATGAGCGTAATGAACTTGATATCGTTGTAGAATCAAATGAAGTTTTAAAATGGAGTGATTTTGAGGCTTTTCCAGTTTTTCTAAAGGAGTCACTCCCGGTGAAGGGATCTCGGTCCTTTCCTCGTCGAATGAGGTGCGGGATATATCATATATATCACTGTGCAAAGCAAAAACTCTTAAAAGCAATCAAAACCAAACCGAGTGTGTAGCATCTGCCAGTTACTGCTAAAGGAGTCACTCCCGGTGAAGGGATCTCGGTCCTTTCCTCATCGAATAAGGTGCAGGGTATATCATATATACCGCTGTGCAAAGCAAGAACTGTAGCTACCTGTTTTATTTTAAAATCCGATTCCACAACATCTTAGGTTTCTTATCTTTCATTAATCACATTAATGAAGTCCCATCATTTAAATACCTAAACATCACAGATAGATATGACGTACACTTATGCCATCCGCATTCGTCTAGATGTCCCCTCGTACACCGTTAGGTTAGGTAACTAACGACAGAGCAGGGCAGGGCTAGTGCGGGTGCAAAACATAAGTAACGTCTATATAATATATCATATATACTATATACTATATCCATCACAGAGTCACAACACAGATATCGCAGCAGAATAAACATATGAAATATTGGATATACTAGGACGTCCGTGTTTTTAATACGAGCCAGTATAAAACACGGATTCCACGGTCGTGATGAATAGCCAATCCCACACCCCTAGACCCCTACGAGAGCGGCAAGCAACCCTGCCAATTCTAGGGTTAGGAGACCCGGACTCGACTCCTCGAGTTGGTCTCCCACTGGACCCCAGAACCCGGTTACTTGTTCTCCCCTCCTTGGGTCTATCCTAATGCGGAAATGTAAATAATATACAAAAGGTGACATCTTCCGCTACCAGGAAGTGCCCCAAATAAAAGAATATTACATACAAGTTTTTACATGAATGAAAATGAAAAACACTCATCTCACATAAAAACCCCCGGCTATTCGAATACGACGATCCAATATAACATATCCAGCAACACATAACATCACATGTCATCAACGTAAGTAAGTATGCATACCCCAATTGTCGTTGACATATAGCAACGAAACCGGCGATATGAACATACTACACTTACGGTCACAGAAAAGAAAGTGTAAAACTACAACAATTGGAATCCGCAACTCTTTAGACATCGCATGCCTAACAGATATAAATCCCGCATTTTAGTCTCATTATCGAAAACTCTTTTCAATATCATATGGGACTAAATTGCTAGATTTATCACATTCATTCAGTTATCACATAACTGTTTGTGAATTCCAATTATTGTATCACATTCCAGACAAATAGAATATATTAAACTTTCCGATCGAACATTCGAACACCCAAGTTTTCCCGACACCGATCAACACATGAAATAGGTTCAAAGACATTCATTTCATGCCTCAGTACCAACGGTCCAGCCGTAGAAGGGTCAAGCCAACGCCTCACATGTGGCACGCCGTACTGCCCCAAACCCGAAGGTTCAAAGGGCAGTTCAAGACGGTCACATAATCGAGTTAAGGTTTGTTGTCTTCTAGAGGGACCATCGCGTTACTTGCACTACTTCGAACGTCTTTTAACCACAGAAAAATCCAACACTTGGAATTTTTCCGGCAGGGGAAAAGTTGGGTATTTGTATCCGGTCAAACATTTTAACATATTCTACAGTTATCTGGAAAAACACAAAGACGAAATTTGATAATCCGATCGAATCATTGATTCCCTATACAACCCCAGAATACTCTTCTGTAAAGTCACAATAAAAATGTCCCAGAAAATATAGCATTATATTACAAGAGTTACTGTGCATAAATAATTATGCAAGGGAACAGTACGGCCGCGGAAGCGCCGCACATGCCTAGCATGTGCCGCGGTTCCGCGGTGGAAAAGTCGAATTAGCCCCTCGTATTTCACAGTAATTCTAATAACACCCTGCTTGATTTTCTACATATTTTTAATTGACAAAAATCCCATTTTTTAGAAAAAGTCCAGAGAGCATTTTAAGGTTTTGGATTTCGGTTCGATCGGGTTTCAAACGTCGTCGGGACTTCGCCTAAGGCTCTAGCTAGGCTCTGATACCAGTGAAAGGTTCCTAGGCACCCTATAGTGGTCTCACAAGGCATCGAACATGCCAATTTAAAATTTTTGGTGCCGAGAAACCCTGGACTACGGATCTTAAACTAGATGTTTAGGCGAAAAGAAAACTTAGTTAACACTTAACTACTAGGATACGGAAATTACAACCTTTATAGATCCGGATATCCACCTCCACGGCTCCGCAACGAAGTCTTCTCGCTGTATATCATGAATCCTAGACTCCTCCGTCGGCTTCATCGGGAAAACGTGCGGAATAGGTCGTCGGCTTCGTGTCAAAGACGATCTACGTCGAGGTTGCACAAGCTCAAGCTCCGACTTCACAAAGTTGTGAAACTTGTGAAGAAAACACCCAAAACAACTTGGCAAGAGGTAGAGGGTGAAGAAATAGGAGGTGGGTTCACTTTAGAATTGGATTTCTCACTTTGGAACTCAAGATGCCATTGATGGACCTTGAGCTTTTCTTGAAGAAGAAGATGATCAAGAAGAAAAGAATATGATAAGTGTTAGATTAAAAAAGAAACTAATATGAATACTTATCATATCTTGACCATGGTGAAGTGTAGAGATTAAACTAAGGTTAATAGGAATGGTTAGGGTTAAGGATAAGATAAGGATGGTGGACTTTGTCAAAGCTTCATGAAGCTTCAACATAGCTCCAAAATAAGCCACCATTCTTAACATAATCCTTTTCAAATAAATAAACAAATAAATAAATGAAAAACCAAAACCCTAATCATTACTTAACCATGGTTTAATCCTTTACACAAACCCAAGTGAACAAGTATCATCAAACATGATACAATCAAGTGCACAAAAAATATATCACATATACAATGTGCATCAAGTGAGAAAATCCATATAAAGTGAACCAATACTAGTTAATGCAAAGTAATATATCAAATATATAATTATACATTAAATCATTAAATCAACATTTGATTCAATGATCCGGTCATGTCGCACACAACCGACTAGTATTCAATGTATCGATTTATCGAATCAATGATTCGATAACTAGGTCATATCGAATATAACCAATCGAAACATTTATCGCGAGAATGAAATGCGGTATCACATACACGCATTATTCTCGGTCCCGCACATATCTCATATGCGCTCCTATTTCGTTTCGCTTGAACCAGGAAACCTCTGTGTAGGACTCTAAAGACTCGTCAATACGCCGGTAGCAGATGATGATCATTTCAAGCACCCACAAGCCGCAAGCGGTCTGCTAAACGTAACGGCCACCCGGGTATTGAGCGATCAGAAGATCGACGAGCTAGCCCGCTCACACTCCTGCGAATCCGACCAGTAACACTTACCGTACAGTCCGGTCTCTTCGTCTGATATGTCGCATATCAAGTCTAGGGGTGGTAAACGTCAGACCCCAATAACCCGATAAGTCGTGCCGATGTGAGGCTCATAACGGGTCGAGAAACTACTGGTAACACTTACCAGCAAATCTCTGATCAGCCCTGGCCAGGGACTTCCCTGTTACGGCCAATCGAGCACTGCGCAACATCAACCCCCAATACCGGGAGAGACGAAACCCCTCCTATCGCTCATTGCCTCCATGTGACTCGGGACTGTACCCAAAGACCACCGTTTTGCACGCCCTCATGGACGTGGTAAGGTGGAGATCAAAGTACAGTGGGAATCACACAAGACTCCATGACGATCTCGGGTCTACAGACTAACCTGTACAAGTGTCACCTGAGAACTGCCATCTGACGTGAGGTATAATACCATCTGGGAGTTCTCGGCGAGTCCGTCCAGTGTACCCAGTCTCCACTGAGCACCCGTATACCATCTCTGATGTCAAACACCAATGGATGTGGGATCATCCATCGCCCATCACATGGGTCGAGAAGCGTATACGCTAGTCAACTCTGGTATATCGATGCCCCGTCTCGATACACCCACGACTAGGGACCTTGAAGGATGTACTTATGGACTACCATGTCCCCACTAGTATGATCTTCATCATAGTCCAGGTAGTCAAGTACAAATCCTAAGGGCTTTACCAACATGTAACTATAAGACAGTATAAAGAGACTAGTGTACATGTTAAGATAAAGAGTAACCAGATAGCATACTATCATGTCGAGCAAGAAAGTCATCTCTATATATGTCCAAGTATCCAATATAATATACATAATCTGTACAATACTGGCCTCTAGGGCATACATACAACTAACACTTTTACCGCTCTTTTTCAGTAAAATACCATGTAGTTTAGTTTCGATTTTACAACATCATAAATCTTGTTATACTTTTAATTAGATCACGAGA
Organism: Agapanthus africanus; assembly: GCA_030015575.1. Lineage (NCBI taxonomy): Eukaryota > Viridiplantae > Streptophyta > Magnoliopsida > Asparagales > Amaryllidaceae > Agapanthus > Agapanthus africanus. Next base: position 163,229,085 of record JASDDO010000019.1, read on the forward strand.
TAATGACCTACCTCCTAACAACACTCATATGCAACATAGCACAATACCTTTCAGGAACATAGAATACGGGAAAACGAAACTTTACATATAAATTCCACTAACTATTAAAACCGTTTTCTATAAGATTAAGTATTTTTATAAATCTTTAAAAAGCGCCGCTACAACCCATTTTGGGGAACCCGACTGGAATGGTGCGGATTATCACACATCCCTCGGCTTAGTAGTGCGAGATGCAGAAATCCGCAAGGAGTATTCGGTCTCGAGAGATTTAGAATACAAATATCTTAAGAAAATGAGATTTCTAGAAAATAATAAATTAAAATTATTTTTATAAATATAAATATATATATATATATATATATATATATATGTATGTATGTATGTATGTATGTATGTATGTATGTATGTATAATCAAAATATCTATTTTTGATATATTATAAATATTCCAATTTTTCTAAATCATAAGAATCACTTTACATAAAAATACCATGAAATTCCATACAAGTCCAACACTTTACAATTAAATATCATGTATTATGAAAAATAGGTTTATTTACTAGAAATATCACAAATATAAAATCTACAACTATGAAAACTCTAAAAACGATAAATAAATACTTGGGGTGTATTTTGAAAATTATAAAAAAGTATTTTTACATAAAACCCCTCTCAAGTTCTATAAATTACCCTAAGGACCCTAGTAAATATAGGTTTAAGCGGGACCAATCTCTTGAGCCTCATGGAGCCGGAGAAGTGGGTGCTTGCCTATTTAAGGTAGACAACTTAACAACGGTGTTATCAACACGGTAATCATCTTTGAAAAAGACACAAATCCTGCCGCCCATATGCAGCGGTTACCGATAACATCAAAACAATCAGGTCTTTAATTTCTTTTTTAATTGGTCTGACTCAGACTGAGTCTCATTATAATAATCTGACTTAAATATGATTCAAGTACAATCTACAATACTACAATTCAACATGAATCCATGAATTCATATATTCCATATATTCAATCTATTCAAGCTATATTGACCGAACCGAACCATGGATATACTTCCATTTACATGATTCTCCAGTTACATCCATGATTCTCCAGTTACATCCATTTACTGATATCATGGTTTCGGCAAGTCATCCATATATACAAGACAATAGAATTTACAATACAACACAAATAATACAATCAATACTTTGCGGGGTTTAAGGGGTAGATTGGTACGGAAGGTGTTAGAAGTGGCACGAGACTGCAAAATTAAGACACATAACCTGAATCCAATTGCCGTTATTCCGGGTTGTATAACGGAGCCTTGTACATTCCGTTTGCCCTAGTCTCTAGCATATAAAGACTCCTCTCGTATACACTGGCATCCTTCTGTACCAATTAAACTACAAACAACAACTTTAACACTAAATACAACATTATAACAATATAATACAACTTTAAAAGCTACATTCTCTTTATGTCTATTCTATTTCTCTCTTATCTTTGGGACTTACCGAGTGATTTGTTCGCTGACGACATTCTCTTTCTTTCTTCTTTGAATGTCGTCAGGTGATTCGGACCTTCCAGAGATCGACCTTAGCACTGAAGACTTGGACCGGTTTATTGAAGATCCTGAGCTGTAGTTACACTTGTACACATTTCATTTCAGTACTTTCCATTTCTGTTATGCCATTGTTTAGGCATTGCTTTCATTCAGATGTATTTACTTTTCCATGCATTGTACAAAAGAATGTTAATAAATAAAGTTGCTTTTCAATTATATCTTTTGTCTCTTGTGCATTTTCATTTATATTGCTTAGATACGCTTAGCGTATTTACTTCAGAGTAAATACGTAGCGGCCCCATCGCGTCCCCTTCACCGTATACCGGGAAGCGGGGCGTGACAGGTTTTGTTGGCGGCCCATGTAGGTCAGAGCTGTATGGAACACTACGATGCAGTTCTATTCTGCGTGAAAAATCTACGCAATATAACACAAGAACCAGCAACTAAAACATTCTTTACAATACCTATTCCTTGAATCTTATCATATATTTTGAATCTGTCCTAACCTAAAATTCCCTCACTTCTTTTACAATCTTACCAAAACCTTCGCATTCTTTCACATATTTTTCATACACCACCAATAGTTTTATCACCAAAGTTTCCTTGAATCTGTTACACTTTCCTTTTAAAAATTTCGAGGACGAAATTTTTATAAGGAGGGTAAAATGTAACATGCCTAGACTTTCTGTACAACTTTCTGTACAATTTTTTCAAAATTACAGAAAGGGGTATTTTTGCCTGAGCACAAGTTATAAGTTTGTTTTGCTTTTTAATAGCAAGAAGGAGCTTGTAGCTCATTGGTAAGACCTTGCACTGCTGAACCAAAGCACCAGAGTTCAAATCTCATCCCCCACATTATTTTTTAATATTGTTTTGTTTTGAATTTTTAGAAGTCCAAGGGTTTACATGTGCATAACTCGTAAAAACCCCACTACATATGTAAAACAAACTGACCCAGGGGCTACACTAAGCGACGAGGGACACATGGCGGCGAGCCCCGGCCCGACTCGGCCGACTCGGCCCGCCGCCGCCGGCCGGACTCGGCCGGATCACCGATTGTCCAACATGAAAGTTCTGCCTCTTGGTCTTCCCTAAACCCCTGTATGGTTTAAATTTACTGCACAATAACAGAGTCTTTTAAAACACCTATTTACTCCATTTTAAATACAATTTTTATTACATTTTCAATACAACTTTTCATCTACCCTAACCCTAAATTTACCCTATAAATATCAACCCTAAACACACACCCCTCACTCACAATTCTGTCCAAACTCTCAAGAAAACTCTATAGAACTTTTGTGTACAAGTGGATTTAGCGAAGGGCAAAACTCCGGCGATCTTCCGACGACGACCCTAGGAGCTCCCGGCGACGAAACGACGCACCGGCGCCTCCTACGTCTTTCTCTCCCTCTTCTCTATACTACAAACCCATAAGTCCCTTCTCTCTCTTCACCTTGCTATTCTAAAAACACGTATTTCTAAAACCCGACGGAATCGGAGTTAATCCGATTTTCGATTCGGTTCTTCCTAAAAATCCAACCTTTTCTTAAATACAAATATACCAAACCCTTACATGTTGACTATTAATCATTAACAAAACATGTTGAATAAGTTTCATAGCAAAATATTTTATTTTGTAACTTTTACCGCTCTTTTTCAGTAAAATACCATGTAGTTTAGTTTCGACTTTACAACATCATAAATCTTGTTATACCTTTAATTAGATCACGAGGTAATGATCTACCTTCTCACAACACTCATATGCAACATAGCACAGTACCTTTCGGGAACATAGAATACGTGAAAACGAAACTTTACATATAAATACCACTAACTATTAAAACCGTTTTCTATAAAATTAAGTATTTTTATAAATCTTTGCAAAGCGCCGCTACAACCCATTTTGGGGAACCCGACTGGGATAGTGAGGATTATCGCACATCCCTGGGCTTAGTAGTACGAGATGCAGACATCCGCAAGGAGCATTCGGTCTCGAGAGATTTAGAATACAAATATCTTAAGAAAATGAGATTTCTAGAAAATAATAAATTAATATATATATATATATATATATATGTATGTATGTATGTATGTATGTATGTATGTATCATCAAAATATCTATTTTTGATATATTATAAATATTCCAATTTTTCTAAATCATAAGAATCACTTTACATAAAAATACCATGAAATTCCATACAAGTCCAACACTTTACAATTAAATACCATGTATTATGAAAAATAGGTTTATTTACTAGAAATGTCACAAATATAAAATCTACAACTATGAAAACTCTAAAAACAATAAATAAATACTTGGGGTGTATTCTGAAAATTATACAAAAGTATTTTTACATAAACCCCCCTCAAGTTCTATAAATTACCCTAAGGACCCTAGTAAATATATGTTTAAGCGGGACCAATCTTTTGAGACTCATGGAGCCGGAGAAGTGGGTGCTTGCTAATTTAAGGTAGACAATTTAACAATGGTGTTATCAACACGGTAATCGTCTTTGAAAAAGACACAAATCCTGCCGCCCATGTGCAGCGGTTACCGATAACATCAAAACAATCAGGACTTCAATTTCTTTTCTAATTGGTCTGACTCAGACTGAGTCTCATTATAATAATCTGACTTGAATATGATTCAAGTACAATCTACAATACTACAATTCAACATAAATCCATGAATCCATATATTCCATATATTCAATCTATTCAAGCTATATTGACTGAACCGAACCATGGATATACTTCCATTTACATGATTCTCCAGTTACATCCATTTACTGATATTATGGTTTCGGCAAGTCATCCATATATACAAGGCAATACAATTTACAATACAACACAAATAATACAATCAATACTTCGCGGGGTTTAAGGGGTAGATTGGTACGGAAGGTGTTAGAAGTGGCACGAGACTGCAAGATTAAGACACCTAACCTGAATCCAATTGCCGTTGTTCCGGGTTGTATAACGGAGCCTTGGACATTCCGTTTCCCTAGTCTCTAGCATATAGAGACTCCTCTCGTATACACTGGCATCCTTCTGTACCAAACTACAAACAACAGCGTTAACACTAAATACAACATTATAACAATATAATACAACTTTAAAAGCTACATTCTCTTTTTGTCTATTCTATTTCTCCCTTATTTTTGGGGCTTACCGAGCGATTTGTTAGCTGACGACATTCTCTTTCTTTCTTCTTTGAATGTCGTCAGGTGATTCGGACCTTCCAGAGATCGAGCTTAGCACTGAAGACTTCGACCAGTTTATTGAAGATCCCAAGCTGTAGTTACACTTGTACACAGTTCATTTCAGTACTTTCCATTTCTGTTATGCCATTGTTTAGGCATTGCTTTCATTCAGATGTATTTACTTTTCCAAGCATTGTATAAAAGAATGTTAATAAATAAAGTTGCTGTTCAATTATATCTTTTGTCTCTTGTGCATTTTCATTTATATTGCTTAGATACGCTTAGCGTATTTACTTCAGAGTAAATACGTAGCGGCCTCGTCGCGTCCCCTTCACCGTATACCGGGAAGCGGGGCGTAACACCTTTGATTTCTTCTTAAACCTTCTCCTTCATTCCATTCTTCTTCCTTATTCATTTCTTCATCCATTTTCTTCATCTCTTTCAACCTCCCCTACCTCCATGTATCATCTCAAATTCATAACCTAAACCCTATTCCACCTTCACAATAAAGATGCACAAGCTCATCCTAAACCCTTTGGACCAATCATGTGTAGATTTTGAAAGCTTTGGGCAACTCAAGAATTTTCTTCAGTTTCTAATGAGGTATAAAACTACACTTTTAGTTAAGTATTTGTGTTTAGTATATCCTAGTTTAGTTTAGAAATCGATTTAGTGAGTTATGTGATCTTGGAAATTTACAAGTTGATGTTAAGTGATAAAGTGAGGTGTAGTGAGTGTTTGCAAGACTTGAGTGATGATTTCTGGACCAAGATCTGAGACTAGAACCCAAAACACGAAGTTAGAATTTCCCCGATATCGTATGTTGTGAGAATTGTGATGTATTATTGAGATCTGCTATAACCCGGGTACCCTAAAAATTATTTAGCGATTACAGAGAGACGTGCAGGCAACCAGGATCCTACTCTAGAAACCCGATCCCCACCCCTTCACTTCTGGCCGCAGATTTAATCCTAGTGGCCGCAAATTGCGAGGGATTTTGTTGGATTTTGGTGAATGTACTTGTTATGTGATATCTAGAGCAACCCTGTATGGAAAATTGGCTAATTGCACCTGAGGAAAAATCCGGAGGTGTTTTCCTTAGTTGCTGAATTTCGTTTTTCGATTTCTGAAACTTGGTTTTTATATTTGAGTCTGGATTCCATCGTTGGACTTTTGTACATCAACGGACGAGGGTTATTTGGTTGATCTTGCATGCGTAGGCTATAGGTTCTAACCTATAAGCAATCCGTGTGCCGTATCGGTTTTTGGATATTGGTTTTAATTGCATTTCGATGTGTATTGATTGTAGGTATCTTCACGTGTACTTCCGAGACGACGAAGCACATTGATTTCGGCTAAGCTAGGAGTTTAGAAGGTGAGTAGATTTATATCTACGAGGGAAGTCGGGTGGATGGCGTATAGCACCCCCGCAACCATTGATATGGAAAGATTGTTATTTAAATTATAATTTTGATAAAGGATATGCTACGAACTTAAGATAACATGATTATAGGATTTAGAAAGAGATGATATGATAAAAGTTGACACTAATGGATATATTGGTTTGAGAATATGATATAGGTATATAAGATAACATTATGTGTGATATTGAGATGATAGCTATAGATGATTCAGATTGATATATAAGAATATGAAATGAGAAAGTGAATCATGATAAGTATGAATTGAAGAGAACAAGTATGAGTTGATAATGGTATGATATGAGATCGAGATCGATATGACTTGAGATTAATAAGATATGACGTATATGCAAGATATCATTATATGAGATTGATACAAATATGATTTGAGATATATGTGTATATATATTTATTTATGCGGATAAGAGTGATATGTCGTACGAGATTTTAGATCCGTACCCTTATTGATTAATAGGACGATAGAATCCCTATTCTGTTTGTTGGTACCGTACGATAGATTACCGTACGCGATGAGTTACCGGATGAATGATCCGTGCTAGTGATTTGAGGATGATGATCGAGGATTATTGTCATATCGGATGTTATGAGGCGGGATCGCCGACGTAGGACATTACCCCTCGTGATGTACATACCACGTTCCGGTATTAAATGCTATATGATATCATTTGCTAGTACACCTGCACAATTACCGTTGATGCACATGTTACACTTACACAGATTTGCCGGCTCACAGACATTCATCATCGGTAATTACCATGCCACTTACACGGTAGAACTGCCATATCATGAGTTTAATCTTAAACGTAAAAGTACATTCATTGTTCAGTATTATCACTTGATATGCTTGCATGATATACTCGATATGCTCATATTACTACTCTATGTTGCATACATTGTACTTTATGGTTATATGCATTGAGATGCTGTTTTTATGAGATTTCTGGATTTGAGAACCGCAGTTATATTTCAACGAGAATTATGTATTGCTTTAAAACACGGTTTCTCTTGATATGATATTTCGAGATGTCCATCATGAGTTTTCTCGGTTCTGAGCAGTGAGTATACCCGATTCGAGGAGCGGGAGGTACCGTCTGCGGGTACATGGTGGACCCAGTGAGGTACCCCGGGGCAAGAAGCTCGAGATGTAGACGATGAGCCTGGCAGGGGGAGCATTACCTACCGGTGATAGTTTTGGGCTCGGAGGATATCTGGAGGGTACCGACTGGAGTCGTGAGATGATATGGGCCGATCCGGACTGACGGAGCCCGAGATAGTTTGGCGCGGCGAATATCTAGAGGATAACGACCGTAGTCGTGATATGGGCTGATCCGGTTTGACGAAGACCGAGATATGAGGATTTACGTGTCGATGCTGGACACGGATTTTCATGATGTTTTGAGTGTCGGTGTTGGACACTCAGGTTCCATGATTTTTATGTGTCGTTGATGGGCACACGTGGTTGATATCCATATATATATACAGGCATATGTTTTCATAATGTTCGAGTGTCGGTGTGGGACACTTAGGTTCCATGATGTTGTTTGTGTCGTTAATGGATACGTGGATGATATCCACATGCATACAAGCATATGATGTCAGATGTTTATTTATATATGTCATTGCATTGATTCGATTGTTGACATATATGCATACATGGTCACTCTAGATATCATAGTATTACCTTCAGGATATAGTGACTTAGGAAATCATTTTTTTATTTGATTTCTACATGCTGATGTTTTCTATTCACGAGTTGGAAACTCATCCCCGTTGTGCCACAGTTCTTGCAGGTTTGACTGCTTGGGATCAGTTGTGGTATCGCTGGCACACAGCTTCTTCCAGGGTGTTTTTGCTTTGGTAGGTGGGACACATGTTGGATCGTGCCCACTCTCGTACTTTATATTCCGTTGTATCTAGATAAACTCCATCAAATCAAATCAGAAACTAGACATTGTAAATTGGTAGACCTAGTCAGACTTGGGTATTGTGCGAGACTTAGAGCGATGGGTTTATGATCGCTTTTCTTGAGTTTTGATGTCTTGCTTCTTTATTTGTTCTTTCTTGGTTGATTCTTCGCCGTTGGGCGTCGTATATATGTTATTGCGTGATTGTGATTCCACCAATTGGCGAAGATCTAGCTCCCGCTTGGGGATGCCTATATATTGTGGTGTATATGTTTTTGGATCAAAATATACAAGGGAGGTGCTGCCCAAATTTTTAAAGACGAAACATGTTTTCAACTGTAGTATAACCCACTTGCATTTTCATGTTTCATTAGCTATGCATTTAAAGAAAAACATGATTCATTATACCTTTATTTCAAAACCGCACCCCTATTATTTTCCGCAAAAAGGTTTACATTTTCTGGGCTTCGGCATACTTGATTTACGTTACGCCTTTAGACGTTACGTAATTTAAGTGCCGGTCACGTGCTAAATTATGGGTCGTGACAAAGTTGGTATCAGAGCGTTAGGTTTAACCTTGGTTTGAGTCTGGGTTTGACTATGCGGAGTCTGGGAGGTAATATATATTTCGGAACCTAGGCTTGATATTACGGAACTTAGACTTGAAGGGGGGGTATTAGACCCGAACTTTCGTTTCATAGTTTGACCTTGATTAATGGAGCAGGTAGCTTGAGTAGAGTGACGTACCGTACGTATGTTCTGCGGCATACTTACGATACGATACTCCACTTAAGAAACCTTAGGATGTACTTATCTTAAGATCTGTGATACTACTCGTTCCTATGATCATATATCCATTTGGGATCTGTTGATTTCTTTCGTTCATTTGATCTATCATCATCGATACCTGCTTGAGGTTCTATCACCTTGGTTTGAGCGCAGAGAGAGCTGCTGCTAGGGATACGGTCAGGACGAGCTCGTCATGGACGAGGACTGACCATGTTGTTTCTGGTGACATAAAGACGTGTAGGTATAGTGTTGTGTTGTGATCTCTCGTTTGAGGCGAGTGTTTGGTTTTGCACCGGATGATCGGCCCATTGATAGAGGCTGCCAGATTGAGAGGACTGTTGATGTACAGCCTACCTCAGAGATCGTGATGTTGTCTACCGTGCAGACAGATGACCCAGCTGTTGCTGAGATTGATGGGATGTCATTTCCAGAGTTTATGAGCTGAAACAGCTGGAGATTTCAGGAAGAGATGCGACAGGAGATAGCTAGTCTATCTTGAGTTGAGCGACTGATATGATTCGTCAGATTTGATGTGCCGACGCAGGCTCAGTTGAGTTGAAGAATTTCAGTTGAAGGATCTTACTTGGATCTAGAGTAGATCGATCAAGAGAGGACGTTGTTCGTCAGATGCTCCAATGTGAGATCAGTAAGTTGACCAGTTTCAGATAGAAGGTCCTCACCGGATGTGTTGTGAGTTGATCAAGAACGGACGAATAAAGTGATTCCTCCGATGATTTGGACGAGTTCCCGAGGACGTGCAATAAAGTCTAACAGACAGCAAGAGATGATGTTGAAGTGGACGATAATAAAGACGAGTGGAACAAGAGGTTCGTGCGAGATGTTAGCGAGCGGTTGTTACGCTCCGTTGACGCTAGAGAGTTGATATGTGTGCAGAGGCGTTAGATACATCCAAATTTCAGAGGAAAGCAGTGCTGAGGACGCAACTGTCCGGTTATGAGAAAAGAGTTAAGCAAGAGTGCCAACCTTCGTATAGTTTGGCATAGGTGAGATCGGAAGAAGCCATGAGCAGGTTCATTCAGGACACCACAGCGATAAAGATTTGTACTTAGGATCAGTTAAATCGTGCGTATTCAGAGGGCCGGATGCCGCCGTCAAAAATGTGCCGTTGAGAGTGGTCATGTTGATTGGCCAAACGGTGATCAGAGGAGTTCCTGAGCAGAACTGTTCCGTTAGTACACCTGACCAGGCTGACGAGCAGAAGGATCGTGATATTGGTAATCCACAGAGAAAACGAGGACCCTGAGACCGGGGACGCCATATTGTGAGCAGGAGGCAAGTAGATGATCTTGCTCTGCAAGCTTGGGCGTACCGTCATTTTTCGACATTGTAGGAGGTGTACCTCAATGTCATTTATTGCGATGGCGTTGTGTGATCCGAGTATCACACTTTTATCGCTTGGACTTGAGTTTCGATGATTGGGTTTCGTGATTTATGTTTTCGTGCACCATGGCTGCACCTACTGGAGATTTATATTTTGTGCACAGTTATTGCACTTGATTTATGTTTTATACACCGCTACATTGGGTTGTGATTTGTGCATATCTATTGCACTTGGTATCGATTTGTGCCTTCGTTGCACGTATTTATGGTTTCATGGATTCAAAACTGTCGATTTAATTTCGTGCATGTTGTATGCACTTGCCTTTACTTATGCATTCGGTATAGCTTATATGTGCTTGCAGTGCATTGATTCATGTTTTGTGCACACAGTTGCACACGTTTATGATTCTATACACCTTGATATACTCGGTGTCATTTTTGTGAGCATTTGAGATATTGATTTATATTTCGTGCATTGGTTGCACCGGATTTGTATTTCGTGCATTGGTTGTACTGGATTTGTATTTCGTGCATTGGTTGCACCAGATTTGTATTTCGTGCATTTGTTGCACCAGATTTATGTTTTCGTGAGTGTCTGCACTTGGCGTTCGTTATCGTGCATGCTACCACACTAGATGTTTTTTACGGACCTGACGCACTTGATTTGGATTTTCGCGCATGTTGGGCGCATGATATGAGATTTTGTGCACACTGGGTGCACTCGATTGGGAATTTTTATTCGTGCATGTTGGATGCACTTGATTGGGATTTTCATTCGTGCATATTAGTTGCACTAGGTTGAGATTTTCATGCACTATAGATGCACTTGATATTGTTGTTGTGCACATCCGTTGCACTAGATATATGCTTTCGTGCACGCCCGTTGCACTTAGTTTTGCTTTTGTGCATATCGTGGCACTTGTATTAGATTTGATTTCCATGTGCAACAGACGCACGTGATGTTGGATACACCTTTTGAGGCTGATTTTATTTATGAGTATCGCGTTTTGATGATGGATACTATATTATATAGTAGCCGAGCAGGGCTGGTCTGAGAACAATGCCTGAGTACTTTTGCATGCATAAAAAGTTACCAAGAGGTTTTCAAAAGAAGGAGCTATAGTCTCGCTATTTCCTACCTGTCCGCGAGTGACACGAAATTTTATAAGGAAAACCATCTGGGATATTTCAAAAAGGCGGGACGTATAATTTGAGCAAAACATATATAAGTATATATTTACTTCTTTACAAATGATCGTCCGCCACTTGTGCCGTGAGCTACGCATAGAACGGAGATTTGGAAAAGATTTGCATGTATTTTATTCAGTTTTAGAGGATTTTATGAGTATGCGTACTATTTACGTATTATGATTTTGAGTATAGCATAATTGAGTATGGTATTGGATTTCGAGATTTGCATCTCTTTTATAACTCCGATGATTGCGTGATGCTTGATGGAGTTTGATTTTGAGTTTCACACTCGTTTTCATCCGCACACGATGCGCTGTGGTATTTCTGTATTTTCCGTGATTTCGGAGCGCCGTTGATTTGAGCTGATTATTGAAATGTTTTAGTATTTAGGGGTTTAAATTTAAATTCGGGGACCGAATTTATTTAAGGGGGGAAGATTGTAACATTTCATAAATATAAAATATTATTTTGGAAATTTAATAATAAAAAAATATATTTCGCGAAAACTATTTGATTTGCGAATAGGGGTTTTTCGTAAAATGGTATAAGTATATACCAATATTTGGAAAATAATCGAAAATTAAAATGATTTATTTATTATAATGATATTTATCAGATTTTGGCATTTTTATAATTATTGATATGCAAGTTTAAATTAAATTGAATAGTGCACTACTAATCGCGATTAAGCCAAATCCGTATTTTTACATTTTTCCATGGCTAGTGCACCATGTCATGTGCATTTTGTTGCATGTTGTGTTGTTTTGTTGTTTCATTTGGTTTTATTTAGAAAAGAAAAGAAAATAAAGGAGACGCCATGGTTAATGAGAGAGAGGGATAAAGTAAAAGAGATATTTAGAGAGAGAGTGAGCTTAAGAGAGAGAGAGACCTGTGACTTCTTCTTAAATCTTCTCCTTCATTCCATTCTTCTTCCTTATTCATTTCTTCATCCATTTTCTTCATTTCTTTCAACCTTCTCTACCTCCATGTATTATCTCAAATTTATAACCTAAACCCTATTCCACCTTCACAATAAAGATACACAAGCTCATCCTAAACCCTTTAGACCAATCAAGTGTGGATTTTGAAGGATTTGGGCAACTCAAGAATTTTCTTCAGTTACTAATGAGGTATAAACCTACACTTTTAGTTAAGTATTTGTGTTTAGTATATCCTAGTTTAGTTTAGAAATCGATTTAGTGAGTTATGTGATCTTGGAAATTTACAAGTTGATGTTAAGTGGTAAAGTGAGGTGTAGTGAGTGTTTGCAAGACTTGGGTGATGATTTCTGGACCAAGACCCGAGATTAGAACCCAAAACACGAAGTTAGAATTTCCCCGATATCGTATTTTGTGAGAATTGTGATATGTTATTGAGATCTGCTATAACCCGGGTACCCTAAAAATTATTTAGCGATTACAGAGAGACGTGCAGGCAACCAGGAACCAACCCTAGATACTCGAGCCCCTCCTCTTCCCTTCTGGCCGTAGATTTAATCCTAGTGGACGCAAATTGCGGCCACATTGCGAGGGATTTTTTTGGATTTTGGTGAGTGGACTTGTTATGTGATATCTAGAGCAACCCTGTATGCAAAATTGGCTAATTATATCTAAGGTAAAATCTGGAGGTGTTTTCCTTAGTTGCAGAATTTCGTTTTCTGATTTCTGAAACTTGGTTTTTATATTTTAGTTTGGATTCCGTCGTTGGACGTTTGTACGTCAACAGACGAGGGTTATTTGGTTGATCTTGCATGCGTAGGCTATAAGTTCTAACCTATAAGCAATCCGTGTGCCGTATCGGTTTTCGGATATTGGTTTTAATTGCATTTCGATGTGTATTGATTGTAGGTATCTTCGCGTGGAATTCCGAGATGACGAAGCACATCGACTTCGGCTAAGCGAGGAGTTTAGCAGGTGAGTAGATTTATATCTACGGGGGAAGTTGGGTGGATGGCGTATAGCACCCCCGCAACCATTGATATGGAAAGATTGTTGTTTAAATTATAATTTTGATAAAGGATATTCTACGAACTTAAGATAACATGATTATAGGATTTAGAAAGAGATGATATGATAAAAGTTGACATTAATGGATATATTGGTTTGAGAATATGATATAGGTATATAAGATAACATGATGTGGGATATTGAGATGATAGATATAGATGACTCGGATTGATATATGAGAATATGAAATGAGAAAGTGAATTATGATAAGTATGAATTGAAGAGAACAAGTATGAGTTGATATTGGTATGATATGAGATCGAGATCGATATGACTTGAGATTAATAAGATATGACGTATATGCAAGATATCATTATATGAGATTGATACAAATATGATTTGAGATATATGTGTATATATATTTATTTATGCGGATAAAAGTGATATGCCGTACAAAATTTTAGATGCGTACCCTTATTGATTAATAGGACGATAGAATCCCTATTCTGTTTGTTGTTACCGTACGATAGATTACCGTACGCGATGAGTTACCGGATGAATGATCTATGCTAGTGATTTGAGCATGATGATCGAGGATTATTGTCATATCGGATGTTATGAGTCAGGATCGCCGAAGTTGGACATTACCCCTCGTGATGTACATACCACGTTTCGGTATTAAATGCCATATGATATCATTTGCTAGTACACCTGCACAATTACCGTTGATGCGCATGTTACACTTACACAGATTTGCCGGCTCACACACATTCATCATCTGTAATTGCCATGCCACTTACACAGTAGAACTGCCATATCATGAGTTTAATCTTAAACGTAAAAGTACATTCATTGTTCAGCATTATCACTTGACATGCTTGCATGATATACTCGATATGCTCATATTACTACTCTATGTTGCATACATCGTACTTTATGGTTATATGCATTGAGATGCTGTTTTTATGAGATCTCTGGATTTGAAAACCGCAGTTATATTTCAACGGGAATTATGTATTGCTTTAAAACACGGTTTCTCTTGATATGATATTTCGAGGTGTCCATCATGAGTTTTCTCGGTTTTGAGCAGTGAGTATACCCGATTCGAGGAGTGGGAGGCACCGTATGCGGGTGCATGGTGGACCCGATGAGGTACCCCGGGGCAAGAAGCTCGAGATGTAGACGATGAGCCTGGAAGGGGGAGCATTACCTACCGGTGATAGTTTTGGGCTCGGCGGATATCTGGAGGATACCGACCGGAGTCGTGAGATGATATGGGCCGATCCGGACTGACGGAGCCCGAGATAGTTTGGCGCGGCGGATATCTGGAGGATACCGACCGTGGTCATGATATTGGCTGATCCGGTCTGACGGAGCCCGAGATATGAGGATTTACGTGTCGATGCTGGACACGGGTTTTCATGATGTTTTGAGTGTCGGTGTTGGACACTCAGGTTCCATGATTTTTATGTGTCATTGATGGGCACACGTGGTTGATATCCTCATATATATATATATATATATATATATATATATATATATATAAGCATATGTTTTCATGATGTTCGAGTGTCGGTGTGGGACACTTAGGTTCCATGATGTTGTTTGTGTCATTGATGGACACCTGGATGATATCCATATGCATACAAGCATATGATGTCAGATGTTTATTTATATATGTCATTGTATTGATTCGATTGTTGACATATATGCATACATGGTCACCCTAGATATCATAGTATTACCTTCAGGATACAGTGACCTAGGAAATCGTTGTTTTATTTTTTTCTACCTGCTGATGTTTTCTATTCATGAGTTGGCAACTCACCCCCGTTGTACCACAGTTCTTGCAGGTTTAAACGCTTGGAATCAGTTGCGGTATCGCTGGCACACAGCTTCTTCCAGGGTGTTTTGCTTTGGTAGGTGGGACACATGTTGGATCGTGCCCACTCTCGTACTTTATATTCCGTTGTATCTAGATAAACTCCATTAAATCAAATCAGAAACTAGACATTGTATATTGGTAGACCTAGCCAGACTTGGGTATTGTGCGAGACTTAGAGCGATGGGTTTATGATCGCTTTTCTTGAGTTTTGATGTCTTGCTTCTTTATTTGTTCTTTCTGGGTTGATTCTTCGCCGTTGGGCGTCGTATATATGTTATTGCGTGATTGTGATTCCACCAGTTGGCGAAGATATAATTCCCGCTTGGGGATTCCTATATATTGTTGTGTATATGTTTTTGGATCAAAATATACAAGGGAGGTGCTGCCCTAAATTTTAAAGACGAAACATGTTTTTAATTGTAGTATAACCCACTTGCATTTTCATGTTTCATTAGCTATGCATTCAAAGAAAAACATGATTCATTATACTTTTATTTGAAAACCGCACCCCCACTATTTTCCGCAAAAAGGTTTAGATTTTCTGGGCTTCGGCTTACTTGATTTACGTTACGCCTTTAGACGCTGCATAATTTAAGCGTCGGTCACGTGCTAAATTACGGGTCGTGACATCAGGTTCCTGCCCGGCCGCTCTACGGATCCAAGGCTCTCATCAAGAGGCGGCTGAGTAGTTTCCTGCTCGGCTCTTCCACGGAGGAATAAAGGGGCGCCGACCTAGCTGTACTTGGCGTTCGCTCATTCACACGTGGCGCTCAATCGCCACCTCGACTCCGTGGTGAGGGAGGACGCCAGTCTACCTATACTTTGCGTTCACTCATTCGTGCGTGGCGTTCGATCGACACCCCGGGGTGAGGGAGGACGCCGGTCTATCTATGCTTGTTTTTCGCTCGCTCATACGTCGCGCTTGCTCAACACTCGACACTCGACTTTATATATACTGGACATCCACGAGAAACCGACTTAACCACACTAGGAAAAATAGAAACACTCCATAGGCGGGATAAAAACACTTTATTTATATTCAATACTATGTACACGGTATTATGGGCTCCCCAGCCTTACAAAATGCCCGGAGTCTTACAAAATTTAATAACCAAAACGGGGGTAGCTCAAACTGCCTTTTCGGCCTCCACTTCCCCTTGCTCAACACTTCCGTCAGGGGCTACGATGGCGAACTCCGGCTTGGCGCTTCCGCCAGCCGCTTCGCCTCCATCCGCTGGCCCGACGTCGCCCTTGTGGCACTTCCTCATTAAGGGGATACCTTGCACGAAGCTCCTGGTCTTGAAACCCGGACATAGCTTTCTTGATGGCATCGAGGGCGTTGTGCTACCCGACGGACGCAGAGTCAGCGAGGTCAATATAGAATTGATCGAAAGCCTTGTACTCTTCCACGGCCCTTTCCGCTCTGCTCTCTGCAATCTTCGTCGCCTGGTAGGACGCCCGGGCATCCTGCTTGAACGAGTCCCTCTGTCTTTTCATGGCGTCGAAGAGCCCGTTGACCTCCTCCATCCGGGCCTGGATAGCCCGGTTAGAGTCGGTCAGGAGCCGATGGGACTCCTTCAGTTTAGCAACCGTCAGGCCCTCCGTGACCAACCTCGAGTCGAGAAGGTCCGCCTTTTCTTCCGCTTGTTGCAGTTGGGCGAGGAGCTCTTCCTCTCGCGAGGAAGATTCACCAGCCTTCTTTATCGCCGGGCCCATCTCCTCGGACTCCATGGCGATGAGAAAGACGCAATGCTGGAGGACCTACGGAAGACAAGAACCGGGTTAGGAGCTAAAACAGAGTAAAAAACACTTGGAAAAATTCTTAGAGAGTTGCTGACCTAAACGGCCTCCTGAGCTATCGCCCCCACTTGGGCCTTCATGGTGCCTCGGGAAATTTTGGCCCCTGCCGCCTTCTCCATGTCCACCAGTAAACCGTTGGCCATAGAGAGCCCTGAGGGCACCTCGATGCAGAAGTCGCCCTCCTGCACCTGAATCCCGGCCGGGGTTGGCTGAGAAACTACCCTCTTCTGCCTCTTGAGCGCAAATTCGGTAGAGGGCGGCACCTCCGTCCTATACCGGGGCGCTGGATCCCGCGCGTGCTTCTGTCCTCCCCTGCGGCGTTCCTCCAGAATGGGGGGTGTGTATGTGTGGAAACCCTGGTCGATGGTGGTTGCCGAGGAGCCACGCCCGGAGTAGATCAAGACGAGCTCGCGCTACCATCCTTCCTCCCCTGAGCCTTGGCGACCATGGTAGCCATAATTTTAGAGCGATCCATCGGCTCTGCGAGATACACATAAGACAAAGATTAGCGACCAAAAACAGTAATATTTTGCCTAAGTCTAAATAGATCGGCAGAATCCCTAACTTACCCACAAAGCGCATGGGACTGAGTCCTGCCCAGCTCAAAGCCTGCTCAGAAAGCAGGATATCGGCCCGCTGGATCGGTTCCCACTGCGACACCACCCTTTCCTCTCGAGCATTCGACTGTCTAACCGTAGGACAATCGGCCTTATGCCACTTGATAGGCACAACCCAATCCTCACCCTTCGGGGGCCTGACGAAGACAAACTTCTCCTTCCATTCATGGATGGAAGAAAGGACGACCACTACCCTTGACCCGGCCGCCCTACCCTTATTTCTTTTGAACGAAAGGTACACCCAACTCGGTTTGTCCTTACTGGTGTCGGGGTGATTTTTGTAACAAAGAAAGGAGAAGAGAAGATTCAAATCAAAAGGGATCCGATCAATTTTCAACAGGACTAGAAACCCGAGGAGGATTCTCCACGAATTCGACGCTAGCTGGCCCGGAGCAAGACGGAAACACTGGAGCACGGCGCAAACTTCAAGTGAGAGGGCAGACGCATCTATGCCCAGAATGCTTCCAAATATAGAGCAATCTCATTTCCCTGCACCTGGTCTACCCGCTCGCCCTCCCTGGCCAGACGGAGCGAATAGCCAGGAGGAATATGAAAACGAACCCGGATGTCCGAAAGCTCGTCCAAACGGTTCAAAATTGAGGGCGCATCGCGGGTATTCCCGATGCGCGCCTCAAGGGCCCTTTTCACCCCTGACGACGAAGGACAAGGGCGTCGTTTCCCCTGGAGGGCGAGCCCGACAAAGAAAACGAAGATGAAAAGGAAGAAGAACTCTCTCGGTTATCGGAAGCCGAAGAGGAAGAAGACCCGCTGGACTCAGCTTCAGAAGCTGAAGCCTCATCGCCCGACTCAACCCCAACTATATCAATAGACACTTCGGAGGAAGACATCTAACCTGATTCAAGAAAGGATTGTCCGAGAAAAGTTTTTTTAGCCGAAGTTCCGACCTAAGCAGATGTACGCCGGGAAATTTTCAAACAACAAAAGACGACTAGGGCAAAATATCAGCCATGGGATGACCCCCTCCTATTTATACACTCAGTAAGAAGGCATCTAACGGCCCAAATCCGTTCCCGCCGAAACGAAGCGTCACACCTAGCGGCCACCGGGACTCCGCGTGGCGACCGGCCGTTGGACACGTCCCCCCACACCAGGATTCAGATGACAACCCCTCGCATCCCGCCACGTAGAGGTGGACATGTCGCACGTAGCCCAACTGACCAAGCGAGTGAAACGACGCCCCCCTTTAAAGCGCAATCATTTCACTGATCCGCTGACGTCACCAAAGATACGCGTGAGAATTGAGGCACTTGGTGAGCTGCCACATGGGTCCTAGGATCTAGGAGGAGTAGCCTCCAAACGTTGCATCTTCCTCGGACAACCCATTACGGAGAAATCCTAGGCTGAATCATTAAAAACCGGGCTTACCACTCTCGACCCGACCCATAAATAGGTCAGAGCGAGAGTGGGGGGCTAATGATAAGGCTCATAAATAATTCCCCAGATTACGACACGAAGCAGATGATGTGTCTGTTCACCACCGAAAACAGAGACGAACTGGGATAGATCGTCTTGCCTGAATTTGGGGGCAGATCCTATTTGGACTTCTCCATCCACCTCTCCGAAAATACCAAGTTGATTTATGACACCATATATCGTAGGTTTGGACAGATGCGACCGTTGTAGCAGACTTCATCAGATCCCCCCTCATTTGTGAGGGGTTTTTGATTGTGGGGACGCTCTTCCCTACAGGCGTAAGCCCCTGCGGTTAATTACGTTATCGCATTGCAATAGCCACTTTCTCCTACTTCGGCAGTTCACTTCGTGTCGTGTGTGTTTTGTTTTATTTTGGTTGCCCGGGATTGTATACGAAGACTATTTTATGTCATCGCCCATAGGGCACGGATCATTCCAAATCCGTATATTTTAGATTTGGGTTTGGTTTATTTAAGGACCGTTAATCTGGTTTGAGATTAAGATCAACTTAAACATATGAGCATTTGACCCAATAATTTTATTTTAAGAACATCATGGTCCATTATCTCCATGTTTGGGGCGAATATTAGTTTAAGGACATTTCAGTCCAACATTCCCGTTTTAGAGACGAATATTAGTTTAAGGACATTTCGGTCCAACATTCTTATTTTGGGGACGGATGTTAGTTTAAGGACATTTTGGTCCAACATTCCCATTTTGGGGACGAATGAGTTTAAGTGCATTTCGGTCCAACATTCATCTTGCGCACACGTGTATTTGTTACATGGCGGAATGAACGGTGGTGACATGGAATGCGCCCAATTTGGGGTGCGATTCGATTTGAGGTGTGCACGTCAAGTTGGAAGTGCATCAATGTGGGATGTATCATTCCCTGTCTTGATCAAGTTGGGACGAGAAAATAGTTGGTTGTCGGGACTCGCCACATCTCTGAAGACATTGAGGAATTACAACGGCATATATCAGAGATATGGAAAGATGTACCGTTGAACCAAATCCTGTATATGAGGGAAAAAGGGGTTGTGGTGGACCTGAGAATCGTTAGTCATATTTGAGACTAAGACTACCTTAAGAGATATGGGATGAATATCATTTTGGATATCATCAATGAGAGATCATTAGTCATGTTTGAGACTAAGATCAGTTTGGAAATCACGAGCATAAAGGCTTGGTTGATTTAAAATCAAAGAGGTTTATCCTTAGGAAAGTTAGTCAATTTGGGCTCAGATTGGGTTTCCATACTACCCAGCAGTGCTAAGCACTAAGATATACAGTGCTCACGTGTGTTTCACATGGGGCACTGGAATAGTGCTAAGCACTAATCTTTTCTGGCACTCACGTGTTTTTTACGTGAGGCGCTGAGTTTTTTTTAGCCTTGGGCACTCGCGTGCTTTTCACGCGAGGCGCTACTATAGTGCTAAGCACTAATTTTCTCTGGCGCTCACGTGTGAAACACATGAGGCACCCAGATATGGGCGCTGCCCAATCAGTGCTAAGCACTTAGTCACTTTGACTGAACATAAAGTGCTAAGCACTTTGCATGGCACTAACGTGGGAAGCACTTGAATGCTGAGCATTGATTTCAGGTTTTGTTTGTTCACCCCCTTTTCTTTTGACAGAAGTGCTAAGAACTTTGGCTAGAGCTATGGCGCTCACGCGTGAAGCACGTAAGGCGCCAGATTTCAGGTTTCCAAGAGTGTTTCACGTGCATTTCACGTTACTACTTTATTTTCAGGGTGCTGGGTTGCTTTATTTGGTGGCTGCCCAATCAACCAAAATGAGTTCTCTTTTATTTTTTTCTTTTGTACGCTCATGTGGGAAGCATGTGAAACGTTTTAGCTCTTCTTTTGTTTGTTTTAGGCACTCACGTAGGAAGCATGTGAAGCGCTATAATAGTGCTAAGCACTAATTTTGCTCATGTGTGTTTCAAGTGAGACGCCAAGTTCTTGTTTATAGAGATGTTAATCTCTGTTAATGATATTTTAGTCATTGATGATCATCAGGATTTCTGTTTTGAAGATCTTGGATCGTTTTTTCTATTGGAGAAATAAGTTCTTCTTTTATTTTTATAAGAACTAAGTACTTTATGTAGGGTTAAACCCTAATTTCGGAGGAATTAGATTCTCAGACCATGTGTTCTTTTCTTTCTTTTTAACCTAGTTCTTTTCTGAATTTTTGATTCTCAAGAACAAGATCTTCCCGATGAGAATTAAATTCTCAACTTGTGAGAGACTTGTTTTGTGGATCTCCGGTCCAAAGGAAGAACTAAGTTCTTTGAGAAGGGTCAAACCCTTATATAGGCAAAACGAGATATTTTGATCTCTATGTTTTCTTTACCAAGTGTTTTGAGGAGAAAAGTCTTCTTCATTGAGAATTAAATTCTTTGTTCCTTCAAGAGCTCACTATATTTTTTTTGCAGAAGCTTATAGGGGGTTCCCTCTATATGAGACTTGAGGTTTCGTGTCTTTTATATAGTGGAGGCAAATTGTTAATTAGTTTTTGAGAAAATCTCTCATTGAGATATTCTAATTGATTTAATTGGTCTCAAAATTTATTTGAGGAATTTTACCCACCGTTGGATCTTTGATCCAAGAATTTCTGTTTTACAGGATATGTTTTCTTGTTGTTAACAAGATTGGGGAAATATTTTCCCATATATAGAATTTTATTCTATTGAACGGTGATATTTTTATCACCATTGGATTTTTAATCCAAGGGTGCTCAGTTTAACAGAGCACAATCTTTCTCTGTTTAGAAAGATATAAGAAATATTTTCTAACTCATTGGATTTTTGATCCACCTGTTGGAGATAGTGCCCTCAGAGTCAATTATTGGATCACAGGCACGTGATTGCAATGATCGATGGAGGACCTATCCCGATAGGACAGTCTTACTCAAGATGATAGTATGCTATCTGGTTTATCTTTATCATCGTATACTGCTTTAGGTTACCTTACAGGTCACTATTGCGCGTTGATAGAGCCCCTAGGATTCTTGCTTGACTGCCAGCAGTATGAGGACGATCATATACGTGGGAGCTGGTGGTCTATAAGCACATCCTTAAAAGGTCCCTAGTCGTGGGAGTTTCGAGACAGGGCATCGATACTCCAGAGTAGACCGGTGTATACAGTCGAGACCCCGACGAGGGGCGGTGGCCGGTCTCACAAGCCACTGGTGTCAGTTGGTTCACCTAAGATGTATACAGGTGCTCATTGGGTTATGAGTACACCGGACAGGACTCGCCGGGAACATACTAGTTGGTCTTATACCTGACGTCAAATAGCAGTTCCTTGGTGACATGTGTACAGGTTAGTTCATCGACCTGAGATCGTCATTTGTCTCGTGTGAGTTCCCACTGTACTTTGATTACTACCCTACCACGCTCAAAGGAGACGTGCAAACAGGTTTTAGTTGGGTACTGTCACGCCCCGCTTCCCAGTGTACGGCGAAGTGGACGCGACGAGGCCCGCTACGTATATACTCAGAAGTACATACGCTAAGCGTAACTAAGCAATATAAAATAAATCACAAGAGACGCATAATATAGAAATAACAGCAACTTTTTATTAATAACATTCTTTGTACAATGCATGAAAAGAAAATACAACTGGAATGAAAAGCAATGCCTAAACAGTGGCATAACAGAAAATGAAATAAACTGGAAAGAACAAGGTACAGTATCTAGAGCTCTGGATCTTCCTGGAACTGCTCCAAATCTTCACCGGTGGGCTCGATCTCAGCTTGGTCCAACGCACCTGACGACATTCAAAGAAGAAAGAAATAGAATGTCGTCAGCGAACAGGTCGCTCGGTAAGTCCCAAAGATAAGGAAGAATGAGAATGACAGAGTAACAGTAATTTCTAACTATTATATTATTGAATCTTATGGAACATTGTGTAACGCTGTTATTTGTAGCTTGGTACAGAAGGATGCCAGTGTATACGAGGGGGATCTCTATATGCTAGAGATCAGGGCAAAAGGAAAGTACAAGGAACCGTTATCCCACGGTACAACAGCAATAGGATTCAGGTTAGGTGTCTTAATCTGACCACCTCGTGCCACCTTTAACACCTTCCGTACCAATCTACCCCTTAAACTTCGTAGTGTTTTAACAGTAATGTGGTATTGGAATATGTAAGTTGAGTGACTGACCAAAACCATGATATCAGTAAACATGTTGTAACTGTATAATCAGGTAAATGGAATATCAGGATAATGGATGAATATCCATGGTTTGATTCAGTCAAAAGAATATATTGTTAACTGGATTCAGGGTTTCATGTATTCAAATTGTGTTGGAATATAAAAGAATATAGATTGACTTGAATCATATTCAAGTCAGAAATAGTCAGACTCTAACCCGAGTCAGACTAAAAGAAGATAATTTGAAGTTCAATATTAGCTAGGGCCTTATTGCAATTTGTAAAACTTGAGGGGGTTTTATGTAAAAAGTACTTTTGTATAGTTTTCAAAATACACCTCAAGTATTTAATAATCGTCTTTATTGTTATAATGAATGTGAATTTTTATTTGTGTTATTCTAGTGAATATATCCTAAATAAAGTATTAATTGTTTTATCTGAAATTCATGGTATTTTAGTGTAACTTTTAATCTTGTAATTTTTAGAAAAATGTGGAAGCTTTATATTATGATAAAATAGGTGTTTAAATGATAATTATATATATATTAACACATGAATAATTTTATATAAATATTTTATTTTAGAAAAATCTCATTTTTCCCTAAATATCGTATTTTGAACCTTTCGAGACCGAATGCTCCTTGCGGAGGTCTGAATCTCGCACTACTAGCCTGCGGGTGCACGATGAACCGTACTATCCCTAACAGGTTCCCCAAAAGTGGGTTGTAGCGGCGCTTTGCTTAGGTTTAACAAATACTTTTCATTTGGGAAAACGACTTTATAAATATGGGGTATTTATTTGCAAAAGAGTACAGTTTTCCGTATTTTAGTTATTAGGGTTTCCTAAACCAACTAGCCTATTTCTAAGGTCTAAACGATGAGTCATTAGAAGCCTCAAATCGCCTCTTCACCGTCAATTGCGGCCAGGTAAGTGCCAGGTAAGTGGGAAGGAACCACAGTCGTGGGCCTAATTAAAAACCACTAGCCTTAGACACACTTGCCTAGGCACCACAAGACAGTTTAGATAAACGATCGATGTCCATGACCAATCGTGTTTTTATTTTATTAAAAGATTTTATCTAGAAATGTTTACAACTTAAAGCTTTCAATAAAGATTATAAAGATTAGGGTATTTTAGTGAAAAGTCCTGTAATTTCGTATTCTGTGTTTTGATATTTATCAATTAGGGTTATATTGAGTGTGTGTAGAGGTAGGTCATTACCTCGTGACTTATTTTAAGTTTTGGTGAAGTTTAAAGGTAAAACATGCTATGTTAAACTTAAAGGTATTATAGCGCAAGAATACGGTATTCGAAAACGTTATCATTTTATGTGTGAAATTTTATTAAAATTGGGTTCTACAAGTTTAGTGATCAAGATAAACCTATTTAGGAGTGAGGGAATTAATTAAACTAAGAAAAATGAACTTCATGGTATTTTTATGAAAAGAATACGGTTTTGCAAAGAAGCTATCATTTCATGTGAAAAAGTTTGATTAAATTGGTTAATGGGTGATTAATAGTCAACATGAATATGGGTAGATAATATGTATTAGGTGACAAGTGGAAATTTATAGAAAAACCGAATCGGAAATTGGTTTGTCCGATTTCCGCCGGGTTCCAAAAAGTCGTATTTTTATACTTATAGAAAAGAGAGATAGAGGGGATGGGACTTACGGTTTGGACAAGCTAAGGAAGCTAATGGATGTGGTGGTTGTCGATTCGTCAAAAACGTCGCGAAGGTTCTGATCCGGTCGCCGGAATCCGTCGTCGATTTCGGCAGCGCTTCGCTTCTCGCTCTTCGTACCGAGTTCTCGAGAATTTGGGAGAGTGGACTTAGAGTTGTGAGTGGAAAAGGTAGAGGGTAGGGGTCTTTATATAGGGCTAGGCTAGGGTTAGGGTTTGGATTAAAAAATATTTTTAAAAATGTAAAAATCATTAAAAATTCATTAAATTTGGTCTTAAAAGAGATTTAATTGAAATTGTGTAACAGTAAAGAAAATTTAGAGTATGCAGGTGAAGAGACCAAGTCAACACGAAACTTTTTTGTGTTGACGACTCGGCCGACCGGCCGAGTCCGGCCGGCGGCGCCGGCCGATTCGGCCGAGTCGCCCGCCGATTCGGCCGAGTCAAGGCCGAGTCTGGTCTCGTTGGGTGGGTCTTGGTCTGGGGGAGATTTTGGTATAGTTTAATTTTTGTGATTCGCAATAAATTGTGAGTTATGGCTGTTTGACCGTTTGACTTCTAAAAAAAAATTAAAACAAAAAGATATAAAAATTATGTGGGGCATGGGATTCGAACTCTGGTGGTTTGGTTCAGCAGTGCAAGGTATTACCAATGAGCTACAAGCTCCTTCTTGTAATTATTGTAAGGAATTAGATACTTAAATTGTTTCCAGCAACATCAATACTCCAAGTATACACTATATTTAAAGCAAATTTTTGGTATACAAAATTGGAGTTGTTACAATCTACCCTCCTTACAAAAATTTCGTCCTCGAAATTTACAACTTTTATTTTGAGGACTAGTTTACAAAAAGGTGCGGATATCTTGCACGCATCTCATCCTCTCTTTCCCACGTGGATTCTCTTGGAGTGTCTTTCCTCCACATTACCCGGACCAAATTAACTTCTTTGTTCCGAAGTGTCTTCACTTTCCTGTCCAGGATCTCCACAGGTTATTGCTCACAAGACAAATCGGGCTGTATCGTGAGCTCGGAATGATCAAGTACATGGCTGGGGTCACTCACATACCTTCTGAGTTGGGATATTTGGAACACGTTATGCACTCCTTCCAATGAGGGTGGAAGCGCTAAACGATATGCCACCTCACCGACTCGTTCGAGTATATCGAATGGTCCAATGTATCTTGGACTCAACTTTCTCCGTCTCCCAAATCTGATCACTCCGCGGTTCGGAGAGATTTTCAGGAATACATGATCTCCTGGCTGGAACTCCAAGTGTCGTCTCTTCGCATCAGCCCAGTGTTTCTGTCTATCTTGGGCTATGCGCATTCTTTCCCTGATAGTACGAACCACATCAACGGTCGCTACTATCATCTCTGGTCCAAGGAGTTCCCTATCTCCAATATCGTCCCAACTTAATGGTGATCGACACTTCCTTCCATACAATGCTGCAAAAGGTGCCATTCCTTTGCTTGCTTGGTAGCTGTTGTTGTACGCAA
The DNA here is from genome assembly GCA_030015575.1 of Agapanthus africanus. Lineage (NCBI taxonomy): Eukaryota > Viridiplantae > Streptophyta > Magnoliopsida > Asparagales > Amaryllidaceae > Agapanthus > Agapanthus africanus. Next base: position 163,255,533 of record JASDDO010000019.1, read on the forward strand.
ACTCCACAAGATGCAGGTGATCTTCCCACGATCCCTTGAAGTCGAGCATACATGCTCTGAGCATATCCTCCAAGATCTGAATAGTTCGCTCCGACTGACCATCTGTTTGTGGATGATAAGCCGTGCTGAAGTTCAGACTTGTTCCCAAGCTTGCTTGCAGACTTTGCCAAAATTGCGATCGGAACCTGGTGTCACGATCGGAGACAATGCAGACTGGTACTCCATGAAGTCTCACAATTTCCTCCATGTACTTCTTCGCTAATGTCTCAGTTGATTGGCCAACTCGAAATGGGATGAAGTGAGCCGACTTTGTGAGTCGATCCACAATGACCCAAATCGCATCGTTACCCTTTGTGCTGCGAGGAAGAGCAGTTACAAAGTCCATCGTGATATGCTGCCACTTCCATTCTGGTATTGGTAACGGTTGAAGTAGTCCAGCTGTCCTGTGATGTTCAGCCTTTACCTGCTGACACACCAAACATTTTACGACACTCCTGGCTACTTCACGCTTCATTCCATGCCACCAATAATTCTGACGTAGATCCTTGTACATTTTGGTACCTCCAGGATGTACTGAATAGGGAGAGCTATGAGCTTCTTTCATTAACTCTTCCCGAACAGGACCCTTTGGTACACACAATCTGCTGCCGTATCTCAAAGATCCGTCTTCATGGATGATGAAATCTGTTCTGAGTCCATTCTCTACTTGTTCTCTGATCTTTTGCAACTTAGCATCGCTGGCTTGAGCTGCCTTGATCTGGTTGACAATAGTTGATTGGACTTGTAGATTCATCAAATTTGAAACATCACCTGGCATGACTAGTTCAATCTCCATCTGATGTAGATCCTGCTGAAGCTTCCACTGGGCGGTGAGATTCATTGATAATGGTTGGCGAATAAGAGCATCAGATACTACGTTCACTTTTCCTGGGTGATATTGCAAGTTGATGTCAAAGTCCGCCATAAGTTCTAACCATCTTCTCTGCCGCATATTCAACTCCTTCTGAGTAAACACATATTTCAGACTCTTGTGATCTGTGTAGATGTTCACTCGTTCACCAAGTAAGTAGTGGTACCAAATTTTGAGAGCAAAGATGACGGCTGCCAACTCCAGATCATGCGTCAGATAATTGCGCTCATGAGTTTTCAGTTGTCTTGAAGCATAAGCCACAACCTTACCGTGCTGATGTAGAACACATCCTAGTCCCTTACCCGATGCATCACAATATACTTCGAATCCTCCAATTTGATCCGGTATGACGAGAATAGGTGCAGATGTTAGTCTTGACTTGAGTTCTACGAAAGCTTGCTCGCATGCTTCTGACCACACAAATTCTTCATCTTTTCTTGTGAGCTTGGTCAGGGGTGTTGCTATCTTCGAAAAGCCTTCAATGAATCTTCTGTAATATCCAGCTAAGCCCAAGAAACTCCGTATATCCTTCACTGATTTTGGTGTAGGCCATTCGCTGACCGCTGAAACTTTTGCTGGATCTACAGAAATCCCTTCTTCTGATACGATGTGTCCAAGAAAACCAACCTGTTTTAGCCAAAACTCGCACTTGCTGTATTTGGCATAAAGCTTATGTTGTCGAAGTGTTTCCAGGACAGTTCGTAAGTGCTCCGCATGCTCTTTCCGATTCTTAGAATATACCAGGATGTCGTCGATGAAGATGACAATGAACCTGTCTAAATACTCCCGGAAGACTTGGTTCATAAGGTTCATAAAGATTGCTGGTGCATTGGTCACTCCAAATGGCATTACTAGAAATTCGTAATGTCCATAGCGAGTTCTGAAAGCTGTTTTGTGAATATCAGCTTCCTTGACCTTCACTTGATGATAACCTGAACGAAGATCTAGTTTAGAGAAGACACAAGACCCACTTAGCTGATCGAATAAATCGTCGATGCGCGGGAGTGGATACTTGTTCTTTATAGTAACTTCGTTCAAGGCCCTATAGTCGATGCACATTCTGTATGAACCTTCCTTCTTCTTCACCAATAGTACAGGTGCTCCCCAACTTGAAGTGCTGGGACGAATCCATCCTTTCGCCAGTAATTCGTCCAACTGTGTTCGAACTTCCTTCAAACCTTCCGGACTTAGTCTATACGGTGCCTTGATCACTGGTTGTGCTCCTGGTACTAAGTCAATACTGAATTCAAGAGCTCGATCGGGAGGCAAACCTGATATATCGTCAGGGAATACATCGTCGAACTCTCAAACTACCTCCGGTCTTGATTCTTCCTCTGCATGAGCTGCTGCAACTACTGCTTCCCTTGGCTTCGCTTTGTAAGTACTTGGCTCCAGGGTGCGATCTCCACTCTTGAAATAGAAGACCGGATGATCTGGAATATCAAATACTACCCTCCTTTGACGACAGTCGATGGTAGCATAAAAGGTTCCAAGCCAGTCCATTCCTAGAACCACATCGAAGTTTGGTATGTCCAGTACCTTGAAGTCAGCATAAAATTCTCGACTGCATATGACGAATGGACACATGCTGTATCCCATAGTTGCCTTTAGAACGCCATTTCCAGAACTGACGTTCCAGCTGGATACAAGCGGTAAGACTGGAATCGCATGGGTTCGGACAAACCGTTGCGACATAAAGCAGTGGGATGCTCCAGTATCAAACAGTGCAAGTGCAGGTAGTGAAGCTACTAGAATTGTACCTAAGGTATATGGGATAGGTTTTAGGTATAGGGAAAGTGTGTAGGTAAACAAAACTAAAAGATGAGTTTGAGAAAGAAAGTTTACCAGTAATGACTTGGCCAGTGGCCTCAGCTTCTTCCACCGACATCATGAAAGCCTGGCGCTTCGGCACATTCCTCCTGGCCTGAGGAGCATTCCTCTGAATGTTCTTTTAAGCTTGATGGAACTGTCGAGGAGGTGGTGCAGCTTGTGGTCCCCTGGGTGGTGTAGGCAGTGCAAGTCTGGGAGCAGGTGCCTGAAGAGCTGGTCGCTGCTGATAAGTATTTGCTGGCCTGGGTGCAGCAACTGAGTTCTGCCTTTGAGGACAAGATCTAATATCATGAGTGGCTGAACCGCAGACTAAGTAGAGGCGGTTGGCTCGACGGCAGTCCTTCATCATATGTCCAGTTCTCTTGCAGTAGGTGCAAAAGGCTGGGCTAGGACGATGAGTTGGTACTCCGGGTCGCCTCGGCACGAAAGATGGTCTGGACGTGGCTCCACCTGCCATCTGGTTGGCAGGGCGCTTGACTCCTGCAGACTGAGGTCTGCCCCTCTCTTTTATGACTGCCTCATAACTGCGGGCAGCTTCTAGGGCTTCCTCATGAGTCAAAAACTTTCCTGTGGCTAGAGCAGCCTTGATCTCTGTGTCCAAACCTTGCTGAAAACGATGGGCTCTGATCTCGTCCGTCGGTATCAGGTGTGCCGCGAATCTGTTTAAAGATTGTGTTAGCTGTGTAGTACGTGATATTTTAAAAATTGAACTATTGTGACATATCTTACCGGCTCAACATAGTGAACTCAGCATCGTATTCATCTACCGATTTCTCCCACATTGATCCTTGCTGTAGATGAATAAACTGCTGCTCCATAGTGAACCTGGAAGTCACAGGGAAATATTTCGCGTCAAACTTCTCGCGAAATGTCTTCCATTCAATCGGCTGCGCTAGACGGGTTTCTTCCGCCTTCCACCAATTGCGAGCATTATCCGTGAGCTGTAGCTTTGCTACACGGACCCAAGCGTTATCTGGCACTTGAGCTACTGCCAGATCGTCTTCGATACTTTGTGCCCATTCTTCTGCTTCGAGAGGGATTCCTTTACCCGAAAATTGCTTTGGGTGCAAAGCTCTGAATTGCTTTATTCCCGGTGCATCTGTCTCAGGACGACTCAGAAGTTGTTGATGTCCCTCGAGAAGACTACAGATCGCATCAAATAACATCGTTTGCTCAGTGGGTGGTGCGGGAACAGCTAGTGTGAGAGGTAGTGCTGATGGGGTGTTGTTGACGTTGGTGCTGGTGTTGTTCGGGGAATCCATAATCTTGAAGAAAAATTTGGATTAGGACAGATTCAAATACATGAAATGATAAGATTCAAGAAATAGAGATTTGCAAGATTCAAAGAACATGAATTGTAAAGAATGTTTTAGTTGCTGGTTCTTGTGTTATATTGCTTAGGTTGTTCACGCAGACCAGAACTGCATGACAGGGATTCATACAGCTCTGACCTGCATGGGCCACCAACAAAACCTGTCACGCCCCGCTTCCCAGTGTACGGCGAAGTGGACGCGACGAGGCCCGCTACGTATGTACTCAGAAGTACATACGCTAAGCGTAACTAAGCAATATAAAATAAATCACAAGAGACGCATAATATAGAAATAACAGCAACTTTTTATTAATAACATTCTTTGTACAATGCATGAAAAGAAAATACAACTGGAATGAAAAGCAATGCCTAAACAGTGGCATAACAGAAAATGAAATAAACTGGAAAGAACAAGGTACAGTATCTAGAGCTCTGGATCTTCCTGGAACTGCTCCAAATCTTCACCGGTGGGCTCGATCTCAGCTTGGTCCAACGCACCTGGCGACATTCAAAGAAGAAAGAAATAGAATGTCGTCAGTGAACAGGTCGCTCGGTAAGTCCTAAAGATAAGGAAGAATGAGAATGACAGAGTAACAGTAATTTCTAACTATTATATTATTGAATCTTATGGAACATTGTGTAACGCTGTTATTTGTAGCTTGGTACAGAAGGATGCCAGTGTATACGAGGGGGATCTCTATATGCTAGAGATCAGGGCAAAAGGAAAGTACAAGGAACCGTTATCCCACGGTACAACAGCAATAGGATTCAGGTTAGGTGTCTTAATCTGACCACCTCGTGCCACCTTTAACACCTTCCGTACCAATCTACCCCTTAAACCCCGTAGTGTTTTAACAGTAATGTGGTATTGGAATATGTAAGTTGAGTGACTGACCAAAACCATGATATCAGTAAACATGTTGTAACTGTATAATCAGGTAAATGGAATATCAGGATAATGGATGAATATCCATGGTTTGATTCAGTCAAAAGAATATATTGTTAACTGGATTCAGGGTTTCATGTATTCAAATTGTGTTGGAATATAAAAGAATATAGATTGACTTGAATCATATTCAAGTCAGAAATAGTCAGACTCTAACCCGAGTCAGACTAAAAGAAGATAATTTGAAGTTCAATATTAGCTAGGGCCTTATTGTAATTTGTAAAACTTGAGGGGGTTTTATGTAAAAAGTACTTTTGTATAGTTTTCAAAATACACCTCAAGTATTTAATAATCGTCTTTATTGTTATAATGAATGTGAATTTTTATTTGTGTTATTCTAGTGAATATATCCTAAATAAAGTATTAATTGTTTTATCTGAAATTCATGGTATTTTAGTGTAACTTTTAATCTTGTAATTTTTAGAAAAATGTGGAAACTTTATATTATGATAAAATAGGTGTTTAAATGATAATTATATATATATTAACACATGAATAATTTTATATAAATATTTTATTTTAGAAAAATCTCATTTTCCCTAAATATCGTATTTTGAACCTTTCGAGACCGAATGCTCCTTGCGGAGGTCTGAATCTCGCACTACTAGCCTGCGGGTGCACGATGAACCGTACTATACCTAACAGGTTCCCCAAAAGTGGGTTGTAGCGGCGCTTTGCTTAGGTTTAACAAATACTTTTCATTTGGGAAAACGACTTTATAAATATGGGGTATTTATTTGCAAAAGAGTACAGTTTTCCGTATTTTAGTTATTAGGGTTTCCTAAACCAACTAGCCTATTTCTAAGGTCTAAACGATGAGTCATTAGAAGCCTCAAATCGCCTCTTCACCGTCAATTGCGGCCAGGTAAGTGCCAGGTAAGTGGGAAGGAACCACAGTCGTGGGCCTAATTAAAAACCACTAGCTTTAGACACACTTGCCTAAGCACCACAAGACAGTTTAGATAAACGATCGATGTTCATGACCAATCGTGTTTTCATTTTATTAAAAGATTTTATCTAGAAATGTTTACAACTTAAAGCTTTCAATAAAGGTTATAAAGATTAGGGTATTTTAGTGAAAAGTCCTGTAATTTCGTATTCTGTGTTTTGATATTTATCAATTAGGGTTATATTGAGTATGTGTAGAGGTAGGTCATTACCTCGTGACTTATTTTAAGTTTTGGTGAAGTTTAAAGGTAAAACATGCTATGTTAAACTTAAAGGTATTATAGCGCAAGAATACGGTATTCGAAAACGTTATCATTTTATGTGTGAAATTTCATTCAAATTGGGTTCTACAAGTTTAGTGATCAAGATAAACCTATTTAGGAGTGAGGGAATTAATTAAACTAAGAAAAATGAACTTCATGGTATTTTTATGAAAAGAATACGGTTTTGCAAAGAAGCTATCATTTCATGTGAAAAAGTTTGATTAAATTGGTTTATGGGTGATTAATAGTCAACATGAATATGGATAGATAATATGTATTAGGTGACAAGTGGAAATTTATAGAAAAACCGAATCGGAAATCGGTTTGTCCGATTTCCGTCGGGTTCCAAAAAGTCGTATTTTTATACTTATAGAAAAGAGAGATAGAGGGGATGGGACTTACGGTTTGGACAAGCTAAGGAATCTAATGGATGTGGTGGTTGTCGATTCATCAAAAACGTCGCGAAGGTTCTGATCCGGTCGCCGGAATCCGTCGTCGATTTCGGCAGCGCTTCGCTTCTCGCTCTTCGTACCGAGTTCTCGAGAATTTGGGAGAGTGGACTTAGAGTTGTGAGGGGAAAAGGTAGAGGGTAGGGGTCTTTATATAGGGCTAGGCTAGGGTTAGGGTTTGGATTAAAAAATATTTAAAAAAATGTAAAAATCATTAAAAATTCATTAAATTTGGTCTTAAAAGAGATTTAATTGAAATTGTGTAACAGTAAAGAAAATTTAGAGTATGCAGGTGAAGAGACCAAGTCAACACGAAACATTTTCGTGTTGACGACTCGGCCGACCGGCCGAGTCCGGCCGGCGGCGCCGGCCGATTCGGCCGAGTCGCCCGTTGATTCGGCCGAGTCAAGGCCGAGTCTGGTCTCGTTGGGTGGGTCTTGGTCTGGGGGAGATTTTGGTATAGTTTAATTTTTGTGATTCGCAATAAATTGTGAGTTATGGCTGTTTGACCGTTTGACTTCTAAAAAAAAATTAAAACAAAAAGATATAAAAATTATGTGGGGCATGGGATTCGAACTCTGGTGGTTTGGTTCAGCAGTGCAAGGTATTACCAATGAGCTACAAGCTCCTTCTTGTAGTTATTGTAAGGAATTAGATACTTAAATTGTTTCCAGCAACATCAATACTCCAAGTATACACTATATTTAAAGCAAATTTTTGGTATACAAAATTGAAGTTGTTACAGGTACAGTCCCGTGCCACATGGAGGCAGTGAGCAGATCTGCAGGGGTTCGTCTCTCCCGGTATTGGGGGTGAGGTCGTGCTGTGTCTAGGAGAGCCTTACACGAAGTCCTTGGCCAGGGCAGGAGATTTACCGGTAGGTATTCCAGTAGTATCTCACGGTGTTCTGGGCTACACTCCGACACGACTTGTACCGCTTTTGGGGGTCTGACTTTTACCAACCCCTAGGCCCGCCATGCGATGCTCATAGACGAACGGACCAGACTGTACGGATATTGTCACTGACAGGCTCAGTAGGGTGTCAGGATGAGTTCTCTCATCGACGTCCCTTTTGGTCAATATCTGGTAGCCCGTTACGTATGGCTAATACCTCTGATGTGCTAGTGGTTAAATCCACAGCCAAAGTGCTGACGAGTCTTTAGAGTCCCCCACAGACCGCTTTCTCAAGTTTCGGGCAAAACGCTGTAGAGGCCGTATGGAGATATGGCAGGGTTCGATCAAATACGTGCGGTATTGCACGGGTCATGATCGGACGGTTAATACTAGCGGGCTTTGGTTTAAGCCGGATCCTAGTATTGTACAGTGTAGATTTTGTCTCATTGCATTTGTATTCGGTCGGAATACAAATGCGGGTATGTATATACAGTAGCGGGGTTTCCTGTAATTTATTACGGGATCAGTTTTTTGAAGTTGCCAGTTTGCATTCCGTTTCGGCCATTTTCCTTTGTATCTTTCCTTGGCTGAAAATTGGTGGAGGAGGGCTTATTTGCAATTGTGCAAATTAGCATTGTGGAGGGTGGTCTTTGCATATTGATGCTTCATGATGGTTGCACCATCCCTTGACTTTCTTGAGTTCATGATGGCTTGACTTTTGATGATGGGTTTATGAGTGTTGGACTTGATTTGTGATCATGATTTCATCATGGTAACCTTTTCTCTTTCATGCATTATTTTTGAGCTCCCTCATTCATTCTTTCCACTCCAATTATTCATTCTTCAAGTGATGAGGCCGGCCACATTTTGATGGTGGCTGTCCCAAATTTTTGGAAGGAAAAAAATGTTCTTTTGGCTTTGCAAAAATCATATAGCTCCTCCTCCAAAAGTTCTTTTCTTCACCTCCATCAAAAGGGTAACTTCCTCAACCCCCATGAGACATAGAGTTCCACACTATTCTACAGCACTTCTTGGGCACGTCGGCTAGCCAACTTCGTGCCCGAGTTGCCTCGGTCCAGAGGTGGGAGCCCGTAAAAGAACCCGGCGATGTGGCACCCTTCCAACGAGGAGTTGAAGACCGGAGATTCCGCGGGGAGATCGGGACGACGACGAGAAGACCGAAGGACACGGATCGCTCGGTATATCTCTCTACCCCTTCTCTAGTTAGCTAGGATTAGATTAATGGCCCGATCCGGGATTTTTTGTGCGCGGTGGTGCCGATTCAAAAGTTAAAGTAAGTTATTGTTTCCGTATTTTGGCCTCGGATTGATGGCCGGGGCGCCGCCGCGCACTTACATTGGTATCAGACCCACGCCATTAACCTAGTCTAGCTTGCTCTAACATGTTTACAAGTTCGATCGATCGGATTTTCCAAAAACCGCGTTTTTCATGCATCAGTTTTCTGTCGATTTATTTTTGGCTCGAAAATTTTTTCAGTACATTGCAGAAACACGTGCAGGGAATTATAAGCATTATGTAAAAATTTGGTTGCGTGACGTCGCCTTTCCACCGCGGAACCGCGGCCAAACCCACGCATTGGCCGCGGTTCCGCCGCCACCTTGACTGTTCATTGCACCAAAATTTTACAGAGAGCTTCTGAGTGGAAAATGGGGTTTTTGGAATATTCTTTTTGTGCCCAGATTTTCTTTGAGTGCTACAATAGTGCTTGGGGCCCACTTCGGTAAATTTAGTCGATCGAAAATTTTAAACATATTAATTCACAGTATTTACATTATATCTGCGACCGTGAATGTCATTTGATCGGTAAATCCTGTCTAACTGCTATAGCCCTTTTAGACGGATTTGCGAACGTGACATTCACGTTGATGTTCTGTGTTGTGCTGTGATGTTGCGGATTGGTCGTGGGGGATAGCCTGGATGCAATGTTAGTACAGTTTCGTTTTATATGTACATTTGATATTGCGGGGCGAGCGTCCGACATGTGGACTGCCGTCACTGCCTGTTTGTATATTATTCTTTTGGGGCACGGGGTGAGGTCGATATACCCGTTGTATGTATATTTTACTTTCTGTACTAGGATTACCCCGCGGAGGGGTGCACGGATAGCCGGGTTCTAGAGGGCAACGGGCCCGCATCTCATGGCATTGAGACGGAGGGGGCTTCACTCTAGAATTGGCAGGCTATTCGCCGCACCCGTAGGGGGTACAGGTTGACCCAGGAGGGGTGCCCAAGTTACCGGATTCCGTGAAGTGCCGGGTGGTCCATTCACGTTGCTGAAGGGGGCTGCCTCGCTTCAGGTTTTGGCGGGTAACTTGTCGCGCCCGTAGGGGTCTATGATTTCATTGCACAGGCTATCCACACGACCAGGAGAACGTCGGGTTTCAGTAGCAGCTCTATGAAACCCGGGGATCCCAGATATCTGTATTGTTCTGTGATGTTGCATTTTATCACGCCTTGAGCGAATATTATATATTGATATATATATACTAGTAGATGTTGTATATGTTTTGCATCCGCGCTAGTCCAGTCCCCGCTCTGTCGTTAGTTAAGTAACCTAACGGGTAATGACGGGACCCAGTGGCGAATGCGGATGGCATATACGTACATCATTATTTTCGTTCTTTATTGGTGTGATCAATTGATGGGACTGCGTTGATTCGGATCAATGCAAGCTAAACAAACCTATTCTGATGTTGTTGGAACAATTTTTCAAAAAAAGCTGTTATTGCAAGGGCGTTCTCTTTTGTTTTGCACAGTGATATTCAGTTGGAATATCCTGCACCTCAGTCGACGAGGCAAGGGCCGAGATCCCTTCACCGGGAGTGACCTCTTGGACAGAAGTTTGCGTCAGGGCAATAACTTCACTATAGTCGTTTACTTTTGCTTTGCATCGTGGTATTCAGTTGGAATATCCTGCACCTCATTCTACGGGGAAAGAGCCGAGATCCCTTCACCTGGAGTGACCTCTTTAGCAAAGGTTTTCGTCACTATATTTTTATAAAAGCTATCCAGTTCCTTCAACGATATCAAGTTCATTACGTTAAAGGTTTTTGCCAGAAACCATTCGTAGCCCTCCGTCGTTTCATATGGATAGTCAATAGTATTCAAGCTGTGTTTGTTGGCCAAAGTCAAGGCACAGTGTTTGGTAGCTATTGGGTATTCATATGCAGTATAGGTAGATGCGTTGGTTTGGGACAGTCGTACTGCCCTGTTGGCCAAAGTCAAGGGTAGGTACGGGTGGGTTCAAATCAACCTGGAGAATGACGGGTAGAACTTGATATGTGACTTATGATTTGTTGGCCTAAGTCAAGGTCATAAGAGCATAGGGAAAAAATCACATCGGGAGTTTCTAAAGAAACTGAAACTTGCCAGATATGCGCATATCTTCTGGAGTGTGATAACGTGAGCGGATTCCGTCACGTTGTCATGCGATGATAGTTGGATCCCGATTCCCACTGATGAGTTGGTTTACTCCTCGGGTGATCCCGACTAATTCTTCTTTCAGGTTTGGAGGAGAATTTGACGGTACAGTGGAAGGTTTCCTGATTAGATAAATTGATAACCATTCTGATCTAGGTTAGAGTGCACGCTAAGTGTTTCTTTTCTCTCTTTCTTTGGCAGCGACCATGACCCGACCCTAAGACTATGACTCAGTGACCAAAATTAACCGAACCTTCTTAAACACTGGCTTTTGGATTGTCAGAGTTGCAAACCTCATTGCCACTCCTACTCTTACCCTTTTCTCCAGGACACCCCGTATTACTACGAACGTCCACTTCCATTGGATAAAACCATCGTATGGTTATATACGAACTTGAAGGAATTTACTCGAGGATGGTTTCCGGTTCTGGAGAAAACGGATAGGACTATTCAGTTGTCTTTTCCTTTTACCTTCTCTCAGGTTGCGAGTACTCCTTGGTTTAGGAGATAGTACACCTATTACACAAATTGGATAGTCTTCTTCCAAACCTTAGGCTGGTGCCGAACGGTGGGGAATGAAGAAAACCAATTAGCATAACGATGGTGTACAGAAGGTATTAAGTAAATACATATCAAGGGATTAGTAAGAGGGCAAAGTAAATTGCGACTGCTATTCACGACCAAACCAAGTATTTCTTCGCCAATCCTAAATCACCTTTGTATTTCTCCAGGACACTCCGTATCACTACAAAGATCCACAGTTTATTGGATACTCCATCGTATGGTTATATACGAACTCGAAAGGAACTTGTTCCAGTTCGGGGATGGATTCTGGTTCAGGAGAAATAGGAATAAGGTTTATTCGGTTGTCTTTTATCTTCATCTTCTCTCGCATTGCGAGTGCTCCTAGGATTAGGACAGTACACCCATTATGCTTATTGGATAGTCTTCTTCCAAACCATAGGCTGGTGCCGAACGGTAGGGAAGGAAGAAAACCATTTGGCCTAAAGGGGTGTACAGAAGATAATGACTAAAGACATATAAAGGGATTTGGAGAGATGGCAAAGAATTATACGGTTACAGTTGTGAATCTGGATAATGGAAGAGGCATTACTAGGAATACCAGAATACCCCATCGAAACATTTCAATGTTTCAGTTTCACTGTGTATTGTTAAAAGAAAACTGATTTCCCAATTAGTCCTTACTCCAGGGTATGTATTTACTAGGTATGATTCTCACATCTGTATGGTTTTACAGATGATGAGTGGGAGTAAGTTATTGGGAATTAGGTGATCATCCTCATTATATCGGAATTCGTTGTAATTGGTGATATTTGAGGAAATCGCCTGGGTAGTTTGCCGGACGGCAAATATTTGGTTTTGAATAACCGTTGTTATGCACCAATTTCAAATTGATATATCTGTACGTCTATTTTCATAGAGTGAGATATACCTTTTTGAAATTATGTCTATGACTTTTACCTATATCAGTGGATGGTTAGGTAAGGAGCATTAAACAGCGGTGTAATTCTTCATAACCATAAGTACAGTTTTCAACCTACGACACACAGAGAATGAGTTATTAGACTCAGGGGACTTATACAGAGTATTGTATGTTGTCCAGTGTCCATTAGAACAGAGGGGTTGGTCCTCGTACTATATTCGGTTTACTTATGACTTCTCTAGTTCTTAGACAAGTGTTTCGTAGAAACACAAGGTCTGAGTTTTGAGAAGTTATAAGTATAAGAATAAAGTAGAGAACCAGGTGTTGCAAGTATCAGGATTCTTCAAGGTGATCGAAGATGTAGATACTTATGTATGGTATTCAGTTGATAGTAATGGTTATGAGAACTTCCTTCTCTTTCAGGTTACTCATATCTGGACGCATTCCTAAGTTGAGTAACGCTGATCGGCCTCCTTCCATTTAGTTGATATGCACTGGAGACAGCTGCATGATTTGAATCTGGTTAAATTAAATCAGTGCCTCTGTTTCTGTATTGGATATAGAACAGTTCATATCTTAATGATGTTAAGGTACGGGGAGTTGTCCGGCTTATGCTTAAAACCAGACTCTGGATAACTTAAGGCACATTTCTGTAATGGCTGTTTGTGGGTTGACCCAGGCTATGACGAGGGTTGACTTTCTACCATCTGGAAGATCAATAGTGATATTGTTCTTGACTCGCCACAGTTTTAATAAAAATGGATTTTTTCAGAAAACAGTAGTGGGAGTATGGTAGAACTGGAAGTGATTCCAGAACCGCAAACGATTACTGAAAATTTAATAAGAACCTACAGATTCAATCTGATTTGATATTCCATTGGCTACTCCGCAGATATGGTGGGTAACCTCAGGCGCTCGAGAGGTACTTCGGTATGCTCAAGGACGGTGGCAGGGAGGTTCTTGTTTACCCAGACTTGCCATTGCTGTTGCTCCAGGCTGTGAGACCCGGCAGGAGGATGAGTATAGCGTCGTTCTAAAATGGCTTTAGAAGCGTACGTGTATATGACTCTGCCAGAGAGTTGTCGTAGTCAGTGGGAGCAGCGGAAGCATTGGTGGACAGGTGGCTTATGTCTATTTATAGACTAAAGCAGATATAGCGGAGATAGATCATCTATTTCTGATGTGACAGTCATAGGTTTGACTTCATCAGAATAGGGGATGGATCTGTTAAGAAGGTAGTAGGCTGTGATGTCTTGGTATTTGGATGACATACACAGAGCAGGAAGTGATGTTCCTATACTACGATCGGTTATACTTTGGTTGTCACACAGTAGTTTCTCCATATGGGACTTGGATATAATATCAAGACATTCTGGTTACTGGATCTATGATTTTAGATCTAGATTTGGGTAGTTTCCCAATCAGGGTACTTAGGCAGCATTCTGAAGGTGTTTTAGAATGGACGACTCCAGGCACGGTAGTGTACCTGCAGGAGATGGAGTCACCCTCTCTAAAGGTGTCTTACAGACTAAAGTGGAGAGAGATGTGCATGATTGGCAGATCACTTGCTTAGGCAACTGAGTCAATTATGAGATGTCAAGTACCACACCAGATATTGTTTTTGCAGGAGATGCAATATGTTGATATTAATCCAATCCTGGAGAAACATTAGGAAGCAGTTTTAGAACATAAGTGGATATTCTAGGGATATGATAACATCAGCCTCATTTAGGAGACAGTTATCATTCCAGGCTTCCAAGGTGACATGGATGACAGAGAGGTTGTCAGAGTTATAGTTTTCCCTCTGACGAGGGGCAGTATTTGGACAGGTGGTCCAGGTAGATACTGAGGGATATATGGCGCAGGATACTGATTAAGTTCAGTTGACGATACAGTCTGAGAAGTTTGGATTTGGAGTTCATTTATGAGCTAGGTCCCATCAGATATCCAGACATATTCTGAGACAGGTATTGCTCATTTCGGGAGATGGCTTTCTCCGCGAACTTGACATAAAGAGAGACATAGAAAGAAACATCAAGGCGGATCCACTCACTGAGGCTATTCCTCGAACACATTAGTTTCGCAAACTGGTTTTGTGAGACTGATTAGTAGAGGAGTTGGGTGTTCGGTATCACACGGGTTGCGAGTATGCGACATCGCAATAATTAGCCTTGAGTGCAAGTGGGAGATTGTTGGAGATAGTGCCCTCAGTGTCAATTATTGGATCACAGGCACGTGATTGCAATGATCGATGGAGGACCTATCCCGATAGGACAGTCTTACTCAAGATGATAGTATGCTATCTGGTTTATCTTTATCATCGTGTACTGCTTTAGGTGACCTTACAGGTCACTATTGCGCGTTGATAGAGCCCCTAGGATTCTTGCTTGACTGCCAGCAGTATGAGGGCGATCATATACGTGGGAGCTGGTGGTCTATAAGCACATCCTTAAAAAGGTCCCTAGTCGTGGGAGTTTCGAGACAGGGCATCGATACTCCAGAGTAGACTAGTGTATACAGTCGAGACCCCGATGAGGGGCGGTGGCTGGTCTCACAAGCCACTGGTGTCAGTTGGTTCACCTAAAATGTATACAGTTGCTCATTGGGTTATGAGTACACCGGACAGGACTCGCCGGGAACATGCTAGTTGGTCTTATACCTGACGTCAGATAGCAGTTCCCAGGTGACATGTATACAGGTTAGTTCATCGACCTGAGATCGTCATTTGTCTCGTGTAAGTTCCCACTATACTTTGATTACTACCCTACCACGCTCAAAGGAGACGTGCAAACAGGTTTTAGTTGGGTACAGTCCTGAGCCACATGGAGGCAGTGAGCAGATCTGCAGGGGTTCGTCTCTCCCGGTATTGGGGGTGAGGTCGCGCTGTGTCTAGGAGAGCCCTTACACGAAGTCCTTGGCCAAGGCAGGAGATTTACTGGTAGGTATTCCAATAGTATCTCAGGGTGTTCTGGGCTACACTCCGACACGACTTGTACCGCTTTTGGGGGTCTGACTTTTACCAACCCCCTAGGCCCGCCATGCGATGCTCATAGACGAACGGACCGGACTGTACGGATATTGTCACTGACAGGCTCAGTAGGGTGTCAGGATGAGTTCGCTCATCGACGTCCCTTTTGGTCAATACCTGGTAGCCCGTTACGTATGGCTAATATCTCTGACGTGCTAGTGGTTAAATCCACAGCCAAAGTGCTGACGAGTCTTTAGAGTCCCCCACAGACCGCTTTCTCAAGTTTCGGGCAAAACGCTGTAGAGGCCGTAATATATGATACATATGAGGGTTTACAAACAACAACAACAACAACAACCGAGCCTTTTATCCCAAGCATATGGGGTAGGCTACATGAACCAACATGAGAATCACGCCGGGTCCAGCACATGAATCCTCTGTCTCCACTCACTTCTATCGAACAATATACTTTCATTGAGTCCTTTGGCAACCATATCGTTTCGTATCACCTCCATCCATGTTTTCTTCGGTCTCCCTTTTGCCCTTTTGCCATTACCCATATCGAGAGTATCTATTCGTCGAACCGGTGCTTCCATAGGTCTGCGTCGCACATGACCAAACCATCTAAGCCGGTTTTCCCGCATCTTCTCCTCCACGGGTGCTACACCAACTTTTGCACGAATATCCTCATTTCGCACCTTGTCTTTTCTAGTATTACCGCATATCCAACGAAGCATGCGCATCTCCGCTACGTGCATCTTCTGTGTATGATGCTTCTTAGGAGCCCAGCATTCTGTACCATATAATAAGGCAGGCCGAATAGCGCTCCGATAAAACTTCCCTTTCAATTTTAACGGAAAGTTACGATCACACAAAATCCCTGTTGCACTCCTCCATTTCAACCAACCAGCTTGGATCCTTTGATTAACATCACTATCGATCTCCCCATTCCTTTGGATGATGGAACCTAGATATCTAAACTGGTCGCTCGGTGATATTTCTTGCCCTTCCAATGTTATACCAATATGGTTTTGACTTCTCTGGCTACTAAATTTGCAGTGCATATATGCTGTCTTGGACCTGCTCAATATGAATCCCCGAGATTCCAATGTTTGTCTCCATAAGTCCAATTTGGCATTAACCCCTACTTTCGTCTCATTTACTAGAACAATATCATCAGCGAATAGCATACACCAAGGGACCTCATCTTGGATAGTTCTAGTAAGCTCATCCATCACGATGGTAAACAGGAAAGGACTTAATGCAGATCCTTGATGTAAACCAATAGTAATCGGAAAATCACTTGTTAAGCCACCGCAAGTTCTGACATTTGCCACTACTCCGTCGTACATATCCTTGATTATGTCAATATACTTGACGGGGACCCCCTTTTTCATCATTGTCCCCCATAATACCTCTCTAGGTATCTTGTCGTACGCTTTTTCTAAGTCAATAAATATCATATGCAAATCTCTTCTCCTCTCTCGAAAGCGCTCGACAAGTTGACGAAGCAGATGAATCGCCTCTGTCGTCGATCGTCCAGGCATGAACCCAAATTGGTTCTCTGTTATCTTAATATCCTTCCTTATCTGTAAAAATACTATTTTTCATGTGTTGATATATTATAATTAACATTTGGTAGGAAAATGTATGCAAAGAATACCATTGACCAAATCTTAATATAACAAACTCTACTAAATATTATTTGTGGAGTTGTTGTGCAGAATTTGCAGGGCTGAAATCAAGGAAATCAAAGTTGTTAAGAGCAAACCTGCCTAATTTAGAAAGCAAACTAAGAAATCAAGTCTGGCAGAAACGAAGAAAAGATTTCCAAATTCCAGAGGTTCCAGAGATCTCCACGTGTCATAAGGAGAAAAGCCCAGAAGAGAAAATCAAAAGATCCCTCTACTTGGCCGCGGATCCGCGGACAAACCCCCCTCTTGTCCGCGAATCCACCGCATGCCAGATGAATCAAGGGCTGGAATTTCTTCTGTTGGATCGTAACTACTATTCCCCAATTTTGGCATCTAGGGTTCTGGCTTTGGGACTATAAATAAAGACCGAGAGCCCCTTGGAAAAATCATCAAGTCGACGCGATCACGAAGTCCACGACGGCTCACGCATTCAGGCTGATCATCAACGGTTCATCTACCTCCTTAGAAGAGATCGAGAAGCAAACTAGTATTTGTAATTATTTTCTAAGGGAACAAAGTGTAAATGAGTTTTGTTAATTAATAAAGGTAGTTCTTTTTCTTATTCTATTTCTTTGTAGTTTCATTATGAATTCTCTCTCCATCTCTTCTTCTCCCAACATGCGCGAGTAATTCTCCGCTTGTTAGGGTTCATAGGATTATGGTAGGTTAATGGATGATGAAGATCTTTAAACTCTTTTTACGTCCTATAAAGTTTATAAACTTTATCAAAAGAATCATTAACATCCTAATCGGACGCGCTACCAATTTATTGTTAGTCTCGACCGCGATTAGAGATTAGATTAATGATTGTTTTGTTAAAGGCTAGATATGAACGGAGTTCCATGTCGAGATAGGGGTAAAGAGTGAGAACCCTTTTCCCTCCAGAAACCCTAATCTACATGCATCACTGTCATTCTAGTTTTAACTCTATTAAAGGATAAAAAGGGTAATCTTTAATTAATCATCCATAACTACTAAATCCTAATGAACCTACAAGCCCCCTTTTCATTTAAACTTACCTCCGTAGTTAATCTTGATCTATATTTTGCATCAGTGTTTAATGTAGATCTAGAACCTACAACCATTCTTCAACATTCTTTATCCCTCCTCTCTTTTTCAACACGCCTAAAGTAAGAATAAAAGATTCCACGTTTCCCAGAGGACGACCCGTACTCATCTCGGTCTAGCTACGCGCGACACCGTTATTGATTGCGGTTAACTACAAACACATAAAATACACATCAATCAAATGGCGCCGTTGCTGGGGATACGTGCGTAATTTTTTATTCTTATTATTTGTGTTGAATTCTTATCCGATCTATATCATAATTAAAACAAAACTGCAAATCGTATATGTAACGAAGTGTGTGAAATTTTTGCAAGGAGATCTGGAGCTTCAGACTTGAGGAAACAGGAGAAAGAGACATTCATTGAGATCCAGAGGAGAACAGAAGGCCACGTAGCTAAAATCATCACCTGAACTCTCTTCCTTGCGGCAGAACCGCGGCCGATAGCCCATATTCGCGGCGGAAGCGCGGCAGGTTTGGAGATCTAGGGTTTCAAAATTCTCTGGTAAGATTCTAACCTCTTTCTCTCTCCTCTCAAATCCAATAAAATATCTTTTCTGCAGGATTCTTTGCAAAATATCGCCGCTCAAAAATCTTTTTGCAAGTTTTGTTTTGTGGTTTGTTTTTGCATATTTTAATACGGACTTTAAGGGGCAAAGACCAAATCCAGATTAGGTGGGGATTTCATCACCCTTCCTAAGCCCCACAAATCACAAACCGAGCATCTGCATCAACCCTACATTAATTTAAAAAATATCTAGACCAGACTCTAAGGACTGTCGTGCTCAATAAGGACAGAGGAAGGTCGTGGGTAATCTATCGCTTATCCGCATTACTTTTGTGGTGTCTAGGCAAGTGTGTCTAAGGCAAGCGGTTACTTAATTAAGGCCCGCTATTTTCGGTGATTCGTATAGCGGATACCTCCCACTTACCTGGCACTTACCTGGCCAGAAGAGTAGTAAAGAGGTGGTAGAGGATTGATTCTACGACTTGTCCTTTGGAAGTCTAGGAGCGGTCTAGAGACTGGACCTAGGTAACCTTAGTTCTAGGGTTGTTTGTGCATTATTGTGTGATTTGTCTTAAGTCCCATTTTTTTTTCAAAACAGACCAATTTTAAATCACACACACGCTGCCACTTGCATTAAACCTGCTTATCGACCGAGATGGACGGTACTCCATTAGATTATAACACCACGCTGCCACCGCCCGTAGGTGCGCAGAATCCACCTCGCATCTCTCTCCAAGAGAGATGTTATCCTATCCGTGGTCCACTTCCCACTTGTTTATCCATTCCACCAGCTAACGGGGATAATTTTGAAATTAAACCCCACTACATCAATCTGTTGCCCAAATTTCATGGGCTTGAGTCAGAAGACGCGTATGTTTTCATCACCAAATTCAAAAACGTATACGCAATGATGGGTACTTCACAATTGACTGTGGATGCTATGCGCCTGCGTCTTCTCCCATTCTCTCTGTGCGACTTGGCAGAAAAATGGCTTTATAATACTGCCGCACACTCTATCACTAACTGGGATGAATTCGTAATAGAATTTCTTAAGAAGTTTTACCCAAACCATAAGACCGCCCGTGTTAGGAGCGAGATCAACCAGTTTACCCAGCTTCCCAATGAACCATTTTGGAAGTGCTTTGAACGTTTCAAAGATCTGCTTGTCCAATGTCCTCATCATGGAATACAAAGATGGGATTTATGCCGAATTATATATGAGGGCATTAATCTAGCGACAAAGCAGATGCTTGAAACAATCTGTCAATGCAATTTCATGTCCAAAGACGACGGCGAAGCTTGGAAATATCTGGAAGATCTCGCTGAAAACACTTTGCAGTGGGAAAGCGTAAGACCACCTTCATCTAGGGGAGGTATTCATCAGCTCGATGTTTCCATCGCAGTGAAAACTGAAATGGCAGCGATGCAGAAGAAACTCGACGCTATTGAGAACAAATTTTCATTAGCCTTCCTAAACCAGGTTACACTTCCTAAAACCGTCTGTGGTTGCTATTCAGATCCTTCACACTTAACGAAAGAATGTCCTATGAATGCATCGTTTCAAACTAATGCTGCTTTTCAGCAGCGACCTAGAAACGATCCTTATTCTTCCACGTACAATCAAGGATGGAGGAATCATCCTAACTTTGCTTAGAACCAAAACCAACCCCAAAATCAAAATCAGTTCCAAAGCAATTATCAAAGACCTCCTCCACAACAACCACAACCACAAAGTCAGCTCCCCTTTCAGTCACAAAATTTTCAAAATCTGGCCAACACGTCTACACCCCAAGTGGCCGGTACTGACAACTCTTCACTCGCACAAACTTTGGATATGTTTATGAAACATTCCATGCAAATGTCGGCTGATATGAAGTCTTCTATTGATACCCTAACGAAAGACTCCGCCTCCCACAGTAAGAGTATTAAATCAATAGAAAACCAAATTGCACAGTTGAACGCCGCAATGAGTGCGAGAGAGAAAGAGAAACTCCCATCTCAACCCATACCTATTCCTGGCCACTCACAAAGTTATAATGTGAGTGCCGTTACTACGTTGAGATCGGGAAAAGTGCTGAATAACCGAGTGGGTGAGCAATGTGATGATGTTAGTGACACCAATGATACCCCACCTTCTTCTTCTTCCCCTAATTCGTCTAGTCTCCCACCTTCAGTTGAGCCTATTCTCCGTTTTCCCCAAGGCTCGAACCCTTCGCCATTTCCTCGAATCTACCTAAAACGATCCCCACTCCAATTCTGGGATCGACTCCATCCCCACAATCCTCTCCAATGTTGGACCAAACCCTTATTGATAAAGCACCTTATCTAAACAGGTTAAGGGGCAACAGACCAAGTCCACAAATGGAGAAGATTGTGGAAATTTTTAAGCAAGTTAATATAAACATTCCTCTCCTAGATGCTATTCAACAAGTTCCGTCTTATGCGAAAATCCTAAAGGACTTGTGCATTAGGAAGAGAAAAGTTCAAGTACCTAAAAAAGTTTTCCTTGCGAGTAATGTGAGCACTGCTTTTACACAACAATTACCCAAGAAACGAAAGGACCCTGGAAGTCCTACAATTTCTATTTCCATTGGGGGTAAAAATATCAATCGTGCTCTACTCGATTTAGGTGCTAGTGTTAACTTGCTTCCGTATTCTGTTTATGAGCAATTAGGGATCGGAGAGTTAAAACTGGCGCATTGCACTCTTCAGATGGCCGATCGATCTATCACCCAACCTAGGGATGAGCTAGAGGGTGTGTTAATCAAAGTTGGGGAATTCATATTCCCTGTGGACTTTATTTTTATAGATACACAACCTGTAGCAAACCCACGCAATCAAATCCCGGTGATACTCGATCGACCCTTTTTGGCAACTTCCAACGCAGTAATCAATTGTAGAAACGGCTCTATGACCCTATCCTTTGGAAAGAAGTCAATTGAGTTTAACATTTACAAGTTGGGAAGTAAACCCTCCGAACCCTATGCTCATGTGTGTTCTGTCGAATTAATGGATGACGACAGCAGCGAATTTGATCAACCTCATGATACCGACTCTTTTCATATGTTGTTGTTTGACCCAACCATGTATTATACATACACGGACTCTTCCACCGAGTTTTCCGGGTCAACATCTAACGCTGATGAGGAACTTTTTATAGAGTTTGACGATCACCCCATTTTTTCTGATGACATTATTCTTCGGGGTATCGATGAAAGCTTTGAGGAAATCTTCGCCGATGAACTCGCATTTTTAGCAAACACGGGTGTTGAGATGAATCATCTACAAAATAAAGAAATTAAACCTCCACCCCTTCTTCTGGACTATAAAAAGAATGCGAGTAATCCATCACAATCATTGAGTCGTCTCTCCAAACTGAGACGCAAATCCATTCCATCCCACCACTTATCTTTTCCCCATTTCTTCTTGGCTCTTTTTAACTTGTTCCTCCACCAACCGATGCACTACACTGATAAAATCTTCGAATGGTTGGTGTTGACTTTCGGTCTTTGCAAAACTTGGCATTGACCAATGACTTTGACCCTCTCGTATGATTTTAAAAGATTAATATTGTTTAACTCAAGTTTGGGGGGGGGGGGTATTTCGGCTCTTGAAAATAAAATTTGTCCTCAAAATTGTGAGCCAAAAATAAGCTTGGGGGAGGATTTTCACTTTCAATTTTTGTTGCCCCAGTTAATAACCTTTCCTCCCAAGTCTACAGGTTTTTGAGATTTAAAAGAAGCAACAGTGAGGACACTGCTGCAAACAGGTTTGGGGGAGGTTTGTGCTTATTTACGCATTACTTTGCATTATACTATATATAAGCACACAAAAAAAAAATTTGATAACAAAAGATTAGATAGTGAAAAATTACATCCAAAAGATAGGAATAGTTTAAGAAAACCAAGAAAATTAGAAGTTTTCTTAAACGAAACTAGTAATAAGTAGTTATGAGCCGTTGTCCCAAGGGTTAGTAAGATGAAAGAAATCACTAATCTGAGGATGAAAATAAGTCTGAAAAATAGTTCCTATTCTGAAAGCCAAACATTTGAACGTTGATACCCTACTATATGCACTTACACACGTCTTGAAACTCGGATAGTAGAGGATACCTTGAAATGCTCTTGTCTAAAAGCCAAAGTATGAAGGAAGTAATAAATGAAGAAAATATAAAAATGGTGAAAAGAAAAAAATGAACACTGGTTTTGTTATCGCCAAGGCAGCAATAAAAAAATATAGCAAGGGTGCTTCATCACCTAGTGCCTTAGACCAACTGGTTTGGGAGTCACTGCTAAGCCTTAGGTGGTGCAAGACGAGGAAAATACTATCACCTAATCAGCAAGAACATGAGTAATCGGTCGGTTAGTACCTCAAGAAGTATTAACGGTCGCATGAAAATGTGTGAGCAAATCTAAATATTCATCAAATTAAAAAGTACTGAGGTAGATGGACAAGAGTATGATAGCTTGAATTGAATTCTCTGACTGTAGGGATGTCCATTACACACACGTAGGGTTATATGATCGATGTTTGGATGAAATGTAGGAATGAAGAATAAAGACGATGTTTTATTGAGGGGTAATGTGATTTCTAACACCTTTTCATGACCATTAAGATAGGACTCATGACAACTGAAAAGCTAGTGTAGTTGGAAACTCTTATTTTCAAAGTATTTCTTTTATAGTTCTTATCTTTATATGTAAATTTCACCATCTCTCTTTTATTATAGGATTTTGTGGGTGTAATCCGCTGAAAACCCTCAGGAGACAACACTCCTCCTACCAGGGACACCTAGAGGTTTAACGGCTTGTTGCACATGCTCAGTGCAATCGTGTTTGCCTACGAAGGTGTGCTTAGTTTTCTCCTTTCCTTTTCTCCTTCTCTTGAATAAACTAGCTTGCTCGGGACGATCAAAGATAAGTTTGGGGGTATTTGTTCAGTTGATAAAACTGCACATTTGTTATTATATTTTTCCTACTATTTCTATACTAGAAAAGGTGTTTATTATAATATATGATACATATGAGGGTTTATCTATAAAATACTATTTTTCATGTGTTGATATATTATAATTAACATTTGGTAGGAAAATGTATGCAAAGAATACCATTGACCAAATATTAATATAACAAACTCTACTAAATATTATTTGTGGAGTTGTTGTGCAGAATTTGCAGGGCTGAAATCAAGGAAATCAAAGTTGTTAAGAGCAAACCTGCCTAATTAAGAAAGTAAACTAAGAAATCAAGTCTGGCAGAAACGAAGAAAAGATTTCCAAATTCCAGAGGTTCCAGAGATCTCCACGTGTCATAAGGAGAAAAGCCCAGAAGAGAAAATCAAAAGATCCCTCTACTTGGCCGCGGATCCGCGGACAAACCCCCCTCTTGGCCGCGGATCCGCCGCGTGCCAGATGAATCAAGGGCTGGAATTTCTTCTGTTGGATCGTAACTACTATTCCCCAATTTTGGCATCTAGGGTTCTGGCTTTGGGACTATAAATAAAGACCGAGAGCCCCTTGGAAAAATCATCAAGTCAACGTGATCACGAAGTCCACGATGGCTCACACATCCAGGCTGATCATCAACGGTTCATCTACCTCCTTAGAAGAGACTGAGAAGCAAACTAGTATTTGTAATCATTTTCTAAGGGAACAAAATGTAAATGAGTTTTGTTGATTAATAAAGGTAGTTCTTTTTCTTATTCTATTTCTTTGTAGTTTCATTATGAATTCTCTCTCCATCTCTTCTTCTCCCAACATGCGCGAGTAATTCTCCGTTTGTTAGGGTTCGCAGGATTAGGGTAGGTTAATGGATGATGAAGATCTTTAAACTCTTTTTACGTCCTATAAAATTTCTAAACTTTATCAAAAGAATCATTAACATCCTAATCGGGCGCGCTACCAATTTATTGTTAGTCTCGACCGCGATTAGAGATTAGATTAATGATTGTTTTGTTAAAGGCTAGATATGAACGGAGTTCCATGTCGAGATAGGGGTTAAGAGTGAGAACCCTTTTCCCTCCAGAAACCCTAATCTACATGCATCACTGTCGTTCTAGTTTTAAATCTATTAAAGGATAAAAAGGGTAATCTTTAATTAATCATCCATAACTACTAAATCCTAATGAACCCTACAAGCCCCCTTTTCATATAAACTTACCTCCGTAGTTAATCTAGATCTATATTTTGCATCAGTGTTTAACGTAGATCTAGAACCTACAACCATTATTCAACATTCTTTATCCCTCCTCTCTTTTTCAACACGCCTAAAGTAAGAATAAAAGATTCCACGTTTCCCAGAGGACGACCCGTACTAATCTCGGTCTAGCTACGCGCGACACCGTTATTGATTGCGGTTAACTACAAACACATAAAATACACATCAATCACATACTTTCTATGAGATAGATGAATCCTGATACCCACTGCGAGTAAAAGTTACTCCTGGGAGAATTTTACACAGGACAATTAGCCGACCAAGTAGGTGTCTAGAAAGGTGTTAACGGGGTTATGCCTCTGGGAAAACGAGGTTTATTTTAATTAGGTCCGTGCGAAAGCACGGGGAACCTCCCTCAAAGTACCAACACTGGCCTGGCCGAAAGATTTGCGAACTTGTAAGGTGTAATTAATCCCGGCCAGTCTTACCTTTTAGGGTTTGAAGGAAGATTTGATAAAAACAGTGGGAGCCATCCTGATTAGATAAGATAATAACCAATCTAATCTTGCAAGAGCATACGCTAAAGTGTTTTCTTCTCTCTCTCTCCAGGTAGCGACCATGTCAGGCCTTAATCAAGATAATAATATGGATGTATTGACTGAACCCGCTTATTATACTGAGCAGTGGAACGTTGGTCCCGTTCTTTCTTATAAGTGTTATAAGACTGAGCAGGGAATAGGAGAATATCTGGATTCTCACGCCGCCCAAACGAAGAACAAGCATGCTGATGCATCTTCTTCGGGTGTGTTATTTATCGAGAACCGTTTCTCAGTTCTCTCTACGTCCTGGGTATTAGATACCGGATAGGAATCCCATATATGTAATATGTTACGTGGGCTACGTAAAGGTAGAGAACTGGGAATGGATGATCATTCCGTAAAAGTAGAGAATGGTGCAGATGTTGCAGCCAAAGCAGTTGGCGAATATCACCTTGTGTTACTAAATGGTAACACATTGGTTCTGAACGAATGCTATTACATTCCGACCCTGATATGAAATCTTATATCAGATTCTTTATTGAGCAAAGAAGGATATAATTTTGTAGTACATGATAATGTTATGAACATATTCCTGGATCAAAAGTTGATTGGATCAGGATCGTTAAATAATGGCATATACGTTCTCAACCAAACTACAGTACTTAATGTACAGAACACACACAAGAGGAACAGTTCAGAAATGAACGAATCCTTCTTGTGGCATTGTAGACTTGGTCATATCAATACGACACGGCTAGCTAAATTGCAAAAGAATGGATATTTGAATCCGTTTGAATTTTTATCTTATGATACTTGCCAGTCATGTCTCAAAGGCAAAATGACCAAAACTCTGTTTAGTGGACACGGAGTAAGAGTTACAGAACTCTTAGGGCTGATACATAGTGATGTATGTGGTCCCATGTTTACACATGCCAGAAATGGTTCTTCCTACTTCATTGCATTCACTGACGATCTCTTAAGATATGGACATGTGTTCCTGATGAAACACAAGTCTGAAGCTTTTGAGAAATTCAGGGAATATAAGCACGAAGTAGAGAACCAAACGGGCAAAAGTATTAAGATCCTTCGATCTGATCGAGGAGGAGAATACTTGAGCAATGAGTTCCTAGACTATCTAAAAGAGAATGGGATTCTCTCTCAGCTTACTCCTCCTTATACACCACAGCACAACGGTGTATCGGAGCGGAGAAATCGCACCCTATTAGATATGGTGCGCTCTATGATGAGCAATGCTGAGTTGCCTATTTCCTTTTAGGGTTATGCACTTGAGATAGCAGCATACTTATTGAATCAAGTTTCATCTAAATCTGTACCTACCACACCATATGAGATATGGAGTGGGAAGAGACCTTATCTTAAACGAGTTAAGATATGGGGTTGTCCGGCCTATGTCAAAAGGCAAAATCCGGACAAACTCGAGACACGATCAGTTCTCTGCAAGTTTGTAGGATATCCAAAGAATTCTTATGGATAATTTTTCTACCACAGTGAGGAGCAAAAGGTGTTTGTTGCTCAACATGCCACCTTTTTAGAAAAGGAATTTCTTGCAAAAGAAATTAGTGGCGAAGAGGTAGAGCTGGAAGAAGTTCCAGCACCACAAACTACAACTGAAGATTTAGTGGAACCAGATGATTCAGTAGTTCCCGACGAACCCCAGCCTCTCCGCCGATCTAGCAGGGTTCCTCATCCACCTGAGAGATACTACGGTTTTCTCATAGACGGTGGGAGCGAGGATTGCATCATGGAAGATGATGACCCAACTAGCTTCGAGCAGGCCATCACGAGTGGGGACTCTGTGAAGTGGCTGGATGCAATGTGATCTGAGATGGAATCCATGTACACCAACAAAGTATGGACTTTGGAAGTTGCTCCTGAAGGGGTAAAACCCATTGGGAGCAAATGGATCTTTAAGAAGAAACTTGGTGTGGATGGAAAAGTGGAGACTTTCAAAGATAGACTTGTTGCAAAAGGTTTTCGTCAACGACCAGGTGTGGATTATGACGAAACCTTTTCTCCAGCGGCTATGCTTAAGTCTATACGGATCTTACTTGCCATTGCTGCATACCATGACTGCGAAACCTGGCAAATGGATGTTAAGACCGCCTTTCTAAATGGTGATTTAGAGGAGTGCGTATACATGACTCAGCCAGAGGGCTTCGTAGACAGTGGGAGCAGCGGAAAGGTGTGCAAGCTGCTTAAATCCATCTACGGGTTAAAGCAAGTATCGCGGAGTTGGAACATCTGTTTTGATGTTGTAGTCAAAGAGTTTGACTTCATCAAAAACATAGATGAACCTTGTATTTACAAGAAGGTTGCAGAGAGTAAGGCTGTCTTCCTCATATTGTACGTGGATGACATACTCTTGATAGGAAATGATGTTCCTATGCTGCACTCGGTCAAGCTCTTCTTATCACATATATTCTCAATGAAAGATCTAGGTGATGCCTCCTGCATTTTAGGAATTAAGATCTATAGAGATAGATCTAAACGGATACTGGGATTGTCCCAATCCAGGTACATTGACACCATACTAAGAGGTTTAGTATGGAAGAATCCAAGCGTGGGAACCAACCTACGATCTCTGGACTCACTCTCTCCAAAGAGATGTCTTCCAGGACTGATTTGGAGAGAGCTCGCATGCAAGGGATACCCTATGCTTCGGCAGTAGGTTCTATCATGTATGCGATGCTATATACCAGACCCGATGTAGCATACTCACTAAGTGTTGTGAGTAGGTATCAAGCAGATCCTGGAGAGAGTCACTGGACAGCTGTGAAGAACATTCTCAAGTAATTGAGAAGGACTCTGGAGATGTTCTTGGTGTATGGTAATGGCGAACTCCAGGTGGAGTCCATTCGAGCTTCCAGAGTGATAAGGACGACTCTAAGTCGCACTCGGGATTTGTCTTTACCCTCAATGGAGGGGCAGTGTGTTGGAAGAGTTCCAAACAGGAAACCGTTGCAGACTCGACGATGGAGGCTGAATACATCGCTGCCAACGATGCTGCCAAAGAGGTTGTCTGGATGAAGAAGTTCATCACTGAACTTGGTGTGGTTCCGTCCATTGAGCATCCAATACCTTTGTATTGTGATAACAATGGAGCTGTGGCTTTGGCCAATGAACCCAGGTCCCATCAGAAGTCCAGACATATTCTGAGGCGGTATCACCTGATCCAGGAAATAGTTGATCGCCGGGAGATCGAGGTCAGGAGAGTTGATACGAAGGACAACACTGCAGATCCACTCACGACGGCCATACCCCAGATACAATTTGAGAGACTCTTCGGGATGTTGGGTATGAGATACTACAACAACTAGCCTTAGTGCAAGTGGGAGATTGTTAGTTATGTATATGCCCTAGAGGCCATTATTGTACATATGATGTATATTATAGTGGATACTTGGATATATATAGAGAGGACTTTCTTGCTCGATATGATAGTATTCTATCTGGTTACACTTTGTCTTAACATGTTGACTTGTATTGGTTTTCTGTCTTACTCTCACATGTTGATAAATTCCTTAGGATATGTACTTGACTACTGGGACTATGATAAGATCATACTAGTGGGGCCAGGGTAGTCAACAAGTACATCCTATAACTGTTCCTAGTCGAGGGTGTATCGAGACATGGCATCGATACACCAGAGTAGACTAGCGTATACGCATCTTGACCCATATGATGGGCGATGGATGATCCCATATCCATCGGTGTTTGACATCAAAGATGGTGTACGGGTGCTCAATGGAGACTGGGTACACTGAACGGACTCACAGAGAACTCCTAGATGGATTTATACCTATCGTCACATAGCAGTTCTCTGGTGACACTGGTACAGGTTAGTCTGTAGACCCGAGATCGTCATAGAGTCTTGTGTGATTCCCACTGTGCTTTGATTTCCACCTTACCACGTCCAAGAGGGCGTGAAAAATGGTGGATTTTGGGTACAGTCCCGAATCACATGGAGGCAATGAGCGATAGGAGGGGTTTCGTCTCTCCCAGTATAGGGAGTTGATGTTGTGTTGTGTTCGATTGGCTATAACTGGAAGTCCCTGGCCAGGGCTGATATAGAGTGCTACTGGTAAGTGTTATCAGTAGTTTCTCGACCTGTTATGAGCCTCACATCGACACGACTTATCGGTTACTGGGGTCTGACGTTTACCACCCCTAGACTGGATATGCGACATATCAGACGAAGAGACCGGACTGTACGGTAGTGTTACTGATTGGATTTACAGGAGAATGTACAGGCTTGCTTGTTGATCTTCTGATCGCTCAATACCTAGGTGGCTATTACGTTTAGCTGACCGCTTGCAGCTTGTGGGTGTTTGATATGATCATCACCTACTGCCGGCGTATTGACATTCTTTAGAGTCCTACACAGAGGTTTCCTGGCTCAGGCAAAACGGAGTAGGAGCACATATGTGATATGTGCGGGACCGAGAATAATACATACGATATGAGATACCGTATTCTATTTTCGTGATATGAGATATCGGCCGGGTATATGTGATATAGCCGGGTCATCAGATCAAGTGTTGATTCGATAAATTGGTACATGTTATATTAGTCGGTTATATGCTATATAGCCGGATTGTCGGATCAAGTGTTGATTCGATAATTTAATGTATAATTATATATGTGATATATTACATTACGTTAACTAATATAAGCTCGCTTTATTGATTCTTTTTCTCACCGGATAATACATTGATATATATGCGATATATGTTAATTGTATTATTTTCTTTTGTTACAAAATATATTATATATGTGATATATAATATTGTAACATGTTAGGGTTACAAATGCAACATGGTTGTTAAGTTTAAACCAAGTTAGGGTTTGGATTAGGGTTAGCTTTTGGGTTAGCTTTTTCATGAAGCTTCATGAAGCTTTGACTTTTGTCATCTAGCTTGATATTTTGTGTAGATATTTGTTAACCCAACTCAAACCCTTTACCTATGGTTTATTCTCTACAAGGGTTAAGCCTTTCATTCTTAACCTATGGTTGCAATTGTAACCACAACAATAATTCATTATTCATCACAAAAGCTTTCTTCTTCTTCTTCCTCCTTGAAAAAGCTTGCTAGCTTTTTACATGTGATGATTTAGTGTGAGAAATTGAAAACAAAAGAGAGCATAATTCCTACTTCATCATCCTCATCTATTCTAGACACTTAGATTATGGTGTTCACTTCTCTAATTACTTCATTAGTGAAGTATAAGCTTGGGTTTGAGATTCTTCAAGGTAGATCATCTTAGATCATGAAGACTACAAGCAAGGTGCCTCATTCACCTCATGAAGCCTCTCTAGAGTCGGAGTTCTTGATGATCACAGCGAAGGGACCTCAACACGGAGCTTATGAAGCGAAGGAACGGACTACAAAGGTTGTAATCCCTCTCTCTTAGATGTAAAGTTGTTTACATGCAAGTTAACCCTAATTCTCTAGTTAAGATCTTGGTTAGGGTTTGTTTAGCACCCCAAAAATCTTAAGTAGCATGATTGATGCTTTCCTAAACCTTCACAAGGTGCTATGCTAACCCTACAACGAGCATATGGGCTCGGTTGATTTAAAATCAAAGAGGTTTATCCTCAGGAAACTTAGCCAATTTGGGCTTAGATTGGGTTTCTATACTACCCAGCAGTGTTAAGCACTAAGATATACGGTGCTCACGTGTGTTTCACATAGGGCACTGGAATAGTTCTAAGCACTAATCTTTTCTGGCGCTCACGTGTTTTTCACGTGAGGCGCTACGTTTTTTTAGCCTTGGACGCTCGCATGCTTTTCACGTGAAGCGCTACCATAGTGCTAAGCACTAATTTTCTCTGGCGCTCACGTGTGAAACACGTGAAGCGCCCAGATATGGGCGCTGCCCAATCAATGTTAAGCACTCAGTCACTTTGACTAAACATAGAGTGCTAAGCATTTTGCATGGCACTCACGTGGGAAGCACGTGAATGCTGAGTATTGATTTCGGGTTTTGTTTGTCCACCCCCTTTTCTTTTGACAGAAGTGCTAAGAACTTTGGCTAGAGCTCTGGCACTCACGTGTGAAGCATGTGAGGCACCAGATTTCAGGTTTTCAAGAGTGTTTCACGTGTATTTCATGTGGCTAGTTTATTTTCAGGGTGTTGGGCTGCTTTATTTGGTGGCTACCCAATCAACCCAAATGAGTTCTCTTTTATTTTTTTCTTTTGGACGCTCACATAGGAAGCACGCGAAGCGTTTTAGCTCTTCTTTTGTTTGTTTTAGGCATTCGCGTAGGAAGTATGTGAAGCACTATAATAGTCTAATTTTGCTCATGTGTATTTCATGTGAGATGCCAAGTTCTTATTTATAGAGATGCTAATCTCTGTTAATGACATTTTAGTCATTGATGATCATCAGGATTTTTGTTTTGAAGATCTTAGATCGTTTTTTATATTGGAGAACTAAGTTCTTATTTTATTTTTATAAGAACTAAGTTCTTTATGTAGGGTTAAACCCTAATTTCGGAGGAATTAAATTCCCAGACCATGTGTTCTTTATCTTTTTCTTTCTTTTTAACCTAGTTCTTTTCTGAATCTTTGATTCTCAAGAACAAGATCTTCCGATGAGAATTAAATTCTCAACTTATGGGAGACTTGTCTTGTGGATCTCTGGTCCAGAGGAAGAACTAAACTCTTTGAGAAAGGTCAAACCCTTATATAGGCAAAAAGATATATTTTGATCTCTGTGTTTTCTTAATCTAGGGTTTTGAGGAGAAAAGTCTTCTTCTTTGAGAATTAAATTCTCTGTTCTTTCAAGAGCTCACTGTATTTTTTTCCAGAAGCTTATAGGCGGTTCCCTCTATATGAGACTTGAGATCTCGAGTCCTTTATATATTGGAAGCAAATTGTTAATTAGTTTTTGAGAAAATCTCTCATTGAGAGATTCCAATTGATTTAATTGGTCTCAAAACTTATTTGGGGAATTTTACCCACCATTGGATCTTTGATCTAAGAATTTCTGTTTTACAGAACATGTTTTCTTGTTGTTAACAAGATTGAGGAAATATTTTCCCATATATAGAATTTTATTCTATTGAACGGTGATATTTTTATCACCGTTGGATTTTTAATCCAAGAGTGTTCGGTTTAACGGAGCACAATCTTTCTCTGTTTAGAAAGATATAGAAAATATTTTCCATCTCATTGGATCTTTGATCCACCAACTTTCTGTTTAACAAAAAATACCCTTCCCAATAGAATTTAATTCTATGCTTAATCACCATTGGATCTTTGATCCAACGGTTCCTTATTTAACAGAGAGGATCTTTTTTTTAGAAAAATCCAGGGAAGCATTTCCAAAGAGTAGATTTTAATTCTACGTAAGGAGGTGACCTCACGTGTAGCTTATTTAGCTTCTCTAATTTGGCGCCCATATGCCTTGCATATGGACGCTCACATGTTTAACACGTGAGGTCAATTTGGCCTTTGGCTATTTACTTTTAATGCTTATATGCTTTGCATATATAAAAAATAGAATTTAATTCTATGCATAGAGTTTAACTCTATCTGAAGCTGATGCTTCAAAAGGTTATTCTCACGTGTCTAACACGTGACCACTAATGAGGATTTTCCTTTGTGCTTATGGGCGCTCACGTGTTTAACACGTGAAGCCCATTTATCCTTTAGTTGTTTGATTGCAGTGCCTATATGTTTTGCATATAGACGCTCACGTGTTTAATACATATAAGTGCTCACGTGTTTAACACATGAGACTTATTTAGCCTATAGTTGTTTGATTGCAGCGCCTATATGCTTTGCATATAAGCGCTCACGTGTTTAACATGTGAGGCTTGAGTCGTGGAGAATTTTCTCCTCTTTTCTCTCTCTTTATGAGGGAACAGTGTCGTCCACGTAAGCCCACTAGATTCTTGGAAGCCACGGAGGTAGAATTAGTTTGATGCATGGGGGATTTTTCTCGGCATCTTATCTCCAAGGTTGCATCCGACCTTTCGGAGACCTCTCCGGAGTACCTTACCTATGTGCCTAGCAACCGGCAAACAACTCGCCCCCAAGAAATCCAGTAGTCGAGCTTTCACGGCCTCCCCGCTCATCTCCGAGCTATCCACCGAGCTGATCTTTCTCGGTTTCCCTGTTCAACTGAGAGCAAGGAGCCCAAGTCCCCCGTAACGGCTCTGTATATCTCGCCAAAACGAGATCTCCGCCGCACCACGTCCCGCGTCTCATACTGGCGCGTCTCTCCATTAACGAGTGTATCCCGCTATTAATAGATGCACCCCGCCGTCAATGAAAACGTGACGCAGAGGTGTAACGGACAACGAGAATCTTGCGCCGGTTCGCTCCATGCGACCGCTATATAAACCCTCTCTTCCAGACGACTTTGGTAACTCGAACTCATTCCAATACGCTGCTATACAGCCATTATTTTTCGGTACTTACTTGATCGTCGGAGGGTCCTACGGTGGTTACCCACCCTAAGACTTCCCTTGCAGGTGGCTCGGCGTCAAGGACAACCCATTGAGATCCACACATTCAACCTTCACACCAAATCTCAACCGTTTAGAACCGCTTGCTGCAAGATCGATGGAGGACAACATCCGAGGGAGATTCGGATCTCCATCGGTATGTAAATTTGCAGACCTTTAATTCTTATACTGAAATCTTGCTGTCGTTTGATGATACTTTTACTAAATTTCGATCGATATTAAGAGTTCTAAAAAATCTATTTCTTTTCTATAATCTATATTCTCTCTTTAAATTATATTACTCTCTCATGAATAATAAATAAGATAATAACACTTCCTTTATTTTATAATGATAGGTAGATTTTAAAAAAATTACCTTTTTTTCCTGTCTCATATTATTAACTTTGTAAAATATTCGACCATCAAAACTATTTTGATTTTGAAATTGTTACAGGTTTATATATTTGTTAGTATATTGAAATCTTCCTTCCTCTCTAGCATCAACTAAAAATTTTGCTAGGATAGTTTTGATCTTTTTGTTACCTCAAATTTTTTCTTGTACTATTTGATGAAGAATCTCGCTACTTAATTCTGTTAAGAATATCTCCTTTCTTATATTTGAAATCTTTTTGCAATTTTATTTTAAGAAAACTTTTCTTCAACTCTTTGCAACTTTTTTTAATTTATTTCAAAAAATATTTTTTTTGAAGTTACAAAACATATTTTGAATTATTATACAATGAAGACATAATCTTTTTTCCACGTGCAAAAAACTTGTACGTCGTACACATATCAATAAATAATCGTACCCCACGAAGTCTTTATAAACTTACCAATGAGCAATAGCTTAATTGGTATGACACTTCCTGCGAGTGCGTGGTAACCCAAAAGAGAAAGTGGCCACAAATTAATATTTCTGGAGCAAATCCGTGGGTCCAATACTGGGTGCGTATGTGTTGTATGCCGGTGTGCTGTGGTGAGTTTTATGGACCAGTTCGGAAAAAAAGTCCTTATGAACTTATATCAAATTCCAGCAAATTGCCAATATTCTCTTCTTAAGAAATAGATTTTTATTATAAAGCGAAAAACAAGTAAAAAAGTTAAGTCTTCGAGAACTTGTATCGAACCTGGGCAAGTTGAAAGTTTTTGAAAAATGAAACTAAGGGAAAATAAAAGGCTAATTGCAAGTGTATCGCAATTCAGTCCTGAATGTGGGCAAACACATAATTGTCAGTTACATGCTAAGCGTGCAGGTCACACACTGCCCAAAGCGATGGGAACCATCTCGTTGCCTCCAGTGAGCTGCTTTGGTGCCTCCGTTAGCGACAGTGAGTCACAGGATTTCCTATCTAAAGCCTAATGTTTTCCAAACTGTTCCAATGTGGGACTAATAATCCCTTCTATTGAAGAAAAACGATAACGCAAAGGGGCTGCTCATAATCTCCTTTCGCTTTTCAAATTATAGTTTTGATCTTTTTGTTGGCTCAAATATTTTCTTGTACTATTTGATGAAGAATCTCGCTACTTAATTCTGTGAAGAATATCTCCTTTCTTATATTTGAAATCTTTTTGCAATTTTATTTTAAGAAAACTTTTCTTCAACTCTTTGCAATTTTTTTTTAATTTATTTCAAAAATTATATTTTTTGAAGTTACAAAACATATTTTGAATTATTATACAATGAAGACATAATCTATTTTCCACGTGCAAAAAACTTGTACGTCGTACACATATCAATAAATAATCGTACCCCATGAAGTCTTTATAAACTTACCAATAAGGAATAGCTTAATTGGTATGACACTTCCTGCGAGTGCGTGGTAACCCAAAAGAGGAAGTGGCCACAAATTAATGTTTCTGGAGCAAATCCGTAGGTCCAATACTGGGTGCGAATAGCTTAATTGGTATGACACTTCCTGCGAGTGCGTGGTAACCCAAAAGAGGAAGTGGCCACAAATTAATGTTTCTGGAGCAAATCCGTGGGTCCAATACTGGGTGCGTATGTGTTGTATGCTGGTGTGCTGTGGTGAGTTTTATGGACCTGGGCAAGCTGAAAGTTTTTGAAATAGGAAACTAAGGGAAAATAAAAGGCTAATTGCAAGTGTATCACAATTCAGTCTTGAATGTGGGCAAACACATGATTGTTAGTTACATGCTAAGCGTGCAGGTCACATACTGCCCAAAGCGATGGGAACCATCTCGTTGCCTCCAGTGAGCTGCTTTGGTGCTTCCGTTAGCGACAGTGAGTCACAGGATTTCCTATCTAAAGCCTAATGTTTTCCAATCTGTTCCAATGTGGGACTAATAATACCTTCTATTGAAGAAAAACGATAACGCAAAGGGGCTGCTCATAATCTCCTTTCGCTTTTCAAATTATAGTTTTGATCTTTTTGTTGGCTCAAATATTTTCTTGTACTATTTGATGAAGAATCTCGCTGCTTAATTCTGTGAAGAATATCTCCTTTCTTATATTTGAAATCTTTTTGCAATTTTATTTTAAGAAAACTTTTCTTCAACTCTTTGCAATTTTTTTTAATTTATTTCAAAAAATATATTTTTTGAAGTTAGAAAACATATTTTGAATTATTATACAATGAAGACATAATCTTTTTTCCATGTGCAAAAAACTTGTACGTCGTACACATATCAATAAATAATCGTACCCCATGAAGTCTTTATAAACTTACCAATAAGGAATAGCTTAATTGGTATGACACTTCCTGCGAGTGCGTGGTAACCCAAAAGAGGAAGTGGCCACAAATTAATGTTTCTGGAGCAAATCCGTGGGTCCAATACTGGGTGCGTATGTGTTGTATGCTGGTGTGCTGTGGTGAGTTTTATGGACCAGTTCAGGAAAAAAAGTCCTTATGAACTTATATCAAATTCCAGCAAATTGCCAATATTCTCTTTTCAGGAAATAGATTTTTATTATAAAGCGAAAAACAAGTAGAAAAGTTAAGTCTTCGAGAACTTGTATCGAACCTGGGCAAGTTGAAAGTTTTTGAAAAATGAAACTAAGGGAAAATAAAAGGCTAATTGCAAGTGTATCACAATTCAGTCTTGAATGTGGGCAAACACATGATTGTTAGTTACATGCTAAGCGTGCAGGTCACACACTGCCCAAAGCGATGGGAACCATCTCGTTGCCTCCAGTGAGCTGCTTTGGTGCCTCCGTTAGCAACAGTGAGTCACAGGATTTCCTATCTAAAGCCTAATGTTTTCCAAACTGTTCCAATGTGGGACTAATAATACCTTCTATTGAAGAAAAACGATAACGCAAAGGGGCTGCTCATAATCTCCTTTCGCTTTTCAAATTATAGTTTTGATCTTTTTGTTGGCTCAAATATTTTCTTGTACTATTTGATGAAGAATCTCGCTACTTAATTCTGTGAAGAATATCTCCTTTCTTATATTTGAAATCTTTTTGCAATTTTATTTTAAGAAAACTTTTCTTCAACTCTTTGCAATTTTTTTAAATTTATTTCAAAAAATATATTTTTTGAAGTTACAAAACATATTTTGAATTATTATACAATGAAGACATAATCTTTTTTCCACGTGCAAAAAACTTGTACGTCGTAAACATATCAATAAATAATCGTACCCCAAGAAGTCTTTATAAACTTATCAATAAGGAATAGGTTAATTGGTATGACACTTCCTGCGAGTGCGTGGTAACCCAAAAGAGGAAGTGGCCACAAATTAATGTTTCTGGAGCAAATCCGTGGGTCCAATACTGGGTGCGTATGTGTTGTATGCTGGTGTGCTGTGGTGAGTTTTATGGACCAGTTCAGAAAAAAAAGTCCTTATGAACTTATATCAAATTCCAGCAAATTGCCAATATTCTCTTCTCAAGAAATAGATTTTTATTATAAAGCGAAAAACAAGTAGAAAAGTTAAGTCTTCGAGAACTTGTATCGAACCTGGGCAAGTTGAAAGTTTTTGAAATAGGAAACTAAGGGAAAATAAAAGGCTAATTGCAAGTGTATCACAATTCAGTCTTGAATGTGGGCAAACACATGATTGTTAGTTACATGCTAAGCGTGCAGGTCACACACTGCCCAAAGCGATGGGAACCATCTCGTTGCCTCCAGTGAGCTGCTTTGGTGCCTCCGTTGGCGACAGTGAGTCACAGGATTTCCTACCTAAAGCCTAATGTTTTCCAAACTGTTCCAATGTGGGACTAATAATACCTTCTATTGAAGAAAAACGATAACGAAAAGGGGCTGCTCATAATCTCCTTTCTCTTTTCAAATTATAGTTTTGATCTTTTTGTTGGCTCAAATATTTTCTTGTACTATTTGATGAAGAATCTCGCTACTTAATTCTGTGAAGAATATCTCCTTTCTTATATTTGAAATCTTTTTGCAATTTTATTTTAAGAAAACTTTTCTTCAACTCTTTGCAATTTTTTTTTAATTTATTTCAAAAAATATATTTTTTGAAGTTACAAAACATATTTTGAATTATTATACAATGAAGACAATCTTTTTTCCACGTGCAAAAAACTTGTACGTCGTACACATATCAATAAATATCGTACCCCATGAAGTCTTTATAAACTTACCAATAAGGAATAGCTTAATTGGTATGACACTTCCTGCGAGTGCGTGGTAACCCAAAAGAGGAAGTGGCCACAAATTAATGTTTCTGGAGCAAATTCGTGGGTCCAATACTGGGTGCGTATGTGTTGTATGCTGGTGTGTTGTGGTGAGTTTTATGGACCAGTTCAGAAAAAAAAGTCCTTATGAACTTATATCAAATTCCTGCAAATTGCCAATATTCTCTAAGGGAAACTAAGGGAAAATAAAAGGCTAATTGCAAGTGTATCACAATTCAGTCTTGAATGTGGGCAAACACATGATTGTTACTTACATGCAAAGCGTGCAGGTCACAACATTGCCCAAAGCGATGGGAACCATCTCGTTGCCTCCAGTGAGCTGATTTGGTGCCTCCGTTGGCGACAATGAGTCACAGGATTTCCTATCTAAAGCCTAATGTTTTCCAAACTGTTCCAATGTGGGACTAAAAATACCTTTGATTGAAGAAAAACGATAACGCAAAGGAGCTGCTCATAATCTCCTTTCGCTTTTCAAATTATAGTTTTGATCTTTTTGTTGCCTCAAATTTTATCTTGTACTATTTGATGAAGAATCTCGCTACTTAATTCTGTTAATAATATCACCTTTCTTATATTTGAAATCTTTTTGCAATTTTATTTTAAGATAACTTTTCGTCGACTCATTGCAATTTTTTTTAATTTATTTCAAAAAATATATATGTTTTGAAGTTACAAAACATATTTTGAATTATTATACAATGAAGACATAATCTTTTTTCCACGTGCAAAAAACTTGTACGTCGTACACATATCAATAAATAATCGTACCCCACGAAGCTTTTATAAACTTACCATTGAGCAATAGCTTAATTGGTATGACACTTCCTGCGAGTGCGTGGTAACCCAAAAGAGGAAGTGGCCATAAATTAATGTTTGTGGAGCAAATCCGTGGGTCCAATACTGGGTTCGTATGTGTTGTATGCTGGTGTGCTGTGGTGAGTTTTATGGACCAGTTCAGAAAAAAAAGTCCTTATGAACTTATATCAAATTCCAGCAAATTGCCAATATTCTCTTCTCAGGAAATAGATTTTTATTATAAAGCGAAAAACAAGTAGAAAAGTTAAGTCTTCGAGAACTTGTATCTAACCTGGGCAGTTGAAAGTTTTTGAAAAAGGAAACCAAGTGAAAATAAAAGGCTAATTGCAAGTGCAATTCAGTCCTGAATGTGGGCAAAAAAGGAAATTAAGGGAATAGATTTTTATTATAATGCGAATTAATGTTTTTGGAGCAAATCCGTGGGTCCAATACTGGGTGCGTATGTGTTGTATGCTGGTGTGCTGTGGTGAGTTTTCTGGATCAGTTCGGAAGAAAAAGTCCATATGAATTATATCAAATTCCAGCAAATTGCCAATATTCTCTACTTAGGAAATAGATTTTTATTATAAAGCGAAAAACAAGTAAAAAAGTTATGTCTTCGATACATACTTTGATTATATGGGCGGACGAGAGCCACTTGCATACATGCATTAACTTTACCGTTGGATGTTATACACATGCTTATAGATATTGACTACCTTGTTGGCACATATACAGACCGGTCACCCTAAATATCATAATATTAATTTTATGATATAGTTGACCTAGGAGTCGTTGTGTTATTTCTGCGTTTTCCATGATTTCGGAGCCCCGTTGTTTTGAGCCAATAATTGTGATCCTCTGTTTGGCGAAGAGCTAGCTCCTGTTTGGGGATGTCATTCTCATTATTATGTATTTGTGGTTTTGGATCAAAATATACAAAGGAGGTGCTGCCAAAATTTTTAAAATACGAAACATGTTTTCAAACTAGTAAATTTCACTTGCATCATTCATGTTCCTTTTCTATGCATTAAGAAAACTTGATTTCATTATACCTTTATTTTTCTTAAAAGGTTTA
Source organism: Agapanthus africanus (assembly GCA_030015575.1). Classification (NCBI taxonomy): domain Eukaryota; kingdom Viridiplantae; phylum Streptophyta; class Magnoliopsida; order Asparagales; family Amaryllidaceae; genus Agapanthus; species Agapanthus africanus. Next base: position 163,295,872 of record JASDDO010000019.1, read on the forward strand.
GGTGGTTTCTGGGTTTCAGTTTACTTGAATTCGGTTACGCCTTTAGACGTTGCATGATTCATGTGCTGGTCACGAGCTAATATTTCGGGTCGTGACAAAATTGGTATCAGAGATATGACATATTAAGGGAAATTTTTTTTTGAAAAAGGAAAAATATTAAGGGGAAAAAGATTTTGAAAAAGGAAAAATAAAAGGCTAATTGCAAGTGTAACGCAATTCAGTCCATAAGCCGATGGGAGATTTGGTGCCTCCATAAGCCGCAGTGTGTCACAGGATTTCCTATCTAAAGCCTAATGTTTTCCAAACTGGTCCAATGTGGGACTAAAAATACCTTCGATTGAAGGAAAACGATAACGCAAAGGAGCTGCTCATAATCTCCTTTCGCTTTTCAAATTATAGTTTTGATCTTTTTGTTGCCTCAAATTTTTTCTTGTACTATTTGATAAAGAATCTCGCAACTTAATTCTGTATCACCTTTCTTATATTTGAAATCTTTTTGCAATTTTATTTTAAGAAAACTTTTCTTCAACTCTTTGCAATTTTTTTTAATTTATTTCAAAAAATATATTTTTTGAAGTTACAAAACATATTTGGAATTATTATACAATGAAGACATAATCTTTTTTCCACGTGTAAAAAACTTCTACGTCGTACACATATCAATAAATAATCGTACACCACGAAGTCTTTATGAACTTACCAATGAGCAATAGCTTAATTGGTATGACATTTCCTGCGAGTGCGTGGTAACCCAAAAGAGGAAGTGGCCACAAATTAATGTTTTTGGAGCAAATCCATGGGTCCAATACTGGGTGCGTATGTGCGGTATGCCGGTGTGCTGTGATGAGTTTTATGGACCAGTTTGGAAAAAAAAAGTCCTTATGAACTTATATCAAATTCCAGCAAATTACCTATATTCTCATCTTAGGAAATAGATTTTTATTATAAAGCGAAAAACAAGTAAAAAAGTTAAGTCTTCGAGAACTTGTATCGAACCTGGACAAGTTGAAAGTTTTTGAAAAAGGAAACTAAGGGAAAATAAAAGGCTAATTGCAAGTGTATCGCAATTCAGTCCTGAAAGTGGGAAAACACATAATTGTTAGTTATATGCTAAGCGTGCAGGTCACACACTGCTCGAAGCGATGGGAACAATCTTGTTGCCTCCAGTGAGCTGATTTTGTGCCGCCGTTGGCAACAGTGAGTCACAGGATTTCCTATCTAAAGCCTAATGTTTTCCAAACTAATACCTTCGATTGAAGAAAAACGATAACGCAAAGGGGCTGCTCATAATCTCCTTTCGCTTTTCAAATTATAGTTTTGATCTTTTTGTTGCCTCAAATTTTTTCTTGTACTATTTGATGAAGAATCTCGCTACTTAATTCTGTGAAGAATATCTCCTTTCTTATATTTGAAATCTTTTTGCAATTTTATTTTAAGAAAACTTTTCTTCAACTCTTTGCAATTTTTTTAATTTATTTCAAAAAATATATATGTTTTGAAGTTACAAAACATATTTTGAATTATTATACAATGAAGACATAATCTTTTTTCCACGTGCAAAAAACTTGTACGTCGTACACATATCAATAAATAATCATACCCCACGAAGTCTTTATAAACTTACCAATGAGCAACAGCTTAATTGGTATGACACTTTCTGCGAGTGCGTGGTAACCTAAAAGAGAAAGTGGCCACAAATCAATGTTTTTGGAGCAAATCCATGAGTCCAATACTGGGAGCGTATGTGTTGTATGCCGGTGTGCTGTGGTGAGTTTTATGGACCAGTTCGGGAAAAAAAGTCCATATGAACTTATATCAAATTCCAGCAAATTGCCAATATTCTCTTCTTAAGAAATAGATTTTTATTATAAAGCGAAAAACAAGTAAAAAAGTTATGTCTTCGAGAACTTGTATCGAACCTGAGCAAGTTGAAAGTTTTTGAAAAAGGAAACTAAGGGAAAATAAAAGGCTAATTGCAAGTGTATCCCACAATTCAGTCCTGAATGTGGGTAAACACATAATTGTTAGTTATATGCTAAGCGTGCAGGTCACACACTGCCCGAAGCGATGGGAACCATCTCGTTACCTCCAGTGAGCTGCTTTGGTGCCTCCGTTGGCGACAATGAGTCACAGGATTTCCTATCTAAAGCCTAATGTTTTCCAAACTGTTCCAATGTGGGACTAATAATACCTTCGATTGCAGAAAAACGATAACGCAAAGGGGCTGCTCATAATCTCCTTTCGCTTTTCAAATTATAGTTTTGATCTTTTTGTTGCCTCAAATATTTTCTTGTACTATTTGATGAAGAATCTCGCTACTTAATTCTGTGAAGAATATCTCCTTTCTTATTTTTGAAATCTTTTTGCAATTTTATTTTAAGAAAACTTTTCTTCAACTCTTTGCAATTTTTTTTAATTTATTTCAAAAAATATATTTTTTGAAGTTAAAAAACATATTTTGAATTATTATACAATGAAGACATAATCTTTTTTCCACGTGCAAAAAACTTGTACGTCGTAAACATATAAATAAATAATCGTACCCAATGAAGTCTTTATAAACTTACCAATGAGCAATAACTTAATTGGTATGACTCTTTCTGCGAGTGCGTGGTAACCCAAAAGAGAAAGTGGCCACAAATTAATGTTTTTGGAGCAAATCCATGAGTCCAATACTGGTTACGTATGTGTTGTATGCCGGTGTGCTGTGGTGAGTTTTATGGACCAGTTCGGGAAAAAAAGTCCTTATGAACTTATATCAAATTCCAGCAAATTGCCAATATTCTCTTCTTAAGAAATAGATTTTATTATAAAGCGAAAAACAAGTATAAAAGTTAAGTCTTCGAGAACTTGTACCGAACCTGGGCAAGTTGAAAGTTTTTGAAAAAGGAAACTTAGGGAAAATAAAAAGCTAATTGCAAGTATATATCGCAATTCAGCCCTGAATGTGGGCAAACACATAATTGTTGGTTATATAACTAAGCGTGTGCAGGTCACAACACTACCCGAAGCGATGGGAACCATCTCCTTGTCTCCAGTGAGCTGATTTGGTGCCACGTTGGCAACATTGAGTCACAGGATTTCCTATCTAAAGCCTAATGTTTTCTAAACTGTTCCAATGTGGGACTAATAATACCTTCAATTGAAGAAAAACGATAACGCAAAGGGGCTGCTCATAATCTCCTTTCGCTTTTCAAATTATAGTTTTGATCTTTTTGTTGCCTCAAATATTTTCTTGTACTATTTGATGAAGAATCTCGCTACTTAATTCTGTGAAGAATATCTCCTTTCTTATTTTTGAAATCTTTTTGCAATTTTATTTTAAGAAAACTTTTCTTCAACTCTTTGCATTTTTTTTAAATTTATTTCAAAATATATATGTTTTGAAGTTACAAAACATATTTTGAATTATTATACAATGAAGACATAATCTTTTTTCCACGTGCAAAAAACTTGTACGTCGTACACATATCAATAAATAATCGTACCCCACGAAGTCCTTATAAACTTACCAGTGAGCAATAGCTTAATTGGTATGACACTTCTTGCGAGTGCGTGGTAACCCAAAAGAGGAAGTGGACACAAATTAATGTTTCTGGAGCAAATCCGTGGGTCCAATACTGTGTGCGTATGTGTTGTATGCTGGAGTGCTGTGGTGAGTTTTATGGATCAGTTCAGGAAGAAAAAAGACCTTATGAACTTATATCAAATTCCAGCAAATTGCCAATATTCTCTTCTTAGGAATAGATTTTTATTATAAAGCGAAAAACAAGTAGAAAAGTTAAGTCTTCGAGAAGAACTTGTATCGAAACTCGGTAAGTTGAAAGTTTTTGAAAAAGGAAAATAAGGGAAAATAAAAGGCTAATCGCAAGTGTATGGCAATTCGGTCTTGAATGTGGGCAAACACATGATTGTTAAAGTGGCCTAATCTGTGTATTCCTCACAATTTTTGATACAGTAGACTTCTCCTTCTCCCGAGGAGGACGTAGACCTGATTAAATCTCTGCATTCTTCTTCTTTTTTATCATTTCTTTATCGTATTAGGGCACTTTATATTGTTTCTCATAACAAAATACAATGCTTAGCTAGCATCCCATAACTAGCTTAAGTTTTTGGAATAAAGTGGTTATATGACATGACACCCTGAGTCAATTTCGATGTTAGTAATAAATCATGTTCACAACGGTTAAAGAAAGTGAGCGCACCTGTTTTGGCTGTCCATTCTGACCTTCTACTAACGTTTGTATTATCTGACCTGTGTCTGTTCCTTTTCCCCTCGGCGTTGTAATTTCCGTATCCTGCATGAACCGCGTCCTTAAGCTACAGATATAGATTAATAAAATATATCCGAAAGAAATCACATAATGTTAACCAACCTTCTCATTTTTTATCATCAATTCATTCATTTCCTTAGGGAGCTTATTGCTTCCATCAGAATCCATGTCCTTTGAATTCGTATGTCGTCCATTCAAAGAAGTTTCGACTGAAGACTTCTCATTCGAATCTTTGGCGAATTTTACCCTCTTGGTACCAGAATCTCCACCCTGATGTCAATGGAAATACAAGAAACTTTAATTGATAGTTTCATTGCCATAAGAACAAATCCAACATGTTAGAATATAAAAATAAATCCATTAACTCTCATCTTAATTTCAGAGTGTTTTGATGCCACGAAAGGATTTGACATAGTAATCAAAGCAACCGGGTTCGATTCCATCGGCCACCGGGCGCATATTAAGTGTGAATTAATCTTAAATTAAATACACGGCTGCACAAAAATCTAGATTTTGGCCCAATGGACCGTCGACCTGCTGATCATGTTAAACTATACAAATATATATGTCTCAACCCTCATCATAACATTGGAATTTTGGTGCACAGTGGAAATGACATGTGACATGATACCAGAGCAAGCTAGACTCGATACCCAAGGGCATATTTAATACAAATTTATTTAAAATTAAAAATGTCATTACGTAAAAACGCAGGTTTCGGTCCAAAGGTCTTTCAACCTTCAGAGCCATGTTTTTTCTTTTCGAATTGGCCCGTAAATCTAACTCATGCAACATACGAACCGGTAGACCCACGAATTTGCTCCGAAAACGTTAAATTGTGATCAGTTCCCCTCTTAGGGATCACACTCTGCACTCTCCACTGGAGAGGAAGCGCCGTACCAACTGAGTTATTGCTCGTTGATGCAGGACCAGGTTACAGTATAAAAAAAATATTCATCAACCCTCACAGTAGCTTCGGAGTTTGATGCGGTAGAAGGGACATTTGACAAAATAATTTCATATATGCTAAACGTGCAGGTCACACACTGCCCAAAACGATGGGAACGATCTCGTTGCCTCCAGTGAGCTGATTTGGTGCTTCCGTTGGCAACAATGAGACATAGGATTTCCTATCTAAAGCGTAATGTTTTCCAAACTGGTCCATTGTGGGACTAACAATACCTTCGATTGAGAATAACGATAAGGTAAAGTGGCTGCTCATAATCTTCTTTCGCTTTTCAAATTATATTTTTGCTAGGGATTTCGTCAGCTGCAGGGAAAAATTAGTACTTGCCAATTTTGGTTACGACTTTGATGGAATCGATGTGCTAGTACTCAATTTGCCAGGGTTTTGTTTACCATTTTCATTTCCATGAATCAATGTATTATTTAATCTCCATCATATCATATGACAAATGATTCATTATTTTTCATATATATTCTTGCAACAATTATTTTGATGTACTAATTTTGTGCGATGAATTAATTCTTAATTGATATGTCAACAAACTCTACTTTCACTTATTTCTGAGGGCGGCTGTAAGTTATCGCGGATCAATGTTGCTTCTCCCTTTTAGTTTCAAACTTTGGGCTGTTACTGTTTTGCACTTGCATTTGCATAAAAAATCCATTCAATTTTGAGGCATTTAGATATCATCAGTTCTTAATCTTGGTTTCCGCTTGCTTTGCATCTAGAATTCATTCATTCAGTTTTGAAGCTTTAAATATCATCAGTTCTTAGTCTCGGTAACATTGATGTACGCCAGAGAAGTAGACAAATTATTATTATCTACTTTCTTTTTTATTTATTTATTTTTAATAGAAACTTATGTTTAGTTTGCTTTTATAAAATCATCGGCCGTTCTTCGTGTACAAACCGACAATTCAATATCTTTTTGGGTTTATGCCTCGCGTCATGTTAGAAGTATCTAACTTCAATTTAGTTTAATAGCCCAAACTTGAAAATAGATGGAAATGGGTACTTATCATTAATGCCTCACGTATTTGGATGCTCTTAACTTAACAAGTTTGTAATAATTACAGCCGATAGCAACCGTGTCTGAATGGTTGATATTTGGTGTGATGGTTGAATGTGTGGATCTCAATGGATTGTCGTTGACGCCGAGCTACGTGCAAGGGAAGTCTCGGGATGGGTAACCACCGTAGGACCCTCCAACGATTAACTAAGTACCGAGGAATGATGGCAGGAGAGCGGTGTATTGGAATGAGTTCGAGTTACCTGAGTCATCTAGAAGAGAGGGTTTATATAGCGGTCGCATGGAGCGAACCGTCGCGAGATTCTTGCCGTTCGTTACACCTCTGCGTCATGTTCGCGCTGATGACGGGGTGTGTCCATTAATAGCGGGATACGCTCGTTAATGGAGTGATGCACCAGTGTGAGACACGGGACGTGGAGCGGTGGAGATCTCGTTTTGGCAAGATATACGGAGCCGTTACTGGGGTGCTTAGGCTCCTTGCTCTCGGTTGAACAGGGAAACTGAGGAAGCTCAGCTCGGTGGATAGCTCGGAGACGAGCGGGGAGGACGTGAAAGCTCGGCTGCAGGATTTCTCGGGAGTGAGTTGTTGGCTGGTTGCTAGGCGCATAAGGAAGGTACTCCGGTGAGATCTCCGAAAGGTCGGATGCAACCTCGGAGACGAGGTGCTGAGAAAAGTCCCTCACGCGTCATACTAATTCTACCTCCATGGCCCTCAGGAATCTAGTAGGCTTACGTGGACGACACATCATCAGCTTCGTGTCGTAATATGGGAAATTTCCGTTTATGAGTCTTATTATAAGCCCCCCACTTTCGCTCTGACCTATTTATAGGTCGAGTCGAGAGTGGAAGCCAGGTTTTTAACGATTCATCCGAGGATTTCCCCGTAATGGGTTGTCCGAGGAAGATGCGACGTTTGGCGGCTACTCCTCCTGGATCCTTAGACCCATGTGGCGGCTCACGAAGCGCCTCGATTCCCGTGCGTATCTTTGGTGACGTCAGAGGATCAGTAAAATGATTGCGCTTTAAAGGGGGGCGCCATTTTGGTCAGTTGGGCTACGTGCCACGTGTCCGCCACTGCGTGGTGGGACGCGAGGGGTTGTCATCCGAATCCTGGCGTGGGGGGACGTGTCCAACGGCCGGTCGCCACGCGGAGTCCCGTTGGCCGCTAGGTGTGACGCTTCGTTTCGGCGGGAACGGATTTGGACCGTTGGATGCCTTCTTGCAGAGTGTATAAATAGGAGAGGGTCATCCCATGGCTGATATTTTGCCCTAGTTGTCTTTTGTTGTCTGAAGATTGCCCGGCATACATCTGCTTAGGTCGAAACTTCGGCTAAAAAAAAACTTTTCTCGGCCAATCCTTCTTGAATCAGGTTAGATGTCTTCCTCCGAAGTGTCTATTGATGTAGTTGGGGTTGAGTCGGACGATGAAACTTCAGCTTATGAAGCTGAGTCCAGCGGGTTTTCTTCCTCCTCGGCTTCCGATAGCTGAAATATTTCTTCTTCCTCATCATCTTCGTCTTCTGTGTCGGGCTTGCCCCCAAGGGGAACGACGCCCTTATCCTTCGTCGTCGAGGGGCGAAAAGGGCCCCCAAGGCGCGCATCGGGAATACCTTCGATGCGCCCTCTGTTTTGAACCGTTTGGACGAGCTTTCGGACATCCGGGCTCATTTTCATATTCCCCCTAGTATTCGCTCTGTCTGGCCAGGGAGGACGAGCGGGCAGACCAAGTGTAGGGCAACAAGATTGCTCTGTACTTAAAAGCGTTCCGGGAAGGGATGCATCTGCCTTCCTCGCCTGAAGTTTGCGACGTGCTCCATTGTTTCCGTCTCACTCCAGGCCAGCTAGCGCCGAACTCGTGGAGAATCCTCCTCAGGTTTCTGGTCCGGTTGAAAATTGATCGGATCCCTTTTAATTTAAGCCTTCCCCTCTCCTTTCTTTGTTACAAAAATCACCCAGGTACCAACAAGGACGAACCGAGCTGGGTGTACCTTTTGTTCAAGAAACATAAGGGTAAGACGGCCGGGTCGGAGGTAGTGGTCGTCCCTTTTTCCATCCACGAATGGAAAGAGAAGTTTGGCTTCGTCGGGCCCCTGGAGGGTGAGGATTGGGCTGTTGTCACACCCCGCTTCCTAGTGTACGGGTAAGGAGACGTGGCGAGGCCGCGCCATATTTACTCAGAAATAAACACGCTAAGAGTAAATTAAGCAATATAAATAAATAACACAAGAATGACAGGAGATGTAAATAAACATCAACTTTTTATTGATAACCCTTCTTTACATACAGCTGAATAATAAAGTACAATGAAAGAAAGTGATGCCTAAACAATGGCATATGAACTGACAGAAATTAAGTACTAGTAGGAATTAGAACTCTGGCTCATCTGTAAACTGCTCCAAAACGTCCTGGCTGGGTTCGATCTCCTGAGAGTCGGGTCATCCTGACAACATTCCAAAGATAGAAAAGACAGGAATGTCGTCAACGAACTAGCGCTCGGTAAGTCCCAAGAGATAGAATAGAAATAGACAGGTAAAGAGAATAGAACTGGTAAATTATAAGTTTGTTATGCTACCGTAGTTGTTTGTAGCTTGGTACAGAATATACCGGTGTATACGAGAGGAGTCCAACTTGCTCCGTGGACTGTGGTAACATGTAAGTATAAGGTCCCGTCAAAACCCATGGGACAACGGCACATGATGTTCATGTAGGTGTCTTTTAGTGACCATCTCCTTCCACTTCTAATACATTCTGTACCAATCTACCCCATTAAAACCTCGTAGTGTATATTATATTGATTGTATTGATGTGTAGTTATCAGACTTGACGAGACCATAGTATAAGTTGTTCATGTAAACGGATTCAGGAGGTAAACGGAAGTCATGTAAGCAAGTCAAGATATAGACATAGTTCGGTCAAGTCAAGACATGTTGCATGTTTGATATTGTTCTGGTATTCAGGTTCAGGTTCAAGTGTTCATGTTTGGTATATTGGATTCATGTTGAATTGGAGTTATGATTGGATTCATGTTTGGATTGTATTCAGATTAGACTGAGACTCAGATTGAGTCAGACACTTAAACAGAATTGGATCCTGAGTTAGGTTTTAGAGTTATCGGTAACTGCTGCACATGGACGACAGAATTTGCGTCTTTTTCCAAGATAATTACCATTGATAACCCCGTTTAAGTTTTCTATCTTAAACAGGCAAGCACCCAATTTCTTCGGCTCCCTGAGACTCCAGAGAATTGGTCCCGTTTAAACCTATATTTACTAGGGTCCTTAATGTAAATTATATAACTCGAGGGGTTTTTATGAAAAATATTTTTAGTATACTTTCAAAATAAATCTCAAGTATTTATTTATATTATATAGGGTTTTTATGGATGTAAATTTTATAGAATAGGTATGTTAGTGAATATATATATAACTTGAATAGTTCAAGGTATTTTAATGTAAAGTTTGACTTGTATTTATTCTTGATGTTATTTTCATGAAACTTGTAACTCTTTTATATTCTAGAATACATGAAATTTTATTATATATTAAAAATAGATGGTTTGATATTATTTATATAATTATTAAAAATAAATTTTTATTATTAAATAGAAATCCTCGTTTTTCTTAAAAATTGTATTAAAAATTCCATCGAGATCGTATATTCTGTGAGGAGGTCAGCATCTCACCCTACTGATCCTGAGGATGTACGATAATCCGCACCATCCAAACCGGGTCCCCCGAAATGGGTTGTAGAGGCATAATTGCAAGGAATTTAAATAATACTATTTACAAGAAAACGGGTTTTTATAGTTCGAGGTATTTGATGAAAAGTCGTATTTTGCCACAAGATATTGGTTTCAAGAGAATCGTACTATGTCAAAATGTGTGTATGTGAGAGGTAGGTCATTACCTCGTGAGGTTTTCTAAAGGTATGCTAAGAAAAGTATTAAAAGATATCGTATGTAAATTTCATGGTATTTAATTGTAAAAGCTTAAATAAAGTTGTTTTACATGGAGTTTTAAAGTGAAACTTGTTTCAAAACATTAGTTAATGATTAACAAGCAAAGTAAAGTGATATGGATGAGTGGTTATTAAGAAGAAATTATAGTTTTCAAAGTTTTAGAAACAAAAGCCGGTATAACTCTACTTATCGACATGTTTTGAAAATAGATCATTTTAAGGTAGGAAGAGAAGAAAAGAGATGAGACTTATAAGTTGTGTGGGTTAAGAATAGAGGGAGGAAGGAATTGAGATCATCGTGGTGTCGCCAAAAACGTCTCGAATCCTCGTCGGAAATGGAACTAGGGCTAACTCCACTTGTACTCTTATTTGATTTAGAAAATTTTGAGAATTTGATAATAGATTTCAGAATGAAGAGAGCTAGGATATGGGGTGGTATTTATAGGGTAAAAATTATGGTTTTGGAATTGAAGAGAGGATTAAAAATGCATTAAAAATAGGATTAAATGGTGCATTTAAATTCTATGGATAAATGCAGGAAAAAAAAACAGAACAGGGGTAGTGGGGGAGTCTAAGGGTTTTAGTGTGCAGAGAACGGGGCCATATCCTACGGTGGGGCCCGGTGATGCCGGCCTAAACCCCGATCTCGCCGGCCATACTGAAGGGGTGGGGGCTTGGATTGGTGCCACGTGTTCTTGGCTGTTCATACAACATTGTGCATATGCTTATTTTTCTGTCTTTTCATTTCTTACTTGTATTGCACGTGTAAACTTTTGGGGCTTCCAAAAATGTTTAAAAGAAAAATCAGTAAAAATATATGTAGTTGATGGGGTTAGAACACAGGGGCTACGTCACAGCAGTGCAAGGCTTTACCAATGAGCTACAAGTTGTTTCTTGCTGTTCTTAAATAAGAATAACTTTTAAATTGTGCTCAGGCTTGCAAACACTTTTTTGTACTTTAAGAAGAAAAAATTTGTACAGAAAATTCGGGGTCGTTACATTCTACCCTCTTAATAAAAATTTCATCCTCGAAATTTATTGAAGGAAGTTGTAACAGATTCAAGAAAAAATTTGACGACAGTGGTGGTGAAAGAACTACAGAAAGTGCATGAAAAATAACGAAAGGATGCAAGGGTTTGAAAAGGTTAAAGGGGGATTACCAGTGTTACCTTGACCTATGGCCTTCGGCTTCTACGGCTGCTAAAGTGAAAGTTTTACGCTGTAGTACATTCCTCCTAGCTGGAGGCACATTCCTTTGTCCTTGGAGCATGTTTCTTTGCTCTCGAGGCATGTTCCTCAGTGCCTGATGGAATTGGCGTGAAGGCTGTGCAGGAGGTCCATGTGGAGGTGGAGCGGGTAGGGCAAGACGAGGTGTAGGAGCCTGAATAGTTGGCCGCTGCGGAACGGTGATGTGTGCTGGAACTGGGTTGCGTCTATGAGGACATGTTCCAATGTCGTGAGTGGATGTGCCACAAACTAAGCACTGGTTGTTTGCACGCCTGCAATCCTTCAACAGGTGTCCCTCCTTTTTGGAGTAGAAGCAAAAATCTGGACTCGGCCGGTTAAATGTTATTTTCGGTCTCCTGGGTGCAAAAGGTGGCCTGGAAGAGGCTCCTCCTACTATCTGGTTAGCAGGGCACTTCACACCGGCAGTTTGAGGTCTGTCCTTCTTCTTCACCACTGTCTCATATCGTCGGGCAGCCTTCAGTGCAAGATCATGGGTTGGGAAATCCCCTATAGCTAGTGCAGCTTAGATCTCAGGGTGCAACCCATGCTAAAATCTTTGTGCCCTAATTTCAACAGTCGGGATAAGGTGTTGTTTCCTGATTTAAAATCAGGAAAGCCTACAGAAGAGGCATCACGTGCTAACACGTGACCAGCAGTCACATGTTGGCACGTGACATTTAAAAGCGGCTTCAAAGGCACATCAGTTTCCTGATCAAATCAAGGAAAGGGCTTCAGAAGAGGTCACGTGCTCACACGTGGCCAGGGGTCACGTGTTGGCACGCGACATTTAAAAGCAGCGGACTCATCTCTGATTAAATCAAGAAAAAGGCTCCAGACAAGGGTCACGTGCTCACACGTGACCAGGGGTCACGTGGTGGCACGTGACGGCTAAGCAGCGGCCAGAAGGCAGAGCGCAAAAAGAAGAAGAGGGCTCGTTCCAAGGGGGTCACGTGCCCACACGTGACCAGGGGTCACGTGGCCACACGTGAACGACTTTCAAAGCCTATCTGTTAACAGAATTAAATTCTGAGAAAAGATCTCTCAAATCTTTCCAAAGGAAAATGATTATTTGGAACCGATTGAATTAAAAATTTAAAGATTCTTAAATATCACCTATCTATGGAAAAATCTTGAATTTGGAAAGATTTCCCCTTAAAATCTAACCGAAATAACAAAGCAAAATCTCTGGATTTAAAATCCAATGGTGAATAAAATTCACCTAATAATCCAAAGGTCCAAATGAATGATGAATACAAATCAAATCTCTCAATGAAAGATTCATCAAAAAACTAATTGATTCTGCTGCTTCTCCTATAAATAGGAGCCAAGAGACACACGGAGAGATATATGCAGAGGGATCGATACATAGAGAAAAAATAGAGCCTTGATACTTTGGAGGAATTTGGATCTTCTGCAAAAGAAAAGCTTAGGTAAGAAAAGGAAGGCCTTAAAAGAGAATTTAATTCTCAACAGAGTTTAACTCTGATATTAAACAGAAGAACATGGTTCTCTCTTGAGTGGAGGACCTGTAAAGTGCACATCTCCCCTTGAATTGAGAATTTACTTCTCATTAGGGTTGAGATCCTGCCATGTAGATCCAAAGCATAGAGAGGGAATGGAAGCTTGAGAATTTAATTCTCACAGAACTATAGGAATTTAATTCCTTTAAAATAAAATTAGGGTTTGACCCTATGTTATGGGAATTTAATTCCTTCAGAATGAACAGAATTAGGGTTTAACCCTAGTTAAGAACTTAGTTCTGTTAAAATAACAGGAATTTAATTCCCTTAAGAAAGAAGAAATTAGGGTTTCACCCTATGACAGAATCTCATTCCTCAGAATAATTCTCTAAAAGAGAGTGGGAACTTAATTCCTTAAAGCTGTTATTAGGGTTTAACCCTATGATAGAATGCAGTTCTTCACATATATGAGGAATTTAATTCCTACAGAAAATTCAGAGTTCAACTCTATCCCAGAATATAAATCTTCAGAGGGAAATAGGAATTTAATTCCTCAAAAAAATTATTGTTAGGGTTCAACCCTGCGAAGAATTTAATTCTTAAAGGGATTAACAGATCTTCCAAAAAACATACAAAGAGGCAGGGTCACGTGCTACCACGTGACCCCCGAAAAGATCCACAGAAAAGGCCCTTTGAGGCAGTGCCTCACGTGACCCACGTGACCCTTGGCGGAAGCTTTAACATACAAGCACCAAGATGCCCATCACGTGACAGCATGTGATGCTCCAAAGTATTCAATGCTTTTGACAGAATAAAATAAAGGGAGGGTGCCCTCACGTGTTACCACGTGACCCCTCTTGTCTTAGTGTTTAACACTAAATTGGAACCCCTGAGCCCAGTGTTAAACACTGTTTTGCCTTAGTGTTCAACACTAATTAAAGAGCTTTCTTGCAGTGTTTAACACTGAATTTCTTAGTGTTTAACACTAAATTAAATCTCTGTTGACAGAGTTTAATTTCTTAGTGTTCAACACCAAATTAAAATCTCTGCCACCAGTGTTTAGCACAGATTATCTTAGTGTTTAACACTAATTTGAGATCCCTGTTGCTAGTGTCTAACACTGACTTGCCCTAGTGTTTAACACTAATTTGAACCCCATGTTGCTAGCGTTTAACACTAATTTCAGCCCAATTGGCTAAATATCCAGAGGCAAAGCCTCTCCTCTAATGGACCAACAGAGGGCCAATATCCTAAACATGATTGGACTTAGCCCAAGCTGGCCATAAGTCCTCAATTCAAATTCAACCGAGCCAACGGGCTCATAATATAATTAATTGGTCTTGGTTCCAAATTGGGCCAAAGATTATTTAATCTACCTCGGTTTAAGGGTACATCTTTTCACTCCTTTGATACGTGGCGTTGTAATTCCTCAACGTCTTCAAAGAGGTGACGGGTCCCGATGACCACATATTGATACGGACTGTGGAGTCCCTAAATCCATGGCTATGAGATCCTTAACCTTGACCGTGATGTCTTAAAACTAACATCGGACTGTGGAGTCCCTAAATCCACGGACTATGAGGTCCTTAACCTTGACCGTGATGTCTTAAAACTAACAACGGATTGTGGAGTCCCTAAATCCACGGACTATGAGGTCCTTAACCTTGACCGTGATGTGTTAAAACTAACATCGGACTGTGGAGTCCCTAAATCCATGGACTATGAGGTCCTTAACCTTGACCGGGATGTCTTAAAACTAACTACGGACTGTGGAGTCCTTAAATCCACGGACTATGAGGTCCTTAACCTTGACCGCAACGTCTTAAAACTATCATTGGACCGTAATGTCCTTAAACTACCCATGGACCGCAATGTCCTTAAACTATCTACCGACCGTAATATCACTAAACTAAACAACAGAGCCCCCCTTTTTATTGCTCTCTTGTTGGATCTAAACGATCCCGTTAAGTTGATCTTAGTCTAAAAACTAGACTAACGTATCCTTAACAAACGTTTAAGTCGATCTTAGTCTCAAATGAGGCTAACATATTCTTAAACCCAAACCCCCAAACCCAAATCTAAGATAATACGGATTTAGACTAGTCCACGCCCTACGGGCGACGACATAACTCAGTCTCCGTATACAATCCACGGGAAACTAAACATAAAATAAATACACACGACATGAAGTGACCATCTGGAGAAGGAGAAAGTGGTTACCGCGATGCGGTAGCGTAATTAACTGCAGGGGCTTGCGCCTGCAGGGAAGAGCGTCCCCACAATCAAAAACCCTTCAAGCGAGGGGGAATCTGACGAAGTCTGCTACATCGGACGCATCCGTTTAAACCTTCGATACACGGTGCCATAAATCAACTTGGCATTTTCGGAGAGGTAGACGGATAGCACCAATTAGCATCTGCCCCGAGCCTCAGGCGAGACGACCACGCGTCTCGCGCCGTCGTTCGGAGGGGAACAGATTCTGGCACGCCCGGTGGGACCTTTTCCTATTTCCACTCCACACTTCGTGTGTCGTGATTCGCGAACCAATCGCGGTTTGCTAATGGTTGCCCTTGGGTTTCAAGGTACTAAGACTTGGCGTCTTGCTTATTGCAGAAAGCAAAGAATCGATGGCTTCTATTTGTGCGAAATGCTCCAATTGCTTGGACTGCAATTGCAACCAATGCTCTGCCTCGCCAGGAGGTATAGCCTACGGACCCCAAGCTGCTTCGCTATTCACAATGCCCATGGAACAAGTCACGCGAGCCACCACAGGATTGTTTTTTGGGACCATGCTCCCGCCGACAAGCTTCACCGCTCCGGTGCTGACAAAGGAAGCTCCCAAGAAGTCGGTCTTTGATCGTCTTACCCCTGCCGCGGCCCCTCTCAATGGGTCGCCCAACACCAGCGCCTCGGTCTTCTCTAGATTGGGCCAAAACTCCTGTGGACCCACAATGGGGCCTACAATCCCAGAGAAGGCTGCTTCTAAGAAAGTGACCAGTCTTGCTCCTGAAGTCGTCAAGGCGGCTTCCCCTGCCAAAAAGTCGGTCTTTACAAGATTGACGGCTCCAGCTCCCGCTCCTGCTACCCAAAGGACATCGGTCTTTGAAAGGCTGACACCAGCAGCGACCCTCCACCTATACAGGGGGAAAGACGAGGTTATCGCCCTCACCAAGCCGGTTCCATCAGCATGATACGCTCGACGTCGTTACTGGCGCCGAATGAGGAAGGCTGGGGGCAACTCTCCCTCTGGGCTAACTCCACCAGCCCCGATGGCAGAAGTTAATGCTGCTGTTCTGACTGGGAACAGCTTTGAGATGCTAAATAAGGTGCGTAGGAATTCTCCTACCGCGGCGCTAAAGAAATCTCCCCATCCGCTGAAAAGAGCCATAGAAGTAAAAACAGAACAGCCCCAATCTCCTCAACGGCTGTCCTCCCGAATCTATAAAGTCTGGCGGCAGGCCCGAGACTCGATGATCGATCCAAACTTCTCCCGCCAGCACAAGAAGCTGAAAATCCAACAGGAAGCCAGTCACCAGGCTAAGCCACGAAAAGTTGTCTGGGTGCCCACCTCAACGGCCCCTTCAACTTCCACTGCTCATAAAAAGAGGAGGCCGGAGAAGATCCCCGGGCCTGCAACGAGAGCTAAAAGCGCTGAACCCAGACGCCCTAAGGCTGGGGGCAGGATGGTCCATACTGTATACATGGTGTCGGGGAAGGAAGACAGTCGTGCGTCTACAGGCCATAGACCGCTTACACGGTCAGTAACCAAAGCTCAGGAGCAACAGCAAAAGCTCCAGGAAATGATGATTGCAATGGCCGCGCTTACTGGGCCGAAAGAAAGCCCCGAGGCTTCCTCGGATCAGCAACAAGAATAGGAAACCGACGCCGAGTTCCTCCGGAGGATGTTGGAAAAGAAGGATAAAGAGGCTGCGGAACAAGCGGCCAATATAAAGCAGATAGCCCACTTATTCCAAGACATGGTGGGAATGATGATCCAATAAGATCCTCCCGCTGAAGATCCCCCGACCATACTTGAAGACGATAGGGGAGAAACGTCGAATCCTCCGCCGGCTCTCTCAATGGCCAAAGAGGAGACAATCTCTAAGGCTGACTTGGACGACTATATAGCCCAACAAATCCGGGTTCATCATGCGACTGAGGCAGCTGGTCAAATCGTAAAAACGGGGCGGCCGTATCCAAGCTGGTACGACCAAATCAAATATCCGCCGGGTTATACAATACCAAAATTCTACGTGTATAAGGGGACCGGCAATCCCCATCAACATATTGCCTAGTTCAGGGCCCTTTGCGGTAACACCGGCCGTGATGATAAACTGTTGCTTCGCCAGTTCATGGGAAGCTTATCAGAAACAGCGTTCGAATGGTATTCAGAACTCCCGAACGATTCTATCAAGACGTTCGCTGAAATGGAGTTGCTATTCACTCAGCGGTTCGCGAGCGCCAGCGAACGCACTCTAATAACGGCATTGATTAATGCCAGGGTGAAACCAGGAGAAACATGGGTCCAGTATGCTATACGCTGGCGAAATTTGTGGTCGAAATGCGAGCAACGCATTGAGGAAGTGCCCGCGGTGGGCATGTTCGTGGGAACCCTAGACCCTCACGCAACTATCTCCCAGTTTATGATGTTCTTTAAGCCAACCACATTTCAGGCTCTAATCGACAAGTTGGCCCAGATGGACCAAATGGGTCATAGACCGTCTCCCCCGAAGCCCGAGCCTCGGAGTGACAAGGGTAAAGGAAAGGCAACCTTTGTCGCGAATGCCCAGCAACAACCCAATGCCCCAAAGCTGGCGGATCAATTGGAAGAAAGATGCCGGTATTATAATGAGAAGATGAAGCGTCCCTACTCGTTCCCACGGGACAAGACGAAACGGTTATTCGAGATGGCAGTATGCAATAGACTTATAAACCTGCTAAATCCAAGGCGACCGCCACAACCCACTGAGGTGAATAACCCTAACTATTGCCCTTACCGTCAAACGGTAAGTCATCCGATTGAGGATTGCTTCGTCTTCAAAGGATGGATTGAAGATCAATACCTCCAGGGGAAGTTTGCGCTGTCCGAAAAGTGGAAGGTGAACCCACCACAGCCGCATACTCCTAAGAAAGCAGATATACCGGGGGCAACCTGTTCCTTTATTGAGGAAGCTCCATGGGAGGTCGTGCTGTCAACTAAAACCAAAAGAATGCAGAAGGACCTTCATGCGTGCCCGGCAGTCGAATGGAAGGACCCGCTGAAACCCCAGATCATTGAAGGAATGCTGAGGCCGCGCCCAACTACAAAAAGCGGTGGTGATGGCCCAAGTACTCATGCCCTACCGTCAAAATCTTCGAAGAAAAAGAAGAAGAAATCTAAGAAGCCTATGAAGTCTAGAGACAAGCGCACGAACTTGCAGAAGCAAATCGACGCGCTGGAAGAGTACAATCAAAAGGCGCGAACTCCTGTCACGCTGTAAGAGTTCCTCAACCACATCTTTCAAGAGGAGGATGATGGAGAGAGCTCGTCGGATGAATCCGAGGGATATGTGGCGAGTTGTAACGTAATCTCCCACTCGTTTACCGACGATGAAAAAACTCCTAGCACTAAGAAACTGGGGACAGAGCCTGAACCAGAGCTTGTGTGGCCAACAGATGAAATGATCGACGCCTTTCTAGACGAGATTCGTCTGAAGAGTAAAGCGGATCAGGAGCGTGAGATGGCCGCATCGGAAGGAGCCAAATGCAGGCGACTAAACGAAAGAGTTGAAGTACTCCCGCCAGATCGAAAGGCATCCGAGGCAGACAAAAAGATATTCAAGACGAGTTAAAGGTTTGCTAAAGCCATGTCAATAGGAATGAAGCTACCACCCTCGGAAGAAAACACGTTCAATGGGGCGGAGAGGCACCCTAATTATTGCGCATATCATCGGAAAATTTTACACCCTACGGAGGAGTGCGATGCCTTTAGGATATGGTGGCAGGGATATGTTGCTCATCGGCAACATTTTAAGCGCATGAAACGCAAGACTCGTCGGGAACGAAGAAGTACTGCCAAAGGGCACAACAGAACTGCTGGCAACTGTTACATGGTCAACGCCGGAGGGTCACAAGTTCTCACCTTTGGGAGCGACTCTGATGAAGAAATGGCTCTGGGCCCTCTCTTTAAAGAATCCGTTTTAGGGAAAGAGGAAGAACCAGAGGCCTGCGAAAACATTCAGCTGCGCAATCGTACGCTCCCGGAAAAGAATCTCGGGCCTGCAAATAGAAAAGATAAGGGAAAGGAAAAGGTCACTGAGGATATCACTTTAGATGACCAAGTCATGAAAGAGCTGACTACCAAGGACCCTCCCAGGAAGGGTAAGGTGGACTACAACATCCTAGCGCACCTAAGGAAGCTACCTTCTCAACTTAGCATTCTCGATGCCCTCCTATTATCAAAAGAAGCGCGAGATTCACTAATTAAGGCGTTACAAGAACCCGAGCAATTCCAAGCCTTCCTCGCCGCGGAAAGGTTGAAGGATGAACTGGAAGAAGTGCATACGGCCGACATCACTTTCGGTGACGAAGACCTCCTCCTCGGGGCATGCGACCACAATCGTCCCCTATATGTCTCTGGATACTGCCATGATATCAAGATAGGCAAGATCCTGGTAGATAATGGATCCTCCGTCAATCTCCTTAACGTTCGGGTGTTAAAGGAAATTTGCATGAGCGTGCAGCACCTCGCTCGTGACAAAATTACCATCTCTGGTTTCGACTCCCAATCATCATGGACTCTCGGATCCGTAATATTGACATTACGCTTCGGACTGCTCGTCACGGACATCAAGTTTCACGTCATTAACGCCAAGACCTGCTACAACGCCTTGCTCGGTCGTCCTTGGTTACACGAGTACAACATCATCCCTTCTACACAGCATCAGTGTATGAAGTACTTTAAGGACGGTTTCGAGTATACCGTAACAGGTGAGCTGAACCCATTCTCCGTGAACGAAGTCTGCTAATACGAAGATGCAAAGTATTTTTTGCCAGACTTCGAGGATATAGAAAAGAGTCGAAAGCCGGAGAACAAAGTCGCCGCCACCATCCCTGTTTTCGGGAGCGATACCGAAGAAGAAGAAGTGATAGTTTATGCTGGGCCGTCTCGACGCATCAACCCGGGACCGTCCGCCCCCATGTTGATCTTCGGAAGTGACTCGGAAGATGAAGTTAATGCCGTGTTCTCCAGTCGGCCGTCAATACAGGCATCCCCTAGTGATGATCAGAGTTTGCAAATCACCATGGTGCCGCGGAAACACTACAAGGATCTTGACGCACTTCAAGCTCACAATGTGCAGGACCTGCAGACGTTTTACGTCCCTCCCACGCGAAAGGGTGAAAAGGTGATCCTATTCTACCAATCTACAGAGACGAGAGTGGAGAAAGAGATATGGCATGGCGCGGACGCTACACTCGATAGGTTCCAACCCATCCGTTTGCCCCGATATTACACAAATGGACTAAGAGGCTATTGAAGCGCCAAGGAGTACCCTTAAAACAGACTGTTCGACAAGCTCGGTTCTACAACAGGATTTGGGATGTCCCTGGGACTCAGCGCAAATTTCCCAACGGGAGAATGGAAACGCTTGGACTTGGGTATGTAAGATCCGGGAAACGGGAGCGAGTCCACGGCAGCTACGCCATATACAACTTCGATGAGGAGGAGGACACCCTGTCGGGGATTGCTAACCCCTCGTCAAAACTGGATCCCGCAAGTGAAGTGCCGAGTCCGTCATTTAAAGAACAAGTGGACAAGCTTATCAGGAAAGCAGGTCAAAATGCTCGGGAAGACCACAACCGCGAGATGGCCATCTACGAGAAGGCCAGGACGCAACGTATGTTTCAACAAGCTGTAAAAGACGAAGATGCTCCTCCCTGTCAACCCGTTGTGCAAAAAGCCCGACGCAAAAGCAGAAGTAAGTCAAGAAGCGAAAAAAAGAGTCGACAAAAACGATGCGGGATTAGAGAGTCACGTGAGCGGGCATTGCGCGGTCCGGATTTGTCCCTCATGAAGAAGATGAGTCGAGCGTATTCCTTCCCCCGAGACAAGACGGAGAAGTTACTCGAGCTCGCTATAAAACATCAAATGATCGCGCTTCCAGAGTCTAAGCACCCTGAGCAAGCTAACAAGGTTTCTTATCTGAGCTATTACTCTTATCACCGAGCCATAGGACACCCTATCGAAGACTGCTTCACCTTCAAGAACTGGGTCGAAGACCAGTACCAACAGGGCAGATTTGCTTTATCCAACAGCTGGAGGGTAACGCCGCCACAAAAGCACGAACCCAAAGCCGCAAGAGAAGAACCGGATCCACCTCAATCTTGGAAGCGGATTCGCACCTGTTACATGATTACGATATTAAAAGAAGAGCCCGAAGATATAGATGAGCTCCCTTGGTGCTTCGAAAACAATGACAATGAGGTAATCTCTGAATTTCCACCGGCTCTGAAAGAACTGGAAGATGGCATACATACTACTGCAGATAACCTCAAGAAGATTGAGTTGGGATCGGCAGACGATCCGCGACCGACATTCGTCAGTGAGCGGCTATCTGAAGAAAGGGTGGCTGCATTAAAGGACGTGCTTCTACAGCATAAAGATTGCTTCGCGTTGAACTATTCCGAGATGCCGGGATTAGATCCGGAGATTGCTGTGCATAAATTAGCAATATCCCTGGATATCAAGCCAGTCAAGTAGGCGCCAAGAAGGATGCGGCTCGAGCTTGAGATGAGCATCAACGCTGAAGTCAAGAAGCCGATCGATTCTGGATTTATCCAAGGAGTCTAATATCCTGACTGGATTGCCAACATCGTCCCGGTAATGAAGAAAAATGGGACGGTGCGCATATGCGTGGATTTCAGGGATCTCAATAAAGCCTGCCCGAAGGACGATTTCCCAGTACTGGTAACCGAGCTAATGATAGATAACACGTCCACTCACGAGGTTTTCTCCTTTATGGATGGTTCATCAGGGTACAATCAGATAAAGATGCATCCCGAAGACCAGAAGCACACCGCTTTCCGGACCCCTTTGGGTATATTCTGCTACAAGGTTATGCCCTTTGGTCTAAAGAACGCCGGTGCTACCTATCAAAGGGCCATGACAAAGATCTTCGATGATCTCATACATGACATCGTCGAGTGCTATATTGATGATCTCGTAGTGAAGAGCATGTCATACGAAGAGCATTTAGAGCATCTGAAGACTGTATTTCAACACCTTTGGCAATATAATTTGAAGATGAATCCCCTCAAATGTGCGTTCGGAGTCTCCTCGGGTAAATTCCTGGGATTCATCATCTGACACCGAGGTATCGAAATAGATCCATCTAAGATCAAGGCAATCATGGAAATGCCTCCGCCAAGAACCCTCAAACAGTTGCGGTCTCTCCAAGGGAAGCTCGCATACATCCGGCGGTTTATCGCCAATCTTTCAGGCAAGTGCCGTCCTTACAGCCACCTGATGAAGAAGGGAACTCCATTCGTTTGGGATCACAAATGCGAAGGCGCACTGGACGAGATCAAGCAGTACCTGCAGAACCCCCCAGTGTTGGCTGCGCCGGTCAAGGGAAAGCCTCTCATTCTTTATACAACTGCCCTAGAAGGTTCTTTAGGCGCATTATGGGCGCAAGAGAATGACCAGGGAAAAGAAAAGGCACTCTACTACTTAAGTCGAGTTCTGCTGGGGGCAGAAAGCAATTACTTTCCCACTGAAAAACACTGCCCGGCGTTGATCTTTGCGATAACAAAGCTCAGGCATTATGCATTGGTGCACGAAGTCCGTCTCATCTCGAAGGTGGACCTTATTAAATATTTGATGTCAAAGGATATATTGACGGGTCGACTCGCTAAATGGGCTCTACTCCTGATAGAGTTCTCGATAACGTATCGACCTCTCAAGGCAGTGAAAGGCCAGGCCATTGCCGACTTCCTTGCTGAGCATCCAGTACCTGCCGGTTCTCCTCTGAATTGCGATTTGCCGGACGAACATGCATTTGATGCGATCGACGGCGGTGATACCCGATGGGAACTCTATTTTGATGGGGCATCTTCCATGAAGAAGCGCAAACAATGTACTCCCATAATTAAATCGGGAGTAGGCCTTAACTTCGTAACCCCACAAGGAGGGATAATGCGCTTTGCTTTCTCCTTAACGGAATCGAGGACGAACAATGAAGCCGAATACGAAGCTTTGATAGCGGGCCTCGAGATCGCCATTGACATGGGAATTGAAGACCTCCTTATATATGGGGATTCTCAACTGCTCGTTAGTCAAGTAAATGGTGATTACCAAACGTGCGAACCGGAGTTGGTGAAGTACGGCGAAAAGGTGCAACAACTATTGACCCAAATTCCCTCCTACACTTTGGAAAGCATACCACATGCGGAAAATAGCAAAGCAGACGCGCTAGCTAGGCTCGCTAAAGAACTGGCTGACGAGAACCTCGATGACGTCAAAATCATGGTACAAAGCCGTCGAGTGCTCGCCCCAGCAGAAATATCTCCCGAATCATACGAAGAAAAGGGAGCGAATGAGCAGACGACCCTACAAATAGAAGACCGTGAGAAGGCTGAGGACTGGAGGGAAGTCTTCATAGACTACTTTAAGTCCCACCGAATCCCCGAAGAAGCGTCCTCAAGACATTAGCTCATGAAACGAGCTCTATCTTTCGCTTTCGTCAATGATACTCTGTATAAGAGGTCGTTTGATTCTCTGTGGCTGAGATGTTTAGGACCTGACGAAGCAGAAAGAGTCGTTCAAGAGGTTCATGACGGAATCTGTGGTTCTCATCAAGCAAGCCCGAAGATGAAGTTAAAAATTAAACGGATGAGTTACTACTGGCCCACGATGATCCAGGACTGCCTCGAATATGCGAAGCGATGCCACTCATGCCAAATCCACGGGGATTTCATCCACCAGCATCCGAATCCACTACATTCGACGGTGGCTAGCTGGCCATTCGAAATGTGGGGGACTGACATAGTCGGCCCCATCGAACCAGTATCGTCCCGGGGACATCGTTTCATCCTGGCGACAACTGATTACTTCACCAAATGGGCAGAAGCAGTACCGCTGAGGGAAGTGAAGACGGAGAATATCCTCCACTTCTTCAAGACACACGTCATCTATCGGTTTAGAACTCCACGGCGGATTATTTCCGATAACGGGCCAGCCTACAGAAGCCATAAGATTAGCCGCTTCGCGCAGCAGCACAATATAGACTGGAGATATTCTTCAGTTTACAATCCACGAGCTAACGGTCTGGCCGAGGCCTTCAATAAGACCTTGACAAAGATCATAAAAAAGTCGGTGTCCCGAAATAAGAAAGACTGGCACGAGAGGCTGCAAGAGGCCCTTTGGGCCTATCGAACTATGTTTAAGACAGCCACGAACACAACGCCGTACGCGTTGGTATTTGGGACGGAAGAAGTGCTCCCCCTCGAGATAGAGTTACCCTCTCTACGAGTGGCAGTCCACTACGAGCTGACAGACGAAGAAAATACTCACCTTCGGCTTGAGGAGCTTGATGCCCTCGATGAAACCCGGCTCATAGCGCAACAAAATCTAGAGGCCTACAAAGCAAAGATGACGCGCTCGTACGAAAGATTGACCAGGCCGAGGACATTTCGCCAAGGCGAACTCGTACTAGTGGTCAAAAGACCTATGATCCCCAATCGTGCCAAGCGGGGAAAATTTGAGCCAAACTATGAAGGCCCGTACATCATAGACAAGGTCTACCAAGGTGGAACCTATCTACTCATGGACATGCACGGTGAAAGGCCTTTCAGGCCAATAAACAGCCGCTTCCTAAAGAAATACTACGCTTAATGAGCCACAGCCTAGGTCAATGATAGATGACGACGACTATGTCCGCTCGCTATCTTTCTAAACTCAGACTTTATAAGCAGTAGCCGGCCTTCCCCTGAACGGACCGAAACGTCCTTAAACTAACGACGGACCGAAACATCCCTAAAACTACTACGGCAGCATCCTTAGGCTGACGAGGTAAAAAAAAAGGAAAAAAAATAATATAATAAATAAAAACGGTATGTCCATCAGCGAAAAGGGCGCGGATGAAAACCCGAAAGGGCTCCGTGAGTAAAAACAGCAGGGCTACCGGCGAATGTTCGTGAAAACCCGAAAGGGCACGACCTCGTAAAAAAAAAAGAATAGAATAAAAAGAATAAAAAAATGGTATGTTCATAAGCAAGAAGGGCACGGATGAAAACCCGAAAGGGCCCCATGAGTAAAAACAGCAGGGCTACCGGCGAGTGTTTGTGAAAACCCGAAAGGGCGCAACCTCGTTAAAGGACACTTGCGGGATCCTTACGACCTTGCAAGGAGAAACCACCCGCGTGAGATCCTTATGACTCACAAGGGAGCAACACACTTAGGAGTTCTCACAATTCCTAAGGAGAAAATACACTTGCGAGATCCCCACGACTCGTAAGGAGAATTCTCTTATGGGACCCTCACGGCTCATAAGATTTGAAAGTCTTAAGTCACAGAGACCTAAACCTGTGCTTAAGCAAAATCCCCCATACCCTTCGACACTGCCCTACAAGCGGCTCAATACTGACCCTTGTATACAATCCACGGGCGCGAATAAATATTTCCCCAGCAAAGTCCCACCCGTGACTAGGGATATGTCCATATGGTGAGCAACCCTTGTAGGTCCTCTCGACCTATAAGGAGAAAGCCCTCTTGTAGGATCCTTACGACTTGCAGATGAACATACACTTAGGAATCCTCACGATTCCTAGGGAGAAAAATACACCTACAAGATCCTCACGACTTGTAGGGAGAAATACCTTTGTGAGACCCTTACGGTTCATAAAGTCAAAAGCCTTAGTCGACAGGACCCTAACCCTGTTTGCTAAGCCACCTTTGTTCAACATCGACAGAGGCAAATGATGATTCGCTCCTGGCAATATCCCGGTGGTAACGATGCTGATGCCGAAAGAGGCGTCTAAAACCCAAGCTTGCAGCGAAAAGGCTAGCAAGCCACACATGCCTACGAAATAGCCGAAATGATGGGGCAACTCGCAATAAAAAACAGCGAGTAGAGAATAAATAAATAGCCGAAATGATTGGGCACCGCGAAAAATAGCCGAAATGATAGGGCAATCGCGACCTCCGCGATATAAAAGCTGAAATAATAGAGCATCACGGAAAAAGAAATAAAATAAAAAAAAGTTTTAATTTATGCCCCACAGGTGATGTTCCATCACACCCTGTATACAATCCAAGGGCGTAAACAAAAAGGAGATCATACTTCTCCTCCAAGTTTCATCATAAGAAGAAGCAAAATCTCGACGGGCCGCGAATGACTTAGAGATCATCTCAGCACTCGTCTCGTAACAACGGACACAACTCTAAGCTAAGCGGAACAGCGGCAACTCCCAGTTCCATGGCTCGGTGATATACATATCGCCAACAGTCAAACCTCCATCCCGTGAAATGCGGATACAATCAGCAAAATTCCTGGTTACGTGGAACGCGGATAACGTCACTCTTTGGCCCCATGGAAAACGTCCAGAGCGGATCCTGTTCCTCGCAGAGCACGGCAGTGAACCCGTGTGAAGCATCCAGAGTGGAGCCTAGTCCTCCCCGAGCACGGCAGTGAACCCGTGTGAAGCATCTAGCGCAAAATTCCTGGTTACGTGGAACGCGGATAACGTCACTCTTTGACCCCACGGAAAACATCCAGAGCGGATCCTGGTCCTCGCAGAGCACGGCAGTGAACCCGTGTGAAGCATCCAGAGTGGAGCCTAGTCCTCACCGAGCACGGTAGTGAATCCGTATGAAGCATCTAGTGCAAAATTCCTGGTTACGTGGAACGCGGATAACGTCACTCTTTGACCCCATGGAAAACGTCCAGAGCGGATCCCGGTCCTAGCGGAGCATGGTAGTGAACCCGTGTGAAGCATCCAGAGCGGAGCCTAGTCCTCGCCGAGCACGGCAGTGAACCCGTGTGAAGCATCTAGTGCAAAATTCCTGGTTACGTGGAACGCGGATAACGTCACTCTTTGACCCCGTGGAAAACATCCAGAGCGGATCCTGGTCCTCGCGGAGCACAGCAGTGAACCCGTGTGAAGCATCCAGAGTGGAGCTTAGTCCTCGCCGAGCATGGTAGTGAACCCGTGTGAAGCATCTAGTGCAAAATTCCTGGTCACGTGGAACGCAGATAATGTCACTCTTTGACCCCGCGAAAAACGCCCAGAGCGGAGCCTGGTCCTCGCCAAGCACGGCAGTGAACCCATGTGAAGCATCCAGAGCAAACACTGGACTGTGGAGTCCTTAAAATCCACGGACTATGATGTCCTTAACCTCGACCGTAATGTCTTAAAACTAACAATCAACCACCCCGATTCCCTACGGATCCTGCCTTGGTTTAAGGGTACATCTCTTCACTCCTTTGATACCTGGCGTTGTAATTCCTCAACGTCTTCAAAGAGGTGACGGGTCCCTGTAACCAAACATCGGACTGTGGAGTCCTTAAATCCACGGACTATGAGGTCCTTAACCTTGACCGTGATGTCTTAAAACTAACATCGGACTGTGGAGTCCCTAAATCCACGGACTATGAGGTCCTTAACCTTGACCGTGATGTTTTAAAACTAACATCGGACTGTGGAGTCCTTAAATCCACGGACTATGAGGTCCTTAACCTTGACCGTGATGTCTTAAAACTAACATCGGACTGTGGAGTCCCTAAATCCACGGACTATGAAGTCCTTAACCTTGACCGTGATGTCTTAAAACTAACATCGGACTGTGGAGTCCTTAAATCCATGGACTATGAGGTCCTTAACCTTGACCGTGATGTCTTAAAACTAACATCGGATTGTGGAGTCCCTAAATCCACGGACTATGAGGTCCTTAACCTTGACCGTGATGTCTTAAAACTAACATCGGACTGTGGAGTCCCTAAATCCACGGACTATGAGGTCCTTAACCTTGACCATGATGTCTTAAAACTAACATCGGACTGTGGAGTCCCTAAATCCACGGACTATGAGGTCCTTAACCTTGACCGTGATGTCTTAAAACTAACATCGGACTGTGGAGTCCCTAAATCCACGGACTAAGAGGTCCTTAACCTTGACCGTGATGTCTTAAAACTAACATCGGACTGTGGAGTCCTTAAATCCACGGACTATGAGGTCCTTAACCGTGACCGTGATGTCTTAAAACTAACATCGGACTGTGGAGTCCTTAAATCCACGGACTATGAGGTCCTTAACCTTGACCGTAATGTCTTAAAACTAACATCGGACTGTGGAGTCCTTAAATCCACGGACTATGAGGTCCTTAACCTTGACCGCGACGTCTTTAAACTACGATGCCTCGAGAAACCCCTGACTCCGTGAAACACGAATAAGGGTGACCACATCCAGCACTTGCAGGTCCTCACGACCTGTAAGGAAGAAAAACTCTCTTGTGAGATCCTTACGACTCTCAAGGGACAACCCGCTTAAGAATCCTCACGATTCTTAAGAAGAACTTACACCTATGGGGTCCTCTCGACCCATGGGGAGAAAAACTCTTTATGAGACCCTCGTGGCTCATAAAGCTCAAAAGTTTTAGGAGGCAGATCTTAACCCTGAATCCTAAGTCATCGCTGCCCTGCAAGGAGAACAAGATAAATTGTCCGTGAAACACATTCAATGAAAAGAGACACGTCATTGAGAAGAAAAATGTATCTTTTATTCATAAACCAAAATGGATACAAAGTACAATTCTTGAAAAAACAAAAGAAAATACTCTCATCTATGAGTATATACAGGAAGGCAGGGAAAGATACAAATGTTTCAAGCCGGCGGGCGATTTAGCAGCTTGGTTAGCTCATCCTGCTTTTGTCGGGCCACGGCCTCATGATTTAAGATCGCCAAAAGACGGGCCTCCGCCTGAGCTTGCTGGGCCTGATATGAAGTAAGCCGAGCTTCAAGCTCTTTCTCGGTGGCTTTATGGGCCTCGATCCTTTCACGAGTGAACGTGGCAGCTTTATCGAGAGCCACCACCTCTTTTATGGACTCCTGAAGCACCCGCCAGAGTTCGTATGCTTTGTTGGCTTTGGCTGTGAGGCTGGCCTGAAGCTCGCTCAGCGCCTTAGAAGCCAACTCCCTCTCCGAGAATTTACGGCCGAGCCTCTTCTCGCACGACGTCATGTTTGCCGTGCACCGCGCTATCAGCCCCCGCAAGTCCGCCTTTGCAGCCATGACCTCCGAGGAAAGACGGGAACATTCAAGTGCGTGCAAGCAAGCCTCCACCTGCCGACAGAACCCCACCCAGACTCGCACCACCTCTTCGCTATGGTAGGTGGCAAGAAAAGGAAGAGAACCGTTAGCCTCGGCAGCAAATGCTTCAGCTGTGGTTGCACTGCCAGCATGAAGCTCCTCGATCAAAGACGACAGGGAGACAAGGCTTAATTGGGCCAAGCGTTCTGAAGCCCGCAAAGCATAAGGGCCGGGCGGCATCATGATGCGCAATCCCAACGCCATGGAGACTGGCAGGGCTGTTCAAATTTGAAAGATGTTAATAAAATTCTTAAGCACAGAACAAACAGGATTATGATGAAATGTCGCTTACCGATAGTCATGCAAGTAGGAGCTGAAGGTTCCCCTGGCCCTTCAACGACCTCGACCTCGTCGTCAGCTTCCAAAATTATATAAGAGACATCAACGTCATTTTGCAAAAAAAAATGGCGACAATGCTATAATAAAAAATGGCGAATGACGCTAACCCTACCCAGAGGAAAGGACAATGCGCTGAGGGGAGATCGCCTGCGGAGCTGCCATCTCCAATAAACGCTGAAATGACTGCCGAGGCAACAGATCAGCGATAGTGGCCACCAAACCGCGCAATTCTGGGAAAGATAGAAGAGTTTAGACCATGGAAGGGTTGCTAATTTAAAATGCAGAGGGTTACCTTCAACACTTCTCCCGTTCTGAGTCGGGGGGATAGCGGCTTCGACAGCCTCTGCCGGAACCTCGGGCTCCAACAGAGGGAGGGTAGTCCCCACTACCTCCATCTCAGCCTCTAGGCCGCCTTC
This sequence comes from Agapanthus africanus, assembly GCA_030015575.1. Taxonomy (NCBI): domain Eukaryota; kingdom Viridiplantae; phylum Streptophyta; class Magnoliopsida; order Asparagales; family Amaryllidaceae; genus Agapanthus; species Agapanthus africanus. The sequence continues at coordinate 163,325,886 of JASDDO010000019.1, forward strand.
GGGAAGAGCCGTTGGAGCAGCAACCTCCAAAGGAGCCTCCCCCAAAGGGGCAAGCACTCCCTGACCAAGAACCGCCGCTGGAGGCTCTACCATGAGAGGAGCAGCCTCATCAACCCCCTCCACATCGAGCTAGGCTTCATCGAGAATTTCGGCGGGCTTTAGCTTTAATGAGCCCGTAGGGAGCTCCCCCAGCGTTGAAGATTCTGCACGATTCAAATAAGAATAAGGATACATATGCACGGGCATAAATAATCTGAAGAACTACAAAAAGAACCACAACGTACCGATGCGCAAAGAAGCCCTCAATATGGCTTCTTCAAGCCGCTGCTCCTTCTCAAGGAGGTGGGCTCGCCGGGGTTCAAGGGTAGACTCATGGCCGCCGTTCCATAAAGAAAGTGCGTCCGCTGCATCTTCTGAAGCGGCCTGCTTCAGAGCCCTTTCCCCCCATTCCTCCAAAGGACCGATAAATCGCCGCCGAATCCACGAAGGGTCTTCGTAAAAAATTACAGCGGGATAGGACTTCTTCGGAACCCTGGCGTTATGAGACACGTCTTTGGAACGCCGTATGGCCTCAGCCAACTGTGCGGCCTCCTCATCGGCCGAACTCGGGAAGAGAAGTCCAGCGTCTGACTCTTGCAGGGCCAATGGTTCGTCTTCAAGAATAGGCTCAGACTCCGCCAAAGAATCGACCAGGTTGGTAGCCACTTTCCTCCGCCGCTTAGACCCAGAGCCGGTCGCCGAGGATGACCGCTTCCTCCCCCGCGAAGCCTTAGGGCGGCGCCGGCCCACATCGCCCTCGACACCCTCATCCCTATTACTCTCGCTTAGTACCACAACCGAGGATGACACCGCCATTGTCAACGCCACGGAGGGCGGTGTTGCCACCGGCGGTGGTGCTGCTACTGGGGCCCGTCTACCTCGCGATCGGGAACCCAAGGGCATACCAGCTGTTGGAGTAAGGTCTACCCCTGACTCCCCCGGAATGAGCGCGGTGCCAATCTCCCTCAGAGGGAAGCGGACCGGAGCCCTCGGTCGCAACTTAGCTCCCAGAGCCTGAGGAGGGGCATCATGACCAAGAAGCACCCTTCTCTCCTCAAGAATAATCGGGTTCACCCGATGGAGATACCATCCCGTAAACGCCCCCACACACCGGGGCGTATGCTCAGCTTCAGGGATCATAAAATTGGAGCCGGTGTTCAACCTCATGAAATGATGTGCGGCATCGCGAACGGCATCAAGTGAAGAGACCGGCGCAATGATGAAAGCTTCAAAGGGAACGCCCTGGTCGTATCCAAGCTGTCGGGCGAATCGATGCGGGTTGTACCGCATGAAAAGGGCCGCACTGTCCTGGCGAAACACCAAGTAGCCCGGTCTAATTGTATACAAGTGCGCGGCCTCTCGTGGCTTCAAAGAAGGTGCGTTGTCTTTCGACTGGTCCCAGAGTTGTTGAACTGGACCTGAGGGAGTAGACAAGACCCGATCATTAAAAAACAGCCCGCCAGCGGCAGCGTAAGGAGAAATCAGCACCCGAATAGCCCCAAATTGGGTCAGGTCGGCGGCAGAAGCATCCACTAATCGCATAAGTCGTGGGAAGGGGTAGGCATCGTAAAATGAGGGCCTCTCATGCATGGAAAAAGCCCCCAACACGTGCATTTCGATCCAGGACGTGACATAATGAAGCGAAAAGTTTACTACATCCACGCCGGGAGTAGAGGTATTAGCTGCGGTGCCCAACCCATGATAAAGATGCGCCAGCGCCGGGATGCCGATAGCCAATCGCGTCCCCTCAGCAATACGTTGAGCCGGGTAGATAACCGAAGCTCTCATAAAGAGACGATGCATGTGAATGACAAACCAACTGAGCCAGACACTAACAAACCCCACGAAGAACGTCTCCTCGTCCATGCCGGGAGCAGCAATGGATTCAAAAGACGTCGGCGACATAATAGGGATGTAGTACTGGGGTAGATCCGATTCAGTAGTCGGCAGCTTCTTCGGACCAAACCCAAAGGGGTCTCTAATGTTGGCGAAATTCGGAGCTGTCTTCGACACGACGTCCTCACGAAGGAAACAAGCAATGAAGCTCTTGAAATTAACACCCTGCTCTTCGGATTCGGTGAACAATCGGTCGAAGTTACTTAGCGCCTTGATCAAACTGGGACGCTTGTGGCGGACGGCATTCTCAACAGACAAGCCGTCAACCGGTGCAGGCTCGGGCTCGAAGACATACTCGTCAGGAGGCAACAACTCCTCATACAGTGCACCCCTGATTGGCAATCCTGAGATTTCATAAAATTCTGCCAGAGAAATCGAAACCTCACGATCTCCTAAAATAAAAGTGTTGGTGGGGAGATTCCATTGATTCAAGAACGCCCTAACCCACCAGACGTGTGGGGAATTATAATGGAAGAGTGACGCGTATATTTCCTGATAAAGTCCGACCTTCTGCAGTCGCGCACGATGGGCAGAAATGATGTAGCGAGCCCAGAGGAGGTAGCCCGTAGGGTGTCGAGGAGTGAGCCCTATCTTATAAATTTGCCCCCACGGGTGGGACTCACCCTGGCAAATACGCCGCCCCAAGATATCTATAGCCGGGATCGGATGGTTCGGGATACCGGTCGTCGAAGGCTCGAGCCTCCCTGTTGGAGTCCAGTTGGCATCTCCACAGCAAAAACCGTTCTCGGAGGGTCCATCGGCAAGAATGGGAAAGTAGGCTCTGTTGATACTGCACAGAGGAAACTCCGGCGACCCCGGATAATATGGCTGTACCAAGTTCCCCATAGAAGCAAGTTGGTGCAGTTCGGGTCATGAGCCCGGATCATCGCCATCGCTTCCTCGTCAGATGGTGATTGAGGAAAAGCGGCCTCCGAACGAGTAAATGGAAAACACGGAACAGAAGCCATCGCACCTGAAATCGAATAAAAGAAGACTGTCAAAAGCAAAGTCAACAGTATATACACATGCCTGTATATGAAGACTAGTTAAAGAAAGCAACAGCAGACTCTTTTATTGAGCCATTGGGTCCCACAGAATCAGGATGACGGCTTGTTAATAATGAAACCGAGTTAGTTGTAATAAGACAAAGGGGATACCCTCATTAAATAAAAAATGGGTTTCAAGTGGCCCTACACATTCTCCTAAAGGACAAATCTACCTTAGGCTCTACAACAGATCAAACGAGATCATGGGAATTAAATTCCCACAGAAGACATCATTATAAACTTCTGTTCCATTAATTATGGAATGACAACCTAAAGGCAAGGAGACCCTAAGAAGCCTCTATGGGGAAGAACTTAGTTCTTCACAGGAATTGAATTCCTTTTGGAAAGGGGAATTAAATCCCCAGAAACTTTGTTCTGTGAACGGAGTTAAACTTTATGGATTCGAACTGTCATCATCATCTCCTTGGAGGATCAGATGAACCCTAAAAGAGATTTACTGCTGAAGATTAATTGGTTTCATGGGTTCATGTTTAAAGGGTAAAAACCCTTGTTTTGGATTTAGAATCCAGAGGGACGTAAAAGTTCATCGTTTATTCAAGGACATTACCTGAGGAAAAGAGTCTTTTCGAATAGAGTTAAACTCTGAAAATTGTTCCAAGGCAGAGAACTAAGCTCTGGAAGAAGAGAATTAAATTTTCAGAAAAAGTTTGCAAGGAGGAAGATAAGCAAAGTAGAGGCTCTTCTGAAATGACCCCAATATTTATAGGAGGTGATGGAAACGCTTCATCTCCCCAAATCCCTAGAGGAATCCAACGGTCGCAAAAGGTGACAGCGTTGCATTCACGTGCAAACATGTGAGAACAACGCTGTGGGGGCATTTGTTTCCTGATTTAAAATCAGGAAAGCCTACAGAAGAGGCATCACGTGCTAACACGTGACCAGCAGTCACGTGTTGGCACGTGACATTTAAAAGAAGCTTCAAAGGCACATCAGTTCCCTGATCAAATCAAGAAAAAGGCTTCAGAAGAAGTCACGTGCTCACACGTGGCCAGGGGTCACGTGTTGGCACGTGACATTTAAAAGCAGCGGACTCATTATCTGATTAAATCAAGAAAAAGGCTCCAGACCGTGCTCACACGTGACCAGGGGTCACGTGGTGGCACATGACGGCTAAGCAGCGGCCAGAAGGCAGAGCGCAAAAAGAAGAAGAGGGCTCGTTCCAAGGGGGTCACGTGCCCACACGTGACCAGGGGTCACGTGGCCACACGTGAACGGCTTTCAAAGCCTATCTGTTAACAGAATTAAATTCTGAGAAAAGATCTCTCAAATCTTTCCAAAGGAAAATGATTATTTGGAACCGATTGAATTAAAAATTTAAAGATTCTTAAATATCACCTATCTATGGAAAAATCTTGAATTTGGAAAGATTTCCCCTTAAAATCTAACCGAAATAACAAAGCAAAATCTCTGGATTTAAAATCCAATGGTGAATAAAATTCACCTAATAATCCAAAGGTCCAAATGAATGATGAATACAAATCAAATCTCTCAATGAAAGATTCATCAAAAAACTAATTGATTCTGCTGCTTCTCCTATAAATAGGAGCCAAGAGACACACGGAGAGATATATGCAGAGGGATCGATACATAGAGAAAAAATAGAGCCTTGATACTTTGGAGGAATTTGGATCTTCTGCAAAAGAAAAGCTTAGGTAAGAAAGGGAAGGCCTTAAAAGAGAATTTAATTCTCAACAGAGTTTAACTCTGATATTAAACAGAAGAACATGGTTCTCTCTTGAGTGGAGGACCTGTAAAGTGCACATCTCCCCTTGAATTGAGAATTTAATTCTCATTAGGGTTGAGATCCTGCCATGCAGATCCAAAGCATAGAGAGGGAATGGAAGCTTGAGAATTTAATTCTCATAGAACTATAGGAATTTAATTCCTTTAAAATAAAATTAGGGTTTGACCCTATGTTATGGAAATTTAATTCCTTCAGAATGAACAGAATCAGGGTTTAACCCTAGTTAAGAACTTAGTTCTGTTAAAATAACAGGAATTTAATTCCCTTAAGAAAAAAGAAATTAGGGTTTCACCCTATGACAGAATCTCATTCCTCAGAATAATTCTCTAAAAGAGAGTGGGAACTTAATTCCTTAAAGCTGTTATTAGGGTTTAACCCTATGATAGAATGCAGTTCTTCACATATATGAGGAATTTAATTCCTACAGAAAATTCAGAGTTCAACTCTATCCCAGAATATAAATCTTCAGAGGGAAATAGGAATTTAATTCCTCAAAAAAATTATTGTTAGGGTTCAACCCTGCGAAGAATTTAATTCTTAAAGGGATTAACAGATCTTCCAAAAAACATACAAAGAGGCAGGGTCACGTGCTACCACGTGACCACCGAAAAGATCCACAGAAAAGGCCCTTTGAGGCAGTGCTTCACGTGTCCCACGTGACCCTTGGCGGATGCTTTAACATACAAGCACCAAGATGCCCATCACGTGACAGCACGTGATGCTCCAAAGTATTCAATGCTTTTGACAGAATAAAATAAAGGGAGGGTGCCCTCACGTGTTACTACGTGACCCCTCTTGCCTTATTGTTTGACACTAAATTGGAACCCCTGAGCCCAGTGTTAAACACTGTTTTGCCTTAGTGTTCAACACTAATTAAAGAGCTTTCTTGCAGTGTTTAACACTGAATTTCTTAGTGTTTAACACTAAATTAAATCTCTGTTGACAGAGTTTAACATTAATTTTCTTAATGTTCGACACCAAATTAAAATCTCTGCCACCAGTGTTTAGCACTGATTATCTTAGTGTTTAACACTAATTTGAGATCCCTGTTGCTAGTGTCTAACACTGACTTGCCCTAGTGTTTAACACTTTTGAACCCCCTGTTGCTAGCGTTTAACACTAATTTCAGCCCAATTGGCTAAATATCCAGAGGCAAAGCCTCTCATCTAATGGACCAACAGAGGGCCAATATCCTAAACATGATTGGACTTAGCCCAAGCTGGCCATAAGTCCTCAATTCAAATTCAACTGAGCCAACGGGCTCATAATATAATTAATTGGTCTTGGTTCCAAATTGGGCCAAAGATTATTTAATCTATCTCGGTTCAAGGGTACATCTCTTCACTCCTTTGATACGTGGCGTTGTAATTCCTCAACATCTTCAAAGAGGTGACGGGTCCCGATGACCACATATTGATACGGACTGTGGAGTCCCTAAATCCACGGACTATGAGGTCCTTAACCTTGACCGTGATGTCTTAAAACTAACATCGGACTGTGGAGTCCCTAAATCCACGGACTATGAGGTCCTTAACCTTGACCGTGATGTCTTAAAACTAACAACGGATTGTGGAGTCCCTAAATCCATGAACTATGAGGTCCTTAACCTTGACCGTGATGTCTTAAAACTAACATCGGACTGTGGAGTCCCTAAATCCACGGACTATGAGGTCCTTAACCTTGACCGGGATGTCTTAAAACTAACTACGGACCGTGGAGTCCTTAAATCCACGGACTATGAGGTCCTTAACCTTGACCGCAACGTCTTAAAACTAACATTGGACCGCAATGTCCTTAAACTACCCATGGACCGCAATGTCCTTAAACTACCTACCGACCGTAATGTCACTAAACTAAACAACAGAGCCTCCCTTTTATTGCTCTCTTGTTGGATCTAAACGATCCCGTTAAGTTGATCTTAGTCTAAAAACTAGACTAACGTATCCTTAACAAACGTTTAAGTCGATCTTAGTCTCAAATGAGGCTAACGTATCCTTAAACCCAAACCCCCAAACCCAAATCTAAGATAATACGGATTTGGACTAGTCCACGCCCTACGGGCGACGACATAACTCAGTATCCGTATACAATCCATGGGCAACTAAACATAAAATAAATACACACGACACGAAGTGACAATCTGGAGAAGGAGAAAGTGGTTACCGCGATGCGGTAGCGTAATTAACTGCAGGGGCTTGCGCCTGCAGGGAAGAGCGTCCCCACAATCAAAAACCCCTCAAGCGAGAGGGAATCTGACGAAGTCTGCTACATCGGACGCATCCGTTTAAACCTTCGATATACGGTGCCATAAATCAACTTGGCATCTTCGGAGAGGTAGACGGATAGCACCAATTAGCATCTGTCCCAAGCCTCAGGCGAGACGACCACGCGTCTCGCGCCGTCGTTCGGAGGGGAACGGGTGTGCCGCGAACCTGCTAAGCATGGTGAACTCAACATCGTATTCATCCACTAATTTGTTCCACATTGAACCTTGCTGCAAGTGGATGAACTGTTGTTCCATGTCAAAACGGACAGTCTCGGGAGAAAATTTCGCGTCGAACATGTCGCGAAAAGTCTTCCATTCAATCGGCTGGGCAAGATGGCTTTCTTCAGCCTTCCACCATACTCTGGCGTTATCTGTGAGTTGCAGCTTCGCAACTCTTACCCAAGCAATCTCTGGCACTTGTGCTGCTGCCAGGTCATCTTCAATGGATTGAGCCCATTCCTCTGCCTCCAGGTGGCTCTCTTTCCCAGAAAAGTTCTTAGGGTGCAATGCCCGGAATTGCTTCACTCCGGATGCCTCGGTCTTAGGGCGGTGCAAGAGAATAGCAGTCTGCTGCTGCTGATCCTACAAGAGGCTCTTAATTGCCTCAAGTAATACCGTCTGCTCATTGATAGGAGCTGCTATGGTAGGTGTAAGTGGTAGAGATGATGGTGGGGTGTTGCCATTCACATTGGTGTTGGTATTGTTGGAAGAATCCATAACCTTGAAAGAAAAATATGGTTAGGATAGATTCAAGGAATTTGAAAAGTAAAGAATGTTTTTAGTTGCCGATTCTTATAATTCTTATGATATATTGCTTAGATTTCCATGCAGAACTGACATGCATGGTAGGAATTCATGCAGAACAAACCTGCATGGGCCGCCAACAAAACATTTCACGCCCCGCTTCCCAGTGTAAGGGTAAGGAGACGTGGCGAGGCCGTGACGTATTTTCTCAGAAATAAACACGCTAAGCGTAAATTAAGCAATATAAATAAATAACATAAGAATGACAAGAGATGTAAATAAACAGCAACTTTTTATTGATAACCCTTCTTTACATACAACTGAAAAGTAAAGTACAATGAAAGAAAGTGATACCTAAACAATGGTATATGAACTGAAAGAAAGTAAGTACAAGTAGGAACTAGAACTCTAGCTCCTCTGTAAACTGCTCTAAAACGTCCTGGTTAGGCTCGATCTCCTGAGAGTCGGGTCCTCCTGACAACATTTCAAAAATAGAAAAGACATGAATGTCTTCAGCGAACTAGCGCTCAGTAAGTCCCAAGAGATAGAATAGAAATAGACAGGTAAAGAGAATAGAACTGGTAAATTATAAGTTTGTTATGCTACCGTAGTTGTTTGTAGCTTGGTACAGAATATACCAGTGTATTCGAGAGGAGTCCAACTTGCTCCATGGACTATGGTAACATGTAAGTACAAGGCCCCATCAAAACCCACGAGACAACAGCACATGATGTTCATGTTAGTTATATGTATGCCCTAGAGGCCATTATTGTACATGTGATGTATATTATAGTGGATACTTGGGTATATAGAGAGAGGACTTTCTTACTCGACATGATAGTATGCTATCTGGTTGCTTTTTGTCTTAACATGTTGACTTGTATAAGTGATGCTGTCTTACTCTCACATGTTGATAAAGCCCTTAGGATATGTACTTGACTACCAGGACTATGATGGAGATCATACTAGTAAGGCCAAGGGTAGTCCATAAGTACACCTTATAATTGTTCCTTGTCGAGAGTGTATCGAGACAGGGCATCGATATTCCAGAGTAGACTAGCGTATACGCATCTTGACCCATATGATGGGCGATAGATGATCCCACATCCATTGGTGTTTGACATCAAAGATGGTATACGAGTGCTCAGTGGAGACTGGGTACACTGAACAGACTCGTCGAGAACTCCTAGCTGGTATTATACCTATCGTCAGATAGTAGTTCTCTGGTGACACTAGTACAGGTTAGTCTTTAGACCCGAGATCGACATAGAGTCTTGTGTGATTCCCACTGTGTTTTGATTTCCACCTTACCACGTTCAAGAGAACGTGCAAAACGGTGGCTTTTGGGTACAGTCCCGAATCACATGGAGGCAATGAGCGATAGGAGGGGATTCGTTTCTCCCGGTATTGGGGGTTGATGTCGCGCTGTGCTCGATTGGCCATAACAGGAATTCCATGGCCAGGGATGATACGGAGATTTACTTATAAGTGTTATCAGTAGTTTCTTGACCCGTTATGAGCCTCACATCGGCACGACTTATCGGTTACAAGGGTCTGACGTTTACCACCCCTAGAATAGATAAGCGACATATCAGACGAAGAGACCGGACTGTACGGTAGTGTTACTGATAGGCTTTTCAGGAGTAGGAGCAGGCTTGCTTGTTGATCTTCTGATCGCTCAATACCCAGGTAGCCGTTACGTCCAGTTAGTACTGCTGAAGGTTTGTGGGTGCTTGATATGATCATCACCTATTGCCGGCGTATTGACGAGTCTTTAGAGTCCTAAACAGAGGTTTCTCTGGCTCAGGCAAAACGAAGTAGAAGCACATATGTGATATGTGCGGGACCGAGATTAATACGAGTATGTGATACCGTATTCTATTCTCACGATTTATGTTATCGATCGGTTATATGAGATATAGCCGGGTTATCGAATCAAATGTTGATTCGATAAGTCGATACTGTATTGGTCGGTTATATGATATGTAGCCGGGTTATCGAATCAAGTGTTGATTCGATAAGTTGATACAAATAATATTAGTCGGTCATATGATATATAGCTGGATTATTAAATCAAGTGTTGATTTAATGATTTGATATATAATTATATATTTGATATATTAATTTACATTAACTAATATTAGCTCACTTAAGCATTTCTTTTTCTCACATGTGCACACTTAATATATATGTGATATATATTAATTGTGTTTTCTTTTTATGTCATGCTTGATACCACATGCAACATAGGTGTATGAGACTTACACCATGCTAATGATAATGTAGGGTTTATTTATTTAAAGTAAATAAAATATTAGTTGGAAATGGGTCACATGGCATGAAGCTTGTAGAAACTTGAAGATCCATTGACTTAGTCCACTAGTTTTGTCTTGCACTAGATATTTATTAACCCAACTATTATCTAAACCCATGGTTAAGTCTCTACATGAGTTATATTAGATATTTTCTCAACCATGGCTGCCATTCACTCTCTCATCCATTATTTGCTTCATCTTCCTCTTCATAAGAGAGAGCTCTCTAGGTTTATGAGAGGTAAGGAAAAATAGTGGGAAAATTAATTCTAAAGTGAGCAAAAATCCTACTTCATCATCCTCTACTAGATTAGAAATTTAGTTTAGGGTGTTAGCTTCACTAATCCCTAATTAGTGAAGAGGTAGCTTGGGTTAGTGTCTTCTCGACGTAGATCATTTTCGGCCTCGAAGACTTCGTGAAATCTTGTTCCTTTCATCTTGTGGAGCCACTCTAGAGTCCGCAAGATCACTACTTAGAGCGAATGGACTACTACACGGAGCTATTGAAGTGAATGACCGGTCTAAAATGGTTGTATTCCTAGTTCACTTAGTTTTAATGTTGTTTACACTTTGTATTGTCCAAATGTTTAGTTAAGATTCTAGGGTTAGGATTGTTTAGCATGGCAAAATTTTGAAAATGGCATGGACGATGCCTCCCGAACCCTTGCTGTCGTGCCAAGCAATCCTACAGTGGTATCAGAGCCAAGCTAGAGATTTAGACGATATTTGTAAAATTACGAAACTGAAACAACTCCGTAACACTCGAAAATAAAACCCACTTTCTGTCAATTTTTAAAGTCGTCGAAAATTTTTTTAAGCAACTGCAGAATATTATATGAGATGTAACATGAAAACTAAACAAATACGAACTCAATTGGGCGGATCTGACCCGAGCACATAGCCCTAAAAACCGAGCTGGCCGTCCCTATGATAGCTTCTGGGGTTCATTTTTGTTTTGTGTTCTGGTCTCTGGGTTTTGGTGTTTCAGGTGTTGCTTGTTTTTGCTGAAATCGCATGAGATGTTAACTTTCTTTAAAGGAAATTTGGAGTGTTTTGTAGTCGTAATTCTAACTTTATTTCGGGTAATTTAGACGGCGTTTAAAAGTTCGAATGGATATCAAATACCCATTTAACCCTCGCTGGAAATTTCCAAGAGTTGGATTTTTTCACGTTAAAGAACATTCAAAAAATCATGCAAGTAATACGATGGACCCTCTAGAAGAACAAAACCCTAACTCGATTCTATGACCGTAAGAAACGCCGCCAAACCCTAGGGTTTGTGGTAGTTCCGCGGCACCATAGGTGAGGCAAGTGTTGACCTTTCTACGGTTGGTCCATAGGTACTGAGGTATGTTCTGAGTATTTTTAAACTGCGCTCAAGTGTTGAGCTTTTTGGGAAATTTTAGGTGTTTATTGATTCGATCAGAATGTTTAACATCGTATAGCTATTTGTGGAATGTGATACAATATGTGGAATCCATATAGTTAGGCATGAAATCCGAAGTATGTGATATTTCGGGTTTATGATGTCTAAGGTGATTGTGGATTCCAAATGTTGTAGTTTGACATTTTCTTTTCTGCGAACGCAAGTGTAATATGTGGTGTATCACCGTTTTCGTTGCTATATGTCAACGACAATTGTGATACGTATATTTACTTACGTTGATGACATGTGTTGTTTTTATGTGAGATGAGAGTTTTTATTTTCATTCATGTAAAATTCATTGTATGTGATATTCTTTTATTGGGGCACTTCCGGGTTGAGGATGATGTCACCATTGTTGTATATTATTTACTTTTCCGCATTAGGATAGACCCAAGGTGGGGGCACACGCAACCGGGTTCTAGAGTCCAGTGGGAGACCATCTCGAGGAGTCGAGACCGGGTCTCCTAACTCTAGAATTGGTAGGGTTGCTTGGCGCTCTCGTAAGGGTCTAGGTATGTGAGTTTTTCTATTCATCGCGATCGTGGAATCCGTGTTTTATACTGGCTTAATTTAAAACACGGAATTCCTAGTATATCCAATATTTCATATGTTATCTTCTGCTGCTGATATTCTGTGATGTGATCACTTTATATATCTGAGATGAATGCTTTATTATTGTATATATGATATATAATAAACGTTGCTTATGTTTTGCACCCGTGCTAGTCCCGCCCCGCTATGCCATTAGTTAAGTAACCTAACGGTGCATAACAGGACACTGTGGTAGTTAAGTAACCTAACGGTGCATAACAGGACACTGTGGCGAATGCGGATGGTATAAGCATACGTTGTATTTTTGTTTCTTCTGTGATGCTTAGGAAGCATAAATGATGGGACTTTATTAATGAGATTAAAGAAAAAGAAAGAAACCTAAAAGATATTGTAGAATCATATTTTCAAAAAGGGTAGCTCTAGTTGTTGCTTTGTATAGCGGTATTCCTTGTAGAATATACAGCACCTCATTCGATGAGGAAAGAGCCGAGATCCCTTCAGCGGGAGTGACCTCTTTAGCGAAACTAGAACATGCTACAACCCACTCGGTTTTGTCTTTTGATTGCTTCTTTTAGTTCTTGCTTTTCATAGTGGTATTTGTGAAATATCCTGCACCTTATTCGATAAGAAAAGAGCCGAGATCCCTCACCAGGAATGACCTCTTTAGCAAAACTAGTAAAAATCCTCAAAAACACTCCTTTTCAAAAATCACTCGATTCTACAACGATATAAAGTTCATTACGTTCATGGTTTTCTTAAAAACCTGCGTAGCCCTCCGTCATTTCAGATGAGTGCTATTTCAGCATTCGTACTACGGTAGTTTTTCATGCGTCAAGACGTGGTGTACGGTAGCTGATTAGTACTTATATGCAACATGAGATGTGATTATATTAGGGTATTCGTACGACGTTTTTTGGCCTGCGTCAAGGGTCGTACGGGTGGGTTTAATTCAATCAGGAAATGCACGGGTTGAACTTGACTAGCGGACTATGGGTAGTTTGGCCTGTGTCAAAGTTATAGGACGCTCGGGGCAAAAGTATTATCGGGAATTTCAAGTGTTGAAATTTGCAATGAGATTGCATACCTTCTATGAGATAGTTGGATCCCGATACCCACTGTGAGTATGAGTTACTCATGGGAGAGTTTTACACATTACAATTAGCCAATCAAGTAGATGTCTAGAAAAGTGTTAACGGGGTTACGCCCCTGGGAAGACGGGGTTTATTTTAATTAGGTCCATGCGAAAGCACAGGAAACCTCCCTCAAAGTACCAACACTGGCCTAGCCGAAAGATTGGCGAACTTGTAAGGTGTAATTAATCCCAATCAGTCTTACCTTTTAGGGTTTGAAGGAAGATTTGATAAAAACAGTGGGAGCCATCCTGATTAGATAAGATAATAACCAATCTAATCTTGCAAGAGCATACGCTAAAGTATTTTCTTCTCTCTCTCTCCAGGTAGCGACCATGTCAGGCCTTAATCAAGATAATAATATGGATGTATTGACCGAACCCGCTTGTTATGCTAAGCAGGGGAACGTTGGTTCCGCTCCTACTTATAATTGTTATAAGTCCAAGAAGGAAATAGGAAAATATCCGGATTTCCACGCCACCCAAACGAAGAATGAGCATGTTGATGCATCTTCTTCGGGTGTGTTAGTTACCGAGAACTGTTTCTCAGTACACTCTACGTCCTGGGTATTAGTTACCGGATCAGGATCCCACATATGTAATATGTTACTTGGGCTAAGAAAAGGTAGAGAACTGGGAATAGATGATCATTCTCTAAAAGTAGAGAATGGTGCAAGTGTTGCAGCCAAAGAAGTTGGTGTATATCACCTTGTATTACCAAATGGCAATACTTTGATCTTGAATAAATGTTATTACGTGCCCTCTATGATATGCAATTTAATATCAGTTTCTTTATTAGATAAAGAAGGATATAACTTTGTAGTAGAGAATAATGTTATGAACATTTACCTAAATAAAGTGTTGATTAGGTTTGGTGCGTTAAGTAACGGGTTATACGTTCTGAATCAAAACACAGTTCTTAACGTACAAAACACACACAAGAGGAAGAGTTCAGAAATGAACGAATCCTTCTTGTGGCATTGTAGATTAGGTCATATCAATGCGACACGACTAGCTAAGTTACATAAGGATGGATATTTGAATCCGTTTGAATTATCATCTTATGAAACTTGCCAGTCATGTCTCAAAGAAAAGATGACCAAAACTCCGTTTACTGGACACGGAGAAAGAGTTACGGAACTCTTGGGACTGATACATAGTGATGTATGTGGTCCCATATTTACACATGCCAGGAATGGTTCCTCGTACTTCATTACATTCACTGACGATCTCTCAAGATACGGACACGTGTTCCTGATGAAACACAAGTCTGAAGATTTTGAGAAATTCAAAGAATATAAGCATGAAGTCGAGAACCAGACGGGAAAAAGTATTAAAATCCTACGATCCGATCGGGGAGGAGAATACTTGAGCACAGAATTCCGTGACTATCTAAAAGAGAATAGGATTCTCTCTCAGCTTACTCCTCCGTATACACCATAGCACAACGGTGTATCGGAATGAAGGAATTGCACCCTATTAGATATGGTGCGCTCTACGATGAGCACTGCTGAGTTACCTATTTCCTTTTGGGGTTATGCACTGGAGATGGAGACAGATGTAGACCTATTGAATATGGTTCCCACCAAATCTGTGCCAACCACTCCATATGAGATATGCAAAGGAAAGAGACCATATCTTAATTATGTTAAGATATGGGGTTGTCCGGCATCACAAAATCCTGACAAGCTCGAGGCAAGGTCAGTTCTGTGCAAGTTTATAGGATATCCCAAACATTCGCGAGGGTATATCTTCTACCACTCCGAGGAACAAAAGGTGTTTGTTTCTCGACATGCCACCTTTTTAGAAAAGGGTTTTCTTATGAAAGAAATTAATGGCAATGAGGTAGAACTAAAAAAAGTTCAAGCGATACAAACTACGACAGAAGATTTGGTAGAACTATGGGATTCGATAGCTCCCAACGAATCTCAGCCTCTCCGCCGATCTAGTAGGGTTCCTCATCCACCGGAGAGATACTACGGTTTTCTCGTAGACGATGGGAGTGAGGATTGCATCATGGAAGATGATGACCCAACTAGCTTCGAGCAGGCCATCACGAGTGGGGACTCTGTGAAATGGCTGGATGCAATACGATCTGAGATGGAATCCATGTACACCAACAAAGTATGGACTTTGGAAGTTTCTCCTGAAGGGGTGAAACCCATTGGGAGAAAATGGATCTTTAAGAAGAAACTTGGTGTAGATGGAAAAGTTAAGACTTTCAAAGCTAGACTTGTTGCAAAAGGTTTTCGTCAACGACCAGGTGTGGACTATGATGAAACCTTTTCCCAGTAGCTATGCTTAAGTCCATCCAGATCCTACTTGCCATTGCCGCATACCATGACTACGAAATCTGGCAAATGGATGTTAAGACCGTCTTTCTAAATGGTGATTTAGAAGAGTGCGTGTACATGACTCAGCCAGAGGGCTTCGTGGACAGTAGGAGCAGCGGTAAGGTGTGCAAGCTGCTTAAATCCATCTACGGGTTGAAGCAAGCATTGCGGAGTTAGAACATCTGTTTTGATGTAGTAGTCAAAGAGTTTGACTTCATCAAAAATATAGATGAACCTTGTATATACAAGAAGGTGGCAGAGAGTAAGGTTGTCTTTCTCGTATTATACGTGAATGACATACTCTTGATAGGAAATGATGTTCTTATGCTGCACTCGGTCAAGCTCTTCTTATCACAAAGATTCTCAATGAAAGATCTAGATGATGCCTCTTACATCTTGGGGATTAAGATCTATAGAGATAGATCTAAACAGATACTAGGATTGTCCCAATCCAGGTACATTGACACAATACTAAAGAGGTTTAGTATGGAAGAATCCAAGCATGTGAATTTACCTACAATCATAGGACTCACTCTCTCTAAAGAGATGTCTCCCAAGACTGATTTGGAGAGAGCTCGCATGCAAATGATACCCTATGCTTCGGCAGTAGGCTCTATCATGTACGCGATGTTATGTATTAGACCCGATGTGGCATACTCACTAAGTGTAGTGAGTAGGTATCAAGCAGATCCAGGAGAGAGTCGCTGGACAGCTGTGAAGAACATTCTCAAGTACTTGAGAAGGACTAAAGAGATGTTCTTGGTGTATGGTAACGGTGAACTCCAGGCGGAATCCTTTACCGATTTGAGTTTCCAAAGTGATAAGGACGACTCTAAGTCGGTCTCGGGATTTGTTTTTACCCTCAATGGAGGGGCGGTTTGTTGGAAGAGTTCCAAGCAGGAAACCGTGGCAGAATCGACGATGGAGGCTGAATACATCGCTGCCAACGATGCTGCCAAAGAGGTTGTCTGGATGAAGAAGTTCATAACTAAACTTGGAGTGGTTCCGTCCATTGAGTATCCAATACCTTTGTATTGCGATAATAATAGAGCAGTGACATTGGCCAAGGAACCCAGGTCCCATCAGTGATCCAGGCATATTCTGAGGCGGTATCACCTGATCCGGGAGATAGTTGATCGCCGGGAGATCGAGGTCAGGAGAGTTGACACGAAGGACAACACGGCGGATCCACTCAAAAGGCCATACCCCAGATACAATTTGAGAGACTCTTCAGGATGTTGGGTATGAGATACTACAACAACTGGCCTTAGTGCAAGTGGGAGATTGTTGGTTATATGTATGCTCTAGAGGCCATTATTGCACATGTGATGTATATTATAGTGGATGCTTGGGTATATATAGAGAAGACTTTCTTGCTCGATATGATAGTATGCTATCTGGTTGCTCTTTGTCTTAACATGTTGACTTGTATAAGTGATGTTGTCTTGCTCTAACATGTTGATAAAGCCTTTAGGATGTGTACTTGACTACCAGGACTATGATGGAGATCATACTAGTGGGGCCAAGGGCAGTCCATAAGTACACCCTATAATTGTTCCTAGTCGAGGGTGTATCGAGACAGGGCATCGATATTCCAGAGTAGACTAGCGTATACGCATCTTGACCCATATGATGAGCGATGGATGATCCCACATCCATTGGTGTTTGACATCAAAGATTGTATAGGGTGCTCAGTGGAGACTGGGTATACTGAACAGACTCGCCGAGAACTCCTAGCTGGTATTATACCTATCGTCAGTTAGCAGTTCTCTGGTGACACTTGTACAGGTTAGTCTGTAGACCCGAGATCGTCATAGAGTCTTGTGTGATTCCTACTGTTCTTTGATTTCCACTATACCACGTTTAAGAGAATGTGCAAAACGGTGGCTTTTGGGTACAGTCCCGAATCACATGGAGGCAATGAGCGATAGGAGGGGATTCGTCTCTCCCGGTATTGGGGGTTGATGTTGCGCTGTGCTCGATTGGCCATAACAGGAAGTCCCTGGCCAGGGCTGATACGTAGATTTACTGATAAGTGTTATCAGTAGTTTCTCGACCCGTTATGAGCCTCACATTGGCACGACTTATCGGTTACTGGGGTCTGACGTTTACCACCCCTAGACTAGATATGCGACATATCAGACGAATAGAGCGGACTGTACGGTAGTGTTACTGACAGGATTTTCAGGAGTAGGGGCAGGCTTGCTTGTTGATCTTCTGATCGCTCAATACCCGGGTAGCCGTTATGTCTAGCTAGTACCGCTAACGGCTTGTGGGTTCTTGATATAATCATCACCTATTGCCGGCGTATTGACGAGTCTTTAGAGTCCTACACAGAGGTTTCATTGGCTCAAGCAAAACGAAGTAAGAGCATATATGTGATATGTGCGGGACCGAGATTAATACGAGTATGTGATACCATATTCTATTCTCGCGATTTATGTTATCAGTCGGTTATATGAGATATAGCCAGGTTATCGTATCAAATGTTGATTCGATAAATCGATACTGTATCGGTCGGTTATATGAGTTGTAGCCGGGTTATCGAATCAAGTGTTGATTCGATAAGTTGATGCAAATAATATTAGTCGGTCATATGATATATAGCCGGATTATTAAATCAAGTGTTGATTTAATGATTTAATGTATAATTATATATTTGATATATTAATTTATATTAACTAATATTAGCTCACTTAAGCATTTCTTTTTCTCACATGCGCACACTTAATATATATGTGATATATATTAATTGTGTTTTCTTTTTGTGTCATGTTTGATGCCACATGCAACATGGGTGTATGAGACTTACACCATGCTAATGATAATGTAGGGTTTATTTATTTAGAGTAAATCAAATATTAGTTGGAAATGGGTCACATGGCATGAAGCTTATAGAAGCTTGAAGATCCATTGATTTAGTCCACTAGTTTTGTCTTGCACTAGATATTTATTAACCTAACCATTATCTAAACCCATGGTTAAGTCTCTACATGAGTTATATTAGATATTTTCTCACCCATGGTTGTCATTCACTCTCTCATCCATTATTTTCTTCGTCTTCCTCTTCACAAGAGAGAGCTCTCTAGGTTTATGAGAGGTGAGGAAAAATAATGAGAAAATTAATTCTATAGTGAGCAAAAATCCTAATTCATCATTCTCTACTAGATTAGCAATTTAGTTTAGGGTGTTAGCTTCACTAATCCCTAATTAGTGAAGAGGTAGCTTGGGTTAGTGTCTCCTCGACGTAGATCATCTTCGGTCTCGAAGACTTCGTGCAAGCTCGTTCGTTTCATCTTGTGGAGCCACTCTAGAGTCCGCAAGATCACTACTTGGAGCGAAGAGACTACTACACGGAGCTATTGAAGTGAAGGACTGGTCTACAAAGGTTGTATTCCTAGTTCACTTAGTTGTAAAGTTGTTTACACTTTGTATTGTCTAAATCTTTAGTTAAGATTCTAGGGTTAGGATTGTTTAGCAAGATAAAATTTTGAAAATGGCATGGAGGATGCCTCCCGAACCCTTGCAGTCGTGCTAAGAAATCCTACAGTTCATGTAGGTGTCTTTTTGTGACCGTCTCGTTCCACTTCTAATACATTCCGTACCAATCTACCCCGTTAAAGCCCCGTGGTGTATATTGTATTGATTGTATAGATGTGTAGTTATCAGACTTGCCGAGACCATAGTATAAGTTGTTCATGAAAACGGATTCAGGAGGTAAACGGAAGCCATGTAAGCAAGTCAAGATATAGCCATGGTTCGGTCAAGTCAAGACATGTTGCATGTTTGATATTTTTCCGGTATGCAGGTTCAGGTTCAAGTGTTCATGTTTGGTATATTGGATTCATATTGAATTGGAGTTATAATTGGATTCATGTTTGAATTGTATTCAGATTAGACTGAGACTCAAATTGAGTTAGACACTTAAACAGAATTGGATCCTGAGTTAGGTTTTGGATTTATCGGTAACTGCTACACATGGACGGCAGGATTTGTGTCTTTTTCCAAGACAATTACCATTGATAACCCCATTTTAGATTTCTACCTTAAATAGGCAAGCACCCACTTTCTCCGGCTCTATGAGGCTCAAGAGAATTGGTCCCGCTTAAACCTATATTTACTAGGGTCCTTAATGTAAATTATATAACTCGAGTGATTTTTATGAAAAATATTTTTAGTATACTTTCAAAATAAACCTCAAGTATTTATTTATGTTATATAGGGTTTTCATGGATGTAAATTTTATAGAATGAGGTATGTTAGCGAATATATATATATATATATATATATATAACTTGAATAGTTCAAAGTATTTTAATGGAAAGTTTGACTTGTATTGATTCTTGATGTTATTTTCATGAAACTTGTAACCCTTTTATATTCTAGAAAACATGAAATTTTATTATATATAAAAAATAGATGGTTTGATATTATTTATATAATTATTAAAAATAAATTTTTATTATTAAATAAAAATCCTCGTTTTTCTTAAAAGTTGTATTAAAAATTCCATCGAGATCGTATGCTTCGTGAGGAGGTCTGCATCTCGCCCTACTAGTCCTGAGGATGTATGATAATTTGCACCCTCTAAACCAGGTTCCCCGAAAAGGGTTGTAGACGCATAATTGCATGGAATTTAAATAATACTATTTACAAGAAAACGGGTTTTTATAGTTTGATGTATTTTTATGAAAAGTCGTATTTTGCCACAAGATATTGGTTTCAAGAGAATCGTGCTATATCAAGATGTGTGTATGTGAGAGGTAGGTCATTACCTCGTGAGGTTTTCTTAATGTATGCTAAGCAAAAGTATTAAAAGATGTCGTATGTAAACTTCATGGTATTTAACCGTAAAAGCTTAAATAAAGTTGTTTTATATGGAGTTTTAAAGTGAAACTTGTTTCAAAACATTAGTTAATGATTAACAAGCAAAGTAAAGTGATATGGATGAGTGGTTATAAAGAAGAAATTGTAGTTTTCAAAGTTTTAGAAATAAAAGCCGGTATAACTTCACTTACCGACATGTTTTGAAAAGAGATCATTTTAAGGTAGGAAGAAAAGAAAAGAGATGGGACTTACAAGTTGTATGGGTTAAGAATAGAATGAGGAAGGGATTGAGATCGTCGTGTTGTCGGCGGAAACGTCTTGAATCCTCGCCGGAAATGGAACTAGGACTAACTCCACTTGTACTCTTCTTTGACTTAGAAAATTTTGAGAATTTGATAATAGATTTCAGAATGAAGAGAGCTAGGGTATGAGGTGGTATTTATAGGGTAAAAATTAGGGTTTTGGAATTGAAGAGAGAATTAAAAATGCATTAAAAATAGGATTAAAGGGTGAATTTAAACTCTCTGGATAAATGCAGGAAAAACAAACAAAACAGGGGTAGTGGGGGAGTCCAAGGGTTTTAGTATGCAGAGAACGGGGCCATTCCCTACAGTGGGGCCCGACGGTTCCGGCCTAAATCCCAATCTCGCCGGCCATACTGAAAGGATGGGGGCTTGGCTTGGTGCCACGTGTCCTTGGTTGTTCATACAACATTGTGCATATGTTTATTTTTCTGTCTTTTCGTTTCCTACGTGTATTGCACGTGTAAACTTTTGGGCTTCCAAAAAATTTAAAAGAAAAATCAGTAAAAATATATGTGGTTGATGGGATTCGAACATAGGGGCTACGTCACAGCAGTGCAAGGCTTTACCAATGAGCTACAAGTTGTTTCTTGCTGTTCTTAAACAAGAATAACTTTTAAATTGTGCTCAGACTTGCAAACTTTTTTCTGTACTTTAAGAAGAAAAATTTTGTAAAGAAAATTCATGGTCATTACCGCTGTGCCCATCAAGTGGCTCAGGGCCGATTGTCCTAGGGTTAGATAGTCTAATGCACCAGAGTCAAGGGTGGTGTCGCAGTGGGAACCGATCCAGCGGGCCGATGTCCTGCTTTTCGAGCATGCTTTGAGCTGGGCGGGACTCAGTCCCGCGCGCTTTGTGGGTAAGTTAGGGCTTTCACCGATCTATTTAGACTTAGGCAAAATTTTGCTATTTTTGGTTGCTGATCTTTGTCTTATGTGTATCTCGCAGAGCCGATGAATCGCTCGATGATTATTGCTGCCATGGCCGCCAAGGCACAGGGGAGGAAGGGCGGTGGTGCGAGCTCGTCCTGATCCACTCTGGACGTGGCTCCTCGGCAAGCACCATCGGCCAGGGTTTCCGCAGACCCCGTTCCAGAGGAATGCCGCAGGGGAGGGCAGAAGCACGTGCGGGATCCGGCACCCCGGTCTAGGACGGAGGTGCCTCTCTTTGCCGAATCTCCACTCAAGAGGTAGAAAAGGGTGGTTTCCCGGCCACCCCCGGCCGGGATTCAGGTGCAGGAGGGCGACTTCTGTATCGAGGTGTCCTCGGGGCTCTCTATGGCCGAAAATTTACTGGCGGACATGGAGAAGGCGGCGGGGGCCAAGATTCCCCGAGGCAACATGAAGGCCTAAGTGGCGGCGATAGCTCAGGAGGTCGTTCAGGTCGGTAACCCTCTAAGAATTTTTCCATGTGTTTTTTACTATGTTTTAGATCCTAACCCGGTTCCTTTCTTCCTTAGGTCCTCCAGCATTGCGCCCTTCTAGCCGCCATAGAGTCCGAGGAGGTGGCCCCGACGATGAAGAAGGCTCGTGAATCTTCCTCGTGAGAGGAAGAGCTCCTCGCACAGCTGCAATAGGCGGAAGAAAATGCGGCCCTTCTCGACTCGAGATTGGTCGCGGAAGGCCTGACGGTCGCTAAACTGAATGAGTCCCATCGGCTCCCGACCGACCCAAACCGGGCTATTCAGGCCTGTTTCCCCCAATCAGAGCAAAGCTCTGATTTTGAAATTTGTTCAGTTGATAAAACTGCACATTTGTTATTACATTTTTCCTACAATTTTCATATTAAAAAAGGACTTTATTATAATATATCATACATATGAGGGTTTATGTGTAAAACTACTATTTTCCATGTGTTGATATATTATAATTAGCATTTGGTAGAAAAATGTATGCAAATAAATTCATTGACCAAATTCTAGTAGAACGTCTACTAAATATTATTTGAGTTGTGCAGAAATTTTCCAAGTTGTGCAGAATTTTTCAAAGACTAGAATCAAGCAAATCAAGTTGTTGAAGATGACTTGCCTAATTAAGAATCAAAACTTGGAGACCAAGTCTGGCAACAACCACGAGAAGATTTCAAACATACAAAGGTTCCAGAGAAGTACACATGTCACAAATACAGAACTCCTAAAAGTTGATGAAGGGAGGAGATATAATGGCCGCGGATCCGCGGCCATACCCCCTTGGGCCGCGGATCCGCGGCCGGATATTGGAGATAGATTCTGCGTTTTTCTGGGGTGAATCTATGATGAATTTTACCTAATTTTGAAGCAAATTATTCTAGCTTTGCACTATAAAAAGGCACCGAGAGCCTCTTGGAAAATATATCAAGCCGACGCGATCACGAAGTCCCAGACGGCTTACGCATCCAGGCTGATCATCAACGGTTCATCTACCTCCTTGGAAGAGATCGAGAAGCAACTAGTTTTGTAATCATTTTCTAAGGAATAAAGTGTAGATTGTTCAAGTTGATTAATAAAGGTAGTTATTTTATTTAATTCTTTTGCATTTTACATTATGTTTTCCCTCTTTGTCTTTTCATCTTCTTCTCCCAACATGCGCGAGTAATTCTCCGCTTGTTAGGGTTCGTAGGATTAGGGTAGGCTAATGGACGATGAACATCCCTAAACCCTTTTTAAGTCCTATAAAGTTTATGAACTTTATCAAAAGAATCATTAACATCCTAATCGGGCGTGCTAACAATTCTTTGGTAGTTCCGACCGCGATTAGAGATTAGATTAATGATTGTTTTGGTAAAGGCTAGATATGAACGGAGTTCCGTGTCGAGATAAGGGTTAAGAGTGGGATTCCTTTTCCCTCCAGAAAGCTTAATCTACACGCATCACCGTCGTTCTAGTTATAAATCTATTAAAGGATAAAAATGGTAACTTTTAATTAATCGTCCATGACTACTAAATCCTAACAAACCCTACAAGCCCTTCTATTATATTATCTACATCTCTAAAATAATCTAGATCTATATTTTTGCATTCTTGCTTAACGTAGATCTAGAAACTTTTCACAAAATTCTTATTTCCTCCTCTCTTTTTCAACACATCTAAAGTAAGAGTAAAAGGTTCAACGTTTCCCTAAGGACGACCCGTACTCATCTCGGTCTAGCTACACACGACACCGTTCTGATTGCGGTTAATTACTAAACACACTTTTTCATACAAATCAAAATTCAAAATTCAAAATTGAAGCAACGCTTCAGATCCAGCGTTAGGTGCGCTGCGCGCCACGTGTCAAACACGGATGCGTTCGCGCCAGGTGCACTGCGCCCTAGGCAGCGCCCCCCAATCAGAGCAAAGCTCTGTTTCAAAATTCAAAATTCAAAAATTGAAGCAATGCTTCAGATCCAACGCTAGGCGCGCTGCGTGCCACGTGTCAAACACAGGTGCGCTAGCACATTTGCGCTGCGCTCTGCGCTGCACGCCATGTGTCAAACGTAGGTGTGCCAGTGCAAGATGCGCCAGCGCAAGAATTAAAAATTCCCCTCCGTTAGATCAAAAGATCTAATAATAATAAATCATTATTTAATTAGAATTAAAATTCTATTATGGAAAGATCTTTCCAATCTTGTTAAAAACAAGAAGATTTCCTTCTTTAAAACAGGAGCCCTAGGATCAAAGATCCAACGGTGGGAAATATTCCCAAATCAATCAGAGAAAGATCTCTTTAACCGATTTATCAAATCAATTTGCCTTATATAAAGGCCCCAAGACTTCAAGTCTGATATAGAGAAACCCCCTACAAACTTTGAGAAAACTCAAAGAAAGAAAAGCAAGCTTTTTGCAAAAGAAGATCATTTCTTCAAGGTAAAGAACATGATTCTTGAACACAGAGATGAAATCATCTCATGAAAGAAGAACTATCTTCTAATAAAAGATCATAGATCTACAAAAGACCAAGATCTTCGATAAAAAAAGAGAGAGATCAAAAGATCTCATCATAAAAACAAAAAGAAGTATTTACTTCATTCACAGATCATTGATCTAGAAAGGCAGCGCCTTTTTTTATAAATAAGAACTTTTGTTCTTGAATCTTGAGGCAAAGCCTCCTTTAAAAAGAACATAAACTTGTTCTCTGATCATAAATTTGATCAAATACGCTTTGCGCTACTGAAAAGTTCCTTGCACTCATAAACTGCGCCTTTGCGCTCTTTGGACCGGCGCTCAGAGTCAAAACGTGCCACGTGTCAACCACAGATAGAACTTGCTCTTTGCGCTTCTGAAACAGCGCACTGCGCTCATGGGTTAGCGCTTGGCGCCAAGCGCAACACGTGTCATTCACGTATGCACCAACGCAATGCGCTCATGGACTAGCACCCAGCGCTCACAAACTGGCATCTGCGCTTAGCGCAGAGCACAACATTTATATGCGCGCCACGTGGCAGAAGCGCACTACACTTTTTGATTGGCGCAAAACGCCTAGCGCACCATATGTTGCGCTGAATGAACACAAACTGTTCTTTAAGGAGCCAAGGCTCTGATGAATGCTCTGCATTCAATACAAGACAAAAAATGTCAGGGTCCAATACTCAGCATTATTAAAAGGGCTAAGCCCAAACAAATGTTCAACAGCTCAGAACAATAAAATGTTAAACATTTTAGTATCATTGGACTTAGCCCAATTCTGGCCATAAGTCCTCAACTTATATTGAACTAAGCCCATCTGCTCATGAATATTCAACAGATCTAAGTCCCAAACTAGGCTTCAGATCTTCCAATCAATTCATACCGGTTCGAGGGTACATCTCTTTAGTTCTCTGATATCTGTCGTTGTAATCCTTCAATCTCTTCAGAGAGGTGATGGGTCCCGACAACCACACATTTCTACGGACTGTGGGGTCCTTAAACTCATGGACTACGATGTATTTAAACTCATGGACTACGATGTCCTTAAACCTTATCGACTACGATGTCTCTAAACCGGACTGTAGGATCCTTAAACCCATGGACTACGATGTCCTTAACCTGGACCGAGATGTCCTTAAACTAACAATGGACCGTAATGTCCTTAAACTAAACAATAGAGTCCAAATACTCTTTTTTTGGATCTAAATGATCCCGTTAAGTTGATCTTAGTCTAAAAATTAGACTAACGTATCCTTAACAAACGTTTAAGTTGATCTTAGTCTCAAAGGAGACTAACGTATCCTTAAACCCAAACCAAAACCCAAATCTAAGAAAATATGGATTTGGACTAATCCACACCCTACGGGCGACAACATAAATTAGTCTCCGTATACAATCTACGGGCAACCAAACACAAAATAAACACCCACGACACGAAGTGACCATCTGGAGAAGGAGAAAGTTGTTACCGCGATGCGGTAGCGTAATTAACTGCAGGGGGCTTGCGCCTGCAGGGAAGAGCACTCCTACAATCAAAAACCCCTCAACGAGGGGGAATCTGATGAAGTTTGCTATATCGGTCGCATCCGTTTAAACCTTCGATACATGGTGTCATAAATCAACTTGGCATCTTCGGAGAGGTGGACGGATAGCACCAAATAGCATCTGCCCCCAGATTCAGGCAAGACGTTTGTCTTCCCGTTTTCCGGCGGTAAACAGATTCTGGCACGCCCGGTGGAAACTTTTCCTCTTTCAACTCCACACTTCGTGTATCGTGTTCGTGAAGGAATCGCGGTTTGATTTGGTTGCCCTTGGGATTCAAGGTACTAAGATTTGGTCTCTTGCTTGGCGCAGAAAATGAAACATCAATGGCGTCTACTTGCGCGAAGTGTTCCGACTGCAATTGCAACTCACTCTCCACCTCAGTTGGAGGCATAGCTTATGGGCCCCAAGAGGCCTCCCTGTTCACGATGCCGGTTGAACAGGTCACTCAGGCCACCACTGGATTGTTTTTCGGGACCATGCTCCCGCCAACGAGTTTCAGCGCTCCTATACCAACACAGGAAACTCCCAAAAAGTCGGTCTTTGATCGGCTTACAACTACTGCGGCCCCTCTCAACGGGTCGTCCAGCTCCAGCGCCTCAGTCTTCGCCAGATTGGGCCAAAGTTCATGTGGGCCCATGATGAAGCCTATAATTCCAGAAAAGGTTATTCCAAAGAGAGTGACCATCCCTGCTCCCGAAGTCGTCAAAGAGGCTTCTCCAGCCAAAGGGTCGGTCTTTACAAGACTGACTGTTCCGGCTCCCACTCCGGCTCCCGTTCCTACTCAAAATGCTATCTTTGACAGATTAGATATTGCTGCTCGACGGACCTCGGTCTTCAAAAGGCTGGTACCAGCAACGCCTTACCAGAACAGGGGGCACGATAAAGCCTCCCTATCACCGAACCAACCCCAACAGCTCGACACGCTCGACGTCGCTACTGGCGCCGACTAAAGAAGGCTGGGGGCAACTCCCCCTCTGGGCTAACTCCACCAGCCCCAACGGTGGAAGTCAATGCTGCTGTTCCAACCGGGAACAGCTTTGAACTGCTGAACAAGGTGCGCAGGAACTCTCCTACCGCCATATTGAAAAGATCTCCTCCACCGGTGGAGAATGTTACGAAAATAAAGCCGGAGCAGCCCCCTCAGCGGTTGTCCTCTAAAGTTTACAAAGTCTAGCGGCGGGTCCGGGAGTCATTGATTGATCAAGACTATCCCCGTCGACAAAAGAAGCTGAAGGCTCAGCAGGAAGGGAACCGTCCTGGCAAGCCACAAAGGACGACAACCACCTGGGTGCCCACTGCAACGGCCCCCTCAACGTCAGCTGCTCAAAAGAGAAGGAGGCCGGAGAAAGCCCCTGTGACTACGGCAGAACGCAAAGACGCTGAGCCCAAACACCCCAAGTCTGGGGGCATAACGGTGCATATTGTTTACATGGCTTCCAGAAAAGAAGAAAGCCGCGCTTCGACGGGCCACCGATCGCTCACCCGATCAATAACAAGGGCTCAGGAACAACAACAGCAGATGCTTTAGGAGACGCTGACTGCAATGGCCGCACTCACCGGGCCCAAAGAAAGCCCGGAGGCATCATCAGAACAGCGTCACGAACAAGAAACCGATGCTGACTTCCTATGCAGGGTCCTCGAAAAGAAGGACAGAGAAGCAGCAGAACAAGCTGCCAACATAAAACGAATGGCACTTCTCTTCCAAGACATGGTAGGGATGATGTTATAGCCGGATCCTCCAGATGAAGACCCTCCGATCATTATTAAAGACGACAGGGGGGAGACATCTAACCCTCCTCCAGCTCTTTCAGCAGCCAAGGAGGAAACTGTTTCCAAGGCCGCTCTGGATGACTATATAGCTCAGCAAATACGAGCTCACCAGGCGAATGAAGCGGCTGGCCAAGTCGTTAAAACTGGACGACCGTATCCAGGCTGGTATGACCAAATAAAATACCCGCCGGGATACACGATCCCCAAATTCCATGTGTACAAGGGGACAGGAAATCCCCATCATTATGTCGCTCAGTTCAGGGCTCTTTGCGGCAACACCAGGGGTGATGATAAACTTTTGCTCCGTCAGCTTGTCGGCAGCTTGTCGGAGACAGCTTTCGAATGGTACTCCAAACTTCCAAACGACTCCGTCAAGACTTTTGCGGAAATATAGCTGTTATTCACCCAGCGATTCATGAGTTCTAGTGAATGCACCCCAATAACGGCATTGATCAATGCCAGGGTGAAGCCAGGCGAGACGTGGGTTCAATACGCAATCCGATGGCGGAATCTGTGGTTGAGATGCGAACAGCGGATCGAAGAAGCGCCGGTGGTAGGCATGTTCGTAGGCACTTTGGACCCTCATGCAACTATTTCACAATTCATGATGTTCTTTAAGCCGACCACATTCCAAGCCTTGATCGACAAACTGGCCCAAATGGACCAGATGGGTCATAGACCGTCTCCTCCAAAGCCGGACTCTTGAAACGAGAAAGGAAAGGGGAAAGCGATCGTCGTAGCCAATACTCAACAACAACCCGTGGCCCGAGGCCAGTTGATCGCCAAAATAACAGAACTCGATCTCTTGAAGATAAAATGAGACGCCCTTACTCGTTTCCTAGAGACAAGAAGAAGAGGTTATTTAAGCTTGCACCGCGCAACAGGCTCATCAATCTGCCGGAGCCAAGACGCCCAGCACAACCCGGCGACATTAGCAATCCTAACTATTGCCCTTATCACCGAATGTTGGGCCATCCGATTGAGGATTGTTACATCTTCAAAAGCTGGATAGAAGATCAATACCAGCAGGGCAAATTCGTATTATCTGAGAATTGGAAGGTGAACCCGCCTCGGCCACACACTCCCAAGAATACGGATACACTGGGGGCATCATGCTCTTTCATAGGAGAAGTTCCATGGGAGGTCGCTCTTTCAGCCAAGACAAAAATAATGCTGAAGGATCTCCACACATGTCTGGCAATTAGGTGGAAGAATCCACTGGAACCTGAAATAATTGAGGGGATGCTGATGCCGCGACCAACTCTAAAGATCGGTGGTGATAGCTAAAGCACTCATACCCAGCCATCAAAATATTCGAAGAAGAAGAAATCCAAGAAGCCCGTGAAGCCTGGCGACAAGCGCACGGACCTACAAAAGCAGATTGACGCGCTGGAAGAGTATAACCAGAAGGCACGGACCCCTATCACACTCCAAGAGTTTCTCAGCCACGTCCTTGAGGACGGAGATGACGATAATGGAAAAGACTCGTCGGATGAATCTGAGGATTATGTGGCAAGTTGCCATGTGATCTCTCACTTGCCGATAAACGGTGAAGAAGCTCCTTGCACCGAGAAACTGGGGGCAAATCCTGAACCGGAACTTCCAGGGCCATCAGACGAAATGATCGATGCGTTCCTAAACGAAGCTCTTCTGAAAACTAAAGATGATCGAGAGCGTGAGATGGCCATATTTGAAAAGGTTAAATGCCGGCGACTGGATGAAAGGGCTGAAACATTCCCGCTAGATCAAAGTGCCTCCGCTGCAAATAAAAACAGGTTCAAGACGAGGAAGAGGTTCGCCAAAGCCATATTGATGGGAATGAAGCTGCCACCCTCCGAAGGAAATATTCCTGGTGAATCAGAAGCACATCCTAGCTACTGCTTATATCATCAAAAGGTTTCTCACCCCACCGAAGAGTGCAATGCTTTTAAAAGATAGTGGCAAGGATATATTGCTCACCGGCAACATTTCAAGCAAATAAAACGCAAAACTCGTCGGGAGCAAAGAGATATGACCGAGAAGCATAAAAGAACTACCGGCAACTGTCGCATGGTCAACGCCGGGGGATCGCAAGTTCTCACATTTGGGAGCGACTCTGACAAAGAAATGACTCTTGGCCCTCTCTTTAAAGAGTCCACCTTGGGAAAAGAGAAAGAACCGAGGACCTGTGAAAATATTCAGCTGCGCAACCGTACGCTGCCCGAAAAGAATCTTGGGCCCTCGAACAGCGGGTCAAATAGAAAAGATAAGGGGAAAGAAAAAGTCTCTGAAGATATCATCCTTGATGACCAAGCCGTCGAAAAGCTGACAGCCAAGGACCCGCCAAAGAAAAGTAAGGTGGACTACAACGTTCTGGCACACTTGAGGAAGATACCCTCGCAGCTCAGTATTCTCGACGCCCTTCTTCTATCCAAAGAGGCGAGAGATTCTTTAATAAAGGCACTGCAAGAGCCCGAACAATTCCAAGCTTTCCTCGTCGAAGAAAAGATGAAGAACGAGCTGGAAGAAGTACACACAGCCGACATCACCTTTGGCGACGAAGACCTCCTCCTCGGGACGTGCGAACACAACCGTCCCCTATATGTCTCCGGATACAGTCATGACATCAAGATAGGTAAAATCCTGGTCGACAATGGATCCTTTGTCAATCTCCTTAAAGTACGGGTGTTAAAGGAAATCTGCATGAGCGTTCAACACCTCGCTCATGATAAGATCACCATCTCCGGATTCGACTCTCAGTCATCATGGACGCTCGGGTCTGTGATATTGACATTACACTTTGGGCTGCTCGTCACGGACATTAAGTTTCACGTCATTGACGCCAAGACATGCTATAACGCTCTGCTCGGCCGGCCTTGGTTACATGAGTGCAATATCATCCCCTCTACACAACATCAGTGTATGAAATATTTCAAGGATGGTCTCGAGTATACTGTGACAGAAGAGCTAATCCCATTCTCCGTGAATGAAGTCCGCAAATACGAAGATGCAAAATACTTCTTATCGGATTTTGAGGACACGGAAAGATGTCAAAAACCGAAGAACAAAGCTATCACCACTATTCCGGTGTTCGGGAGTGATACCGAAGAGGAAGAAGAGATAGTTTACTCGGGTCCGCCCCAGTGCAACAAGCCGGGACCGTCTGCCCCTATGATCTTCGGTAGCAATTCGGAAGATGAGGTCAATGTCGTATTCTCTGCTAAGCCACCAATACAAACCTTCACTGATGAAGACCAAAGTTTGCAAGTTGCCATGGTTCCGCCCAAGCATCTCAAAGAGCTAGACGCGCTTGATACCTACAGTGTGGAAGAGCTGCAGACATTCTATGTCCCTCGCACGCAAAAAGGCAAAAAGGAAATCCTATTCTACCGATTCGGGGAAACCAAAGGGGAGAAAGAAATCTGGCACAGCGCGGATTCTAAACTCGACAGGCTCTAGCCCATCCGTTTGCCCAGATATTATACGAACGGACTAAAAAGGCTGTTAAGGCGCCAAGGCGTACCCCTTAAGCAGACCGCTCGAAAAGGTAAGTTCTATGAAAGGATCTGAAACATCCCCGAAACTCAGTGAAAGTTGCCTAACGGGAGAATGGAAACGACCGGGCTTGGGTTTGTTCAATCCAAGAAACGGGAGCTACTCCGCGACTGCTACGTCATACATGACTTTGATAAAGAGGGAGATGCTCTATGGGAAGATGCTAACCCTGAATCAGAAAGAGCTCCCGCCGTGAAAATGCCCAGTCCGTCGTTCGAAGAACAAATGGACAAGCTTATAAGGGAAGCATGTCAAAAGGTTCGAAGACCATAATCGTGAAATGGACATCTACGAGAAAGACAAGACGCAATGCCTCCTTCAACAGGCTGTGAAAAATGAAAATGCTCCTCCTTGCCAAACCGTTGTACAAAAGGCCCGACGCAGAGGCAGAAACAAACCAAAGAGCGGGAAAGGCGTTAGACAACGACAAAGCGGGTCCAAGAAGCCACGTGATCAGGAATCGAGCGGCCATGATTCATCTCTTGTAAAGAAGATGGGGCGAGCATACTCTTTTGCCTAAGACAAGACAAAGAAGATACTTGATCTTGCCATAAAATATCAAATGATTATCCTCCCGGAGTCTAAGCACCCTGAGCAAGCAGGCGAAGTCTCTCACCCGGACTATTGCTCCTACCACAGGGCAATAAGACATCCTCTCCAAGACTGCTTCACATTTAAAGACTGGGTAGAAGACCAGTACCAGCAAGGCAGGTTCGCTCTATCTAGCAGCTGGAGGGTAACCCCGCCGCAGAAGCATGAACCTAAGGCCGCGAGAGTAGAACCAGATCAACATCGGTCTTGGAAGCGAGCTCGTAACTATCACGTGATAAC
The DNA here is from genome assembly GCA_030015575.1 of Agapanthus africanus. Lineage (NCBI taxonomy): Eukaryota > Viridiplantae > Streptophyta > Magnoliopsida > Asparagales > Amaryllidaceae > Agapanthus > Agapanthus africanus. Next base: position 163,358,065 of record JASDDO010000019.1, read on the forward strand.
GCTGTCAGAAGAAGAGCCCGAGAACATGGATGAACTCCCCTGGTGCTTCGAAAACGATGATGACGAGGTAATCTCAAAATTTCCACCGGCACCGAAAGAGCTGGAGGATGGAATACATACTACTGCAAATAACCTCAAGAAAATTGACTTGGGGACGACAAGTGACCCGCGGCCGATGTTCGTCAGTGAGCTGTTGTCTGAAGAAAGGGTGGCTACGCTAAAGGACGTGCTTATGCAGCATAAAGATTGCTTTGCATGGAACTATTCCGAGATGCCAGGATTAGATCCAGAGATTGCTGTGCACAAATTAGCGATATCTTCGGACGTCAAGCCGATCAAACAAGTGCCGAGAAGAATGCGGCTCGAGCTTGAGATGAGCATCAACGCTGAGGTCAAGAAGCTAATCGACTCTGGCTTCATCCAAGAGGTTCAATATCCTGACTGGATCGCCAACATCGTCCCGGTGATGAAGAAAAATGAGACGGTGCGCATCGCGTAGACTTTCGGGATCTCAATAAAGCCTGCCCGAAGGATGACTTCCCAATACCGGTCACCAAACTGATGATAGACAATACGTCCACTCATGAGGTTTTCTCCTTCATGGACGGCTCATCAGGATACAATTAGATAAAAATGCATCATGAGGACCATAAACATACCGCTTTTCGGACCCCTTTGGGCATATTCTGCTACAAGGTGATGCCTTTCGGTCTAAAGAACGCCGACGCCACCTATCAGAGGGCCATGATGAAGATCTTCGATGACCTCATACATGAAATCGTCGAATGCTATATCGACGACCTCGTAGTAAAAAGCAAATCATACAAGGAACATTTAGAGCATCTGAAGGTCGTATTTCAACGCCTTCGGAAATACAACCTGAAGATGAACCCTCTCAAATGCGCGTTTGGAGTTTCCTCGGGCAAATTCCTTGGATTCATCGTCCGACACCGAGGCATCGAAATAGATCCGTCGAAGATCAAGACGATCATGGAAATGCCTCCGCCAAGGACTCTTAAGCAACTGCGGTCTCTCCAAGGGAAGCTCGCGTATATCCGGCGATTTATAGCCAACCTCTCAGGCAAGTGCCGTCCTTACAGTCACCTGATGAAAAAGGGAACCCCGTTCGTCTGGGATCACAAATGCTAAAGCGCACTGGACGAAATCAAGCAGTACCTGCAGAATCCGCCAGTGCTGGCCGCTCCGGTCAAGGGAAAACCTCTCGTCCTGTACACAACAGCCCTCGAAGGTTCGCTAGGTGCATTATGGGCACAAGAGAACGACCAAAAAAAAGAGAGAGCCCTCTACTACTTGAGTCGAGTTCTACTGGGGGTAGAAAGCAATTACTCTCCCATTGAAAAACACCGTCTGGCGTTGATCTTCGCAATAACGAAGCTCAGACACTATGCGTTGGCACATGAGGTCTATCTCATATCAAAGGTGGATCCTCTCAAATACTTGATGTTGAAGGCCATATTAACAGGGCAGCTTGCTAAATGGGCCCTGCTTTTGATGGAATTCTCGATAACATATCGACCTCTTAAGGCAGTGAAAGGCCAGGCCATCCCCGACTTCCTCGCTGAGCATCCGATACCGGTCGATTCCCCTTTGAATTGCGAACTGCCAGACGAACATGTGTTTAACACGATCGACGGGGGTGATACACGGTGGGAACTCTACTTCGATGGATTATCTTCCATAAAGAAGCGCAAACAAAGCACCCCCATAATCAAATCAGGGGTAGGCCTCATCTTCGTGACTCCACAAGGAGGGATAATGCGCTTCGCCTTCTTCTTAACAGAGCCGAGGACGAACAATGAAGCCGCGTATGAAGCATTGATAGCAGGTCTCGAGATCGCCATTGACATAGGAATTGAAAACCTCCTCATATACGGAGACTCCCAACTGATCGTCGGTCAAGTAAACGGCGACTATCAAACGTGCAAACCGAAGCTGGTAAAGTACGACGAGAGAGTATAGCGACTACTGACTCAAATTCCCTCCTATACCCTGGAAAGCATACCGTGTACGGAAAATAGCAAGGCAGATGCATTAGCCAAACTCGCTAAAGAACTGGCCGACGAGAACCTCGATGACGTGAGGATCGTTGTGCAAAGCCGTCGGGTTCTCGCACCGGCAGAAACATATCCGGAGTCGTATGAAGAAAAAAGAACGACCGAGCAAACGGCCTTACAAATAAGAGACCAAGAAAAGGCTGAGGATTGGAGGGAAGTCTTTATAGACTACTTCAAATCCCGTCGAACACCTAAAGATGCGTCCTCAAGACATCAGCTTATGAAACGAGCTCTGTCTTTCACCTTCGTTAATGATACTCTGTATAAGAGATCATTCGATTCTTTGTGGCTAAGATGCCTGGGACGTGAAGAGGCAAGGAGAGTCGTCCAAGAAACTCACGACGGACTCTGCGGTTCTCACCAAGCCGGCCCAAAGATGAAGTTGAAGATCAAAAGGATGGGCTATTATTGGCTCACAATGATCCAGGATTGCCTCGAATACGCGAAGCAGTGTCACTCGTGCCAGATTCACGGAGACTTTATCCATCAGCATCCAAATCCACTACATCAATAGTAGCTAGCTGGCCGTTCGAAATGTGGGGAACCGACATAATCGGGCCAATCGAACCAGCATCGTCCAGAGGACATCGATTCATTTTGGCGACAACTGATTACTTCTCCAAATGGGCAGAAGCAGTACCACTGAGGGAAGTGAAGACGGAGAATATCCTCCATTTCTTCAAGACACACGTTATTTATCGGTTTGGAACTCCCCGGCGGATCATCTACGATAACGGGCCAGCCTACCGAAGCCACAAGATCAGCTGCTTCGCACAACAGTATAACATAGACTGGAGATACTCCTCAGTCTATAATCCCCGAGCTAATGGTTTAGCTGAGGCTTTCAACAAAACCTTGACGAAGATCGTAAAAAAGACGGTGTCGCGAAATAAGAAGGACTGGCATGAGAGACTGCATGAAGCTCTCTGGACGTATCGAACTACGTTCAAAACGGCCACTAACAAAACTCCGTACGCATTGGTATTCGGTACAGAGGCGGTACTCCCCCTCGAGATAGAGCTACCCTCTTTACGAATGGCAGCTCACTACGAGCTAACAGACGAAGAAAATGCCCACCTTCAGCTTGAGGAGCTCGATACCCTTGATGAAACCCGGCTCATGGCGCAGCAAAATTTGGAGGCTTATAAAGCAAAGATGACGGGGCTCATACGAAATATTGACTAGGCCGAGGACATTCCGCCAAGGCAAACTCGTGCTAGAGGTCAAAAGACCTATGATCCCCAATCGTGCCATACGGGGGAACATTCGAGCCGAACTATGAAGGCCCCGTATATCATAGACAAGGTTTACCAGGGTGGAGCCTACTTACTCATGGACATGCATGGCGAAAGGCTCTTCAGGCCAATAAATGGTCGCTTCCTGAAAAGTACTACGCTTGACAAGTCACGGCCTAGGGTCAATGATAGATGACGACGGACTATGATCTGCTCGCTATCTTCCTAAGCCCAAACTCTATAGGTAGTAGCCGGCGAACGGACCGAAACGTCCTTAACCTAACAGCGGACTGAAACGTTCTTAAATTAACAGCGGACCGAAAACGTCCTTAAACTAACGTCGGACCGAAACGTCCTTAAACTAACAGCGGACCGAAACGTCCTTAAACTAACGTCGGACCGAGACGTCCTTAAACTAACAACGGACCGAACGTCCTTAAACTAACGATGGACCACTATGTCCTAAAACTGGCTTTTGACCGAGACGTCGATAAACTATGGTGGATTTGCAGCGTCCCAAGAGCTGATACAAAACAAGAAGAATAAAAAAAATAAAATATAAAAAATAAAAACGGTATTTCCATAAGCAAAATGGGGCACGGATGAAACCCGACAGGGCTCCGTGAGTAAAAACAGCAGGGCTACCGATGAATTTTGTGAAAACCCAAAAGGGCGCAACCTCGTTAGAATAAAAAACAGTATGTCCATAAGAAAAAAGGGCACGGATGAAAACCCGAAATGGCTCCGTGAGTAAAAACAGCAGGGCTACCGCCGAGTTTTGTGAAAACCCGAAAGGGCGCAATCTCGTTAAAAGACACTTGCAAAGTCCTCTCGACTTTGTAAGGAGAAACCACCTGCGTGAGATCCTTACGACTCACAAGGGAGCAGCACACTTAGGAATCCCCACGATTCCTTAGGAGAAATTACACTTGCGAGATCCTCACGACTCGTAAGGAGAACCCTCTTATGAGACCCTCACGGCTCATTAGATTCAAAAGTCTTAAGCTACAGGGATCTGAACCTGTTCTTAAGCAACCACGACAACCTCCAACACTGCCCTACAAGCGTCTCAATATTGACCCTTGTATACAATCCACGGGCGTGAATAAACATTTCCCTAACAAAGTCCCATCCGCGATTAGGGATATGCCTGCGTGGTGAACAACCCTTGTAAGTCCTTTCGACTTATAAGAAGAAAACACTCTTGTAAGATCCTTACGACTTATAAGAGAACATGCACTTAGGAATCCTCACGATTCTTAAGGAGAAAACGGGCCTATGTGATCCTCACGACTCGTAGGGAGAAATACCTTTATGAGATCCTTATGGCTCATGAAGTCAAAAGCCTTAGTCGACAGGATCCTAACCCTGTTCGCTAAGCTACCTTTGTTCAACATCGACAGGGGCAAATGATGATTCGCTCCTAGCAATATCCCAGTTATAGCGGTGCTGATTCCGAAATCGGTGTCTAACTCCAAGCTTACAGCAAAGAAGCTAGCGAGCCACACATGCATATGAAATAGCCGAAATGATGGGGCAACTTGCAACGAAATCAGCAAGTAAAAATGTATGCATGCAAAATAGCCGAAATGATTGGGCACCGCGAAAAATAGCCGAAATGATTGGGCAATCGCGACATTCACGATATAAAAGCTGAAATGATAAAGCATCACGGAAAGAAATAAAATTAAATGAAATTTATGCCTTACAGGTGATATCACATCAATCCCTGTATACAATCCAGGGGCGCAAACAAAGAAGGAATTACACCTTCCCTTCCCAGGCTCCATCAGAAGACGAAGCCAAATCTCGACGGTTCAGGGATTAGCCTAGAGATCATCAACAACGTTCCTCCCTATTCCAGCAGGATTCAAACGCTGCAATCAACCATGGAGCTACGGCAAAGCCCCTACTCCAAATCTCGATGGTTCACAGACAACCTGAAGACCACTTCGATATTCGTCTGATTACAATAGACGCAAAGTCATCCAAATGACCCCGTTCGGAAATACGTCATCAACATGACCCCGCTCGGAAATACGTCATCCACATGACCCCGCTCGGAAATACGTCATCAACATGACCCCGTTCGGAAATACGTCATCAACATGACCCCGTTCGGAAATACGTTATCCACATGACCCCGTCGCGGAAATACGTCATCCACATGACCCCATCTCGGAAACACGTCATCCAAATGACCCCGTCGTGGAAATACGTCATCCACATGACCCCGTCGTGGAAATACGTCATCCACATGACCCCGTCTCGGAAATACGTCATCAACATGACCCCGTCTCGGAAATACGTCATCTAAATGACCCTGTCACGGAATTACGTCATCCACATGACCCCGTCTCGGAAATACGTCATCCACATGACCCCGTCGCAGAAACGCATCATCCACATGATCCCGTTTCGGAAATACGTTATCCACATGACCCCGTCGTGGAAATACGTCATCCACATGACCCCGTCGTGGAAACACATCATCCACATGACCTCGTCTCGGAAACACGTCATCCAAATGTCCCCGTCGCGGAAATACGTCATCCACATGACCCTGTCGCGGAAACACGTCATCCACATGACCCCGTCTCGGAAACACGTCATCCAAATGACCCCGTCGCGGAAATACGTCATCCACATGACCCCGTTCGGAAATACGTCATCAACATGACCCCGTTCGGAAATACGTCATCCACATGACCCCGCTCGGAAATACGTCATCAACATGACCCCGTTCGGAAATACATCATCCACATGACCCCGCTCGGAAATACGTCATCCACATGACCTCGCTCGGAAATACGTCATCCAAATGACCCCGTCGCGGAATTACGTCATCCACATGACCCTGTCTCGGAAATACGTCATCCACATGACCCCGTCGCTGAAACACGTCATCCAAATGACTCCGTCGTGGAAATACGTCATCAGCATGACCCCATTCGGAAATACGTCATCCACATGACCCCGTTCAGAAATACGTCATCAACATGACCCCGTCTCGGAAATACATCGTCCACATGACCCCGTCTCGGAAATACGTCGTCAACATGACCCCGTCTCGGAAATACGTCGTCAACATGACCCTGTTTCGGAAATACGTCATCTATATGTCAATCCCACTAAACATTTACGGGTCCTCTCGATTCGTAAGGAAGAAAACTCTCTTATAAGATCCTTACGACTTATAAGGGAAAGCACACTTAGGAACCCTCACGATTCCTAAGGAGAAAATACACCTACGAGATCCTCACGACTCGTAGGGAGAAAGATCTTTATGAGACCCTCACGACTCATAAAATTGAAAAGTCTTAGGTGACAGATCCTAACCCTGTTTCCTAAGCCATCACCACCCTACAAAGAGTCCAAGATGGACGGCTATATACTATCTACAGGCCACACTTGCTAAAATCACATGGCAACAACACATCAAGGAGAAGAAAGCAATAGTAGAACAAAAAATGTGTATCTTTTATTCATGGATTCAATTGAGTACAAGGCAAATCATATAAAAGAATAAAAATGGATACATGTTATTCAAAGATTACAAGTGTTCAATCCATACAAAAACATCTACTGGGAGGGAGGCGTCTTCAATAAATCAGCTAGCTGCTCGCGCACTCCTCTCAACTCCTTCTCGCGATCAGCCGCCGCGGCCAGTTCTTCTTCAATTTGGGCCCGTTGCTGCAGACAGGATGAAAGTTTCTGATTAATTTCCTGCTGAGCAGCCTCCTGACTCTGAGCAACCTGCTCACTAAGATCAAGCTTCTTCCTCAACACCAGCCCATCAGAGATACATCGTTGAAGGTTTTCAAAGATGGAGTTCAGCTGTGCAGCATTTGCTGCAACCTCAGCGCGCAGTTGAACAGATTTAGCGGAAGTCGCCTCACGTTCCTTTCGCTTAAAGGTTGCCTCTCGTTCGAAATGGCGAAGGAACGGAACGCTCTGCTCAACCCATGCGGCCCGCTGGGAGTTCAAAGCCTGAGTCTCAGGGGCAGGACGCATAAGCTTAAGCTCGTGCAGGCAAGCCTCAATCTTCCGGCAGCAGTTAACCCAAGACTCGAAAATGCTTTCATTATGGAAGTTCATAAGCGTCGCCAATATTAGATTAACCTCTGCAGCAAAGTCCGCATCAAATGTGGGAGTCTCCACGTCAAGCTCCTCAATATAGTCGCTTAACATGCGCAGACTATTTGCGGCACCCTTCGAGGATGGACGTCTGGAAAAGGGTCCGGTCGGCATTATGACGCGAGACTCAAACGAGGGATGGAGTCGATGTGACCACTGCAAAACAGATCACAATCAGATCACGACTCGAGAAATAAAAAAACACACAAATAGAGTCTACTATACCGGCTGCAACAGGAGGCAGAGCTGGGAGTACTGGTAGTGCAACGATAGCCGCGTCCCCGCCTTCGATTGGAAGGGCTACAAGCAATACAAAGAGGGATTAGCAATAGTATGACTGCCCGTTAAAGAGAGGACGTCGTTTAGAAAAGACACTCACCGACACCACCTGGCGGACTAATCTCTGACAGGAAGGAGAAGTGTGGATGCAGCACCTGGTACAGGTGGTCAAAAAGGACTCCTGCAAAGACGCAGTAATACAATGTCAGTGCATAAATCATACAGCCTAGAAGTAAGACTGATGGGTCACAAATCCGTACCTTCCAACGTCTGAGACGGTGCGAAAGAAGGTAAAGGAGGAGTCACCGTCAAAACGGTAACTGATGGCGTTGCCTCGGGTAGCGCGACCTCAGCGCTCGCCACACCTGCATTAGAAACAAGATAAATACTGTCAGGAAAGATTGAAAAGGATTGCAGAATAAAAAGAAAAGCAATGACCCAAAATCTACCTGATGAGTCGCCAGTCAGAACCGCGAAGAGGGCGCCACTTGATACAGCGATGGCTTTTCCCTCCTCCATCGGGATGGTCTCACCTCCCATCACCTCATCCCCTGACTCTACAAAAGCCATCATAACGCTTGCGATGCCAGGAGATGGCCTAGAGCCATAGGCGGGAAGAGCGATGATTGGGGCGGTGCCCGACTCTTGAGAGGGAGCGGCCACCTCGAGCTCAGCATTTATGGCTATCTCACCCATAGCCACCTCAGGCTCGGCGATGGTGGTCATCTCACCTACTGCCATTTCATGCTCGGCGATCGTGACTGTCTCATCCACCACTACCTTGAGCTCGGCGATCCCAGCAATCTCGCTTACCGCTGTCTCGGGTTCGACAATCACGGCTACCTCTTCTACCGCAAACACAGGTTCAGCGGTCGCCGCCGCTTCTTCGGTAGGACTCGGCCCTGCAAGATAAGATATGTGAGAACTGGTAACTTAAAACTTTGACAACGGAACCCCATATCACATTACCCTGAGTAGGTCTTCTGTTTGCTTCCCAAGCCGCACGTGCTGCCCGTCTGTAGGCAGTGGACAAGGCAGCCGGAGATTCCTCTGAGGGAGTAGGGGCAGGGGTAGCGGTGCTCGAACCCGCACCCGTGGCTAAGGCAGCACTATGCTCCCTTGCTGCATGCATTCTGCGCTTCCTTTCTGCCTGGGCTGTGAGAGCCGATCTTCTCAAGGCCTCCGTTAATGAGACGTCATCATCCACGCCGGGAGCTACCCATGGAACCGGTACGGCGTCCGTCATCGGTTGCTTGAATAAAGCCCTTTTTGGCAATCCTGAGGAGGCCGGGACTTCGATAGCTGGCCTTGAAAGCATCTGATTAGTAGGGATTTTAAGATCAAAAATATTTTTACCGCAATCAAGAATGACGTCGCATGAAGCTAGCCGGTGAATACGGGTCGGTCCACAGGGATGTGTAATTTTCCTAAGTGTTATTACGAGTTGATTCCAATGGTTGTTTGGTTTTGTTTTAATTGAATCTAAAACTAAGTTATATGAGGATAAAGAAACTTGCTAGGGTTAGGTCAAAGGTGGGGTTTGGTAAGATTTGATGACACACCTCTTTCAATGCCCTAAATGAGATCTTTTAGAAGTTATAGCAACTATTAGAAAAAGGGATTAGGATGATTGGGAAGAAACGAAGTTTCTTCCTCTAGATCCTTGTCCGTCCTTTTCTAATATTTGCTTTAACCTTCATGGAAGACATGCATGTCCGGTCCTTTATACTACGGTTTCACCGTTACCTCGTGGGTAGGGTGCCGTAGGGAGCGGATCATGCATGCATGCATGAAGTTCTAGTTATTAAAAATAATCGGGCATGAAAGAGATGAGAGATCTTCATCTCTCATTCCCTCCCTTATTCCTAACCCTAACAAGCGAGGAAATTACTCGCTCATTAGGGGATTTATTAACAACATCAATTTAAGGTTCACTATTAAATCTATTGGATTAATTTCCTACTGCAGTTTTAAGAGATTCTATACTAGAATTAACTAAGGCAAAGGAATGATTTATCTAAGGCAAGAATTAAATTATAGAGCTAGGGCAAAGAATGAATTGTAAACTAGGGCAGAAAAATTAAATTACTTACAAGAAATGATGCTCTTCCAATTCCAATTGAATTTGAATTTTATTTCTTGAAAAGATGCATCCCCATTACAGTATTTTGATTATATATTTATAAGAAAATAGGAAAACTAGGGTTACAAATTCTCGCGCATGTGCTATTACAGATATGCCCACGAAAAATCCCAACCTACTCACCGACGCACCGTCAGAAGAAATTTGCACCGACACGTGCGTCAGATGGCCGCAGAACCGCGGCAAATGTGGGGGTAGGGCCGAGGTTCCGCGGCCCTTTAGTGAGATCATTTGATCGATTTTTGTGGGCTTGACCTTGATGCTTTGGGCTTTCTATTTCTATAGTTCTTTTCTTCATTTGGCTTCTGTGTTTTCTCCAGATCTTTCAGTGAAACTTGTAGTGGTCTTGTAACTGTTTCCTTTGACATTTCGGACCATGCGTTGCCTTGTATAATTGTGAATTGTTCTTTGTCTAGGCTTGACTAGGATCCTTCTACTTGTTGGTCAAAAGTCCCTCTTTTGTATCATCTTTTGCCATTTTCACTGTTTTCGCACCAGGAACCTGTATCCTGTAATATGTAACAGACATGCGTCAAAAGCACCTGTTTATTTATAAAACGAATAAGAATGGGGAATGTAAAATGCAATATTATGATCTGAACAAATACCCCCAAACTTATCTTTTGCTCGTCCTCGAGCAAACTTATTATTTTATTCTCGATAAAACCTAACCGCACTTTCGCAGGGAAACGCGATTGCACTGAGCACGTGCAACAAGCCGTTAAACCTCTAGGTGTCCCTAGTAGGAGGAGTGTTGTCTCCTGAGGGTTTTCAGCGGATACTACCCACAAAATCCTATCAACTCGGCCCATCGACTTTTGTTCTCCAATTAGGTTTTCTAACAATCGTTGACTCGTAAATTGTGCACCCATATCCTTCACGCTTCCTCATCATTTAACTTAAGATTATATATGTTCTATAGAATTACTTAGCTTTTAGCATTTCCCAAGTTTTCTTTCTAAGGTTCCATCTCCGCTTAGGAATTTTTCTATCAACTCTACTAAAGATACAAGTTCTATTCTTCATTCCTTTCTCTTATCTCAACTCTAATCATATATCCCCACGTGTGTGTATAAATCACCCCTACACTTGGAAATTCAAATCAAGCAATCATACTCTTGTCCGTTGTCCAAAGCACTAATTAACTGGTGAATTCACATCCTTCATGCGACTGTTAATACTTCTTGAGGTACCAACAACCGATTACAAGATATGTTTGCACTTTAAAGCGTAATTCCTAGTCTTGCAACACCCAAGGCTTTTAGCAGTGACTCCCAAACCAGTTGGTCTAAGGCACTAGGTGATGAAGCACCCTCGCTAAATATTTCTTCTATTTTTGCAGCCTTAAGTAATCACAAAGACCAGTGTTCATTTTTTTCTTTATTCACATTTTTTTATTTTCTTCGTACTAAGGATTTTAGACAAGAGCATTTCAAGGTCTCTTCTACTATTCCAAGTTTCATGGTGCGTGATTGTGCAATTTGTAGGGTATACAATTTCAGAATATAGACTTAAGCTAGGAATTATTTTTCAAACTTATATTCTAATAAGAATATCAATATTTTTCCTTTATTTCAACTTAGCCCAAAAAGTGAACTCAAAATTTGCCTAGTTCTAAATAAACTACAAAGACATATACTTTCTACCGTTAATCTTTAAAGAAGGTTATTTTTAGGGTTTTTTAATTTACTAGGTCTAAGATCTAGTTGTTCCTAACCAGTTAACCTATCTGTCAAACTCAAGTTAAATATGGTCAAAATTGAATACAATAATTTTTATAATTTTTGAAATTTTCAATTTTTTATGGGTTTTCAAAATAAATATGCAAATGCAAAAGATATACATATGAATGCGAAGGAAGAAGACGTACCGAGCATACCCCCAAACTTGAACTGGACAGTGTCCTCACTGTCATGCTACACCAAGTGGGTCAAAATGTAGGCACTCCGCTGTTTATTTATTTATAAATTTTTTTTTATTTTATTGTTAAAAGAAAAACAAAAATATATACAGAAAGGCCCCCCCAAACTTCAGTGAAACAAAGTTAGACATTACTGCCAGACTTTGCACAGACCAAACATCAACACCAACCAGTCGAAAAATTTATCTGTAAAGAGTGTCGGTTGGTGGAAGAACATGTCGTACCGATCCAATAAGACTTGGGGAAGATAGAAGTGGTGGTGGGGCAAGTATGGAAGTGAATAGATATGATGTGGTGATGAATCAAAATGAGAATGGGAATGATCAGCAGTCAGTGGAATGCTGGCATTCTCATAGCTTATTAAAAGAAATTGGGGCGGTTCAACTTCTAAAGAAGGAGGTTGACTCACCACAATATCCCCAAAATATTTCTGTGGGTCCTTTATTGACTTGGCATCATCCATCAATTGCATATGATATTCAATTATGAGGGAACTAATCTCCTCGATGTCCGTCATAGTCCAACCGAAAACTTGCCGCCTATCTTGTAAGACCTTTAAAATAGCGTTCTCTTGCTCGAAGGCTAGAGAGGCTGATATTATAATGTGAAAGGTCTCATTCTCACCTATGTAAACATATTTAAGGTGAGATGGCAAGGACATGAGTTCGAGTTTCGGAGGCGAAAGAATCATTGCGGAATCTACCTCGAACTCAAAGGACTCTAGCACAGGTTCGAAATCACTGCAAACAACCGATTCGGATGGTTCAACTAACTCATCCAAAAAGTCAAAAGACTCATATTCGGGCTGTGAGTCTTCATCATCCGAAAAAGTGAAACATTCATAATCAATATCGGTTGTGTCAACTGTGGTAGGCTTAAGGAGGGACGCACTAGTGGCGTCAAAACTGTTCTCATCAAACAAGAAACTTTCAAACTCGCAGTCCTCCTGAGTGATTTCATGAATAGAGCAAACTTCTCGTGTACTAGTATTAGGCACGGGGGGCAGACTTCCTAACCTGTAAATATTGAACTCACTAGACGTCTTCCCGAAGGATAGAGTCATGGAGCCATTGCGACAGTTTATTACGGCGTTGGAAGTGGCCAAAAATGGTCGACCGAGGATCACCGGAATTTGGTTCCGTGAGTTAGCAACAGGCTGTGTGTCCATAACAATAAAATCAACTGGGAATATGAACTCCCCAACTTTGATCAACACATCCTCTAGCTCACCCATTGGATGGGTGATTGATCGATCAGCCATTTGGAGAGTACAGTGAGTGGGCTTAAGCTCTCCAATGCCTAATTGCTCGTACACAGAATAAGGTAGCAAATTGACACTAGCACCAAGATCTAGTAGTGCTTTATTGATGTTCTTGTCCCCAATTGTAATCGAAATAGTAGGACAACCGGGGTCCTTTTGCTTTTGGGGTAAAGAATTGACAAGAGCATCGCTAATAGCACTAGCCACAAAAACTTTCTTTGGTAGTTGTGACTTCCTCTTTTTGGTGCATAAGTCCTTTAAGATTTTTGCATATGAAGGAACTTGTTGGATCGCATCCAAAAGAGGGATATTTATGCTAACCCGTTTGAACAGCTCAACAATCTTCTCCATTTGTGGAGTTGGTCTATTAGATCTCAACCGGTTTGGAAAAGGAGTATTTTGAAATGTTGTTGAGTCCAATTTTTGGGATCAGATTGTTGAGTTGGAACGGAACCCCGTGTAGATGTGTTCATGTTGTGAGAAGTGGGTCCGTTCGAGCTAGAAGGATTAGAGCCTTGAGAATGATGGAGAGCAGGCTCTAACAAAGAAGAAGAAGGTGAAGAAGAACCACCGGCAGGGGTGTCATCGTGAATACCCACATTGTTTTGCAACAATTTTCCTGATCTCAACGTGGTCACAGCGTTTACGTTATGAGTTTGCTGTTGATGTGCAGCATGTGCGTGACCGGGATTGGGCAGTGGTTGAGATGGGAGCTTTCCTTTCTCTCGCTCACTCAATGCTGCATTGAGTTGTGCAATTTGTGCCTCAATAGATTTGATGCTTTGATCGTGTGAGGCACTGTTTTGCACCAAAGATTGAATAGAAGTCTCTAGTCTCGCTGTAGACTGTGTAGATTGCTTTAGGAACGCATCTAAACTTCTTTCGAGCGAGCTAATCTTGTCATTGTTAGGTTGAACAAAATTGTTTGGCGCGTAAGAATTATTAGGCACAAAATTGTTCACTTGATTAGGGTAAGGTTGCTGTTGGAAAGGTTGTTGAAATTGAGTTTGTGGGAGTGCTTGTTGTTGTTGTTGAGGAGGCCCTTGAAAATTGTTATTTTCTTGGAATTTTTGATTTTGGTTCCAAGCAAAATTTGGGTGACTCCTCCACCCCGGATTGTATGTCGAAGAGTATGGATCGTTTCTTTGTCGTTGCTGAAAGGCAGCATTGACTTGATCATGTCCTTGAGGAGATGCATTTTAAGGACACTTTTCGGTTAAGTGTGATGGAGCTTGATTGGTTCGAAAAAGTGTGTTTGTAGTTTAACCGCAATCAGAATGGTGTCGCGTATAGCTAGACCGAGATGAGTACGGGTCGTCCTCTGGAAAACGTGGAACCTTTTACTTTTACTTTAGATGTGTTGAGAAAGAGAGGAGGGATAAAGAATTTTATAGAATGGTTTCTAGATCTACGTTAAACAAGAATGTAAAATATAGATCTAGATTATTTTAAAGATATAATTAATATAATAAGAGGGCTTGTAGGGTTCGTTAGGATTTAGTAGTTATGGACGATTAATTAAAAGTTACCCTTTTTATCCATTAATAGATTTAGAACTAGAACGACGGTGATGCGTGTAGATTAGGGTTTCTGGAGGGAAAAGGAATCCCACTCTTAACCCTTATCTCGACACGGAACTCCGTTCATATCTAGCCTTTACCAAAACAATCATTAATCTAATCTCTAATCGCGGTCGGAACTAGCAAAGAATTGCTAGCGCGCCCGATTAGGATGTTAATGATTGTTTTGATAAAGTTCCTAAACTTTATAGGACTTAAAAAAGGTTTAGTTATTTTCATCGTCCATTAGCCTACCCTAATTCTACGAACCCTAACAAGCATAGAATTACTCGCGCATGTTGGGAGAAGAAGATGAAAAGACAGAGAGGGAAAACATAATGTAAAATGCAAAAGAATTAAATAAAATAACTATCTTTATTAATCAACTTGAACAATCTACACTTTGATTCCTTAGAAAATGATTACAAAGACTAGTTTGCTTCTCGATCTATTCCAAGGAGGTAGACGAACAGTTGATGATCAGCCTGGATGCGTGAGCCGTCTTGGACTTCGTGATCTCTTCGGCTTGATGAATTTTCCAAGAGGCTCTCGGTTCCTTTTTATAGTGCAAAGCCAGAATCTTTTGGTTGAAGACTTGGTAAAATTCAGCATAGATTCATGCCCCAAAATATATTCCTCTAACTCCCATATCTTGCCGCGGATCCGCGGCCAAAGGGGGGGTATGGTCGCGGATCCGCGGCCATTTGATCTCATCCCTCCATCATTTTTCTGTGGCTCTATCTTTGGGACATTTAGACTTCTCTGGAACCTTTGTATTTCAGAAATCTTCTCATGGTTGCTACCAGACTTGGTCTTCAAGTTTTGATTCTTAATTAGACAAGTCTTTTTCAACAACTTGATTTTCTTGATTCTAGTCTTTGAAAAATTCTGCACACTTGGAAATATTCTGCACAACAACTCAAATAAGATTTTGTAGACCTAGTTCTAGTAGAATTAGGTCAATGAATTTATTTGCATACATTTTTCTACCAAATACTAATTAAAATATATTAACACATGGAAAATAGTGTTTTTACACATAAATCCTCATATGTATAATATATTATAATAAAGTCATTTTTTAATATGAAAATGGTAGGAAAAATGTAATACAAATGTGCAGTTTTATCAACTGAACAAATACCCCCAAACTTATCTTTGATCGTCCCGAGCAAACTAGTTTATTTAAGAGAAGAAGAAAAAAAAAGAAAGGATAAAACTAAGCACACTTTCGTAGGCAAACACGATTGCACTGAGCACGTGCAACAAGCCGTTAAACCTCTAGGTGTCCCTAGTAGGAGTGTTGTCTCCTGAGGGTTTTCAGCGGATTACACCCACAAATTCCTATAACAAAAGAGAGATGGTGAAATTTACATATAAAGATAAGAAGCATAAAAGAAAGGCTTTGAAAAGAAGAGTTTCCAACTACACTAGCTTTTCAGTTGTTATGAGCCCTATCTTAATAGTCATGAAAAGATGTTAGAAATCACATTATCCCTCAATAAAACATCATCTTTATTCTTCATTCCTACCTTTCATCAAACATTGATCATATAACCCCACGTGTGTGTAAAGAACATCCCTACACTCGGAGAATTCAATTCAAGCTATCATACTCTTGTCCATCTACCTCAGTACTTTTTAACTTGATGAACACTTAGGTTTGCTCACACATTTTCATGCGACCGATAATACTTCTTGAGGTACTAACCGACCGATTACTCATGTGCTTGCTGATTAGGTGATAATATTTTCCTCTTCTTGCACCACCTAAGGCTTAGCAGTGACTCCCAGACCAGTTGGCCTTAGGGCACTAGGTGAAGAGGCACCCTCGCTATATTTTTTTATTGCTGCCTTGGCGATAACAATACCAGTGTTCATTTTTCTTTTCACCATTTTTATATTTTCTTCATTTTTTTTCATTTCATACTTTGGCTTTTAGACAAGAGCATTTCAAGGTATCCTCTACTATCCCGAGTTTCAAGACGTGTGTAAGTGCATATAGAAGGGTATCAATATTCAAATGTTTGGCTTCCAGAATAGAAACTATTTTTCAGAATTATTTTTATCCTCAGATTAGTGACTTCCTTCATCTTACTAATCCTTGGGACAACAGCTCATAACTACTTATTACTAGTTCGTTTAAGAAAACTTCTAATTTTCTTGGTTTTCTTAAACTATTTCTATCTTTTGGTTGTAATTTTTCACTTTCTACTCTTTTGTTAAATTTTTTTTTTGAAAATGTTGTGCTTATGCAAAGTATGATGCAAATTGATGTGTAAATTAGCACAAACCTCCCCCAAACCTGTTTACAGCAGTGTCCTCACTGATGTCATCCGTTAAGCTCAAAAACCTGTAGACTTGGGAGGAAATTATTAATGGGGGTAAGAATATATGAAAGTGAAAATCCTCCCCCAAACTTATTTTTGGCTCACAAATTTGAGGACAAAAGTTATGTTCAAGAGCCAAAAATATACCCCCCCTCAAACATGAGTTAGACAATACGAAGCATTTTAAGAGGGGGTGAGTCATTTGGTCATAGTAAGACTTTACAAAGACCAAAAGTTAACACCAACCATTCAAAGATTTTATCAGTATAGCGTATAGGTTGGTGGATGAATGTGTTGTATCGAGTCAAGAAAAAATGGGGAAGGGATAAGAGGTGGTCTGGAAAGGGTTTGAAATTAGAGAAAAGAAAGAATGAGGATGAATGTGAATGATTAGGAAGAAGGAATGGTGATGGTTCAACCTCTATAGGTGGAGATTGATCAATCACAAAATCCGTATTGTTTAAAAATTCAAGTTCGTCAGCAAAAAGTTCTTCAAAACTTTTATCAATGGTGTGATTGAACATTTTGCTGTCAAAGAGTTTTGTGCCAGAATTTATTCTACTTGATTCAAAAATTATTGAGATAGAGGACTCGTAAAACTCATCTACTTCATTTTCAAAAATATCCAAATCAAGTTGAATTTATGGTATTATTGAACTTGAATTAACGGATTGTGATTTATCAAAACTCACTGAAACTATAGGAACAGAAGAAGAACCGGAGAAAGTAGAAGGTGAAATGGGTAAACAAATTGGTATGTCGAGTGTTGCTAAACCAGATGTGGAAGATGGAGGCTGTATTTTGGTCTGATCTTCGGGTATACCATTATCCTCAACTGCAATACATATTTGGGGTTCGGGATGAATTAAAGGCTCAAGATGATGACCACAAGGAAGTGAAAGGATTTGATGAATTGGTGGGACAAAATCATCCAAAATTTCGGGTTCATCAATCAATATATCCCCAATGTCAATCACCTCATTCAAGTGAAGGTTAAAATTCTCAAACACCTTATCAAAAGTATGGTTTTCAATCAGTTTTGGTTCAAGAGTGGAGGTGTAGAGATCACAAGGGTTGGCTATGGTTTCACTTGAAATGGACCCTTCACAATCGGGTAAATCAAACACTACAAAGTCACACAACTTATCATACATTCTATCTTCAATTGATGAATCATTTGGTGTACTTGATGAATCTGTGAAACTAGAGTTGTGGATTTCAGTTTGGAAATGGAAGGTTTGATTAGGAAGGGTGTATAATTCTGTCTCTCTACCCAAATTCTCATTTTGTCCGATACTCGTATTATATACTGAAAAATTTTGAGCTGGTTCGGAACTCGTTGCCCTTTCATATTTAGCCATGCTTTCCTTCCATTCCTCTCTAATGCGGTTCATCATCACTATACCTTCTTCTAATTTCCGCTCAAGACTAGACTTTGGTTGATAAGGGGTTTCGGTATAAGATTGAAATTCCTGTGGATAATTAAAACTTCCAAATGACTGATTAGAAGAAATGTCTAGAGAAGGTGGAAAAGTCGGATTGGATTGATAGGAATAGAATGGTTGCGAAAATTAGGTAGGAGTAGGATTATGATAAGAAGAATATTGATATGGGTTGGTCGGTTGGCTATCAAACTCTTCTTTGGAAAGTGGAGGTGATGGTTGATATTGGTCCGGGTTGAAACTTTGGCCTTTAGACCTAGCTATGTGCTCAACAATGGACATTCGTCTAGGGGCTTCCTCACTCTGGGTATCAACTGAAACAGGTGTAGGATTAGGATACGGTTGATAAGACCTAGACTGAGGTGGCCAACTGTTTCTTCCTGCTTGTTCTATATGATCTCTTAAGGATATGGAAGAGCCGGATGGTATACCGAAGGGATTACGAAAACAAGATATATCTGGTTGTGTACAGCAAAGCTCGGCAAGTGTTCTTCTGTTTAGGTCACCCATTATAAGAAGAGAAGAAGGGGGAAGGGGAGAAAATAATTGGTTTGTTTTGAAAAATGACGGATTTAGACAAATCACACAAAAATGCACAAACAACCCTAGAACTAAGGTTACCTAGGTCCAGTCTCTAGACCGCTCCTAGACTTCCAAAGGACAAGCCACAGGATCAATCCTCTACCGCCTCCGTACTACCCTTTTAGCCAGGTAAGTGCCAGGTAAGTGGGAAGGAACCACAGTAGTGGGCCTAATTAAAAACCACTAGCCTTTGACACACTTGCCTAGGCACTACAAAAGTAATGCGGATAAGCGATAGATTACCCACGACCTTCCTCTGTCCTTATTGAGCGTGACAGTCCTTAGAGTCTTATCTAGATATTTTTTAAATTAATGTAGGGTTGATGCAGATGCTCAGTTTGTGATTTGTGGGGCTTAGGAAGGGTGATGAAATCCCCACCTAATCTGGATTTGGTCTTGCCCCTTAAAAATCCGTATTAAAATATGCAAAAACAAACCACAAAATAAAACTTTGCATAAAGATTTTTGAGCGGCAATATTTTGCAAAGAATTCTGCAGAAAATAGATTTTATTGGATTTGAGAGGAGAGAGAAGGAGTTAAGAAAGATACCAGAGAAGTGTGAAACTCTAGATCTCCTGTTTCCTCAAGTCCGTGACTCCAGATTCCCTCGCAAAATTCACACACAAATCGTTAAATATGCAATTTGCTGTTTTGTTTTAATAATGATATGAATCGTCTAAGAATTCAACACAAATAGCAAAAATAAAAAATTACGCACGTCTCCCCGGCAACGGCGCCATTTGATTAGTTCGAAAAAGTGTGTTTGTAGTTTAACCGCAATCAGAACGGTGTCGCGTATAGCTAGACCGAGATGAGTACGGGTCGTCCTCTGGAAAACGTGAAACCTTTTACTTTTACTTTAGATGTGTTGAGAAAGAGAGGAGGGATAAAATTTTTTATAAATGGTTTCTAGATCTACGTTAAACAAGAATGTAAAATATAGATCTAGATTATTTTAAAGATGTAATTAATATAATAAGAGGGCTTCTAGGGTTCGTTAGGATTTAGTAGTTATGGACGATTAATTAAAAGTTACCCTTTTTATCCATTAATAGATTTAGAACTAGAACGACGGTGATGCGTGTAGATTAGGGTTTCTGGAGGGAAAAGGAATCCCACTCTTAACCCTTATCTAGACACGGAACTCCGTTCATATCTAGCCTTTACCAAAACAATCATTAATCTAATCTCTAATCGCGGTCGGAACTAGCAAAGAATTGCTAGCGCGCCCGATTAGGATGTTAATGATTGTTTTGATAAAGTTCCTAAACTTTATAGGACTTAAAAAGGTTTAGTTATTTTCATCGTCCATTAGCCTACCCTAATCCTACGAACCCTAACAAGCGGAGAATTACTCGTGCATGTTGGGAGAAGAAGATGAAAAGACAGAGAGGGAAAACATAATGTAAAATGCAAAAGAATTAAATAAAATAACTATCTTTATTAATCAACTTGAACAATCTACACTTTGATTCCTTAGAAAATGATTACAAAGACTAGTTTGCTTCTCGATCTCTTCTAAGGAGGTAGACGAACAGTTGATGATCAGCCTGAATGCGTGAGCCGTCTTGGACTTCGTGATCTCTTCGGCTTGATGAATTTAACAAGAGGCTCTCGGTGCCTTTTTATAGTGCAAAGCCAGAATCTTTTGGTTGAAGACTTGGTAAAATTCAGCAGAGATTCATGCCCCAAAATATATTTCTCTAACTCCCATATCTTGCCGCGGATCCGCGGCCAAAGGGGGGGTATGGCCGCGGATCCGCGGCCATTTGATCTCATCCCTCCATCATTTTTCTGGGGCTCTATCTTTGGGACATTTGGACTTCTCTGGAACCTTTGTATTTCAGAAATCTTCTCATGGTTGCTGCCAGACTTGGTCTTCAAGTTTTGATTCTTAATTAGGCAAGTCTTCTTCAACAACTTGATTTGCTTGATTCTAGTCTTTGAAAAATTCTGCACACTTGGAAATATTCTGCACAACAACTCAAATAAGATTTTGTAGAACTAGTTCTACTAGGATTAGGTCAATGAATTTATTTGCATACATTTTTCTACCAAATACTAATTAAAATATATTAACACATGGAAAATAGTGTTTTTACACATGAACCCTCATATGTATAATATATTATAATAAAGTCCTTTTTTAATATGAAAATGGTAGGAAAAATGTAATACAGATGTGCAGTTTTATCAACTGAACAGAGCCGAACAACAAGCACACACAGTTCGTGAAGGCATAACAGGGGCAGGAGAAGGCGACGAGATTTTGGTCTCAAACGCTTCTAGCTTTTTCGTAAGAGCTGCCATCTCGGCCTTCATAGCAATTGACATCTCTACTTGATGGATGCCTGCCCTAGATTGACCACTAGAAGAAAATGATGTGGTCTTAGAGCTCTCCCACTGAATTGTTTGTTCACTAAGATCCTCAAGAAACTGCCATGCTTCCTCACTAGATTTGGAGAGAAAATGACCTTGACAGATGGTTTCTAGCAACTGCTTCGTTGCCGAGTTCAATCCCTCGTATAATGTTTGGCAAAATTGCCAACTTTCGATCCCATGATGAGGGCATTGAACGAGTAGGTCTTTAAATCTCTCAAAGCACTTCCAAAATGGTTCGGAAGGAAGCTGTGAAAATTGTATAATCTCATTGCGGATTCTAGCAGTTTTGTGATGAGGATAGAACTTTTTAAGAAAAGCTTTCACAAACTCGTCTCAATTTCTAATGGAATGTGATGCGGTGCTGTATAGCCACTTCTCGGCTAAGTTACATAAGGTGAAAGGAATGACCCTTAGCCTTATAGCGTCATCACTTAATTGGGTCGTTTTCATCATAGCGCAAACATTTTGGAATTTATTAATAAAAATATATGCATCTTCTGATTCCAAACCATGAAATTTTGGCAGCATATTGATGAAATATGGTTTTATTTCAAAATTGTCCCCATTTTCCGGTGGGGGTGAAAGACAGGTAGGTAAAGAAGTGCGGACAGGGTAGAAGAGGTCCTGGAGCGCGACTCGTGCGGGTGCTTCAACAGGCGGTTGATTCGGGTTATTCGCACCTAACGGAGGTGGAATCATTCCCGTCGGTAAGGTATCGTTGGGGTTGAATCCCGACATGCCTTCGGAGGAAGAATTTGAAGGTGGAGGTAAGGAAGTGGACGGAATTTCGACTTCGGTGTCGAAAGGTATGTCGGTCGGTATTAACGAAACACGGACTAATCGGGCGCTAGTGTCCCTAGTCCAAAGTGACATACACTAAAGGGTAG
Organism: Agapanthus africanus; assembly: GCA_030015575.1. Classification (NCBI taxonomy): domain Eukaryota; kingdom Viridiplantae; phylum Streptophyta; class Magnoliopsida; order Asparagales; family Amaryllidaceae; genus Agapanthus; species Agapanthus africanus. The sequence continues at coordinate 163,380,299 of JASDDO010000019.1, forward strand.
TGTAGTCAGAAAAAAAAAATGAAAGACGGAATGTGGAGGTAAGATAACGTCAATGAAAGGAAGTGGTGTAAGTGAGGTGCAAGTTTTCTTTAGCGACAAGTTGCAAGTTTTGAAAAGATTTTTCTTTTTTTATTATTTATGTTTGTGAGAGGTTTTCAAAGATGTTTTTGAAAAGAGACTTGAGACGCAAACGCGATCAACCACACATGCACAATCAGGCATGGATCTAGGGTCACCTAGGTCAGCTAGACAGCTCCTAACTAGGGCTAGAAATAGGACCTCAAACCGCCTCTTCACCGTCAATTGCGGCCAGGTAAGTGCCAGGTAAGTGGGAGGCTCCCCGCTACAAGTAGCGGTCCTAATTAAGTAACCACTTGCCTTGACACACTTGCCTAGACACCGCAAAGTCAGTTAGGATAAACGGTCGATGCCTATGTCTAGTCCTTTGTCCTATTGAGCTCGAAGTCCTTAGGGCTGAGTCTAATATTTTTTAATTAAGAGTGGTCAATGCAAAATGCTTTTAAGTGATTTCTGGGGTCCTGGGAAGGGTGATGAAATCCTCACCCAATCTGAGTTTGGTCAATAGCCCCTTAAAGTCCGATTAAAATATGCAAAACATTAAATTCACTTGCAATCAATTATTTTTAGCGCGGCGCAAAGAAACCTGCAGAAAGTCTCTTATTTAGAAGGGGGATGAAGATTTTTAGCGCAAAGAAATCCTGCAGAAAATTTCGCAAAAGATATATGGAGGTTGGCAGAGAGGAGTAAAAGATAACAAACCAACAAAATTTCAGGTGCTGATGTGGCCGTATCACCGCGGAACCGCGGTTTGGGAAGCACTTATGCCGCGGAAGGGCGGCGGAGTAGTGGGATCAGGGCTCTGTAAGAATTGTGCTATTCTGTTGTCGAGTTTGCCCTCTGTTTTGATGTACCCTTTTCTGTTTTGCCCTCTGTAAATTTCCAGATCCGAGATTCTTCGCTGTTCCTGCAAGATTCAAACAATAAAACCCTTCAAACAGATAAAAATGATAAATATTTTTGTACTTTTTATATTTTCAGATTTTTATGATTTTTAAAATTTATATCAACCCGAAATTACACAAAAGAAATTTTACGCCATCCCCGGCAACGGCGCCATTTGATTAGTAGGGATTTTAAGATCAAAAATATTTTTACCGCAATCAAGAACGGCGTCGCATGAAGCTAGCCGGTGAATACGGGTCGGTCCACAGGGATGTGTAATTTTCCTAAGTGTTATTACGAGTTGATTCCAATGGTTGTTTGGTTTTGTTTTAATTGAATCTAAAACTAAGTTATATGAAGATAAAGAAACTTGCTAGGGTTAGGTCAAAGGTGGGGTTTGGTAAGATTTGATGACACACCTCTTTCAATGCCCTAAATGAGATCTTTTAGAAGTTATAGCAACTATTAGAAAAAGTGATTAGGATGATTGGGAAGAAACGAAGTTTCTTCCTCTAGATCCTTGTCCGTCTTTTTCTAATATTTGCTTTAACCTTCATGGAAGACATGCATGTCCGGTCCTTTATACTACGGTTTCACCGTTACCTCGTGGGTAGGATGCCGTAGGGAGCGGATCATGCATGCATGCATGAAGTTCTAGTTATTAAAAATAATCGGGCACGAAAGAGATGGGAGATCTTCATCTCTCATTCCCTCCCTTATTCCTAACCCTAACAAGCGAGGAAATTACTCGCTCATTAGGGGATTTATTAACAACATCAATTTGAGGTTCATTATTAAATCTATTGGATTAATTTCCTACTGCACTTTTAAGAGATTCTATACTAGAATTAACTAAGGCAAAGGAATGATTTATCTAAGGCAAGAGTTAAATTATAGAGCTAGGGCAAAGAATGAATTGTAAACTAGGGCAGAAAAATTAAATTACTTACAAGAAATGATGCTCTTCCAATTCTAATTGAATCTGAATTTTATTTCTTGAAAAGAGGCATCCCCATTACAGTATTTTGATTACATATTTATAAGGAAATAGGAAAACTAGGGTTACAAATTCTCGCGAATGTGCTATTACAGATATGCCCACGAAAAATCCCAACCTACGCACCGACGCACCGTCAGAAGAAATTTGCACCGACACGTGCATCAGATGGCCGCGGAATCGCGGCAAATGTGGGGGTAGGGCCGCGGTTCTGCGGCCCTTTAGTGAGATCATTTGCTCGATTTTTGTGGGCTTGACCTTGATACTTTGGGGTTTCTATTTCTATAGTTCTTTTCTTCATTTGGCTTCTGTGTTTTCTCCAGATCTTTCAGTGAAACTTGTAGTGGTCTTGTAACTGTTTCCTTTGATATTTCGGACCATGCGTTGCCTTGTACAATCGTGAATTGTTCTTTGTCTAGGCTTGACTAGGATCCTTATACTTGTTGGTCAAAAGTCTCTCTTTTGTATCATCTTTTGCCTTTTTCACTGTTTTCGCTCCAGGAACCTGTATCCTGTAATATGTAGCAGGCATGCGTCAAAAGCACATGTTTATTTATAAAACGAATAAGAATGGGGAATGTAAAATGCAATATTATGATCTGAACAGCATCTCCGCATCATCTTGCGGGATCAGCATTGGGGTCCCTGCGATAAGATAAAGAAGGGGTCAGATTGTCCATAAGAAAGGAGAATGAGGATGCAATGAGCCGAGACATACCAATGCCCAATAAAGCGCGATTCCTCCCCTCCTCCTCGAAGGTCCTGAGGGAAGCCGCCAGAGCCTCTTCAGTGGTAAAGCCTGTTACGGAAGGAAAAATGTCAGTCAGGACATGATAGTAAAAATAAAAATATAATGCAATAACAGAAGGTGTGTTTACTTGATTGCGCAAGGGTGGCCATTTCCGCTTAGTGGCTTGCGGATCGCACAGAAGCGGCAATGGCAGCCTCGAGATCAGTGTCTTCTGGCGCCATAAAGAGACCTTCGTTGGTCCTATACTCGCTCAGACTCTCGTTATAAGGAGCCTGAGGCTCCAGGCCTAGTACAGCATTTAGGGACAGAACCGATTTCTTCTTCCTCTTTTGTGCGCGAACTCCAGTCGCAGCAAGTACAAGCTTACGCTTGACGGGCACTTTGGGTTGACGAGTCCCGATATCCGGGCCCACGCCAGATTCGGGTGAAGCTACATTTACCGTCTCCACGGGAGCACGGGGCACCGGTGGCTCAGGCCTGTCCTCGGGGAACGCGGCAGCCACTTCTTTTTCAGGCGCGCTGGAAAGGGGCAACCCACACGTAGGGCTTAGCACACGTAGAGGCTCAACTGCAGTGACCTTTCTTAGCGGAGGGGGGATAGTGATCCGTCGCTTCAAAGGGACGTTGTGATTACTGGCAGGAGGTGTGCTTTTGCGATCGAGCAGCAGCCGCCGTTCTTCCTTAATGATGGCGCCCATCGAATGCTGGTACCATGCCGTGTACACATTAAGGATCCTCGAAACGCAACTTGGCTCGCTGATAAAGAAGTGAGAGCCCGTATTCAAGCGCATGAAGTGATGCAGCGCGTTCTGCATCCCCTCTTCAGTGGCAGTGGGTTCTAGCAAGAAAGCCTCCAGCGGCACTCCTTGATTATAGCTCAATTGTTGGGCAAAACGATGCGGATTGTATCTTATGAAAAGCACCGCATCATTTTGCCTAAACACTAGAAAGCCCGGTCTAATAGAATATAAATGGAGGATCTCCCGAGCTTTCAAAACTGAGGCTCTATCTTTAAAAATGTCCTGCAATGGCCGCACCGTTGTGGCGGACTCTTTTCCGATGGTTAAAACCTTGCCGGTGAAGGTCATGCCATCTCCAACCGTACAGGGACGAAGGAGCAAACCTCTAGCATCCCGCGGTGACGGATTTACAATTGATGCACCGACTAATCGCATAATCTGGGGGAAGCTGCACCGGTCATAAAATGAAGGCCTTTTGTGAATGCCAAAAATGCCAAGTGCATGTAGCTCGAGCCATGATATGAAGTAATGCATCGAGAAGTTCACATGCTGCACTCCGGGCTCAGCGGTATCCGCCGCTTGACTAAGGACTTAATACAAATGGGCTAAACCAGCAACCCCGACAACCACTTTCACCCCAATAGTCATTCGGTGAGCCAGATAAAAGATAGACGACCTCATACGGCGAAGGTGCATCGGGAGCGCGAACCAGCTCAACCATAGCCCAAGAAACCCCAAGAAGAATGTTTCCTCATCAATCCCAGGGACTGCAATCTCCGCAAAAGGAACAACTGGAGAGTTGGGAAGGAAGAAACTCTTCTGATCTACCTCCGTCGTTGGCAGGTTGTCCAAACCTAAGCCGAAAGGGTCGTCAAGCATGGCGAATTTAACATCCTACTTCGATAAGACTTTTGGGTGAAGGAAGCGAGCAATGAAATCCTCGAAACTAACCCCGCGGCTCCCAGATTCGAGGAAGAGGCCCTCGTAGATATTCAACACTTTGATAAAACTAAGAAATTGGTGTTGAACGGCATTCACCGGAGTAAGGCCCTTCATCACTGGCTTGGCACCGAAGACATATTCGTCCGTGGGAAGCAGCTCCTCATAGTGCTCCCCTATGACCGGTAAGCCAGAAACTTCCGCAAATTCCTCTAAAGAGATTGATACTTCTCGGTCCAGTGAATGGAAAGTGTGGGTAGGGATATTCCACTGCTTTAAAAAGGCCATAACCCACCAGGCGGGAAGCGTAGGATACTGGAAAAGAGAAGCGTAAATGGCGGGATACAACCCAAGCCTCAACAAATGTGATTTCTTCGCTGACAAAATGTAACGAGCCCACTGCAGATAACCAGTCGGATGACGAGGGATCAGACCAATCATATAGGGTTGTCCCCACGGTTGCGCCTCGCCTTGACAGATACGTCGTCCCAAGGTATCTAAAGCCATAGGAGGCTGAACGGGTATCGACGCTATAGCGGGCTGAAGAAGACCTTCTGAAGTCCAATTAACCATCTCCACGGCATAGTTCACCGGGGGTGGGTTGGCGTAACGGATCGCCATGATGGGCTCTGAGGGTACCGCGCACGAGAAGCTTTGTCGACCCTTAATAATATAATTATACCATGTCCCCCAGAGGTGAAGATTCTTATGTTCCGGGTCATGATCTTTGATTAAAGCTAGGACTTCCCGGTCTACAGGTGCTCCAGGAAATCCTCCCTCTGAACGAACCAACGGAAACGAAGTATCGAAAGACATGTTGCCTGCAAAAAGAGGGACAGAAATCAACTGTCAGTACTATAATTTAATTTTAAATTTCTGACACTCGGTACTTTAAAGGTTATACCACACTGCAATGCAGTGGAAAGGGGACCAAAGGGGGACCCACAAAATCTAGATGACAACTCATCGATTAATAATTAATAAAACAGCCTCATCATTGGATGAGACTGTTAATTAATGAGAGAATCCTTAGGGAAATTCTCATTGAAGGAGTGATCCCTCGGGAGAAGGAGATAATCTTCCTTTGAGAGCAAAGCTCTATGACAGAGTGACACTTGTCAAACTCTGATCACGAGGGAATAAAGTTCCTTAAAGAGCCTGGCTCTGTAATGATGATGGAAAAATCCATCAAGAAAATTAAAATCAGTTGATTTTTATGAATTAAAAATTCTGGGATCTTCAAGATCCATGAAAAAACTCTTAAGAGTTCTTCATCGAAAATTAAGAAATCTAAAGAGCAGAGCTCTAATTCATGGGTTAAGAAACTCTAAGAAAAGATCTCTTTAGATCTATGGGTTCATGAGAGCAAAGCTCTGCTACTGAAACCCTAAATGGGTTTTCTTTAGATCAAGGATCTATAAAGAGCAAGGCTCTATTAAAAGGGTAAAACCCTAGATTATCTAAAAAAAATTTACCTAAAATTTTGGCAGAATTTCAGTTCTTAAATTTCTTAAGATGGAGAGCTATGCTCTGTGAGAGAATAAAATTCTCAGAAAATCAAATAAGAAGATGAACAAAATCATTTAGAGGACCAAAGGTCCTATTTATAGGCATTGAACCGCCTCTTCAACTTCTGAGCTGATCCAAGGGCTCAGGTGCTGCCACCACTGCACTTACGTGTGCGCCACGTGAGCGCAATGGTGGGGGAGGCATTTGTTTCCCCGAATCAGAGCAAAGCTCTGATTTTGAAATTCAAAATTCAAAATTGAAGCAACGCTTTAGATCCAGCGCTAGGTGCGCTGCGCGCCACGTGTCAAACACGGATGCGTTAGCGCCAGGTGCGCTGCGCCCTAGGCAGTGCCCCCCAATCAGAGCAAAGCTCTGTTTCAAAATTCAAAATTCAAAAATTGAAGCAACGCTTCAGATCCAGCACTAGGCGCGCTGCGCGTCACGTGTCAAACACGGGTGCACTAGCGCATTTGCGCTGCGCTCTGCGCTGCGCACCACGTGTCAAACGTAGGTACGCATGCGCAAGATGCGCCAGCGCTGGAATTAAAAATTCCCCACCGTTAGATCAAAAGATCTAATAATAATAAATCATTAATTAATTAGAATTAAAATTCTATTATGGAAAGATCTTTCCAATCTTGTTAAAAACAAGAAGATTGCCTTCTGTAAAATAGGAGCCCTAGGATCAAAGATCCAACGGTGGTAAATATTCCCAAATCAATCAGAGAAAGATCTCTTTAACTGATTTATCAAATCAATTTGCCCTATATAAAGGCCCCAAGACTTCAAATCTGATATAGAGAAACCCCCCTAAAAACTTTGAGAAAACTCAAAGAAAGAAAAGCAAGCTTTTAGCAAAAGAAGATCATTTCTTCAAGGTAAAGAACATGATTCTTGAACACAGAGATGAAATCATCTCATGAAAAGAAGAACTATCTTCTAATAAAAGATCATAAATATACAAAAGACCAAGGTCTTCGATAAAAAAAGAGAGAGATCAAAAGATCTCATCATAAAAACAAAAGGAAGTATTTACTTCATTCACAGATCATTGATCTACAAAGGCAGCGCCTTTTTTATAAATAAGAACTTTTGTTCTTGAATCTTGAGGCAAAGCCTCCTTTAAAAAGAACATAAACTTGTTCTTTGATCATAAATTTGATCAAATGCGCTTTGCGCTACAGAAAAGTGCCTTACACTCATAAACTGCGCCTTTGCGCTCTTTGGACCGGCGCTCAACGCCAAAACGTGCCACGTGTCAACCACATATACAACTTGCGCTTTGCGCTTCTGAAACAGCGCACTGCGCTTATGGGTTGGCGCTTGGCGCCAAGCGCAACACGTGTCATTCACGTATGCGCCAGCGCAATGCGCTCATGGACTAGCGCTCAGCGCTCACAAACTGGCATCTGCGCTTAGAGCAGAGCGCAACACTTACATGCGCGCCACGTGGCAGAAGCGCACTACACTTTTTAATTGACGCAAAGCGCCTAGCGCACCATATGTTGCGCTGAATGAACACAAATTGTTCTTTAAGGAGCCAAGGCTCTGATGAATGCTCTGCATTCAATACAAGACAAAAAATGTTAGGGTCCAATGCTCAGCATTATTAAAAAGGCTAAGCCCAAACAAATGTTCAACAGCTCAGAACAATAAAATGTTAAACATTTTAGTATCATTGGACTTAGCCCAATTCTGGACATAAGTCCTCAACTTATATTGAACTGAGCGCATCTGCTCATGAATGTTCAACAGATCTAAGTCCCAAACTAGGCTATAGATCTTCCAATCAATTCATACCGGTTCGAGGGTACATCTCTTTACTCCTCTGATATCTGTCGTTGTAATCCTTCAACATCTTGAGAGAGGTGACGGGTCCCGACAACCACACATTTCTACGGACTGTGGGGTCCTTAAACTCATGGACTATGATGTCCTTAAACTCATGGACTACGATGTCCTTAAACCTTATAGACTCGATGTCTCTAAACCGGACTGTGGGATCCTTAAACCCATGGACTACGATGTCCTTAACCTGGACCGAGATGTCCTTAAACTAACAATGGACCGTAATGTCCTTAAACTAAACAATAGAGTCCAAATGCTCTCTTGTTGGATCTAAATGATCCCGTTAAGTTGATCTTAGTCTAAATATTAGACTAACGTATCCTTAACAAACGTTTAAGTTGATCTTAGTCTCAAAGGAGACTAACGTATCCTTAAACCCAAACCAAAACCCAAATCTAAGAAGATACGGATTTGGACTAATCCACGCCCTACGGACGACAACATAAATTAGTCTCCGTATACAATCCACGGGCAACCAAACACAAAACAAACACCTACGACACGAAGTGACCATCTGGAGAAGGAGAAAGTTGTTACCGCGATGCGGTAGCGTAATTAACTGCAGGGGCTTGCACCTGCAGGGAAGAGCGTCCCTACAATCAAAAATCCCTCAATGAGGGGGAATCTGACGAAGTCTGCTACATTGGCCGCATCCGTTTAAACCTTCGACATATGGTGGCATATATCAACTTGGCATCTTCGGAGAGGTGGACAGATAGCACCAAATAGCATCTGCCCCTAGATTCAGGCAAGACGTTTGTCTCCCCGGTTTCCGACGGTAAACAAGGCCCAGATGGAGGAGGTCAACGGGCTATTCGACGCCATGAAAAGGCAGAGGGACTCATTCAAAAGGGATGTCCGGGTGTCCTACGAGGAGGAGAAGCTTGCAGAGCGCAGAGCGGAAAGGGTCGTGGAGGAGTACAAGGCTTCCATTCAATTTTATATTAACCTCATCGACTCCGCGGCCGTCGGGTGGCACAACGCCCTCGATGCCGTCAAGGAAGCTATGCCCGGGTTTAACGACCAGGAGCTTCGCGCAAGGTATCCCCTTATCGAGGAAGTGCCACAGGGGGGTGGCGCCGAGCCAGCTGATGGAGGAAAGGCGGCGGGCGAAAGCGCCAAGCCGGAGGTCGCCATCGTAGCCCCTAACGGAAGCGCTGAGCAAGGGGAAGTGGCGGCCGAGAAGGCAGTTTGAGCTACCCCCGTTTTGGTTATTAAATTTTGTAAGACTACGGACATTTTGTAAGGCTGGGGAGCCTATAATACCTTGTACATAGCATTGAATATAAATAAAATGTTTTTAGCCCGTCTATGGAGTGTTTCTATTTTTACAAGTGTAGATAATTCGGTGTCTCGCGGATTCTAGTATATGTAAAGTCGAGTGTCGAGTGAGCATGAAGTAAGACTGAGCGAAAGCTAAGTATAGGTAGACCGGCATCCTCCCTCACCTCGGGGTGTCGATCGAGCACCGCGCACGAACGAGTGAACGCCAAATATAGGTAGATCGGCATACTCCTCTCACCCCGGAGTCGAGGTGAGATCGAGTGCCGCGAGCGAACGCCAAGTATAGGTAGACCGGCATCCTCCCTCACTCCGGAGCCGAGGTGGCGATCGAGCGCCGCCTGTGAACGAGCAAATGCCAAGTATAGATAGACCGGTGTCCTCCCTCATCCCGGAGTCGAGGTGGCGATCGAGCGCCGCGTGTGAATGAGCGAACGCTAAGGACAGGTAGGTCGGCGCCCCTTTATTCCTCCTTGGAAGAGCCAACCAGGAAACTACTCGACCGCCTCTTGACGAAGACCTTGGATCCCCAGATTGGTCGGGCAGGAAGCTGCCTTTAGCGGATGAGCCGAACAGGAAACTACTCGGCCGCCTCTTAACGGGGGCCTTCGTATTTTTGGCATTCTTGATTCTAGGGATTTCCTGGGAATGTCGTTCAACCTTCCGTGACCCGCATGGGGGGAGCGACCAGTAATCGGATGCCACATGGCCGCGCCTTATTGGGAAAGTGCGATATTCCGTGATCTGTGTTGTGACGCGAGAAGATCTCGACCATCGGAATATTTTTGTTGAGGCTATAAATATCGAAAGTATGGTCTCACCTTCGGATACCCATATTGACTTCTTTGTAGCCGTTTCATTTCTTCCAGATGATAGGCCGCGTATACACCATCAGGGAGATCGTATCTCGGGAGGACATGTATTTCTATGATCTCGATCGTTCCAAGGCGACGTATGAGGCCGTGATAGGTCGTCTGGAGGGCCACTGCGGGCGTCTACTTCCCCGCCGATCTCTTCTCCTATAAGTGCTAATTTACGCGATATGGAGGTCTTCCCCAGGTCTTTATAAAGCTCTTTCCCCGCAGGCGATGGATGAGGCATTTGATAAGATGCATACGGCCCATGAGCTTGGCTTGATCTCGACAGGCGGGATCGCTCGGTAGATATTCTTCTTGAATGTTTCCATCAGAGGTTGGTCGTAGCGTCGTGTTCGGCGGTGGGGGACCCCGGCGAATCCGTAGCTTCCAGGGTCCATGGGTACCGACAGAGGGAGCGGGCGGAGGTTGCCTGGGCTCGACTGGAGGAACTCCCTTCCGAGTATCATCATCAATATTTTCTTAACCCACTTCCTCCTTTGCTGTAATAGTTGTAAGGCTATGGAGCCAAGAATACCTCCGAATAAATTTTGGATATCATCAATGAGAGATCATTAGTCATGTTTGAAACTAAGATCAGTTTGGAAATCACGAACATATGGGTGTTCCCCGCCGAAATACGGAGACACGACCGCGTAGGTTCGTCTTGCCTGAATTTCGAGGGCAGATGCTAATTGGTGCTATCCGTCCACCTCTCCAAAGATGCCAAGTTTATTTATGACACCATGTATCGAAGGTTTAAACGGATGCGACCGATGTAGCAGACTTCATCAGATTCCCCCTCATTTGAGGGGTTTTTAATTGTGGGGATGCTCTTCCCTGCAGGCACAAGCCCCTGCAGTTAATTACGCTACCGTATCGCGGTAACAATTTTCTCCTTCTCCGGATGGTCACTTCGTGTCGCGTGTGTTTGTTTTGTTCTTGGTTGCCTGTGGATTGTATACGGAGACTAATTTATGTTGTGGGGGTGGATTAGTCCAAATCCATATTTTCTTAGATTTGGGTTTGGGGGTTGGGTTTAAGGATTCGTTAGTCTCATTTGAAACTAAGATCAACTTAAACTTTTGTTAAGGATACGTTACTCTAATTTTTAGACTAAGATCAACTTAACGGGATCGTTTAGATCCAACAAAAGAGTATTCGGGCTCTATTGCTTAGTTTAGGGACATTGCGGTCAATTACCAGTTTAAGGACATGGTGGTCCAATGTTAGTTTAAGGACATCTCGGTCCAAGGTTAGTTTAAGGACATTACGGTCCATGGGTTTTAAAGGACCCTACAGTCCGAGGTTAAGGACATCATAGTCCGAGGTTAAGGACATCATAGTCCGAGGTTAAGGACATCATAGTCCGCGGGTTTTAAAGGACCCCACAGTCCAAGGTTAAGGACATCATAGTCCGTGGGTTTTAAAGGACCCCACAGTCCGAGGTTAAGGACATCATAGTCCGTGGGTTTTAAAGGACCCCACAGTCCGAGGTTAAGGACATCCTAGTCCATGGGTTTTAAAGGACCCCACAATCCGAGGTTAAGGACATCCTAGTCCATGGGTTTTAAAGAACCCCACAGTCCGAGGTTAAGGACATCATAGTCCGTGGGCTTAAGGACCCCACAGTCCAAGGTTAAGGACATCATAGTCCGTGGGCTTAAGTACCCCACAGTCCAGTTTAAAGACGTCATAGTCTATGAAATGTATGGTTGTCGGGACCCGTCACCTCTCTGAAGACATTGAAGGATTACAACGACAAATATCAGAGGAGTAAAGAGATATACCCTTGAACCGATATTGGTTGGGAGATCTATAGTCCAATTTGGAACTAAGATCTGTTAAAAGACTTATGAGCATATGGGCTCAGTTAATCTGCATTTGAGGACTTATGGCCAATCTTGGGCTAAGTCCAATCAAGTTAAAATGTTTAACATTTATTTTGGGCTTTTGAGCATTTGTTTGGGCTTGGCCCTTTTAACAATGCTGAGCATTGAATTGCATTCTGACAATGTTTTGTCTTTTATTGAATCCTGAGCATTCATCATAGCTCTGGGCTTATTAAAGAACAGTTTGTGTTATGTCAGTGCAGCACATAGTGCGCTTGGCACTTTGCGCCAGTCAAAGAGCGCAATGCGCTTCTGCCAAGTAGCGCATACGTTAGGGGCACGTGTCGCGCTTGGCGCTGAGCGCCAGACGATGGGCGCATTGCGCCAGTTTATGAGCGCATTGCGCTATTAGTTTAGTGGCGTACATGTGAGGAGCACGTGGTGCGCTTGGCGCTGAGCGCCAGTCCATGAGCTCAGTACGCTAGTTGTTAAGTGGCGCATACGTGATTGATACGTAGCGCACTTGGCGCTGAGCACCAGTCCAAAAGCGTAGAAGCGCAATTCAAGGGCGCAAAGCGTATCTGATCAATTTTATGATCTGGGAAATAAATTCTCTCTTACAAGAGACTTTGTCTCAAGATTTTAAGAATAAAAGTTTTTATTTTGTAGGAGATGTTTTTAATCTCTCATTTTATTGAAAGGCTTTGCCTTTAAGGATTTTTGATTCTAAGAGAATTGAATTATTCTCCCCTTTTATGATGAGATGATCTCTGAAAGAAGTGGATTCTTCTATTTTAATTATGAGATGATTTCATCTCTGTGTTCATCATCATTCATTTTTTTTTACCTTGAAGAAAAATCTTCTTCTGAGACCTTGCTCTTTTTCTTTGAATTTCTCAATGTTTATGGGGAGGTTTCTTTCTCTATTTCTCTATATTTTTCTCCCTCTGAGACTTGAAGTCTGGGGGCCTTTTTATAGGGCAAGCTGATCAGTTCAATCAGTTAAGAAGATCTTTTCTCCAATTGATTTGGGGAATTTTCCATCGTTGGATCTTTGATCCAAGGGCTTCTGATTTATAGAAGGCAATCTTCTTGTTTTTAACAAGATTGGGAAATCTTTCCATACAGAATTTATTCTCTCTTTTGGTAATTTTTAATTACCATTGGATCATTGATCCAACGGTGCTCTGCTTTACAGAGCACAATCTAGTTATTTGGAAATTTTTTTGAGAAATCTTTCCTTAACAGAATATAATTCTGATTAATTAATGATTTATCATTATTATTAGATCTTTGATCTGACGGTGGGGAGCTTTTAGTTCCAGCGCTAGCGCACCCGTGCTTTGCACGTGGTGCGCTGCTTAGAGGGCAGCGCGCCTAGCGCTAGCGCACCCGTGCTTTGCACGTGGTGCGCTGTTTATGGCACAGCGCACTTGGCGCTGCTATGAAGCATTGCTTTTATTGGAGGTGTCTTTTCACCTTCCTTTTAGGTCAAACTTATATTCCTCAGAACTTACATTTCCCGGAGCTTGGAAATAGCTCCATTATGCACAAAATTTCCTGTGCCTAGTCTTTATAATCTGAAGCAAAGCTTCTTTCTTTTCTCATTTCCAGAGAACCATCTTAACTATGGCTTGTAACTGCCCACATGCTCATCGAAAACCATGGGAAGTGCCCATTCAGGACATTGTTCCTCGCTTCGCTGCACGCTTGGTGAATCCTGCTCTTACGGATGACCAATGCGACGCAGCGCTGCACGAGCTCTTGACTCGTGTAGGATCTCCTCTGCCTCCCAACTCTATTTGGCTTCGGATGATCCTCATATCCGTGCTCGCTGATATTCCCCCACCTCTGGCGGAGATGACCCCAGTGATGCTCGATGCCGCTGAAGACAAGATCGAGTGCTTCTTCGAGGCGCACTTGATCACCAAAGCCCTGAGGGATTGTTCTGTTCAGTTGCTGAGCCAAATACGGGCTCACCGGGCCATCATCTCTGCTTTTGCTGGTGAATGCGGTACTAACCGATGGGCAGCTACTCCTCGCGAAGATCGTCGCTTTGACATGGTGGAAAAGACAGAGAGGGAACTAGATAATTTTATCTATATGTTTGCAAATCCCTGTACTTTTGATCCGGTGTTTAGCGATCTATTTCCATTGCAATAAAATGTTTAATTAAGTGTTTTCTTCCTTTTTGTCATTATCTGTCAGGTGTTCCTCTTATTTTAATTCTTTTGTTCTTTTTCTGTCAGGCGCATATGTGCTATAGAACTTACACTGTTATAAACAGGCGTAAGTAATTATTGCGAGAGTGAAGCACTTCTGGCGCTTAGCGCTCTCGTGCTTTGCACATGAGCGCCGTTTCAGAGTCTTTGACTCTTAGTGCTGGCGCTTTTAATGCTAGCGCTTTTCATGAAGCGTTGCTTCGTTTCAAATCTCGGAATTTGAAAAGAGCTTTGCTCTGATTGGGGAAACAATGGGCTCGGTTGATTTAAAATCAAAGAGGTTTATCCTCAGGAAACTTAGCCAATTTGGGCTGAGATTGAGTTTCTATACTACCCAACAGTGTTAAGCACTAAGATATATAGTGCTTACGTGTGTTTCACATAGGGCACTGGAATAGTGCTAAGCACTAATCATTTCTGGCGCTCACGTGTTTTTCACGTGAGGCGCTGGTTTTTTTTTTAGCCTTGGACGCTCGCACGCTTTTCACGTGAAGCGCTACCATAGTTTTAAGCACTAATTTTCTCTGGCGCTCACATGTGAAACACGTGAAGCGCATAGATATGGGCGCTGCCCAATCAATGCTAAGCACTTAGTCACTTTGACTAAACATAGAGTGCTAAGCATTTTGCATGGCACTCACGTGGGAAGCACGTGAATGCTGAGTATTGATTTCGGGTTTTGTTTGTTCACCCCCTTTTCTTTTGACAGAAGTGCTAAGTACTTTGGCTAGAGCTCTGGCGCTTACGTGTGAAGCATGTGAGGCGCCAGATTTCAGGTTTTCAAGAGTGTTTCACGTGTATCTCATGTGGCTACTTTATTTTCAGGGTGCTGGGTGTTAGTGTATATGCCCTAGAGGTCATTACTGTATCATACTAGTTTGTATATTACTTAATGGAAGCTTGGGATATTCACAGTTGTATAGACAATCTTGCTCAAAATGGTAGTATGCTACTTGGTTTGTTTCTATTTTAATGTGTACATGTGTTTCTTTTAGTATATCACCTATACACATTAGTGGAGCCCTTAGGATCTTTGCTTGATTACCAGCGTTGTGATGGCAGTCACACTCGTGGGGGCTGGGTAATCCACAAGCACATCCTTATGCAGGTCCCTAGTCGTAGGACTATCGAGACAGGGCATCGATACTCCGGAGTAGACTAGCGTATGCGCTTCTCATCCCAGCATGGGAGACGGTCTGTCCCACAGCCGTCAGTACGTCGTAGTTGAGATAGTATGCGGGTGCTCATTAGGTTACGAGTACACTGGACAGGACTCGTTGGGAACTGTTTGTTGGTATTATACCTATCGTCAGTTATCAGTTCCTATGTGACATGAGTACAGCTTAGTCCGCTGATTTGACACTGTCACTTCGCCTCGAGTGTGTTCCCACTGTACTTTGATTACTATCCTACCACGGCTCAAAGGAGTCGTGCAAACAGGTAGTAGTTGGGTGCAGTCCCGAAGCACTTGGAGGCAGTGACGGTTAGACAGGATTCGTCTCTCCCGGTATTGGGGGTTGATATCGCGCTGTGTCTAGGAGAGCCATTACACAAAGTCCCTGGCCAGGGCAAGCGAGATATACTGGTAGGTTTCCAGTGTTATCTCAGGGTGTTCAGGGCTACACTCCGACACGACTTGTACCGCTATTAGGGGACTGACGTTTACCACCGCTAGGCCCGCCATGCGATATTCTCAGACGAACAGACCGGACTGTACGGAGATTGTCACATACAGGCTCAGTAGGATTTCAGATGGGTTCACCTCATCAGTCTTCTCATCGGCATCTACCTGGGGACCGTTACGTACAGCTAGTGCCGCTTGCGGTCTGTGGTTAAACCCACTGCCAGCATAGTGTCGAGTCTTTAGAGTCCCACACAGAGGGTTATTTGCCTTTGGGCAAAACAGAGTAGAGGTCGCATGGTTTTGCGATAGGGTTCGTTCACATCCGCGCACTTATGCACGTTTGGTGTCCGGACAGTCATTACTAGCGGGCTCTAGTTTGAGCCAAATCCTAGTATATGCTTTGGGGTTAGTTTTATCTCATTGTATTCGTGTTCCTCGGAACACGAATGCGGGTGTGTATGCACAGTTGACTGAGGCAGAGGAAGAGGATTTTCATTAGGGTTTTGGAACGGGTGTGTATGCACAGTTGACAGTTATCTTTTTCCAAACCCTAATGAATATGTGAAATATCAATTAATAATATTAATTAAATGAAATTGAGTTATGGTTAGGGTTATTGACTTGTTGACCAAGGTTGACTTGTTGACCATGGTTGAAACATCGACCATCATCATTTCACTCTAAAGATGCTCTTTGATCTTTGCAAAAACATTTAATGTGAAATGATAATGGTCTTATCAAACCAACCATCACCTTTTTCATTTTGATTAGTATTATTAATTAGATTAATTCACATATATTGGTTATGGTTGTTAAACTATTATCATTCTCTCATATTGATTCTCTCTCATCCTTTCTTCTTCCTCTTCCTCTAGCTCAAGGAAAATTCATCTCATGTGTTGAGAAACATTTCCTTGGAGATAAAACACCAAAGCCACTCTCTACTCATCCTAAGGTTGAAGGTCTAGCAAGCCGGACACTTTAGTTTTCTCAAGTTCGAGAAAGAAGCTCAAGGTAGAGACCCTCAGGTGGATCCATCTTCGGCAAGAGAAGGCGACGAGGAAAGAACCATTCGACCACTACAAAGAGTCCAAGAGAAGGAGTTCAATTTGAGGTATAACCCCTAACCGAGTAGGTAAAGCTCTAGTTAGTTGCTAGTGTGTAGTTTAGCAAAGATCCGTGTTTTATAGTCCATGTTACCATGATCCGAAAAATCGTTTTTCACTATTCCCGCAAGCCCGAAAGAACCGGGAGAGGTAACGTGGACTTACAGTGTTATCAGAGCCTAGCTAAACACACCCTAGCATCTTAGCAAAGTATCTAGAATTTCGATCGGACAAAAAACCGCAAAACACCCCGAAAAATTCAAGTTTCTGCCGATTTTTATTTCTGCTCTAAAAATAATAAATCATGTACTAAAAATCGACTCAGGGTTTTTTAAGAACAGGCAAGAAAAATGATTCAGTGAGTCGACCAACTCGCCGCGGATTCGCGGTAAGAGCTTGCTCCTGCCGCGGAACCGCGACCGAGTTGACTCGGTCGTGGATCGTTTCTCCTGCAGTTTTCTCCTGTTGGTGTTTTGTGATTTTTGAGATGGTTTGTTTCTGCCCAGAATTTCCAGAGAACAAGTTTGTTTTTGGGGTGGTTACAAATCCGTATTTTGGTCGATTTTCTGTAGATTTTGGCTAATGGGTTGTATCTGTAATGTTATATATGTATTGAACGTCTGCTAATTGCTATACGTTGATTAGTGGGGGTTATACATATCTGTGATCTGTAATGTTGATGGTTTGTGTATATGAATTCGTTGGATTGTCGCGGATGAATAGCCGGGGGGTTGTGAGATGAGAGTTTTCTTTATCTTTCAATTCATGTAATATGTAAATTGATGTAATATTATTTATATGGCCGCACAACCGGGATAGGGTTGTAGCTGTCATTGTATAATTTCTTTTTACTGTTTTTGCTCCTAGGATAGAACCAAGGTGGGGTGCACAAACTACCGGGTATCTCGAAGTGCCGAGTGGCCTACTCACGTCGTTGAGGGAGGTTGCTTCGCTTCAGGTACTTGGCGGGTAGTTTGCCACACCCATAGGGGTCTAGGGTGGGGTATTGGCTATTCGTCGCGACCGTGTAATCCGCTTTTCGTTACAGGCTTGAACGGAATGCAGATTCCTAGTATATCCAATGTATTCATCTGTGATCTGGAATGGATATCATTGCATCTGACGAATGTATATATCTATATGTAGACATCTATTTAGGCGTTGCTTATGTTTTGCATCCGCACTAGTCCAGTCCCCGCTCTGTCGTTAGTTAAGTAACCTAACGGGTGATGACGGGACCCCGTGGCGAATGCGGATGGCATAAGCATACATCATATTTTCGTTGTTTTCTGCAATGGTAGGATTAAATGATGGGACGCATTAAAATTAATGCAAGAAAAATAAACCAAAGTAAAAGTCATTGGAACACTTTCAAAACCACTCGGTTCTTTTCAAAAACCAACTTTTAAATGCGGAGCTTGAACCACTCCTTTTAAAAGCTATCTCGTTCCATCGATTATATCAAGTTCACTACGTTCACAGTTTCGCCAAAACCATTCGTAGCCCTCCATCGTTTCACATGGATGGTCAATAGTATTCAAGCTATGTTTGTTGGCCAAAGTCAAGGCATAGTGATTGGTAGCTATTGGGTATTCATGTGCAGCATAGATAGATGTGTTGGTTTGGGACAGTCATACTGCCTTGTTGGCCAAAGTCAAGGGTAGGTACGGGTGGGTTCAAATTAACCTGGAGAATGACGGGTAGAACTTGACATGTGACTTATAATTTGTTGGCCAAAGTCATGGTCATAAGAGCATGGGGCAAAAATCCACATCGGGAGTTTCAAAAGAAACTGAAACTTGCTAGCGCTGCATACCATTTGGAGTGTGATGATTCTGGTAGGATTCTTTCAGTTTTATCACGCGATGATATTTGGATCCCGATCCTACTGTGAGTATATGCTACTCCTCGGGAAATTTCTCACTTAACGATCAATGCTATAAACCTAGTAGGTGTCTTGAAAGGTGTTAGCGGGGCTACGCCCCCAGGGAAAAGAGGTTATTTAATTAACGAAATTCGCGAAAATGTTGGAAAACCTCCCTCGAAGTACCAACACTGGCCTGGCTGAACGGTTAAGCAAGTATTGTACGGTGAGAATGATCCCGACTAATTCTTCATTTTTGGTTTGAGGAGGGATTCGAGAGACAGTGGGAGCCATCCTGTTTAGACAAATTAAAAACCACTCTAAACTTGCAAGAGCATCATGTTAAAGTGTTTCTTCTCTTTCTCCTAATTGCAGCATCTAAGTATCATGACCGGACTTAAGTTACTACTAGATAAAAACATACTGACAGGGCCAAACTACAAAGATTGGCTCAGGAATGTCAAAATGGCAATCACTTAAGACAAGTTGGGGTATCTCCTTACCACCAAAGCTCCCCCTGTCCCAGGTCCCAAAACCAGCGTCGCGGATAAGGAAATCCGTAAGACCTGGGAAATCGACTGTGCGAAGGCCAAGTGCCTCGTGCTTGCCTCTATGGACAATGAACACCAGAGGAGGCATGAGAAGATAGACCTTGAATCCATATTTCTCCATACAAAAGAACTGTATGGACAGCAATCCCGTGTCGCCAGATACGAAGTCTCGAAAAAGCTGTTTTCGGCGAGATTGGCCGTCGGATCATTGGTAGCGGAACACGTGCTTAAGATGATTGGCTTCATTGAGGATCTCGCGGATCTTGGGACCACGTTAGAGAACGAGCTCTACACGGACTTGATTCTCCAGTCCCTTCCTTCCGCTTACTCCCAGTTTATCCTGAACTTCAACTTGCAAGAAAAAGAAGTTGAACTTTCAGAACTCCTCAACATGCTGAGGAGTGCAGAAGGAACCCTACAGAAAGGTAGGGAAACATCCACTTTGTTTGTAGGAGGATCTTCCTCTTCTAGGTCCAAGGCGAAAGCCAAGGGAAAGAAGAAGAAAACCCCCACCAAACCAAGGGGCGGTGTTAGTAAAGTGGATACGAAGGGAAAAGCAAAGGCAACAAAGGTAGCGGGAAAGCTTGTGGGAAAGGAAGAATGCTTTTACTGCCACAAGAGTGGACACTGGAAAAAGGATTGCAGGGCTTGGAAGGCCAGAAACCAGGATCTTAAGCAAGTTGCGGCTTCAGCTTCAGGTGTGTATGTTATTGAAAACTGTCTATCAATAAACTCTACTTCCTGGGTATTGGATACCGGATCAGGATCTCATATCTGTAATTCTTTGCAGGCACTGAGAAAGCGTAGGGTTTTGAAGGCAGGTGATATGACCCTCAGAGTTGCAAACGGAGCTGGCATGGATGCTGAGTCCGTGGGGGACTATCACCACGGAATGTCAGATGGACATGTTTTGGTTTTACGTGATTGTTATTTTGTACAAAATGCAACCTGTAATATCATATCTGTATCTTTATTATCTAAAGAAGGTTATGAATTTGCATTTGTAAGTAATGTTGTGAACATTCTCCTTAATCAAGTTTTGATTGGGTCAGGTACATTAAGCAATGGTATATACGTATTAAACCAACCACAGATTTTCAATGTCCAGAATACACACAAAAGAAAGTCTCCGGAAACAAATCAAGCTTTCTTATGGCATTGTAGACTGGGTCACATCAATGAGAGAAGGTTGACGAAGTTACATACAGAAGGATATTTGGATCCGTTCGAATATCAATCATATGCAACTTGTCAATCCTGTCTCAAAGAAAAGATGACAAAGACTCCATTCACTGGACACGGAGTAAGAGCGAGCGAGCTCTTGGGACTCGTACACAGCGACGTATGCGGTCCAATGTCTACGCATGCGCGAAGCGGTTATTCTTACTTCATTACTTTTACGGATGACTTTTCAAGATACAGATATGTCTTCTTAATGAAACATAAATCCGAAGCCTTTGGAAAATTCCAGGAATATAAGAATGAAGTAGAAAAACAAACAGGCAAAAGTATCAAGACACTGAGATCTGATCGAGGTGGTGAATACTTAAGTGCCGAGTTCTTGGATTACTTAAAAGAGAATGGAATTCTCTCTCAGCTTACTCCTCCATACACTCCGCAACATAACGGTGTATCGGAGAGACGGAACTGGACCCTATTGGATATGGTACGTTCCATGATGAGTAACGCTGAGTTACCGCGATCATTCTGAGGATATGCACTAGAATAAGCTGCATACCTTTTGAACCGAGTTCCAACTAAGACTGTGCCTACCACACCATATCAGATGTGGTGTGGGAAGAAACCCTATCTTAAGCACATTAAGACATGGGGATGTCCAGCTTTTGTCAAAAAACAGCATGCGGACAAACTCAAGGCACGCTCAGTACAGTGCAAGTTTGTGGGATATCCAAAGAACTCCAAGGGATATTTCTTCTATTGCGAAGAGGAACAAAAGGTTTTTGTTTCTCGTCATGCCCACTTCTTGGAAACTGAGTTTTTGGAAAATCAGATAAGTGGGAGCGCAATAGCACTAGAAGAAATTCCAGAACCACGAGCTATTACTGAAAGCTTAGTAGAACCAGAGGGTTCGAAAGATCAGGACATTCCTGCGCCTCTCCGCAGGAGTAGTAGGCAGTCTCATCCGCCCGAGAGATACTACGGTTTTCTCATAGACGGGGATAGAGAGGATTGCATCATTGATAGTGATGAGCCGACTAGCTTCCAGCAGGCCATTCAGAGCGTTGACTCGGTAAAATGGATGGATGCAATGCGGACCGAAACGGAGTCCATGTACACCAACAAAGTATGGACGTTGGACGTTGCTCCAGATGGGGTAAAACCCGTAGGATGCAAGTGGATCTTCAAAAGGAAGATTGGTGTAGAAGGACAGGTTGAGACCTATAAGGCTAGACTTGTTGCAAAGGGTTTTCATCAAAGACCTGGTTTGGACTATGACGAAACCTTTTCTCCGGGGGCTATGCTGAAATCCATTCGGATCCTTCTTGCCATTGCTGCCTTCCACGATTATGATATTTGGCAGATGGACGTAAAGACCGCTTTTCTAAATGGAAATTTAGAGGAGTGTGTTTATATGGACCAGCCATAGGGTTTCATTCAGAGTGGGAGCAGCGGAAAGGTGTGCAAGTTGCTTAAGTCCATCTATGGACTAAAGCAGGTATCGCGGAGTTGGAACATCTGTTTTGATGAGACGGTCAAAGAATTTGGCTTTATCAAAAATCCAGATGAACCATGCATCTATAGTAGATTTGTAGCAAGAACTGTCGTATTCCTCGTTTTATACGTGGATGAAATTCTCTTAATAGGAAATGACATTCCTATGCTATAATCTGTCAAAGGGTTCTTGTCACACAGGTTGTCCATGAAAGACCTGGGTGATGCCTCTTACATTCTGGGGATCCGGATCTATCGTGACAGATCCAAGAGGATATTAGGGCTTTCACAGTCCAGGTACATCGACACCATACTGAAAAGATTCAGTAAGGAAGATTACATGCGCGGTAATCTACCGGCTTGTCACGGGATCACCCTCTTCAAAGAGATGTCTCCCAAGACTGATTTGGAAAGGGATCGCATGTCTATTATACCCTACGCTTCTGCGGTAGGCTCTATAATGTATGCGATGTTGTGTACCAGACCAGATGTAGCTTATGCACTGAGTGTGGTAAGCCGGTATCAGTCAAACCCTGGGGAGAAGTACTGGATAGCGGTAAAGAACATTCTCAAGTACCTGAGAAGGACTAAGGAGATGCTCTTGGTATATGGCGGAAAAGACCTCCAGATCGAGGCCTTTGCTGACTCCAGCTTCCAAAGTGACAAGGATGATTCCAAGTCCATGTCGGGTTATGTCTTTACTCTCAATGGAGGGGCGGTGTGTTGGAAGAGTTCCAAACAGAAAACCGTTGCTGACTCGACGATGGAAGCGGAATATATCGCTGCTGCAGATGCCGCAAAAGAAGCCGTCTGGATAAGGAAGTTCTTGACAGAACTTCAGGTGGTTCCGTCCATTGTTGATCCAATACCTCTGTATTGCGACAACAACGGGGCTATATCTTTAGCGAAGGAACCCAGGTCCCATCAGAGGTCCAGACACATCTTGAGGCGGCATCACCTGATCAGGGAGATCGTGGGTCGCCAGGAGATCGAGGTTCAGAGAGTTGCTACGGAAGATAACACTGCTGATCCATTCACGAAGGCCTTACCCCAGACTCAGTTCGAGCGGCTGATCGAGATGATAGGTCTTCGATACGCCAGTACATGGCCTTAGTGCAAGTGGAAGATTGTTAGTGTATATGCCCTAGAGGCCATTACTCTATCATACTAGTTTTTATATTACTTAATGGAAGCTTGGAATATTCACGGTCGGTTTGTTTGCTACTTGGTTTGTTTCTATCGAGACAATCTTGCTCAAAATGGTAGTTTGCTACTTGGTTTGTTTCTACTTTAATGTGTACATGTATTTCTTTTAGTATATCACCTATACACATTAGTGGAGCCCTTAGGATCTTTGTTTGATTACCAGCGTTGTGATGGTAGTCACACTCGTGGGGGCTGGGTAATCCACAAGCACATCCTTATGCATGTCTTTAGTCGTAGGACTATCGAGACAGGGCATCGATACTCTGGAGTAGACTAGCGTATGCGCTTCTCATCCCAGCATGGGAGACGGTCTGTCCCACAGCCGTCAGTATGTCGTACTTGAGATAGTATGCGGGTGCTCGTTAGGTTACGAGTACACTAGACATGACTCGTTGGGAACTGTTGGTTGGTACTATACCTATCGTCAGTTATCAGTTCCCAGGTGACATAAGTACAGCTTAGTCCGCTGACTTGACACTGTCACTTCGCCTCGAGTGTGTTCCTACTGTACTTTGATTACTACCCTACCACGGCTCAAAGGAGTCGTGCAAATAGGTAGTAATTGGGTGCAGTCCCGAAGCACTTGGAGGCAGTGACGGTTAGACAGGATTTGTCTCTCCCGGTATTGGGGGTTGATATCGCGTTGTGTCTGTAGGGTTGCTAGGCACGCGCACAAGGGTTTACGAGGCATCAACCATGCCCGATTAAAAATTTAGCCGTGCCGAACAACCCTAATACGGATCTTTAAATTAGAGATTAGGCGAAAACAAGCATGCTAAACACTTTAACACTAAGTGAGAGGGATTACAACCTTTGTAGATCCGGTCCTTCACTTCATATGCTACGTGTTGTGGTCCCTTCGCTGCGATCATCGGGATCCGGACTCTCGAGAGGTTCCACGAAGAGAAAGATGCAACCTTTGCTTCCGATCTTCGATATTAAGATGATCTACCTTGAAGTTCCGTTAACACAAGCTAACACTCATGAAATGAGGTGAACACCCTCATCTAAATGGCAAGGGAAAATGAGGATGATGAAGTAGGATTTTTGCTCTCTTTATTTATCTTTTTCTCATATTTATTGATCACAAGGAAAAAGTCTAGAAAGCTTTTTCATGAAAGAATGAAGGAAGAAGAAGAATAGTGATCCATTTCCTTTTGTGATGAATAATGAAAGGATTAATATGAAGAATAATGCAACCATGGTTGACTTAACCATTGTAGAGAATTGACTAGGGTTAGGGTTTGGGTTGGGTTAAAGCATGAGTCACTTACAAATATCTTTCACAAAACAAAACCAAAACCTTCTAGAAACATCTAGAAAGCTTAACCCTAATCCAAACCCTAATCATGTTTAAACTTCACTAAACAAGTTGCATTAGTTATCATATCATGTTACAATATTATATATCACATATATAATATTTATCGTAACAAAATAAAATAATACATTTAACATATATCGCATATATATCAATGTATTACCCGAGTGAGAAAAAGAAACTTTTAGTGAGCAAATATTAGTTAATGTAATTTAATATATCATATATATTATTATACATTAAATTATCGAATCAACACTTGATCCGACAATCCGGCTATATCGCATATAACCGACTAATATTTATCCGTACCGATTCATCGAATCAACACTTGATCCGATGACCCGGCTGATATCAAATATCGCGAGAATAGAATACGGTATCTCATATCGTATTATCCTCGGTCCCGCACATATCACATATGTGCTCCTACTCCGTTTTTCCTGAGCCAAGAAAGCTCTGTGTAGGACTCTAAAGAATCGTCAATACGCCGGCAGTAGGTGATGATCATATCAAACACCCACAAGCTGTAAGCGGTCAGCTAAACGTAACAGCTACCCAGGTATTGAGCGCTCAGAAGATCAACAAGCAAGCCTGTAACTTCTCCTGTGAATCCAAACAGTAACACTCCCGTACAGTCCGGTCTCGTCGTCTGTTATGTCGCATATCTCGCCTAGGGGTAGTAAACGTCAGACCCCAGTAGCTCGATAAGTCGTGTCGATATGAGGTCTATAACAGTTCGAGAAACTACTGATAACACTTACCAGTAAATCTCAGCAACCCTGGCCAGGGATTTCCGGTTATAGCCAATCGAACACAGCACAACATCAACTCCCTATACCGGGAGAGACGAATCCCCTCCTATCGCTCATTGCCTCCATGTGATTCGGGACTGTACCCAAAAGCCACCTTTTTGCACGCCCTCTTGGACGTGGTATGATGGAAATCAAAGCACAGTGGGAATCACACAAGACTCTATGACGATTTCGGGTCGACAGACTACTCTGTACCAGTGTCACCGGAGAACTGCCATCTGACGTATGGTATAATACCATCTGGGAGTTCTCGGCGAGTCCGTCCAGTGTACCCAGTCTCCACTGAGCACCCGTACACCATCCTTGATGTCAAACACCGATGGATATGGGATCATCCATCGCCCATCATATGGGTCAAGATGCGTATACGCTAGTCTACTCTGGTGTATCGATGCCCTGTCTCGATACACCCTCGACTAGGAACAGTTATAGGATGTACTCGTCGACTACCGTGGCCCCACTAGTATGATCTCATCATAGTCCCAGTAGTCGAGTACATATCCTAAGGGATTTATCAACATGTAATATAGAGACAATCAGAGTACATGTTAAGATAAAGTACAACCAGATAGCATACTATCATGTCGAGCAAGAAAGTCCTCCCTATATATGACCTAGCATCCACTACAATATACATCGTATGTACAGTAATGGCCTCAAGGGAATACATATAACTAACAATCTCCCACTTGCACTAGGGCCATTTGTTATGGTATCGCATACCCAACAATTAGCTGCGGTTGAAGTATCTCATACTCAACCATCCCGTAAAAGTCTCTACTGGGAAAAAGGCCTTTGTGAGTGGATCCGCGCTGTTGTCCTCTGTGTCTACTCTCCTAACCTCGATCTTCCTGGAGATCAACCATCTCCATGATCAGGTGATACTGTCTAAGAATTATATCTGGATTTCTGATGGGACGGTAGTTCCTTGGCAAAAGCCACAACTCCATTGTCACACAATGGTAGGAACGAAGTTCATCTCATGAACTTATATATATCCAGACTGCCTCTTTGGTAGCATCCTTGGTAACGATGTATCTTGCCTTTAATCGTCTAGTATGTCATGGTATCTAGCTTGGAACTCTTCCAACATACCGTCCCTCCATGGAGGGTATAGACAATGCCTGCGACTGACATTCAGTCGTCTTTATCACCCTGGAACCATTCCAGTGATTCTCCTCAGGATCGATTGATACCATCTCACTACAACTAGTGAGTATCCTAACATCCAATTAGATCTATCTCATAGATCCAAAACCCAGGATTTAGGAGGTATCACTTTGATCCTATATGGAGAATCCTTGTGATAAGCGGAGATTGACCGAGCGTAGCATAGGAAACTCCTTCCCTATCAAGAGTATGTCATCCACGTACTCTACGAGGATCACCACCATACTCTTTACTACCTTTTTGTATATACAAGGTTCATCTACCATTTTGATGAAGTCAAACTCTTTGACTACCACATCAAAACAGACGTTCCATCTCCGCGATACCTGCTTTATCACATAAAACATCTTGCACACGTTTCCGCTGCTCCCACTGTCTACGAAGCCCTCTGGCTGTGTACTTATAGACGTTCTCTTCTAAAACATCACTTAGAAAAGCAGTCATGACACCCAACCACCAGATATCATAGTCATGGTATGTAGCCGTGGCAAGTAGGATCTGGATGGATTTAAGCATAGATCCTTAGAAAAGGTTTCAACATAATCCATACCTGGTCTATGATGCAAACCTTTAACAAGTCTAGCTTTGAAAGTCTCAACTTTTCCATGTATACCAAGTAATCTTCTCAAGATATACTTTCTCCTGATGGGGATTTAACCCTTCAGATAAAGCAACCAAAGTCCATACTTTGTTGGTGTATAAGGATTCCATCTCAGATCGATAAGCATCCAGCCATTCTTACAGAGTCCCACTCCTGATGGCCAGCTCGAAACTAGTTGGGTCATCATCTCATGATGCAATTCTCGCTCCCACTGTCATAGAGAAACCGAAGTATCTCTCAGGTAGGTGAGGAACCCTACTAGATCGGCAGAGAGGCTGAGGTTCGTTGGAAACTATTGAATCCTTTGGTTCTACCAAATTATCAGCTGCATTTTGTATAGCTGGAACATTTCCAGTTCTACATAACAGACCTTGCCTCGAGCTTGTCCGGATTTTGCTTTTAGACATAGGCTGGACAACCCCAAATCTTAACCAACTTAAGATATGGGCTCTTCCCTTTCCATATCACATATGAAGTGGTAGGTAACTGATTTGATTTGAACCTTATTCAATAGATATGCAGCTTCTCAAGTGCATAACTCCCAAAATGAAATAGGAAACTCAGTAGTACTCATCATAGAGCACACCATATCTAATAGGGTGAGTTTGCTCCGCCCCGATATACCATCGTGCTATGGTGTATACGGAGGAGTAATGCTGAGAGATAATCTCATTCTCCTTTAGAATAGTCCAGGAATTCCGTGCTCAAGTATTCTCCTCCTTGATCTCATCAAAGGACATAATACTTATACCCGTATTTTGGTTCTCTACTTCTAACTTATATTCTGTGAATATCTCAAAAGCTTCGGACTTGTGTTTCAGCAGGAACATATGTCTGAATCTTGAGAGATTATCAGAGAATGTAATGAAGTATAAAGAACCGATCTTGGCATATGTAGACAGGGGACTTTCATACATCAGCATGTATCAATCCCAAAAGTTCACTAACTCTTTCTCTGTTTCCAACAAACAGAGCTGTGGTCATCTTATCTTTGTGACATGACCGGCAAGTTTCACAAGATGTAATTTCAAACTAATTTAAATATGCATCTATATGTAACTTCAGCCAGTCGGGTCGCATTGATATGACCTAGTCTACAATGCCTCAAGAAGGATTCGTTCATTTCTGAACTCTTCCTCTTGTGTGTGTTCTATATACTAAGAACTGTGGTTTGATTTAGAACGACAATGCTTTTAGATAACGTGCCTGAACCGATCAACTATTGATATAGGAAATGTTCAAAACATTATCCAACAATACAAAATTATATCCTTTCTTTACTAATAAAGAAACTGATATGATTTTGTATATCAGGTTCGGTATCTAACAGCATTTGTTCAGAATCAATGTATTCAGGTAATACAGGGTGATAGTGACCAACAGACTTGGCTGCAACACTTGCACCGTTTTCTGTCTCATGAAACTTATCACCCGTTCTCAGTTCTTTACCTGTCTGTAGCCCATGTAACAGATTACATATGCGGGATCCTGATCCGGTATCACATACCCAAGACGTAAAGGATACTGAGAAACAGTTCTCTGTAATGAACACACCCGAAGTTGATGCATCAATATGCACTTTCTTCGTTTGGGCGGTACGGGAAATCTGGTATTCCCTAATTTCCTGCTCTGTCTTATAACAATTATAAGTTGGAGCGGGACCAACGTTCCCCAGCTCAGTATAACAAGCGGGTTCGGTCAATATATCCGTTTTATTATCTTGATTAAGGCGTGATATGGTCGCTACCTGGAGAGAGAGAGAAGAAAACACTCAGCGTATGCTCTTGCAAGATTAGATTGGTTATCTAATATATCTAATCAGGATGTCTCCCACTATTTTAATCAAATCTTCCTTCAAACCCTAAAAGGAAAGACAAGCCGGGATTAATTACACGCTACTCGTTCGCCAATCTTTCAGCCAGGCCAGTGTCGGTACTTTGAGGGAGGTCCCCCGTGCTTTCGCACGAACCTAATTAAAGTAAACCTCATTTTCCCAGAGGCGTAACCCCGTTAACACCTTTCTAGACACCTACTTGATCGGCTAATTGTAATGTGTAAAACTCTCCCAGGAGTAACTCTTACTCGCAGCGGGTATCGGGATCCAACTATCTCATAGAAGGTATGCAATCTTATTGCAAATTTCAACACTTGAAATTCCCAATAATATTTTACCCCTAGCGTCCTATGACCTTGACGAAGGCCAAACTACCCATAGTCCGCTAGTCAAGTTCAACCCGTTCATTTCTTGATTGAATTAAACCCACCCGCACGACCCTTGACGAAGGCCAAACTACGCCGTACGAATACCCTAATCCAATCGCATCGTATGCAAGCAAATAAGCATTAGTTAGCTACCGTACACTACGCCTTGATGAAGGCCAAACTACCACAGCACGAATACTAACTAGTACTTATCTGAAATGACGGAGGGCTACGACAGGTTTTTAAGAAAACCCTTTGTGTAATGAACTTGATATCGTCGTAGAATCGAGTGATTTTAAATGGAGTGTTTTTGAGGCTTTTCTAGTTTTGCTAAAGGGGTCACTCCCGGTGAAGGGATCGTCGGCCCTTTCCTCATCGAATAAGGTGCAGGATATTTCACAAATATCACTATGCAAAGCAAGAACTATAAAAGCAATCAAAAGACAAACCGAGTTTGTAGCATCTGCCAGTTATTGCTAAAGGAGTCACTCCCGGTGAAGGAATCTCGGTCCTTTCCTTATCGAATAAGGTGCTGGATGTTCTACAAGGAACACCGCTATGCAAAGCAAGAACTAGAGCTACCAGTTTTTAAACAAGTTTCTACAACATCTTAGGTTTCTTTTATTTCATTAATCTCATTAATGAAGTCCCATTTTAATATGCTTCATAAGCATCTCTTTTGAAACGAAATCTGCAATATAACATATATCTCATATATATAATATAAACATTCGTCTCAGGCAGTAATATGATCTCATCACAGAACATTGCAGCAGAAGAACATATATGAAATATTGGATATACTAGGACGTCCGTGTTTTCAATACGAGCCTGTATAAAACACGGATTCCACGGTCGCGATGAATAGCCAAACCCACATCCCTAGACCCCTACGAGAGCGGCAAGCAACACTGCCAATTCTAGGGTTAGGAGACCCGGTCTCGACTCCTCGAGATGGTCTCCCACTGGACCCTAGAACCCGGTTACTTGTGCTCCCCGCCTTGGGTCTACCTAATGCGGAAAAGTAAATAATATACAACGGTGACATCTTCCGCTACCTGGAAGTGCCCCAATAAAATAATATTACATACAAATGAATTTTACATGAATGAAAAAGAAAAACTCTCATCTCACATAAAACCCCCGGCTATTCAAACGCAACGATCCAATACAACATATCACAGCAACACATAATATCTCATATCATCAACGTAAGCAAGTATGCGTATCCCGATTGTCGTTGATGTATAACAACGAAGCCGGCGATACACCACATACTACGCTTACGGTCACAGAAAAGAAAGTGTAAAACTACAACAGTTGGAATCCGCAACTTCTTTAGACATCGCATGCCTAACCAAATGAATTCCTTAGACATCTCATGCCTAACAATTATAAACCCCGCATTTTAGTCTCATTATCGAAAACTCTTTTCAATATCAAGTCGGGCAATTCAACAAGATTCCCGACGTCCTGATCGAATGCTCGTCGCAAACTTTAGTAGACGGCCGCACCCCCAGATGCCGTCGACGAAGTGCACTAAGGCGGAACACCGCTGCCGCGAGCACCCGAACGGATGCTTTCGGCGACGGGGTTCTCCTACAGTCACTTGGTCGGGGCTTTGGGGCGTAGCTGTCTATTAAGTTTACCCGGCGAGTATCCGCGTACGCTACGTGATTGCGACGGACTTTTGATCACATCAAAATTCCGTGGCAACCGATCATCTGAGACTAAACTGCTATGTTTATAATATTCAAATTAGTTATCTCATAACTACCTGTGGATTCCAAATATTGTATCACATTCCAGATAAATAGACAAAGTTAAACTTTCCGATCGAATCATCAAACACCCAAGATTTCCCCAATATATCTCAACACTTGAAATCAGTTTAAAAACATCCATCACATGCCACAGTACCAATGGTCCAGCCGTAGAAGGGTCAAGCCAACGCCTCACATGTGGCACGCCGTACTGCCCCAAACCCTAAGGTTCGAAAGGCAGTTCAAGACGGTCACATAATCGAGTTAAGGTTTGTTGTCTTCTAGAGGGTCCACCGAGTTACTTGCATGACTTAGAACATTCTTAAACACGAGAAAAAATCCAACTTTTGAAAAATTTTCCGACAGGGGAAAAAGTGAGTTATTGATATCCGTTCGAACTTTTTAACAGTTTCTAAAAATTACCCGGAAAACACATAGACAAAATCTGATAATCCGATCGAATCATCGAATCCCTAAACAACCCCAGAAAACTCAACTGTATAATAAATATTAAAATATTCCAGAAAATACAGCACTAGAAATTAGGAATTACTGTGCAAATTAAACAGGCTAATGTGACTACTTGGTCGCGGAACCGCCGCACGAGTCAGCTTGTGCCGCGGTTCCGCCGCACTCTAGACGATTCATGGTCACGTGTTGCACAGTAATTCATAGGATTCCCTGCCGATTTTTCTGCATATTTTTAATTTCGAAAAAGACCAGAATTCAGAAAAAGTACAGAGAGCATTTTAGAAATGGGATTTCGGTTCGATCGGACTTCAAACTTCGTCTAGACTTCGCTTAAAGCTCTAGCTTGGCTCTGATACCACTGTAGGGTTGCTAGGCACGCGCATAAGGGTCTACGAGGCATCAACCATGCCCGATTAAAAATTTAGCCGTGCCGAACAACCCGAATACGGATCTTTAAACTAGAGATTAGGCGAAAATAAGCATGCTAAACACTTTAACACTAAGTGAGAGGGATTACAACCTTTGTAGATCCGGTCCTTCACTTCATATGCTCCGTGTTGTGGTCCCTTCGCTGCGATCATCGGGATCCGGACTCTCGAGAGGTTCCACGAAGAGAAAGATACAACCTTTGCTTCCGATCTTCGATACTATGATGATCTACCTTGAAGTTCCGTTAACACAAGCTAACACTCATGAAATGATGTGAACACCTCATCTAAATGGCAAGGGAAGAAGAGGATGATGAAGTAGTATTTTTGCTCTCTTTATTTATCTTTTTCTCATATTTATTCATCACAAGGAAAAAGTCTAGAAAGCTTTTTCATGATAGAATGAAGGAAGAAGAAGAATAGTGATCCATTTCCTTTTGTGATGAATAATGAAAGGATTAATATGAAGAATAATGCAACCATGGTTGACTTAACCATTGTAGAGAATTGACTAGGGTTAGGGTTTGGGTTGGGTTAAAGCATGAGTCACTTACAAATATCTTTCACAAAACAAAACCAAAACCTTCTAGAAACATCTAGAAAGCTTAACCCTAATCCAAACCCTAATCATGTTTAAACTCCACTAAACAAGTTGCATTAGTTATCATATCTTGTTACAATATTATATATCACATATATAATATTTATCGTAACAAAATAAAATAATACATTTA